>JANJGK010000393.1:0-625966 GCA_039081455.1 Macrobrachium rosenbergii
GATTTCCTCCAGAATCGCCGGAGGTGGCCATCATTACAAGAATGACTATGCTCTAGTTTTAGAAAATAATAGTCTTCATATTGGCTCCAAAATCCTCACCGAAGATTCCCTGAAGACTCCTTGAAGACTCTTTCTTCAGCAGTATAACAGGTGTCATTTTTCAATTTCAAGGGTAATTTCTACCATTTATATAGCTGGTAGCCTTTATGACTATGCTCTAGTTTGAGGAAATGATAGTCTTAGTATTGGCGCCAAAATCTTCAACGAGAATCCCTGAAGACTCCTTGAAGATTCTTTCTTCAGCTGAATTGGACCCCTGGCCCCACAAAAAAAACAAAAAACAAAAAAGGACCCCTTACCAAAGATTTCCTCCGGAATCGCCGGAGGTGGCCATCATTACATGAATGACTATGCTCTAGTTTGAGAAAATGATAGTCTTCGTATTGGCGCAAAAATCTTCACCGAAGAATCCCTGAAGACTCCTTGAAGATTCTTTCTTCAGCTGAACTGGACAACTGGGCCCCACGAAAAAAAAAAAAGGACCCCCTACCAATGATTTCCTCCAGAATCGCCGGAGGTGGCCATCATTACATGAATGACTATACTCTAGTTTGAGAAAATGATAGTCTTCGTATTGGCTCCAAAATCTTCACCGAAGAATCCCTGAAGACTCCTTGAAGATTCTTTCTTCAGCTGAATTGGACCCCTGGGCCCCACAAAAAAAAAACAAAAAAGGACCCCTTACCTAAGATTTCCTCTGGAATCGCCGGAGGTGGCCATCATTACATGAATGACTAAGCTCTAGTTTGAGAAAATGATAGTCTTCGTATTGGCGCCAAAATCTTCACCGAAGAATCCCTGAAGACTCCTTGAAGATTCTTTCTTCAGCTGAATTGGACCCCTGGGCCCCACAAAAAAAAAAAGGACCCATTACCAAAGATTTCCTCCGGAATCGCCGGAGGTGGCCATCATTTCATGAATGACTATGCTCTAGTTTGAGAAAATGATAGTCTTCGTATTGGCTCCAAAATATTCAACGAAGAATCCCTGAAGTCTCCTTGAAGATTCTTTCTTCAGCTTAATTGGACCCCTGGGTCCCACAAAAAAAACAAAAAAGGACCCCTTACCAAAGATTTCCTCCGGAATCGCCGGAGGTGGCCATCATTACATGAATGACTATGCTCTAGTTTGAGAAAATGATAGTCTTCGTATTGGCGCCAAAATCTTCACCGAAGAATCCCTCAAGACTCTTTGAAGATTCTTTCTTCAGCTGAATTGGACTCCTGGGCCCCACAAAAAAAAAAAAAAAAAAAAACTACCCCTTACCAAAGATTTCCTCCGGAACCGCCGGAGGTAGCCATCATTACATGAATGACTATGCTCTAGTTTGAGAAAATGATAGTCTTCGTATTGGCTCCAAAATATTCACCGAAGAATCCCTGAAGACTCCTTGCAGATTCTTTCTTCAGCTGAATTGGACCCCTGGGTCCCACAAAAAAAAACAAAAAAGGACCCCTTACCAAAGATTTCCTCCGGAATCGCCGGAGGTGGCCATCATTACATGAATGATTATGCTCTAGTTTGAGAAAATGATAGTCTTCGTATTGGCTCCAAAATCTTCACTGAAGAATCCCTGAAGACTCTTTGAAGATTCTTTTTTCAGCTGAATTGGACCCCTGGGCCCCACAAAAAAAAACAAAAAAGGACCCCTTACCAAAGATTTCTTCCGGAATCGCTGGACTTGGCCATCATTACATGAATGACTATGCTCTAGTTTGAGAAAATGATAGTCTTCGTATTGGCGCCAAAATCTTCACCGAAGAATCCCTGAAGACTCCTTAAAGATTCTTTCTTCAGCTGAACTGGACCCCTGGGCCCCACAAAAAAAAAAAAAACAAAAAAGGACCCCTTACCAAAGATTTCCTCCGGAATCGCCGGAGGTGGCCATCATTACATGAATGACTATGCTCTAGTTTGAGAAAATGATAGTCTTTGTATTGGCTCCAAAATATTCACCGAAGAATCCCTAAAGACTCCTTGAAGATTCTTTCTTCAACTGAATTGGACCCCTGGGCCCCACAAAAAAAACAAAAAAGGACCCCTTACGAAAGATTTCCGCCGGAATCGCCGGAGGTGGCCATCATTACATGAATGACTATGCTCTAGTTTGAGAAAATGATAGTCTCCGTATTGGCGCCAAAATCTTCACCGAATAATCCCTGAAGACTCCTTGAAGATTCTTTCTTCAGCTGAATTGGACTCCTGGGCCCCACAAAAAAAAACAAAAAACTACCTCTTACCAAAGATTTCCTCTGGAACCGCCGGAGGTGACCATCATTACATGAATGACTATGCTCTAGTTTGAGAAAATGATAGTCTTCGTATTGGCTCCAAAATCTTCAACGAAGAATCCCTGAAGACTCCTTGAAGATTCTTTCTTCAGCTGAACTGGACCCCTGGGCACCACAAAAAAAAAAAAAGGACCCCTTACCAAAGATTTCCTCCGGAATCGCCGGAGGTGGCCATCATTACATGAATGACTTTGCTCTAGTTTTAGAAAATGATAGTCTTCATATTGGCTCCAAAATCCTCACCCAAGATTCCCTGAAGACTCCTTGAAGACTCTTTTTTCAGCAGTATAACAGATGTCATTTTTCAATTTCAAGGGTAATTTCTACCATTTATATAGCTGGTAGCCTTTATGACTATGCTCTAGTTTGAGGAAATGATAGTCTTAGTATTGGCGCCAAAATCTTCACCGAAGAATCCCTGAAGACTCCTTGAAGATTCTTTCTTTAGCTGAATTGGACCCCTGGGACCAACAAAAAAAAAAAAAAAAAAACAAAAAAGGACCCCTTACCGAAGATTTCCTTCGGAATCGCTGGAGGTGGCCATCATTACATGAATGACTATGCTCTAGTTTGAGAAAATGATAGTCTTCGTATTGGCGCCAAAATCTTCAACGAAGAATCCCTGAAGACTCCTTGAAGATTCTTTCTTCAGCTGAACTGGACCCCTGGGCCCCACAAAAAAAAAAAAAAGGACCCCTTACCAAAGATTTCCTCCGGAACCGCCGGAGGTAGCCATCATTACATGAATGACTATGCTCTAGTTTTAGAAAATTATAGTCTTCGTATTGGCGCCAAAATCATCAACGAAGAATCCCTGAAGACTCCTTGAAGATTCTTTCTTCAGCTGAACTGGACCCCTGCCCCCACAAAAAAAAAAAAAAAAGGACCCCTTACCAAAGATTTCCTCCGGAATCGCCGGAGGTGGCCATCATTACATGAATGATTATGCTCTAGTTTGAGAAAATGATAGTCTTCGTATTGGCTCCAAAATCTTCACTGAAGAATCCCTGAAGACTCTTTGGAGATTCTTTCTTCAGCTGAATTGGACCCCTGGGCCCCACAAAAAAAAAACAAAAAAGGACCCCTTACCAAAGATTTCCTCCGGAATCGCTGATGGTGGCCATCATTACATGAATGACTATGCTCCAGTTTGAGAAAATGATAGTCTTCGTATTGGCGCCAAAATCTTCACAGAAGAATCCCTGAAGACTCCTTGAAGATTCTTTCTTCAGCTGAACTGGACCCCTGGGCCCCACAAAAAAAAGAAAAAAAAAAGGACCCCCTACCAAAGATTTCCTCCTGAATCGCCGGAGGTGGCCAACATTACATGAATGACTATGCTCTAGTTTGAGAAAATGATAGTCTTCGTATTGGCGCCAAAATCTTCAACGAAGAATCCCTGAAGACTCCTTGAAGATTCTTTCTTCAGCTGAACTGGACCCCTGCCCCCACAAAAAAAAAACAAAAAAGGACCCCTTACCAAAGATTTCCTCCGGAACCGCCGGAGGTGGCCATCATTACATGAATGACTATGCTCTAGTTTGAGAAAATGATAGTCTTCGTATTGGCGCCAAAATCTTCAACGAAGAATCCCTGAAGACTCCTTGAAGATTCTTCCTTCAGCTGAACTGGACCCCTGGACCCCACAAAAAAAAAAAAAAGGACCCCTTACCAAAGATTTCCTCCGGAACCGCCGGAGGTAGCCATCATTACATGAATAACTATGCTCTAGTTTGAGAAAATGATAGTCTTCGTATTGGCGCCAAAATCTTCAACGAAGAATCCCTGAATACTCCTTGAAGATTCTTTCTTCAGCTGAACTGGACCCCTGGGCCCCACAAAAAAAAAAAAAAGGACCCCTTACCAAAGATTTCCTCCGGAATCGCCGGAGGTGCCCATCATTACATGAATGATTATGCTCTAGTTTGAGAAAATGATAGTCTTCGTATTGGCTCCAAAATCTTCATTGAAGAATCCCTGAAGACTCTTTGAAGATTCTTTCTTCAGCTGAATTGGACCCCTGGGCCTCACAAAAAAAAACAAAAAAGGACCCCTTACCAAAGATTTCTTCCGGAATCGCTGGAGGTGGCCATCATTACATGAATGACTATGCTCTAGTTTGAGAAAATGATAGTCTTCGTATTGGCGCCAAAATCTTCACCGAAGAATCCCTGAAGACTCCTTGAAGATTCTTTCTTCAGCTGAATTGGACTCCTGGGCCCCACAAAAAAAAAACAAAAAACTACCCCTTACCAAAGATTTCCTCCGGAACCGCCGGAGGTGGCCATCATTACATGAATGACTATGCTCTAGTTTGAGAAAATCATAGTCTTCGTATTGGCGCCAAAATCTTCAACGAAGAATCCCTGAAGACTCCTTGAAGATTCTTTCTTCAGCTGAACTGGACCCCTGGGCCCCACAAAAAAAAAAAGGACCCCTTATCAAAGATTTCCTCCGGAATCGCCGGATGTGGCCATCATTACATGAATGACTATGCTCTAGTTTGAGAAAATGATAGTCTTCGTATTGGCGCCAAAATCTTCACCGAAGAATCCCTGAAGACTCCTTGAAGATTCTTTCTTCAGCTGAACTGGACCCCTGGGCCCCGCAAAAAAAAAAAAAAAAAAGGACCCCTTAGCAAACATTTCCTCCGGAATCGTTGGAGGTGGCCATCATTACATGAATGACTATGCTCTAGTTTGAAAAATGATAGTCTTCGTATTGGCTCCAAAATATTCACCGAAGAATCCCTGAAGACTCCTTGAAGATTCTTTCTTCAGCTGAATTGGACCCCTGGGCCCCACAGAAAAAACAAAAAAGGACCCCTTACCAAAGATTTCCTCCGAAATCGCCGGAGGTGGCCATCATTACATAAATGACAATGCTCTAGTTTGAGAAAATGATATTCTTCGTATTGGCGCCAAAATCTTCTTTGAAGAATCCCTGAAGACTCTTTGAAGATTCTTTCTTCAGCTGAATTGGACCCCTGGGCCCCACAAAAAAAAAGAAAAAACTACCCCTTACCAAAGATTTCCTCCGGAACCGCCGGAGGTAGCTATCATTACATGAATGACTATGCTCTAGTTTGAGAAAATGATAGTCATCGTATTGGCGCCAAAATCTTCACCGAAGAATCCCTGAAGACTCCTTGAAGATTCTTTCTTCAGTTGAATTGGACCCCTGGGCCCCACAAAAAAAAAAAAGGACCCCTTACCAAAGATTTCCTCCAGAATCGCCGGAGGTGGCCATCATTACATGAATGACTATGCTCTAGTTTGAGAAAATGATAGTCTTCATATTGACGCCAAAATCTTCACCGAAGAATCCCTGAAGACTCCTTGAAGATTCTTTCTTCAGCTGAATTGGACTCCTGGGCCCCACAAAAAAAAAAAAAAAAAAAAACTACCCCTTACTAAAGATTTCCTCCGGAACCGCCGGAGGTGGCCATCATTACATGAATGACTATGCTCTAGTTTGAGAAAATGATAGTCTTCGTATTGGCGCCAAAATCTTCAACGAAGAATCCCTGAAGACTCCTTGAAGATTCTTTCTTCAGCTGAATTGGACTCCTGGGCCCCACAAAAAAAAAAAAACAAAAAAGGACCCCTTACCAAAGATTTCCTCCGGAATCGCTGGAGGTGGCCATCATTACATGAATGACTATGCTCTAGTTTGAGAATATGATAGTCTTCGTATTGGTGCCAAAATCTTCACCGAAGAATCCCTGAAGACTCCTTGAAGATTCTTTCTTCAGCTGAACTGGACCCCTGGGCCGCAAAAAAAAAAAAAAAAAAAAAAAAGGACCCCTTACCAAAGATTTCCTCCGGAATCGCCGGAGGTGGCCATCATTACATGAATGACTATGCTCTAGTTTGAGAAAATGATAGTCTTTGTATTGGCTCCAAAATATTCACCGAAGAATCCCTAAAGACTCCTTGAAGATTCTTTCTTCAGCTGAATTGGACCCCTGGGCCCCACAAAAAAAAACAAAAAAGGACCCCTTACCAAAGATTTCCTCCGGAATCGCCAGAGGTGGCCATCATTACATGAATGACTATGCTCTAGTTTGAGAAAATGATAGTCTTCGTATTGGCGCCAAAATCTTCACCGAAGAATCCCTGAAGACTCCTTGAAGATTCTTTCTTCAGCTGAATTGGACTCCTGGGCCCCACAAAAAAAAAAAAAAACAAAAAACTACCCCTTACCAAAGATTTCCTCCGGAACCGCCGGAGGTGGCCATTATTACATGAATGACTATGCTCTAGTTTGAGAAAATGATAGTCTTCGTATTGGCGCCAAAATCTTCAACGAAGAATCCCTGAAGACTCCTTGAAGATTCTTTCTTCAGCTGAACTGGACCCCTGGGCCCCACAAAAAAAAAAAAGGACCCCTTACCAAAGATTTCCTCCGGAATCGCCGGAGGTGGCCATCATTACATGAATGACTATGCTCTAGTTTGAGAAAATGATAGTCATCGTATTGGCGCCAAAATCTTCACCGAAGAATCCCTGAAGACTCCTTGAAGATTCTTTCTTCAGCTGAACTGGACCCCTGGGCCCCACAAAAAAAAAAAAAAAAAAAAGGACCCCTTACCAAACATTTCCTCCGGAATCGTCGGAGGTGGCCATCATTACATGAATGACTATGCTCTAGTTTGAAAAATGATAGTCTTCGTATTGGCTCCAAAATATTCACCGAAGAATCCCTGAAGACTCGTTGAAGATTCTTTCTTCAGCTGAATTGGACCCCTGGGCCCCCCAAAAAAAAAAAAAAAAAAAAAAAGGACCCCTTACCAAAGATTTCCTCCGGAATCGCCGGAGGTGGCCATCATTACATGAATGACAATGCTCTAGTTTGAGAACATGATAGTCTTTGTATTGGCTCCAAAATATTCACCGAAGAATCCCTAAAGACTCCTTGAAGATTCTTTCTTCAGCTGAATTGGACCCCTGGGCCCCACAAAAAAAAACAAAAAAGGACCCCTTACCAAAGATTTCCTCCGGAATCGCCAGAGGTGGCCATCATTACATGAATGACTATGCTCTAGTTTGAGAAAATGATAGTCTTCGTATTGGCGCCAAAATCTTCACCGAAGAATCCCTGAAAACTCCTTGAAGATTCTTTCTTCAGCTGAACTGGACCCCTGGGCCCCACACAAAAAAAAAAAAAAAAAAAAGATGACCCCTTACCAAAGATTTCCTCCGGAATCGCCGGAGGTGGCCATCATTACATGAATGACTATGCTCTAGTTTGAGAACATGATAGTCTTTGTATTGGCTCCAAAATATTCACCGAAGAATCCCTAAAGACTCCTTGAAGATTCTTTCTTCAGCTGAATTGGACCCCTGGGCCCCACAAAAAAAAAAAAAAAAAAAAAAAAGGACCCCTTACCAAAGATTTCCTCCGGAATCGCCGGAGGTGGCCATCATTACATGAATGACTATGCTCTAGTTTGAGAAAATGATAGTCTTCGTATTGGCGCCAAAATCTTCACTGAAGAATCCCTGAAGACTCTTTGAAGATTCTTTCTTCAGCTGAATTGGACTCCTGGGCCATAAAAAAAAAAAAAAAAAACTACCCCTTACCAAAGATTTCCTCCGGAACCGCCGGAGGTGGCCATCATTACATGAATGACTATGCTCTAGTTTGAGAAAATGATAGTCTTCGTATTGGCGCCAAAATCTTCAACGAAGAATCCCTGAAGACTCCTTGAAGATTCTTTCTTCAGCTGAACTGGACCCCTGGGCCCCACAAAAAAAAAAAAAAAAGGACCCCTTACCAAAGATTTCCTCCGGAATCGCCGGAGGTGGCCATCATTACATGAATGACTATACTCTAGTTTGAGAAAATGATAGTCTTCATATTGGCGCCAAAATCTTCACCGAAGAATCCCTGAAGACTCCTTGAAGATTCTTTCTTCAGCTGAATTTGACTTCTGGGCCCCACAAAAAAAAAACAAAAAACTACCCCTTTCTAAAGATTTCCTCCGGAACCGCCGGAGGTAGCCATCATTACATGGATAACTATGCTCTAGTCTGAGAAAATTATAGTTTTCGTATTGGCGCCAAAATCTTCACCGAAGAATCCCTGAAGACTCCTTGAAGATTCTTTCTTCAGCTGAACTGGACCCCTGGGCCCCACAAAAAAAAAAAAAAAGGACCCCTTACCAAAGATTTCCTCCGGAACCGCCGGAGGTAGCCATCATTACATGGATAACTATGCTCTAGTTTGAGAAAATAATAGTCTTCGTATTGGCTCCAAAATATTCACCGAAGAATCCCTGAAGACTCCTTGAAGATTCTTTCTTCAGCTGAATTGGACCCCTGGGCCTCCCCAAAAAAAACAAAAAAGGACCCCTTACCAAAGATTTCCTCCGGAATCGCAGGAGGTGGCCATCATTACATGAATGACTATGCTCTAGTTTGAGAAAATGATAGTCTTCATATTGGCGCCAAAATCTTCACCGAAGAATCCCTGAAGACTCCTTGAAGATTCTTTCTTCAGCTGAATTGGATTCCTGGGCCCCACAAAAAAAAACAAAAAACTACCCCTTACCAAAGATTTCCTCCGGAACCACCGGAGGTAGCCATCATTATATGAATGACTACGCTCTAGTTTGAGAAAATGATAGTCTCCGCATTGGCGCCGAAATCTTCAACGAAGAATCCCTGAAGACTCCTTGAATAATTCTTTCTTCAGCTGAACTGGACCCCTGGCAACACAAAAAAAAAAAAAAAAAGGACCCCTTACCAAAGATTTCCTCCGGAATCGCCGGAGGTGGCCATCATTACTGAATGACTATGCTCTAGTTTGAGAAAATGATAGTCTTCGTATTGGCGCCAAAATCTTCACCGAAGAATCCCTGAAGACTCCTTGAAGATTCTTTCTTCAGCTGAATTGGACCCCTGGGCCCCACAAAAAAAAAAACAAAAAAGGACCCCTTACCAAAGATTTCCTCCGGAATCGCCGGAGGTGGCCATCATTACATGAATGACTTTGCTCTAGTTTCAGAAAATGATAGTCTTCGTATTGGCTCCAAAATCTTCACCAAAGAATCCCTGAAGACTCCTTGAAGATTCTTTCTTCAGCTGAATTGGACCCCTGGGCCCCACAAAAAAAAAAAAAAAGGACCCCTTACCAAAGATTTCCTCCGGAATTGCCGGAGGTGGCCATCATTACATGAATGACTATGCTCTAGTTTGAGAAAATGATAGTCTTCATATTGGCTCCAAAATCCTCACCCAAGATTTCCTGAAGACTCCTTAAAGACTCTTTCTTCAGCAGTATAACAGGTGTCATTTTTCAATTTCAAAGGTAATTTCTACCATTTATATAGTTGGTAGCCTTTACGACTATGCTCTAGTTTGAAAAAATGATAGCCTTAGTATTGGCGCCAAAATCTTCACCGAAGAATCCCTGAAGACTCCTTGAAGATTCTTTCTTCAGCTGAATTGGACCCCTGGGCCCAACAAAAAAAAAAAAAAAAAAAAAAGGACCCCTTACCAAAGATTTCCTCCGGAATCGCTGGAGGTGGCCATCATTACATGAATGACTATGCTCTAGTTTGAGAATATGATAGTCTTCGTATTGGTGCCAAAATCTTCACCGACGAATCCCTGAAGACTCCTTGAAGATTCTTTCTTCAGCTGAACTGGACCCCTGGGCCAAACAAAAAAAACAAAAAAACAAAAAAGGACCTCTTACCAAAGATTTCCTCCGGAATCGCCGGAGGTGGCCATCATTACATGAATGACTATGCTCTAGTTTGAGAAAATGATAGTCTTTGTATTGGCTCCAAAATATTCACCGAAGAATCCCTAAAGACTCCTTGAAGATTCTTTCTTCAGCTGAATTGGACCCCTGGGCCCCACAAAAAAAAACAAAAAAGGACCCCTTACCAAAGATTTCCGCCGGAATCGCCGGAGGTGGCCATCATTACATGAATGACTATGCTCTAGTTTGAGAAAATGATATTCTTCATATTGGCGCCAAAATCTTCACCGAAGAATCCCTGAAGACTCCTTGAAGATTCTTTCTTCAGCTGAATTGGACTCCTGGGCCCCACAAAAAAAAAAAGGACCCCTTACCAAAGATTTCCTCCGTAATCCCCGGAGGTGGCCATCATTACATGAATGACTATGCTCTATTTTGAGAAAATGATAGTCTTCGTATTGGCGCCAAAATCTTCAACGAAGAATCCCTGAAGACTCCTTGAAGATTCTTTCTTCAGCTGAACTGGACCCCTGGGCCACACACACACAAAAAAAAAGGACCCCTCACCAAAGATTTCCTCCAGAATCGCCGGAGGTGGCCATCATTACATGAATGACTATGCTCTAGTTTGAGAAAATGATAGTCTTCGTATTGTCGCCAAAATCTTCACCGAAGAATCCCTGAAGACTCCTTGAAGATTCTTTCTTCAGCTGAACTGGACTCCTGGGCCCCACAAAAAAAAAAAAAAAAAAAAGGACCCCTTACCAAAGATTTCCTCCGGAATCACCGGAGGTGGCCATCATTACATGAATGACTATGCTCCAGTTTGAGAAAATGATAGTCTTCGTATTGGCGCCAAAATCTTCACTGAAGAATCCCTGAAGACTCTTTGAAGATTCTTTCTTCAGCTGAATTGGACTCCTGGGCCATAAAAAAAAAAAAAAAAACTACCCCTTACCAAAGATTTCCTCCGGAACCGCCGGAGGTGGCCATCATTACATGAATGACTATGCTCTAGTTTGAGAAAATGATAGTCTTCGTATTGGCGCCAAAATCTTCAACGAAGAATCCCTGAAGACTCCTTGAAGATTCTTTCTTCAGCTGAACTGGACCCCTGGGCCCCACAAAAAAAAAAAAAAAAGGACCCCTTACCAAAGATTTCCTCCGGAATCGCCGGAGGTGGCCATCATTACATGAATGACTATACTCTAGTTTGAGAAAATGATAGTCTTCATATTGGCGCCAAAATCTTCACCGAAGAATCCCTGAAGACTCCTTGAAGATTCTTTCTTCAGCTGAATGTGACTTCTGGGCCCCACAAAAAAAAAAACAAAAAACTACCCCTTTCTAAAGATTTCCTCCGGAACCGCCGGAGGTAGCCATCATTACATGGATAACTATGCTCTAGTCTGAGAAAATTATAGTTTTCGTATTGGCGCCAAAATCTTCACCGAAGAATCCCTGAAGACTCCTTGAAGATTCTTTCTTCAGCTGAACTGGACCCCTGGGCCCCACAAAAAAAAAAAAAAAAAGGACCCCTTACCAAAGATTTCCTCCGGAACCGCCGGAGGTAGCCATCATTACATGGATAACTATGCTCTAGTTTGAGAAAATAATAGTCTTCGTATTGGCTCCAAAATATTCACCGAAGAATCCCTGAAGACTCCTTGAAGATTCTTTCTTCAGCTGAATTGGACCCCTGGGCCTCCCCAAAAAAAACAAAAAAGGACCCCTTACCAAAGATTTCCTCCGGAATCGCAGGAGGTGGCCATCATTACATGAATGACTATGCTCTAGTTTGAGAAAATGATAGTCTTCATATTGGCGCCAAAATCTTCACCGAAGAATCCCTGAAGACTCCTTGAAGATTCTTTCTTCAGCTGAATTGGATTCCTGGGCCCCACAAAAAAAAACAAAAAACTACCCCTTACCAAAGATTTCCTCCGGAACCACCGGAGGTAGCCATCATTATATGAATGACTACGCTCTAGTTTGAGAAAATGATAGTCTCCGCATTGGCGCCGAAATCTTCAACGAAGAATCCCTGAAGACTCCTTGAATAATTCTTTCTTCAGCTGAACTGGACCCCTGGCAACACAAAAAAAAAAAAAAAAGGACCCCTTACCAAAGATTTCCTCCGGAATCGCCGGAGGTGGCCATCATTACATGAATGACTATGCTCTAGTTTGAGAAAATGATAGTCTTCGTATTGGCTCCAAAATCTTCACCGAAGAATCCCTGAAAACTCTTTGAAGATTCTTTCTTCAGCTGAATTGGACCACTGGGCCCCACAAAAAAAAACAAAAAAGGACCCCTTACCAAAGATTTCCTCCGGAATCGCCGGAGGTGGCCAACATTTCAGGAATCACTATGCTCTAGTTTTAGAAAATGATAGTCTTCATATTGGCTCCAAAATCCTCACCGAAGATTCCCTGAAGACTCCTTGAAGACACTTTCTTCAGCAGTATAACAGGTGTCATTTTTCAATTTCAAGGGTAATTTCTACCATTTATATAGCTGGTAGCCTTTATGACTATGCTCTAGTTTGAGGAAATGATAGTCTTAGTATTGGCGCCAAAATCTTCAACGTAAATACCTGAAGACTCCCTCAAGATTCTTTCTTCAGCTGAATTGGACCCCTGGCCCCACAAAAAAAAACAAAAAACAAAAAAGGACCCCTTACCAAAGATTTCTACCGGAATCGCCGGAGGTGGCCATCATTACATGAATGACTATGCTCTAGTTTGAGAAAATGATAGTCTTTGTATTGGCGCAAAAATCTTCACCGAAGAATCCCTGAAGACTCCTTGAAGATTCTTTCTTCAGCTGAACTGGACAACTGGGCCCCACGAAAAAAAAAAAAGGACCCCCTACCAATGATTTCCTCCGGAATCGCTGGAGGTGGCCATCATTACATGAATGACTATACTCTAGTTTGAGAAAATGATAGTCTTCGTATTGGCGCCAAAATCTTCACCGAAGAATCCCTGAAGACTCCTTGAAGATTCTTTCTTCAGCTGAATTGGACCCCTGGGCCCCACAAAAAAAACAAAAAAGGACCCATTACCAAAGATTTCCTCCGGAATCGCCGGAGGTGGCCATCATTTCATGAATGACTATGCTCTAGTTTGAGAAAATGATATTCTTCGTATTGGCGCCAAAATCTTCACCGAAGAATCCCTGAAGACTCCTTGAAGATTCTTTCTTCAGCTGAATTGGACCCCTGGGCCCCACAAAAAAAAACAAAAAAGGACCCCTTACCAAAGATTTCCTGCGGAATCGCCGGAGGTGGCCATCATTACATGAATGACTATGCTCTAGTTTGAGAAAATGATAGTCTTCATATTGGCTCCAAAATCCTCACGCAAGATTCCCTGAAGACTCCTTGAAGACTCTTTCTTCAGCAGTATAACAGGTGTCATTTTTCAATTTCAAAGGTAATTTCTACCATTTATATAGCTGGTAGCCTTTCTGACTATGCTCTAGTTTGAGAAAATGATAGTCTTAGTATTGGCGCCAAAATCTTCACCGAAGAATCCCTGAAGACTCCTTGAAGATTCTTTCTTCAGCTGGATTGGACCCTTGGGACCAAAAAAAAAAAAAAAAAAAAAAAAAAAGGACCCATTACCAAAGATTTCCTCCGGAATCGCCGGAGGTGGCCATCATTACATGAATGACTATGCTCTTGTTTGTGAAAATGATAGTCTTCGTATTGGCGCCAAAATCTTCACCGAAGAATCCCTGAAGACTCCTTGAAGATTCTTTCTTCAGCTGAATTGGACTCCTGGGCCCCACAAAAAAAAAACAAAAAACTACCCCTTACTAAAGATTTCCTCCGGAACCGCCGGAGGTAGCCATCATTACATGAATGACTATGCTCTAGTTTGAGAAAATGATAGTCTTCGTATTGGCGCCAAAATCTTCACCGAAGAATCCCTGAAGACTCCTTGAAGATTCTTTCTTCAGCTGAACTGGACCCCTGGGCCCCACAAAAAAAAAAAAAAAAAAAAGGACCCCTTACCAAAGATTTCCTCCGGAATCGCGGGAGGTGGCCATCATTACATGAATGACTTTGCTCTAGTTTGAGAAAATGATAGTCTTCGTATTGGCTCAAAAATATTCACCGAAGAATCCCTGAAGACTCCTTGACGATTCTTTCTTCAGCTGAATTGGACCCCTGGGCCCCACAAAAAAAAAAAAACAAAAAAGGACCCCTTACCAAAGATTTCCTCCGGAATCGCCGGAGGTGGCCATCATTACATGAATGACTATGCTCTAGTTTGAAAAAATGATAGTCTTCATATTGGCTCCAAAATCCTCACCCAAGATTCCCTGAAGACTCCTTGAAGACTCTTTCTTCAGCAGTATAACAGGTGTCATTTTTCAATTTCCAGGGTAATTCCTAACATTTATATAGCTGGTAGCCTTTATGACTATGCTCTAGTTTGAGAAAATGATAGTCTTAGTATTGGCGCCAAAATCTTCACCGAAGAATCCCTGAAGACTCCTTGAAGATTCTTTCTTCAGCTGAATTGGAACCCTGGGCCCAAAAAAAAAAAAAAAAAAAAAAAGGACCCCTTACGAAAGATTTCCTCCGGAATCGCTGGAGGTGGCCATCATTACATGAATGACTATGCTCTAGTTTGAGAAAATGATAGTCTTCGTATTGGCGCCAAAATCTTCACCGAAGAATCCCTGAAGACTCCTTGAAGATTCTTTCTTCAGCTGAACTGGACCTCTGGGCCCCACAAAAAAAAAAAAAAAAAAGGACCCCTTACCAAAGATTTCCTCCGGAATCGCCGGAGGTGGCCATCATTACATGAATGACTATGCTCTAGTTTGAGAAAATGATAGTCTTTGTATTGGCTCCAAAATATTCACCGAAGAATCCATAAAGACTCCTTGAAGATTCTTTCTTCAGCTGAATTGGACCCCTGGGCCCCACAAAAAAAACAAAAAAGGACCCCTTACCAAAGATTTCCGCCGGAATCGCCAGGTGGCCATCATTACATGAATGACTATGCTCTAGTTTGAGAAAATGATAGTCTTCGTATTGGCGCCAAAATCTTCACCAAAGAATCCCTGAAGACTCCTTGAAGATTCTTTCTTCAGCTGAATTGGACTCCTGGGCCCCACAAAAAAAAACAAAAAACTACCCCTTTCCAAAGATTTCCTCCGGAATCGCCGGAGGTGGCCATCATTACATGAATGACTATGCTCTATTTTGAGAAAATGATAGTCTTCGTATTGGTGCCAAAATCTTCAACGAAGAATCCCTGAAGACTCCTTGAAGATTCTTTCTTTAGCTGAACTGGACCCCTGGGCCCCACAAAAAAAAAAGGACCCCTTACCAAAGATTTCCTCCGGAATCGGCGGAGGGGGCCATCATTACATGAATGACTATGCTCTAGTTTGAGAAAATGATAGTCTTCGTATTGGCGCCAAAATCTTCACCGAAGAATCCCTGAAGACTCCTTGAAGATTCATTCTTCAGCTGAACTGGACCCCTGGGCCCCACAAAAAAAAAAAAAAAAATGGACCCCTTACCAAAGATTTCCTTCGGAATCGCCGGAGGTGGATATCATTACATGAATGACTATGGTCTAGTTTGAGAAAATGATAGTCTTCGTATTGGCGCCAAAATCTTCACCGAAGAATCCCTGAAAACTCCTTGAAGATTCTTTCTTCAGCTGAACTGGACCCCTGGGCCCCACACAAAAAAAAAAAAAAAAAAAGATGACCCCTTACCAAAGATTTCCTCCGGAATCGCCGGAGGTGGCCATCATTACATGAATGACTATGCTCTAGTTTGAGAACATGATAGTCTTTGTATTGGCTCCAAAATATTCACCGAAGAATCCCTAAAGACTCCTTGAAGATTCTTTCTTCAGCTGAATTGGACCCCTGGGCCCCACAAAAAAAAAAAAAAAAAAAAAAAAAAGGACCCCTTACCAAAGATTTCCTCCGGAATCGCCGGAGGTGGCCATCATTACATGAATGACTATGCTCTAGTTTGAGAACATGATAGTCTTTGTATTGGCTCCAAAATATTCACCGAAGAATCCCTAAAGACTCCTTGAAGATTCTTTCTTCAGCTGAATTGGACCCCTGGGCCCCACAAAAAAAACAAAAAAGGACCCCTTACCAAAGATTTCCTCAGGAATCGCCAGAGGTGGCCATCATTACATGAATGACTATGCTCTAGTTTGAGAAAATGATAGTCTTCGTATTGGCGCCAAAATCTTCACCGAAGAATCCCTGAAGACTCCTTGAAGATTCTTTCTTCAGCTGAACTGGACCCCTGGGCCCCACAAAAAAAAAAAAGGACCCCTTACCAAAGATTTCCTCCGGAATCGCCGGAGGTGGCCATCATTACATGAATGACTATGCTCTAGTTTGAGAACATGATAGTCTTTGTATTGGCTCCAAAATATTCACCGAAGAATCCCTAAAGACTCCTTGAAGATTCTTTCTTCAGCTGAATTGGACCCCTGGGCCCCACAAAAAAAACAAAAAAGGACCCCTTACCAAAGATTTCCTCAGGAATCGCCAGAGGTGGCCATCATTACATGAATGACTATGCTCTAGTTTGAGAAAATGATAGTGTTCGTATTGGCGCCAAAATCTTCAACGAAGAATCCCTGAAGACTCCTTGAAGATTCTTTCTTCAGCTGAACTGGACCCCTGGGCCCCACAAAAAAAAAAAGGACCCCTTACCAAAGATTTCCTCCGGAATCGCCGGAGGTGGCCATCATTACATGAATGACTATGCTCTAGTTTGAGAAAATGATAGTCTTCGTATTGGCGCCAAAATCTTCACCGAAGAATCCCTGAAGACTCCTTGAAGATTCTTTCTTCAGCTGAACTGGACCCCTGGGCCCCACAAAAAAAAAAAAAACAAAAAAGGACCCCTTACCAAACATTTCCTCCGGAACCGCCGGAGGTGGCCATCATTACATGAATGACTATGCTCTAGTTTGAAAAATGATAGTCTTCGTATTGGCTCCAAAATATTCACCGAAGAATCCCTGAAGACTCCTTGAAGATTCTTTCTTCAGCTGAATTGGACCCCTGGGCCCCACAGAAAAAAACAAAAAAGGACCCCTTACCAAAGATTTCCTCCGAAATCGCCGGAGGTGGCCATCATTACATGAATGACCATGCTCTAGTTTGAGAAAATGATAGTCTTCGTATTGGCGCCAAAATCTTCACTGAAGAATCCCTGAAGACTCTTTGAAGATTTTTTCTTCAGCTGAATTGGACTCCTGGGCCCCACAAAAAAAAAAAAGAAAAAACTACCTCTTACCAAAGATTTCCTCCGGAACCGCCGGAGGTAGCCATCATTACATGAATGACTATGCTCTAGTTTGAGAAAATGAT
This sequence comes from Macrobrachium rosenbergii, assembly GCA_039081455.1. Classification (NCBI taxonomy): domain Eukaryota; kingdom Metazoa; phylum Arthropoda; class Malacostraca; order Decapoda; family Palaemonidae; genus Macrobrachium; species Macrobrachium rosenbergii. The sequence continues at coordinate 17,445 of JANJGK010000393.1, forward strand.
AGTCTTCGTATTGGCGCCAAAATCTTCAACGAAAAATCCCTGAAGACTCCTTGAAGATTCTTTCTTCAGCTGAATTGGACCCCTGGGCCCCACAAAAAAAAAAAAAAGGACCCCTTACCAAAGATTTCCTCCGGAATCGCCGGAGGTGGCCATCATTACTGAATGACTATGCTCTAGTTTGAGAAAATGATAGTCTTCGTATTGGCGCCAAAATCTTCACCGAAGAATCCCTGAAGACTCCTTGAAGATTCTTTCTTCAGCTGAATTGGACCCCTGGGCCCCACAAAAAAAAAACAAAAAAGGACCCCTTACCAAAGATTTCCTCCGGAATCGCCGGAGGTGGCCATCATTACATGAATGACTTTGCTCTAGTTTCAGAAAATGATAGTCTTCGTATTGGCTCCAAAATCTTCACCAAAGAATCCCTGAAGACTCCTTGAAGATTCTTTCTTCAGCTGAATTGGACCCCTGGGCCCCACAAAAAAAAAAAAAAAAGGACCCCTTACCAAAGATTTCCTCCGGAATTGCCGGAGGTGGCCATCATTACATGAATGACTATGCTCTAGTTTGAGAAAATGATAGTCTTCATATTGGCTCCAAAATCCTCACCCAAGATTTCCTGAAGACTCCTTGAAGACTCTTTCTTCAGCAGTATAACAGGTCATTTTTCAATTTCAAAGGTAATTTCTACCATTTATATAGTTGGTAGCCTTTATGACTATGCTCTAGTTTGAAAAAATGATAGCCTTAGTATTGGCGCCAAAATCTTCACCGAAGAATCCCTGAAGACTCCTTGAAGATTCTTTCTTCAGCTGAATTGGACCCCTGGGCCCAACAAAAAAAAAAAAAAAAAAAAAAGGACCCCTTACCAAAGATTTCCTCCGGAATCGCTGGAGGTGGCCATCATTACATGAATGACTATGCTCTAGTTTGAGAATGTGATAGTCTTCGTATTGGTGCCAAAATCTTCACCGAAGAATCCCTGAAGACTCCTTGAAGATTCTTTCTTCAGCTGAACTGGACCCCTGGGCCAAACAAAAAAAAAAAAAAAACAAAAAAGGACCCCTTACCAAAGATTTCCTCCGGAATCGCCGGAGGTGGCCATCATTACATGAATGACTATGCTCTAGTTTGAGAAAATGATAGTCTTTGTATTGGCTCCAAAATATTCACCGAAGAATCCCTAAAGACTCCTTGAAGATTCTTTCTTCAGCTGAATTGGACCCCTGGGTCCCACAAAAAAAAACAAAAAAGGACCCCTTACCAAAGATTTCCGCCGGAATCGCCGGAGGTGGCCATCATTACATGAATGACTATGCTCTAGTTTGAGAAAATGATATTCTTCGTATTGGCGCCAAAATCTTCACCGAAGAATCCCTGAAGACTCCTTGAAGATTCTTTCTTCAGCTGAATTGGACTCCTGGGCCCCACAAAAAAAAAAAGGACCCCTTACCAAAGATTTCCTCCGGAATCCCCGGAGGTGGCCATCATTACATGAATGACTATGCTCTATTTTGAGAAAATGATAGTCTTCGTATTGGCGCCAAAATCTTCAACGAAGAATCCCTGAAGACTCCTTGAAGATTCTTTCTTCAGCTGAACTGGACCCCTGGGCCACACACACAAAAAAAAAAGGACCCCTCACCAAAGATTTCCTCCAGAATCGCCGGAGGTGGCCATCATTACATGAATGACTATGCTCTAGTTTGAGAAAATGATAGTCTTCGTATTGTCGCCAAAATCTTCACCGAAGAATCCCTGAAGACTCCTTGAAGATTCTTTCTTCAGCTGAACTGGACTCCTGGGCCCCACAAAAAAAAAAAAAAAAAAAAAGGACCCCTTACCAAAGATTTCCTCCGGAATCGCCGGAGGTGGCCATCATTACATGAATGACTATGCTCCAGTTTGAGAAAATGATAGTCTTCGTATTGGCGCCAAAATCTTCACTGAAGAATCCCTGAAGACTCTTTGAAGATTCTTTCTTCAGCTGAATTGGACTCCTGGGCCATAAAAAAAAAAAAAAAACTACCCCTTACCAAAGATTTCCTCCGGAACCGCCGGAGGTGGCCATCATTACATGAATGACTATGCTCTAGTTTGAGAAAATGATAGTCTTCGTATTGGCGCCAAAATCTTCAACGAAGAATCCCTGAAGACTCCTTGAAGATTCTTTCTTCAGCTGAACTGGACCCCTGGGCCCCACAAAAAAAAAAAAAAGGACCCCTTACCAAAGATTTCCTCCGGAATCGCCGGAGGTGGCCATCATTACATGAATGACTATACTCTAGTTTGAGAAAATGATAGTCTTCATATTGGCGCCAAAATCTTCACCGAAGAATCCCTGAAGACTCCTTGAAGATTCTTTCTTCAGCTGAATTTGACTTCTGGGCCCCACAAAAAAAAACAAAAAACTACCCCTTTCTAAAGATTTCCTCCGGAACCGCCGGAGGTAGCCATCATTACATGGATAACTATGCTCTAGTCTGAGAAAATTATAGTTTTCGTATTGGCGCCAAAATCTTCACCGAAGAATCCCTGAAGACTCCTTGAAGATTCTTTCTTCAGCTGAACTGGACCCCTGGGCCCCACAAAAAAAAAAAAAAAGGACCCCTTACCAAAGATTTCCTCCGGAACCGCCGGAGGTAGCCATCATTACATGGATAACTATGCTCTAGTTTGAGAAAATAATAGTCTTCGTATTGGCTCCAAAATATTCACCGAAGAATCCCTGAAGACTCCTTGAAGATTCTTTCTTCAGCTGAATTGGACCCCTGGGCCTCCCCAAAAAAAACAAAAAAGGACCCCTTACCAAAGATTTCCTCCGGAATCGCAGGAGGTGGCCATCATTACATGAATGACTATGCTCTAGTTTGAGAAAATGATAGTCTTCATATTGGCGCCAAAATCTTCACCGAAGAATCCCTGAAGACTCCTTGAAGATTCTTTCTTCAGCTGAATTGGATTCCTGGGCCCCACAAAAAAAAACAAAAAACTACCCCTTACCAAAGATTTCCTCCGGAACCACCGGAGGTAGCCATCATTATATGAATGACTATGCTCTAGTTTGAGAAAATGATAGTCTTCGTATTGGCTCCAAAATCTTCACCGAAGAATCCCTGAAAACTCTTTGAAGATTCTTTCTTCAGCTGAATTGGACCACTGGGCCCCACAAAAAAAAACAAAAAAGGACCCCTTACCAAAGATTTCCTCCGGAATCACCGGAGGTGGCCAACATTTCAGGAATCACTATGCTCTAGTTTTAGAAAATGATAGTCTTCATATTGGCTCCAAAATCCTCACCGAAGATTCCCTGAAGACTCCTTGAAGACACTTTCTTCAGCAGTATAACAGGTGTCATTTTTCAATTTCAAGGGTAATTTCTACCATTTATATAGCTGGTAGCCTTTATGACTATGCTCTAGTTTGAGGAAATGATAGTCTTAGTATTGGCGCCAAAATCTTCAACGAGGAATCCCTGAAGACTCCCTCAAGATTCTTTCTTCAGCTGAATTGGACCCCTGGCCCCACAAAAAAAAACAAAAAACAAAAAAGGACCCCTTACCAAAGATTTCCACCGTAATCGCCGGAGGTGGCCATCATTACATGAATGACTATGCTCTAGTTTGAGAAAATGATAGTCTTTGTATTGGCGCAAAAATCTTCACCGAAGAATCCCTGAAGACTCCTTGAAGATTCTTTCTTCAGCTGAACTGGACAACTGGGCCCCACGAAAAAAAAAAAAAGGACCCCCTACCAATGATTTCCTCCGGAATCGCTGGAGGTGGCCATCATTACATGAATGACTATACTCTAGTTTGAGAAAATGATAGTCTTCGTATTGGCGCCAAAATCTTCACCGAAGAATCCCTGAAGACTCCTTGAAGATTCTTTCTTCAGCTGAATTGGACCCCTGGGCCCCACAAAAAAAACAAAAAAGGACCCATTACCAAAGATTTCCTCCGGAATCGCCGGAGGTGGCCATCATTTCATGAATGACTATGCTCTAGTTTGAGAAAATGATATTCTTCGTATTGGCGCCAAAATCTTCACCGAAGAATCCCTGAAGACTCCTTGAAGATTCTTTCTTCAGCTGAATTGGACCCCTGGGCCCCACAAAAAAAAACAAAAAAGGACCCCTTACCAAAGATTTCCTGCGGAATCGCCGGAGGTGGCCATCATAACATGAATGACTATGCTCTAGTTTGAGAAAATGATAGTCTTCATATTGGCTCCAAAATCCTCACGCAAGATTCCCTGAAGACTCCTTGAAGATTCTTTCTTCAGCTGAACTGGACCCCTGGGCCCCACAAAAAAAAAAAAAAAAAAGGACCCCTTACCAAAGATTTCCTCCGGAATCGCGGGAGGTGGCCATCATTACATGAATGACTTTGCTCTAGTTTGAGAAAATGATAGTCTTCGTATTGGCTCAAAAATATTCACCGAAGAATCCCTGAAGACTCCTTGACGATTCTTTCTTCAGCTGAATTGGACCCCTGGGCCCCACAAAAAAAAAAAACAAAAAAGGACCCCTTACCAAAGATTTCCTCCGGAATCGCCGGAGGTGGCCATCATTACATGAATGACTATGCTCTAGTTTGAAAAAATGATAGTCTTCATATTGGCTCCAAAATCCTCACCCAAGATTCCCTGAAGACTCCTTGAAGACTCTTTCATCAGCAGTATAACAGGTGTCATTTTTCAATTTCCAGGGTAATTTCTAACATTTATATAGCTGGTAGCCTTTATGACTATGCTCTAGTTTGAGAAAATGATAGTCTTAGTATTGGCGCCAAAATCTTCACCGAAGAATCCCTGAAGACTCCTTGAAGATTCTTTCTTCAGCTGAATTGGAACCCTGGGCCAAAAAAAAAAAAAAAAAAAAAAGGACCCCTTACGAAAGATTTCCTCCGGAATCGCTGGAGGTGGCCATCATTACATGAATGACTATGCTCTAGTTTGAGAAAATGATAGTCTTCGTATTGGCGCCAAAATCTTCACCGAAGAATCCCTGAAGACTCCTTGAAGATTCTTTCTTCAGCTGAACTGGACCTCTGGGCCCCACAAAAAAAAAAAAAAAAAGGACCCCTTACCAAAGATTTCCTCCGGAATCGCCGGAGGTGGCCATCATTACATGAATGACTATGCTCTAGTTTGAGAAAATGATAGTCTTTGTATTGGCTCCAAAATATTCACCGAAGAATCCATAAAGACTCCTTGAAGATTCTTTCTTCAGCTGAATTGGACCCCTGGGCCCCACAAAAAAAACAAAAAAGGACCCCTTACCAAAGATTTCCGCCGGAATCGCCAGGTGGCCATCATTACATGAATGACTATGCTCTAGTTTGAGAAAATGATAGTCTTCGTATTGGCGCCAAAATCTTCACCAAAGAATCCCTGAAGACTCCTTGAAGATTCTTTCTTCAGCTGAATTGGACTCCTGGGCCCCACAAAAAAAAACAAAAAACTACCCCTTTCCAAAGATTTCCTCCGGAATCGCCGGAGGTGGCCATCATTACATGAATGACTATGCTCTATTTTGAGAAAATGATAGTCTTCGTATTGGTGCCAAAATCTTCAACGAAGAATCCCTGAAGACTCCTTGAAGATTCTTTCTTTAGCTGAACTGGACCCCTGGGCCCCACAAAAAAAAAAGGACCCCTTACCAAAGATTTCCTCCGGAATCGGCGGAGGGGGCCATCATTACATGAATGACTATGCTCTAGTTTGAGAAAATGATAGTCTTCGTATTGGCGCCAAAATCTTCACCGAAGAATCCCTGAAGACTCCTTGAAGATTCATTCTTCAGCTGAACTGGACCCCTGGGCCCCACAAAAAAAAAAAAAAATGGACCCCTTACCAAAGATTTCCTTCGGAATCGCCGGAGGTGGATATCATTACATGAATGACTATGGTCTAGTTTGAGAAAATGATAGTCTTCGTATTGGCTCCAAAATATTCACCGAAGAATCCCTGAAGACTCCTTGAAGATTCTTTCTTCAGCTGAATTGGACCCCAGGGCCCCACAAAAAAAAACAAAAAAGGACACCTTACCAAAGATTTCCTGCGGAATCGCTGAAGGTGGCCATCATTACATGAATGACTATGCTCTAGTTTGAGAAAATGATAGTCTTCGTATTGGCTCCAAAATCTTCACTGAAGAATCCCTGAAGACTCTTTGAAGATTCTTTCTTCAGCTGAATTGGACTCCTGGGCCCCACAAAAAAAAACAAAAAACTACCCCTTACCAAAGATTTCCTCCGGAACCGCCGGAGGTGGCCATCATTACATGAATGACTATGCTCTAGTTTGAGAAAATGATAGTCTTCGTATTGGCGCCAAAATCTTCAACGAAGAATCCCTGAAGACTCCTTGAAGATTCATTCTTCAGCTGAACTGGACCCCTGGGCCCCACAAAAAAAAAAAAAAAAGGACCCCTTACCAAAGATTTCCTCCTGAATCGCTGGAGGTGGCCATCATTACATGAATGACTATGCTCAAGTTTGAGAAAATGATAGTCTTCATATTGGCGCCAAAATCTTCACCGAAGAATCCCTGAAGACTCCTTGAAGATTCTTTCTTCAGCTGAATTGGACTCCTGGGCCCAACAAAAAAAAAAAAAAAAAAAAACTACCCCTTACTAAAGATTTCCTCCGGAACCGCCGGAGGTAGCCATCATTACATGAATGACTATGCTCTAGTTTGAGAAAATGATAGTCTTCGTATTGGCGCCAAAATCTTCACCGAAGAATCCCTGAAGACTCCTTGAAGATTCTTTCTTCAGCTGAACTGGACCCCTGGTCCCCACAAAAAAAAAAAAAAAAGGACCCCTTACCAAAGATTTCCTCCGGAATCGCCGGAGGTGGCCATCATTACATGAATGACTTTGCTCTAGTTTGAGAAAATGATAGTCTTCGTATTGGCTCCAAAATATTCACCGAAGAATCCCTGAAGACTCCTTGAAGATTCTTTCTTCAGCTGAATTGGACCCCTGGGCCCCAGAAAAAAAAACAAAAAAGGACCCCTTACCAAAGATTTCCTCCGGAATCGCCGGAGGTGGCCATCATTACATGAATGACTATGCTCTAGTTTGAGAAAATGATAGTCTTTGTATTGGCTCCAAAATATTCACCGAAGAATCCCTAAAGACTCCTTGAAGATTCTTTCTTCAGCTGAATTGGACCCCTGGGCCCCACAAAAAAAACAAAAAAGGACCCCTTACCAAAGATTTCCGCCGGAATCGCCGGAGGTGGCCATCATTACATGAATGACTATGCTCTAGTTTGAGAAAATGATAGTCTTCGTATTGGCGCCAAAATCTTCACCGAAGAATCCCTGAAGACTCCTTGAAGATTCTTTCTTCAGCTGAATTGGACTCCTGGGCCCCCCAAAAAAAAACAAAAAATTACCCTTTACCAAAGATTTCCTCCGGAACCGCCGGAGGTGGCCATCATTACATGAATGACTATGCTCTATTTTGAGAAAATGATAGTCTTCGTATTGGCGCCAAAATCTTCACCGAAGAATCCCTGAAGACTCCTTGAAGATTCTTTCTTCAGCTGAACTGGACCCCTGGGCCCCACAAAAAAAAAAAGGGACCCCTTACCAAAGATAACCTCCGGAATCGCCGGAGGGGGCCATCATTACATGAATGACTATGCTCTAGTTTGATAAAATGATAGTCTTCGTATTGGCGCCAAAATCTTCACCGAAGAATCCCTGAAGACTCCTTGAAGATTCTTTCTTCAGCTGAACTGGACCCCTGGGCCCCACAAAAAAAAAATAAAAAAATGGACCCCTTACCAAAGATTTCCTCCGGAATCGCCGGAGGTGGATATCATTACATGAATGACTATGCTCTAGTTTGAGAAAATGATAGTCATCGTATTGGCTCCAAAATATTCACCGAAGAATCCCGGAAGACTCCTTGAAGATTATTTCTTCAGCTGAATTGGACCCCTGGGCCCCACAAAAAAAACAAAAAAGGACCCCTTACCAAAGATTTCCTGCGGAATCGCTGGAGGTGGCTATCATTACATGAATGACTATGCTCTAGTTTGAGAAAATGATAGTCTTCGTATTGGCGCCAAAATCTTCACTGAAGAATCCCTGAAGACTCTTTGAAGATTCTTTCTTCAGCTGAATTGGACTCCTGGGCCCCACAAAAAAAAACAAAAAACTACCCCTTACCAAAGATTTGCTCCGGAACCGCCGGAGGTGGCCATCATTACATGAATGACTATGCTCTAGTTTGAGAAAATGATAGTCTTCGTATTGGCGCCAATATCTTCAACGAAGAATCCCTGAAGACTCCTTGAAGATTCTTTCTTCAGCTGAACTGGACCCCTGGGCCCCACAAAAAAAAAAAAAAAAAGGACCCCTTACCAAAGATTTCCTCCGGAATCGCCGGAGGTGGCCATCATTACATGAAAGACTATGCTCTAGTTTGAGAAAATGATAGTCTTCATATTGGCGCCAAAATCTTCACCGAAGAATCCCTGAAGACTCTTTGAAGATTCTTTCTTCAGCTGAATTGGACTCCTGGGCCCCACAAAAAAAAACAAAAAACTACCCCTTACTAAAGATTTCCTCCGGAACCGCCGGAGGTAGCCATCATTACATGAATGACTATGCTCTAGTTTGAGAAAATGATAGTCTTCGTATTGGCGCCAATATCTTCAACGAAGAATCCCTGAAGACTCCTTGAAGATTCTTTCTTCAGCTGAACTGGACCCCTGGGCCCCACAAAAAAAAACAAAAAAGGACCCCTTACCAAAGATTTCCTCCGGAATCGCCGGAGGTGGCCATCATTACATGAATGACTATGCTCTAGTTTTAGAAAATGATAGTCTTCGTATTGGCTCCAAAATCTTCACCGAAGAATCCCTGAAGACTCCTTGAAGATTCTTTCTTCAGCTGAACTGGACCCATGGGCCCCACAAAAAAAAAAAAAAAAAAAGGACCCCTTACCAAAGATTTCCTACGGAATCGCCGGAGGTGGCCATCATTACATGAATGACTTTGCTCTAGTTTGAGAAAATGATAGTCTTCGTATTGGCTCCAAAATATTCACCGAAGAATCCCTGAAGACTCCTTGAAGATTCTTTCTTCAGCTGAATTGGACCCCTGGGCCCCACAAAAAAAAACAAAAAAGGACCCCTTACCAAAGATTTCCTTTGGAATCGCCGGAGGTGGCCATCATTACATGAATGACTATGCTCTAGTTTGAGAAAATGATAGTCTTCATTTTGGCGCCAAAATCTTCACCGAAGAATCCCTGAAGACTCCTTGAAGATTCTTTCTTCAGCTGAATTGGACTCCTGGGCCCCCCCAAAAAAAAAAAAAACTACCCCTTACCAAAGATTTCCTCCGGAACCACCGGAGGTAGCCATCATTATATGAATGACTATGCTCTAGTTTGAGAAATTGATAGTCTCCGTATTGGCGCCAAAATCTTCAACGAAGAATCCCTGAAGACTCCTTGAAGATTCTTTCTTCAGCTGAACTGGACCCCTGGCCCCACAAAAAAAAAAAAAGGACCCCTTACCAAAGATTTCCTCCGGAATCGCCGGAGGTGGCCATCATTACATGAATGACTATGCTCTAGTTTGAGAAAATGATAGTCTTTGTATTGGCTCCAAAATATTCACCGAAGAATCCCTAAAGACTCCTTGAAGATTCTTTCTTCAGCTGAATTGGACCCCTGGGCCCCACAAAAAAAAACAAAAAAGGACCCCTTACCAAAGATTTCCTCCGGAATCGCCAGAGGTGGCCATCATTACATGAATGACTATGCTCTAGTTTGAGAAAATGATAGTCTTCGTATTGGCGCCAAAATCTTCACCGAAGAATCCCTGAAGACTCCTTGAAGATTCTTTCTTCAGCTGAATTGGACTCCTGGGCCCCACAAAAAAAAAACAAAAAACTACCCCTTACCAAAGATTTCCTCCGGAACCGCCGGAGGTGGCCATCATTACATGAATGACTATGCTCTAGTTTGAGAAAATGATAGTCTTCGTATTGGCGCCAAAATCTTCAACGAAGAATCCCTGAAGACTCCTTGAAGATTCTTTCTTCAGCTGAACTGGACCCCTGGGCCGCACAAAAAAAAAAAGGACCCCTTACCAAAGATATCCTCCGGAATCGCCGGAGGTGGCCATCATTACATGAATGACTATGCTCTAGTTTGAGAAAATGATAGTCATCGTATTGGCGCCAAAATCTTCACCGAAGAATCCCTGAAGACTCCTTGAAGATTCTTTCTTCAGCTGAACTGGACCCCTGGGCCCCACAAAAAAAAAAAAAACAAAAAAGGACCCCTTACCAAACATTTCCTCCGGAATCGTCGGAGGTGGCCATCATTACATGAATGACTATGCTCTAATTTGAAAAATGATAGTCTTCGTATTGGCTCCAAAATATTCACCGAAGAATCCCTGAAGACTCCTTGAAGATTCTTTCTTCAGCTGAATTGGACCCCTGGGCCCCACAAAAAAAAAAAAAAAAAAAAAAAGGACCCCTTACCAAAGATTTCCTCCGGAATCGCCGGAGGTGGCCATCATTACATGAATGACTATGCTCTTGTTTGAGAAAATGATAGTCTTCGTATTGGCGCCAAAATCTTCACCGAAGAATCCCTGAAGACTCCTTGAAGATTCTTTCTTCAGATGAACTGGACCCCTGGGCCCCACAAAAAAAAAAAAATAAAAAAGGACCCCTTACCAAAGATTTCCTCCGGAATCGCCCGAGGTGGCCATCATTACATGAATGACTATGCTCTAGTTTGAGAAAATGATAGTCTTCGTATTGGCTCCAAAATATTCACCGAAGCATCCCTAAAGACTCCTTGAAGATTCTTTCTTCAGCTGAATTGGACCCCTGGGCCCCACAAAAAAAACAAAAAAGGACCCCTTACCAAAGATTTCCTCCGGAATCGCCGGAGGTGGCCATCATTACATGAATGACTATGCTCTAGTTTGAGAAAATGATAGTCTTCGAATTGGCGCCAAAATCTTCACCGAAGAATCCCTGAAGACTCCTTGAAGATTCTTTCTTCAGCTGAATTGGACTCTATGGCCCCACAAAAAAAAAAAAAAAAACTACCGCTTACCAAAGATTTCCTCCGGAACCGCCGGAGGTAGCCATCATTACATGAATGACTAAGCTCTATTTTGAGAAAATGATAGTCTTCGTATTGGCGAAAAAATCTTCAACAAATAATCCTGGAAGACTCCTTGAAGATTCTTTCTTCAGCTGAACTGGACCCCTGGGCCCCATATAAAAAAAAAAAAAAAGGACCCCTTACCAAAGATTTCCTCCGGAATCGCCGGAGGTGGCCATCATTACATGAATGACTATGCTCTAGTTTGAGAAAATGATAGTCTTCGTATTGGCGCCAAAATCTTCACCGAAGAATCCCTGAAGACTCCTTGAAGATTCTTTCTTCAGCTGAACTGGACCCCTGGGCCCCACAAAAAAAAAAAAAAACGGACCCCTTACCAAAGATTTCCTCCGGAATCGCCGGAGGTGGCCATCATTACATGTATGACTATGCTCTAGTTTGAGAAAATGATAGTCTTCGTATTGGCTCCAAAATATTCACCGAAGAATCCCTGAAGACTCCTTGGAGATTCTTTCTTCAGCTGAATTGGACCCCTGGGCCCCACAAAAAAAACAAAAAAGGACCCCTTACCAAAGATTTCCTCCGGAATCGCCGGAGGTGGCCATCTTTACATGAATGACTATGCTTTAGTTTGAGAAAATGATAGTCTTCATATTGGCGCCAAAATCTTCACCGAAGAATCCCTGAAGACTCCTTGAAGATTCTTTCTTCAGGTGAATTGGACTCCTGGGCCCAACAAAAAAAAAACAAAAAACTACCCCTTACCAAAGATTTCCTTCGGAACCGCCGGAGGTAGCCATCATTACATGAATGACTATGCTCTAGTTTGAGAAAATGATAGTCTTTGTATTGGCGCCAAAATCTTCAACGAAGAATCCCTGAAGACTCCTTGAAGATTTTTTCTTCAGCTGAACTGGACCCCTGGCCCCACAAAAAAAAAAAAAGGACCCCTTACCAAAGATTTCCTCCGGAATCGCCGGAGGTGGCCATCATTACATGAATGATTATGCTCTAGTTTGAGAAAATGATAGTCTTCGTATTGGCTCCAAAATCTTCACCGAAGAATCCCTGAAGACTCTTTGAAGATTCTTTCTTCAGCTGAATTGGACCCCTGGGCCCCACAAAAAAAAACAAAAAAGGACCCCTTACCAAAGATTTCCTCCGGAATCGCCGGAGGTGGCCATCATTACATGAATGACTATGCTCTGATTTTAGAAAATGATAGTCTTCATATTGGCTCCAAAATCCTCACCCAAGATTCCCTGAAGACTCCTTGAAGACTCTTTCTTCAGAAGTATAACAGGTGTCATTTTTCAATTTCAAGGGTAATTTCTACCATTTATATAGCTGGTAGCCTTTATGACTATGCTCTAGTTTGAGGAAATGATAGTCTTAGTATTGGCGCCAAAATCTTCAACGAAGAATCCCTGAAGACTCCTTGAAGATTCTTTCTTCAGCTAAATTGGACCCCTGGGCCCCATAAAAAAAACAAAAAACAAAAAAGGACCCCTTACCAAAGATTTCCTCCGGAAACGCCGGAGGTGGCCACCATTACATGAATGACTATGCTCTAGTTTGAGAAAATGATAGTCTTCGTATTGGCTCCAAAATATTCACCGAAGAATCCCTGAAGACTCCTTGAAGATTCTTTCTTCAGCTGAATTGGACCCCTGGGCCCCACAAAAAAAACAAAAAAGGACCCCTTACCAAAGATTTCCTCCGGAATCGCCGAAGGTGGCCATCATTACATGAATGACTATGCTCTAGTTTGAGAAAATGATAGTCTTCGTATTGGCGCCAAAATCTTCACTGAAGAATCCCTGAAGACTCTTTGAAGATTCTTTCTTCAGCTGAATTGGACTCCTGGGACCCACAAAAAAAAAAAAAAAAAAACTACCCCTTACCAAAGATTTCCTCCGGAATCGCCGGAGGTGGCCATCATTACTGAATGACTATGCTCTAGTTTGAGAAAATGATAGTCTTCGTATTAGCGCCAAAATCTTCACCGAAGAATCCTTGAAGACTCCTTGAAGATTCTTTCTTCAGCTGAATTGGACCCCTGGGCCCCACAAAAAAAAAAACAAAAAAGGACCCCTTACCAAAGATTTCCTCCGGAATCGCCGGAGGTGGCCATCATTACATGAATGACTTTGCTCTAGTTTCAGAAAATGATAGTCTTCGTATTGGCTCCAAAATCTTCACCGAAGAATCCCTGAAGACTCCTTGAAGATTCTTTCTTCAGCTGAATTGGACCCCTGGGCCCCACAAAAAAAAAAAAAAAGGACCCCTTACCAAAGATTTCCTCCGGAATTGCCGGAGGTGGCCATCATTACATGAATGACTATGCTCTAGTTTGAGAAAATGATAGTCTTCATATTGGCTCCAAAATCCTCACCCAAGATTCCCTGAAGACTCCTTGAAGACTCTTTCTTCAGCAGTATAACAGGTGTCATTTTTCAATTTCAAAGGTAATTTCTACCATTTATATAGTTGGTAGCCTTTATGACTATGCTCTAGTTTGAGAAAATGATAGCCTTAGTATTGGCGCCAAAATCTTCACCGAAGAATCCCTGAAGACTCCTTGAAGATTCTTTCTTCAGCTGAATTGGACCCCTGGGCCCAACAAAAAAAAAAAAAAAAAAAAGGACCCCTTACCAAAGATTTCCTCCGGAATCGCTGGAGGTGGCCATCATTACATGAATGACTATGCTCTAGTTTGAGAATATGATAGTCTTCGTATTGGTGCCAAAATCTTCACCGAAGAATCCCTGACGACTCCTTGAAGATTCTTTCTTCAGCTGAACTGGACCCCTGGGCCAAACAAAAAAAAAAAAAACAAAAAAGGACCCCTTACCAAAGATTTCCTCCGGAATCGCCGGAGGTGGCCATCATTACATGAATGACTATGCTCTAGTTTGAGAAAATGATAGTCTTTGTATTGGCTCCAAAATATTCACCGAAGAATCCCTAAAGACTCCTTGAAGATTCTTTCTTCAGCTGAATTGGACCCCTGGGCCCCACAAAAAAAAACAAAAAAGGACCTCTTACCAAAGATTTCCGCCGGAATCGCCGGAGGTGGCCATCATTACATGAATGACTATGCTCTAGTTTGAGAAAATGATATTCTTCGTATTGGCGCCAAAATCTTCACCGAAGAATCCCTGAAGACTCCTTGAAGATTCTTTCTTCAGCTGAATTGGACTCCTGGGCCCCACAAAAAAAAAAAGGACCCCTTACCAAAGATTTCCTCCGGAATCCCCGGAGGTGGCCATCATTACATGAATGACTATGCTCTATTTTGAGAAAATGATAGTCTTCGTATTGGCGCCAAAATCTTCAACGAAGAATCCCTGAAGACTCCTTGAAGATTCTTTCTTCAGCTGAACTGGACCCCTGGGCCACACACACAAAAAAAAAAGGACCCCTCACCAAAGATTTCCTCCAGAATCGCCGGAGGTGGCCATCATTACATGAATGACTATGCTCTAGTTTGAGAAAATGATAGTCTTCGTATTGTCGCCAAAATCTTCACCGAAGAATCCCTGAAGACTCCTTGAAGATTCTTTCTTCAGCTGAACTGGACTCCTGGGCCCCACAAAAAAAAAAAAAACAAAAAAGGACCCCTTACCAAAGATTTCCTCCGGAATCGCCGGAGGTGGCCATCATTACATGAATGACTATGCTCTAGTTTGAGAAAATGATAGTCTTCGTATTGGCGCCAAAATTTTCACCGAAGAATCCCTGAAGACTCCTTGAAGATTCTTTCTTCAGCTGAACTGGACCCCTGGGCCCCACAAAAAAAAAAAAAAAAGGACCCCTTACCAAAGATTTCCTCCGGAATCGCCGGAGGTGGCCATCATTACATGAATGACTATACTCTAGTTTGAGAAAATGATAGTCTTCATATTGGCGCCAAAATCTTCACCGAAGAATCCCTGAAGACTCCTTGAAGATTCTTTCTTCAGCTGAATTTGACTTCTGGGCCCCACAAAAAAAAAACAAAAAACTACCCCTTTCTAAAGATTTCCTCCGTAACCACCGGAGGTAGCCATCATTACATGGATAACTATGCTCTAGTCTGAGAAAATTATAGTTTTCGTATTGGCGCCAAAATCTTCACCGAAGAATCCCTGAAGACTCCTTGAAGATTCTTTCTTCAGCTGAACTGGACCCCTGGTCCCCCCCCCCAAAAAAAAGGACCCCTTACCAAAGATTTCCTCCGGAATCGCCGGAGGTGGCCATCATTACTAGGTATGACTTTGCTCTAGTTTGAGAAAATAATAGTCTTCGTATTGGCTCCAAAATATTCACCGAAGAATCCCTGAAGACTCCTTGAAGATTCTTTCTTCAGCTGAATTGGACCCCTGGGCCTCCCCAAAAAAAACAAAAAAGGACCCCTTACCAAAGATTTCCTCCGGAATCGCAGGAGGTGGCCATCATTACATGAATGACTATGCTCTAGTTTGAGAAAATGATAGTCTTCATATTGGCGCCAAAATCTTCACCGAAGAATCCCTGAAGACTCCTTGAAGATTCTTTCTTCAGCTGAATTGGATTCCTTGGCCCCACAAAAAAAAACAAAAAACTACCCCTTACCAAAGATTTCCTCCGGAACCACCGGAGGTAGCCATCATTATATGAATGACTACGCTCTAGTTTGAGAAAATGATAGTCTCCGCATTGGCGCCGAAATCTTCAACGAAGAATCCCTGAAGACTCCTTGAAGATTCTTTCTTCAGCTGAACTGGACCCCTGGCAACACAAAAAAAAAAAAAAAAAAAGGACCCCTTACCAAAGATTTCCTCCGGAATCGCCGGAGGTGGCCATCATTACATGAATGACTATGCTCTAGTTTGAGAAAATGATAGTCTTCGTATTGGCTCCAAAATCTTCACCGAAGAATCCCTGAAGACTCTTTGAAGATTCTTTCTTCAGCTGAATTGGACCACTGGGCCCCACAAAAAAAAACAAAAAAGGACCCCTTACCAAAGATTTCCTCCGGAATCGCCGGAGGTGGCCAACATTTCAGGAATCACTATGCTCTAGTTTTAGAAAATGATAGTCTTCATATTGGCTCCAAAATCCTCACCGAAGATTCCCTGAAGACTCCTTGAAGACACTTTCTTCAGCAGTATAACAGGTGTCATTTTTCAATTTCAAGGGTAATTTCTACCATTTATATAGCTGGGCCCCAGAAAAAAAACAAAAAAGGACCCCTTACCAAAGATTTCCTGCGGAATCGCTGGAGGTGGCTATCATTACATGAATGACTATGCTCTAGTTTGAGAAAATGATAGTCTTCGTATTGGCGCCAAAATCTTCACTGAAGAATCCCTGAAGACTCTTTGAAGATTCTTTCTTCAGCTGAATTGGACTCCTGGGCCCCACAAAAAAAAACAAAAATCTACCCCTTACCAAAGATTTGCTCCGGAACCGCCGGAGGTGGCCATCATTACATGAATGACTATGCTCTAGTTTGAGAAAATGATAGTCTTCGTATTGGCGCCAATATCTTCAACGAAGAATCCCTGAAGACTCCTTGAAGATTCTTTCTTCAGCTGAACTGGACCCCTGGGCCCCACAAAAAAAAAAAAAAAAGGACCCCTTACCAAAGATTTCCTCCGGAATCGCCGGAGGTGGCCATCATTACATGAAAGACTATGCTCTAGTTTGAGAAAATGATAGTCTTCATATTGGCGCCAAAATCTTCACCGAAGAATCCCTGAAGACTCCTTGAAGATTCTTTCTTCAGCTGAATTGGACTCCTGGGCCCCACAAAAAAAAAAAAAAACAAAAAACTACCCCTTACTAAAGATTTCCTCCGGAACCGCCGGAGGTAGCCATCATTACATGAATGACTATGCTCTAGTTTGAGAAAATGATAGTCTTCGTATTGGCGCCAATATCTTCAACGAAGAATCCCTGAAGACTCCTTGAAGATTCTTTCTTCAGCTGAACTGGACCCCTGGTCCCCTCAAAAAAAAAAAAAAAGGACCCCTTACCAAAGATTTCCTCCGGAATCGCCGGAGGTGGCCATCATTACATGAATGACTTTGCTCTAGTTTGAGAAAATGATAGTCTTCGTATTGGCTCCAAAATATTCACGGAAGAATCCCTGAAGACTCCTTGAAGATTCTTTCTTCAGCTGAATTGGACCCCTGGGCCCCACAAAAAAAAACAAAAAAGGACCCTTTACCAAAGATTTCCTTCGGAATCGCCGGTTGTGGCCATCATTACATGAATGACTATGCTCTAGTTTGAGAAAATGATAGTCTTCATTTTGGCGCCAAAATCTTCACCGAAGAATCCCTGAAGACTCCTTGAAGATTCTTTCTTCAGCTGAATTGGACTCCTGGGCCCCACAAAAAAAAAAAAAAAAAACTACCCCTTACCAAAGATTTCCTCCGGAACCACCGGAGGTAGCCATCATTATATGAATGACTATGCTCTAGTTTGAGAAATTGATAGTCTCCGTATTGGCGCCAAAATCTTCAACGAAGAATCCCTGAAGACTCCTTGAAGATTCTTTCTTCAGCTGAACTGGACCCCTGGCCCCCCACAAAAAAAAAAAAGGACCCCTTACCAAAGATTTCCTCCGGAATCGCCGGAGGTGGCCATCATTACTTGAATGACTATGCTCTAGTTTGAGAAAATGATAGTCTTTGTATTGGCTCCAAAATATTCACCGAAGAATCCCTAAAGACTCCTTGAAGATTCTTTCTTCAGCTGAATTGGACCCCTGGGCCCCACAAAAAAAACAAAAAAGGACCCCTTACCAAAGATTTCCTCCGGAATCGCCAGAGGTGGCCATCATTACATCAATGACTATGCTCTAGTTTGAGAAAATGATAGTCTTCGTATTGGCGCCAAAATCTTCACCGAAGAATCCCTGAAGACTCCTTGAAGATTCTTTCTTCAGCTGAATTGGACTCCTGGGCCCAACAAAAAAAAAACAAAAAACTACCCCTTACCAAAGATTTCCTCCGGAACCGCCGGAGGTGGCCATCATTACATGAATGACTATGCTCTAGTTTGAGAAAATGATAGTCTTCGTATTGGCGCCAAAATCTTCAACGAAGAATCCCTGAAGACTCCTTGAAGATTCTTTCTTCAGCTGAACTGGACCCCTGGGCCCCACAAAAAAAAAAAAAGGACCCCTTACCAAAGATTTCCTCCGGAATCGCCGGAGGTGGCCATCATTACATGAATGACTATGCTCTAGTTTGAGAAAATGATAGTCATCGTATTGGCGCCAAAATCTTCACCGAAGAATCCCTGAAGACTCCTTGAAGATTCTTTCTTCAGCTGAACTGGACCCCTGGGCCCCACAAAAAAAAAAAAAAACAAAAAAGGACCCCTTACCAAACATTTCCTCCGGAATCGTCGGAGGTGGCCATCATTACATGAATGACTATGCTCTAGTTTGAAAAATGATAGTCTTCGTATTGGCTCCAAAATATTCACCGAAGAATCCCTGAAGACTCCTTGAAGATTCTTTCTTCAGCTGAATTGGACCCCTGGGCCCCACAAAAAAAAAAAAAAAAAAAAAAAAAAGGACCCCTTACCAAAGATTTCCTCCGGAATCGCCGGAGGTGGCCATCATTACATGAATGACTATGCTCTTGTTTGAGAAAATGATAGTCTTCGTATTGGCGCCAAAATCTTCACCGAAGAATCCCTGAAGACTCCTTGAAGATTCTTTCTTCAGCTGAACTGGACCCCTGGGCCCCACAAAAAAAAAAAAAAAAAAAAGGACCCCTTACCAAAGATTTCCTCCGGAATCGCCGAGGTGGCCATCATTACATGAATGACTATGCTCTAGTTTGAGAAAATGATAGTCTTCGTATTGGCTCCAAAATATTCACCGAAGAATCCCTAAAGACTCCTTGAAGATTCTTTCTTCAGCTGAATTGGACCCCTGGGCCCCACAAAAAAAACAAAAAAGGACCCCTTACCAAAGATTTCCTCCGGAATCGCCGGAGGTGGCCATCATTACATGAATGACTATGCTCTAGTTTGAGAAAATGATAGTCTTCGAATTGGCGCCAAAATCTTCACCGAAGAATCCCTGAAGACTCCTTGAAGATTCTTTCTTCAGCTGAATTGGACTCTAGGGCCCCACAAAAAAAAAAAAAAACTACCACTTACCAAAGATTTCCTCCGGAACCGCCGGAGGTAGCCATCATTACATGAATGACTATGCTCTAGTTTGAAAAAATGATAGTCTTCGTATTGGCGAAAAAATCTTCAACAAATAATCCTGGAAGACTCCTTGAAGATTCTTTCTTCAGCTGAACTGGACCCCTGGGCCCCATATAAAAAAAAAAAAAGGACCCCTTACCAAAGATTTCCTCCGGAATCGCCGGAGGTGGCCATCATTACATGAATGACTATGCTCTAGTTTGAGAAAATGATAGTCTTCGTATTGGCGCCAAAATCTTCACCGAAGAATCCATGAAGACTCCTTGAAGATTCTTTCTTCAGCTGAACTGGACCCCTGGGCCCCACAAAAAAAAAAAAAAAAAGACCCTTACCAAAGATTTCCTCCGGAATCGCAGGAGGTGGCCATCATTACATGTATGACTATGCTCTAGTTTGAGAAAATGATAGTCTTCGTA
Organism: Macrobrachium rosenbergii; assembly: GCA_039081455.1. Lineage (NCBI taxonomy): Eukaryota > Metazoa > Arthropoda > Malacostraca > Decapoda > Palaemonidae > Macrobrachium > Macrobrachium rosenbergii. The sequence continues at coordinate 37,182 of JANJGK010000393.1, forward strand.
TTGGCTCCAAAATATTCACCGAAGAATCCCTGAAGACTCCTTGAAGATTCTTTCTTCAGCTGAATTGGACCCCTGGGCCCCACAAAAAAAACAAAAAAGGACCCCCTTACCAAAGATTTCCTCCGGAATCGCCGGAGGTGGCCATCTTTACATGAATGACTATGCTTTAGTTTGAGAAAATGATAGTCTTCATATTGGCGCCAAAATCTTCACCGAAGAATCCCTGAAGACTCCTTGAAGATTCTTTCTTCAGGTGAATTGCACTTCTGGGCCCAACAAAAAAAAACAAACAACTACCCCTTACCAAAGATTTCCTCCGGAACCGCCGGAGGTAGCCATCATTACATGAATGACTATGCTCTAGTTTGAGAAAATGATAGTCTTTGTATTGGCGCCAAAATCTTCAACGAAGAATCCCTGAAGACTCCTTGAAGATTTTTTCTTCAGCTGAACTGGACCCCTGGCCCCACAAAAAAAAAAAAAGGACCCCTTACCAAAGATTTCCTCCGGAATCGCCGGAGGTGGCCATCATTACATGAATGATTATGCTCTAGTTTGAGAAAATGATAGTCTTCGTATTGGCTCCAAAATCTTCACCGAAGAATCCCTGAAGACTCTTTGAAGATTCTTTCTTCAGCTGAATTGGACCCCTGGGCCCCACAAAAAAAACAAAAAAGGACCCCTTACCAAAGATTTCCTCCGGAATCGCCGGAGGTGGCCATCATTACATGAATGACTATGCTCTGATTTTAGAAAATGATAGTCTTCATATTGGCTCCAAAATCCTCACCCAAAATTCCCTGAAGACTCCTTGAAGACTCTTTCTTCAGAAGTATAACAGGTGTCATTTTTCAATTTCAAGGGTAATTTCTACCACTTATATAGCTGGTAGCCTTTATGACTATGCTCTAGTTTGAGGAAATGATAGTCTTAGTATTGGCGCCAAAATCTTCAACGAAGAATCCCTGAAGACTCCTTGAAGATTCTTTCTTCAGCTAAATTGGACCCCTGGGCCCCATAAAAAAAACAAAAAAAACAAAAAAGGACCCCTTACCAAAGATTTCCTCGCGAACCGCCGGAGGTGGCCACCATTACATGAATGACTATGCTCTAGTTTGAGAAAATGATAGTCTTCGTATTGGCTCCAAAATATTCACCGAAGAATCCTGAAGACTCCTTGAAGATTCTTTCTTCAGCTGAATTGGACCCCTGGGCCCCACAAAAAAAAACAAAAAAGGACCCCTTACCAAAGATTTCCTCCGGAATCGCCGAAGGTGCCATCATTACATGAATGACTATGCTCTAGTTTGAGAAAATGATAGTCTTCGTATTGGCGCCAAAATCTTCACTGAAGAATCCCTGAAGACTCTTTGAAGATTCTTTCTTCAGCTGAATTGGACTCCTGGGACCCACAAAAAAAAAAAAAACTACCCCTTACCAAAGATTTCCTCCGGAACCGCCGGAGGTGGCCATCATTACATGAATGATTATGCTCTAGTTTGAGAAAATGATAGTCTTCGTATTGGCGCCAAAATCTTCAACAAAGAATCCCTGAAGACTCCTTGAAGATTCTTTCTTCAGCTGAACTGGACCCCTGGGCCCCACAAAAAAAAAAAAAAAAAGGACCCCTTACCAAAGATTTCCTCCGGAACCGCCGGAGGTGGCCATCATTACATGAATGTCTATGCTCTAGTTTGAGAAAATGATAGTCTTCGTATTGGCTCCAAAATATTCACCGAAGAATCCTGGAAGACTCCTTGAAGATTCTTTCTTCAGCTGAATTGGACCCCTGGGCCCCACAAAAAAACAAAAAGGGACCCCTTACCAAAGATTTCCTCCGGAATCGCCGAAGGTGGCCATCATTACATGAATGACTATGCTATAGTTTGAGAAAATGATAGTCTTCGTATTGGCGCCAAAATCTTCACCGAAGAATGCCTGAAGACTCTTTGAAGATTCTTTCTTCAGCTGAATTGGACTCCTGGGCCCCACAAAAAAAAAAACAAAAAACTACCCCTTACCAAAGATTTCCTCCGGAACCGCCGGAGGTGGCCATCATTACATGAATGACTATGCTCTAGTTTGAGAGAATGATAGTCTTCGTATTGGCGCCAAAATCTTCAACGTAGAATCCCTGAAGACTCCTTGAAGATTCTTCTTCAGCTGAACTGGACCCCTGGGCCCCACAAAAAAAAAGAAAAAAGAAAAGGACCCCTTACCAAAGATTTCCTCCGGAATCGCCGGAGGAGGCCATCATTACATGAATGACTATGCTCTAGTTTGAGAAAATGATAGTCTTCGTATTGGCGCCAAAATCTTCACCGAAGAATCCCTGAAGACTCCTTGAAGATTCTTTCTTCAGCTGAACTGTACCCCTGGTCCCCACAAAAAAAAAAAAAAAAAAGGGACCCCTTACCAAAGATTTCCTCGGAATCGCCGGAGGTGGCCATCATTACATGAATGACTTTGCTCTAGTTTGAGAAAATGATAGTCTTCGTATTGGCTCCAAAATATTCACCGAAGAATCCCTGAAGACTCCTTGAAGATTCTTTCTTCAGCTGAATTGGACTCCTGGGCCCCACAAAAAAAAAAAAAGGACCCCTTACCAAAGATTTCCTCCGGAATCGCCGGAGGTGGCCATCATTACATGAATGACTATGCTCAAGTTTGAGAAAATGATAGTCTTCATATTGGCGCCAAAATCTTCACCGAAGAATCCCTGAAGACTCCTTGAAGATTCTTTCTTCAGCTGAATTGGACTCATGGGCCCCACACAAAAAAACAAAAAACTACCCCTTACCAAAGATTTCCTCCGGAACCGCCGGAGGTAGCCATCATTATATGAATGACTATGCTCTAGTTTGAGAAAATGATAGTCTCCGTATTGGCGCCAAAATCTTCAACGAAGAATCTCTGAAGACTCCTTGAAGATTCTTTCTTCAGCTGAACTGGACCCCTGGCCCCACAAAAAAAAAAAAAAAAGGACCCCTTACCAAAGATTTCCTCCGGAATCGCCGGAGGTGGCCATCATTACATGAATGACTATGCTCTAGTTGAGAAAATGATAGTCTTCATATTGGCTCCAAAATCCTCACCCAAGATTCCCTGAAGACTCCTTGAAGACTCTTTCTTCAGAAGTATAACAGGTGTCATTTTTCAATTTCAAGGGTAATTTCTACCATTTATATAGCTGGTAGCCTTTATGACTATGCTCTAGTTTGAGGAAATGATAGTCTTAGTATTGTCGCCAAAACCTTCACCGAGGAATCCCTGAAGACTCCTTGAAGATTCTTTCTTCAGCTGAATTGGACCACTGGCCCCCCCCCCCCCCAAAAAAAAAAAAAGGACCCCTTACCAAAGATTTCCTCCGGAATCGCCGGAGGTGGCCATCATTACATGAATGACTATGCTCTAGTTTGAGAAAATGATAGTCTTCGTATTGGTGCCAAAATCTTCACCGAAGAATCCCTGAAGACTCCTTGAAGATTCTTTCTTCAGCTGAACTGGACCACTGGGCCCCATGAAAAAAAAAAAAGGACCCCCTACAATGATTTCCTCCGGAATCGCCGGAGGTGGCCATCATTACATGAATGACTATACTCTAGTTGAGAAAATGATAGTCTTCGTATTGGCTCCAAAATCTTCTCCGAAGAATCCCTGAAGACTCCTTGAAGATTCTTTCTTCAGCTGAATTGGACCCCTGGGCCCCACAAAAAAAAAACAAAAAGGACCCCTTACCTAAGATTTCCTCTGGAATCGCCAGAGGTGGCCATCATTACATGAATGACTTAGCTCTAGTTTGAGAAACTGATAGTCTTCATATTGGCGATAAAATCTTCACCGAAGAATCCCTGAAGACTCCTTGATGATTCTTTCTTCAGCTGAATTGGACTCCTGGGCCCCACAAAAAAAAAAAAAACAAAAAAGGACCCCTTACCAAATATTTCCTCCGGAATCGCCGGAGGTGGCCATCATTACATGAATGACTATGCTCTAGTTTGAGAAAATGATATTCTTCATATTGGCTCCAAAATCCTCACCCAAGATTCCCTGAAGACTCCTTGAAGACTCTTTCTTCAGCTGGATTGGACCCTTGGGACCAACAAAAAAAAAAAAAAAAAAAAAGGGACCCCTTACCAAAGATTTCCTCCGGAATCGCCGGAGGTGGCCATCATTACATGAATAACTATGCTCTTGTTTGAGAAAATGATAGCCTTCGTATTGGCGCCAAAATCTTCACCGAAGAATACCTGAAGACTCCTTGAAGATTCTTTCTTCAGCTGAATTGGACTCCTGGGCCCCACAAAAAAAAAAACAAAAAACTACCCCTTACTAAAGATTTCCTCCGGAACCGCCGGAGGTAGCCATCATTACATGAATGACTATGCTCTAGTTTGAGAAAATGATAGTCTTCGTATTGGCGCCAAAATCTTCACCGAAGAATCCCTGAAGACTCCTTGAAGATTCTTTCTTCAGCTGAACTGGACCCCAGGGCCCCACAAAAAAAAAAAAAAAAAAAAGGACCCCTTACCAAAGATTTCCTCCGGAATCGCCGGAGGTGGCCATCATTACATGAATGACTTTGCTCTAGTTTGAGAAAATGATAGTCTTCGTATTGGCTCCAAAATATTCACCGAAGAATCCCTGAAGACTCCTTGAAGATTCTTTCTTCAGCTGAATTGGACCCCTGGGCCCCACAAAAAAAAAAACAAAAAAGGACCCCTTACCAAAGATTTCCTCCGGAATCGCCGGAGGTGGCCATCATTACATGAATGACTATGCTCTAGTTTGAAAAAATGATAGTCTTCATATTGGCTCCAAAATCCTCACCCAAGATTCCCTGAAGACTCCTTGAAGACTCTTTCTTCAGCAGTATAATAGGTGTCATTTTTCAATTTCAAGGGTAATTTCTAACATTTATATAGCTGGTAGCCTTTATGACTATGCTCTAGTTTGAGAAAATGATAGTCTTCGTATTGGCGCCAAAATCTTCACCGAAGAATCCCTGAAGACTCCTTGAAGATTCTTTTTCAGCTGAATTGGAACCCTGGGCCCCCCCCCCCCAAAAAAAAAGTACCCCTTACGAAAGATTTCCTCCGGAATCGCTGGAGGTGGCCATCATTACATGAATGACTATGCTCTAGTTTGAGAAAATGATAGTCTTCGTATTGGCGCCAAAATCTTCACCGAAGAATCCCTGAAGACTCCTTGAAGATTCTTTCTTCAGCTGAACTGGACCACTGGGCCCCATGAAAAAGAAAAAAGGACCCCCTACCAATGATTTCCTCCAGAATCGCCGGAGGTGGCCATCATTACATAAATGACTATACTCTAGTTTGAGAAAATGATAGTCTTTGTATTGGCTCCAAAATCTTCTCCGAAGAATCCCTGAAGACTCCTTGAAGATTCTTTCTTCAGCTGAATTGGACCCCTGGGCCCCACAAAAAAAAAACAAAAAAGGACCCCTTACCTAAGATTTCCTCTGGAATCGCCGGAGGTGGCCATCATTACATGAATGACTTAGCTCTAGTTTGAGAAAATGATAGTCTTCGTATTGGCGATAAAATCTTCACCGAAGAATCCCTGAAGACTCCTTGAAGATTCTTTCTTCAGCTGAATTGGACCCCTGGGCCCCACAAAAAAAAAAACAAAAAAGGACCCCTTACCAAATATTTCCTCCGGAATCGCCGGAGGTGGCCATCATTACATGAATGACTATGATCTAGTTTGAGAAAATGATATTCTTCATATTGGCTCCAAAATCCTCACCCAAGATTCCCTGAAGACTCCTTGAAGACTCTTTCTTCAGCAGTATAACAGGTGTCATTTTTCAATTTCAAAGGTAATTTCTACCATTTATATAGCTGGTAGCCTTTCTGACTATGCTCTAGTTTGAGAAAATGATAGTCTTAGTATTGGCGCCAAAATCTTCACCGAAGAATCCCTGAAGACTCCTTGAAGATTCTTTCTTCAGCTGGACTGGACCCTTGGGACCAACAAAAAAAAAAAAAAAAAAAAAAAAAGGACCCCTTACCAAAGATTTCCTCCGGAATCGCCGGAGGTGGCCATCATTACATGAATGACTATGCTCTTGTTTGAGAAAATGATAGTCTTCGTATTGGCGCCAAAATCTTCACAGAAGAATCCCTGAAGACTCCTTGAAGATTCTTTCTTCAGCTGAACTGGACCCCTGGGCCCCACAAAAAAAAAAAAAAAAAAAAAGGACCCCTTACCAAAGATTTCCTCCGGAATCGCCGGAGGTGGCCATCATTACATGAATGACTTTGCTCTAGTTTGAGAAAATGATAGTCTTCGTATTGGCTCCAAAATATTCACCGAAGAATCCCTGAAGACTCCTTGAAGATTCTTTCTTCAGCTGAATTGGACCCCTGGGCCCCACAAAAAAAAAAAACAAAAAAGGACCCCTTACCAAAGATTTCCTCCGGAATCGCCGGAGGTGGCCATCATTACATGAATGACTATGCTCTAGTTTGAAAAAATGATAGTCTTCATATTGGCTCCAAAATCCTCACCCAAGATTCCCTGAAGACTCCTTGAAGACTCTTTCTTCAGCAGTATAACAGGTGTCATTTTTCAATTTCAAGGGTAATTTCTAACATTTATATAGCTGGTAGCCTTTATGACTATGCTCTAGTTTGAGAAAATGATAGTCTTAGTATTGGCGCCAAAATCTTCACCGAAGAATCCCTGAAGACTCCTTGAAGATTCTTTCTTCAGCTGAACTGGACCTCTGGGCCCCACAAAAAAAAAAAAAAAAAAAAAGGACCCCTTACCAAAGATTTCCTCCGGAATCGCCGGAGGTGGCCATCATTACATGAATGACTATGCTCTAGTTTGAGAAAATGATTGTCTTTGTATTGGCTCCAAAATATTCACCGAAGAATCCATAAAAACTCCTTGAAGATTCTTTCTTCAGCTGAATTGGACCCCTGGGCCCCACAAAAAAAACAAAAAAGGACCCCTTACCAAAGATTTCCGCCGGAATCGCCAGGTGGCCATCAATACATGAATGACTATGCTCTAGTTTGAGAAAATGATAGTCTTCGTATTGGCGCCAAAATCTTCACCGAAGAATCCCTGAAGACTCCTTGAAGATTCTTTCTTCAGCTGAATTGGACTCCTGGGCCCCACAAAAAAAAAAAAAACTACCCCTTACCAAAGATTTCCTCCGGAATCGCCGGAGGTGGCCATCATTACATGAATGACTATGCTCTATTTTGAGAAAATGATAGTCTTCGTATTGGTGCCAAAATCTTCAACGAAGAATCCCTGAAGACTCCTTGAAGATTCTTTCTCCAGCTGAACTGGACCCCTGGGCCTCACAAAAAAAAAAAAAAGGACCCCTTACCAAAGATTTCCTCCGGAATCGCCGGAGGGGGCCATCATTACATGAATGACTATGCTCTAGTTTGAGAAAATGATAGTCTTCGTATTGGCGCCAAAATCTTCACCGAAGAATCCCTGAAGACTCCTTGAAGATTCATTCTTCAGCTGAACTGGACCCCTGGGCCCCACAAAAAAAAAAAAAAAATGGACCCCTTACCAAAGATTTCCTCCGGAATCGCCGGAGGTGGATATCATTACATGAATGACTATGGTCTAGTTTGAGAAAATGATAGTCTTCGTATTGGCTCCAAAATATTCACCGAAGAATCCCTGAAGACTCCTTGAAGATTCTTTCTTCAGCTGAATTGGACTCCTGGGCCCCACAAAAAAAACAAAAAAGGACCCCTTACCAAAGATTTCCTGCAGAATCGCTGGAGGTGGCCATCATTACATGAATGACTATGCTCTAGTTTGAGAAAATGATAGTCTTCGTATTGGCTCCAAAATATTCACCGAAGAATCCCTAAAGACTCCTTGAAGATTCTTTCTTCAGCTGAATTGGACTCCTGGGCCCCACAAAAAAAAAAACAAAAAACTACCCCTTACCAAAGATTTCCTCCGGAACCGCCGGAGGTGGCCATCATTACATGAATGACTATGCTCTAGTTTGAGAAAATGATAGTCTTCGTATTGGCGCCAAAATCTTCAACGAAGAATCCCTGAAGACTCCTTGAAGATTCATTCTTCAGCTGAACTGGACCCCTGGGCCCCACAAAAAAAAAAAAAAAAAGGACCCCTTACCAAAGATTTCCTCCGGAATCGCAGGAGGTGGCCATCATTACATGAATGACTATGCTCAAGTTTGAGAAAATGATAGTCTTCATATTGGCGCCAAAATCTTCACCGAAGAATCCCTGAAGACTCCTTGAAGATTCTTTCTTCAGCAGAATTGGACTCCTGGGCCCCACAAAAAAAAAAAAAAACTACCCCTTACTAAAGATTTCCTCCGGAACCGCCGGAGGTAGCCATCATTACATGAATGACTATGCTCTAGTTTGAGAAAATGATAGTCTTCGTATTGGCGCCAAAATCTTCACCGAAGAATCCCTGAAGACTCCTTGAAGATTCTTTCTTCAGCTGAACTGGACCCCTGGTCCCCACAAAAAAAAAAAAAGGACCCCTTACCAAAGATTTCCTCCGGAATCGCCGGAGGTGGCCATCATTACATGAATGACTTTGCTCTAGTTTGAGAAAATGATAGTCTTCGTATTGGCTCCAAAATATTCACCGAAGAATCCCTGAAGACTCCTTGAAGATTCTTTCTTTAGCTGAATTGGACCCCTGGGCCCCACAAAAAAAAAACAAAAAAGGACCCCTTACCAAAGATTTCCTCCGGAATCGCCGGAGGTGGCCATCATTACATGAATGACTATGCTCTAGTTTGAGAAAATGATAGTCTTTGTATTGGCTCCAAAATATTCACCGAAGAATCCCTAAAGACTCCTTGAAGATTCTTTCTTCAGCTGAACTGGACCCCTGGGCCCCACAAAAAAAAAAAAGGACCCCTTACCAAAGATAACCTCCGGAATCGCCGGATGGGGCCATCATTACATGAATGACTATGCTCTAGTTTGAGAAAATGATAGTCTTCGTATTGGCGCCAAAATCTTCACCGAAGAATCCCTGAAGACTCCTTGAAGATTCTTTCTTCAGCTGAACTGGACCCTTGGGCCCCACAAAAAAAAAAAAAAAAAAATGGACCCCTTACCAAAGATTTCCTCCGGAATCGCCGGAGGTGGATATCATTACATGAATGACTATGCTCTAGTTTGAGAAAATGATAGTCATCGTATTGGCTCCAAAATATTCACCGAAAAATCCCTGAAGACTCCTTGAAGATTCTTTCTTCAGCTGAATTGGACCCCTGGGCCCCACAAAAAAAACAAAAAAGGACCCCTTACCAAAGATTTCCTGCGGAATCGCTGGAGGTGGCTATCATTACATGAATGACTATGCTCTAGTTTGAGAAAATGATAGTCTTCGTATTGGCGCCAAAATCTTCACTAAAGAATCCCTGAAGACTCTTTGAAGATTCTTTCTTCAGCTGAATTGGACTCCTGGGCCCCACAAAAAAAAAAGAAAAAACTACCCCTTACCAAAGATTTGCTCCGGAAACGCCGGAGGTGGCCATCATTACATGAATGACTATGCTCTAGTTTGAGAAAATGATAGTCTTCGTATTGGCGCCAATATCTTCAACGAAGAATCCCTGAAGACTCCTTGAAGATTCTTTCTTCAGCTGAACTGGACCCCTGGGCCCCACAAAAAAAAAAAAAAAAAAGGACCCCTTACCAAAGATTTCCTCCGGAATCGCCGGAGGTGGCCATCATTACATGAAAGACTATGCTCTAGTTTGAGAAAATGATAGTCTTCATATTGGCGCCAAAATCTTCACCGAAGAATCCCTGAAGACTCCTTGAAGATTCTTTCTTCAGCTGAATTGGACTCCTGGGCCCCAAAAAAAAAAAAAAAAAAAAAACTACCCCTTACTAAAGATTTCCTCCGGAACCGCCGGAGGTAGCCATCATTACATGAATGACTATGCTCTAGTTTGAGAAAATGATAGTCTTCGTATTGGCGCCAATATCTTCAACGAAGAATCCCTGAAGACTCCTTGAAGATTCTTTCTTCAGCTGAACTGGACCCCTGGTCCCCTCAAAAAAAAAAAAAAAAAGGACCCCTTACCAAAGATTTCCTCCGGAATCGCCGGAGGTGGCCATCATTACATGAATGACTTTGCTCTAGTTTGAGAAAATGATAGTCTTCGTATTGGCTCCAAAATATTCACCGAAGAATCCCTGAAGACTCCTTGAAGATTCTTTCTTCAGCTGAATTGGACCCCTGGGCCCCACAAAAAAAAACAAAAAAGGACCCCTTACCAAAGATTTCCTCCGGAATCGCCGGAGGTGGCCATCATTACATGAATGACTATGCTCTAGTTTGAGAAAATGATAGTCTTCATTTTGGCGCCAAAATCTTCACCGAAGAATCCCTGAAGACTCCTTGAAGATTCTTTCTTCAGCTGAATTGGACTCCTGGGCCCCACAAAAAAAAAACAAAAAAAACTACCCCTTACCAAAGATTTCCTCCGGAACCACCGGAGGTAGCCATCATTATATGAATGACTATGCTCTAGGTTGAGAAATTGATAGTCTCCGTATTGGCGCCAAAATCTTCAACGAAGAATCCCTGAAGACTCCTTGAAGATTCTTTCTTCAGCTGAACTGGACCCCTGGCCCCACAAAAAAAAAAAAAAAAGGACCCCTTACCAAAGATTTCCTCCGGAATTGCCGGAGGTGGCCATCATTACATGAATGACTATGCTCTAGTTTGAGAAAATGATAGTCTTCGTATTGGCTCCAAAATCTTCACCGAAGAATCCCTGAAGACTCTTTGAAGATTCTTTCTTCAGCTGAATTGGACCACTGGGCCCCACAAAAAAAAAAACAAAAAAGGACCCCTTACCAAAGATTTCCTCCGGAATCGCCGGAGGTGGCCATCATTACATGAATGACTATGCTCTAGTTTTAGAAAATGATAGTCTTCATATTGGTTCCAAAATCCTCACCCAAGATTCCCTGAAGACTCCTTGAAGACTCTTTCTTCAGCAGTATAACAGATGTCATTTTTCAATTTCAAGGTTAATTTCTACCATTTATATAGCTGGTAGCCTTTATGACTATGCTCTAGTTTAAGGAAATGATAGTCTTAGTATTGGCGCCAAAATCTTCACCGAGGAATCCCTGAAGACTCCTTGAAGATTCTTTCTTCACCTGAATTAGACCCCTGGCCCCACAAAAAAACAAAAAAACAAAAAAGGACCCCTTACCAAAGATTTCCTCCGGAATCGCCGGAGGTGGCCATTATTACATGAATGATTATGCTCTAGATTGAGAAAATGATAGTCTTCGTATTGGCGCAAAAATCTTCACCGAAGAATCCCTGAAGACTCCTTGAAGATTCTTTCTTCAGCTGAACTGGACCACTGGGCCCCACGAAAAAAAAAAAAAAAGGACCCCCTACCAATGATTTCCTCCGGAATCGCCGGAGGTGGCCATCATTACATGAATGACTATACTCTAGTTTGAGAAAATGATAGTCTTCGTATTGGCTCCAAAATCTTCACCGAAGAATCCCTGAAGACTCCTTGAAGATTCTTTCTTCAGCTGAATTGGACCCCTGGGCCCCACAAAAAAAAACAAAAGAGGACCCCTTACCTAAGATTTCCTCTGGAATCGCCGGAGGTGGCCATCATTACATGAATAGACTAAGCTCTAGTTTGAGAAAATGATAGTCTTCATATTGGCGCCAAGATCTTCACCGAAGAATCCCTGAAGACTCCTTGAAGATCCTTTCTTCAGCTGAATTGGACCCCTGGGCCCCACAAAAAAAACAAAAAAGGACCCATTTCCAAAGATTTCCTCCGGAATCGCCGGAGATGGCCATCATTTCATGAATGACTATGCTCTAGTTTGAGAAAATGATAGTCTTCGTATTGGCGCCAAGATCTTCACCGAAGAATCCCTGAAGACTCCTTGAAGATTCTTTCTTCAGCTGAATTGGACCCCTGGGCCCCACAAAAAAAAAACAAAAAAGGACCCCTTACCAAAGATTTCCTCCGGAATCGCCGGAGGTGGCCATCATTACATGAATGACTATGCTCTAGTTTGAGAAAATGATAGTCTTCATATTGGCTCCAAAATCCTCACCCAAGATTCCCTGAAGACTCCTTGAAGACTCTTTCTTCAGCAGTATAACAGGTGTCATTTTTCAATTTCAAAGGTAATTTCTACCATTTATATAGCTGGTAGCCTTTCTGACTATGCTCTAGTTTGAGAAAATAATAGTCTTAGTATTGGCGCCAAAATCTCCACCGAAGAATCCCTGAAGGCTCCTTGAAGATTCTTTCTTCAGCTGGATTGGACCCCTGGGAAAAAAACAAAAAAAAAAAAAAAAAAAAGGACCCCTTACCAAAGATTTCCTCCGGAATCGCCGGAGGTGGCCATCATTACATGAATGACTATGCTCTTGTTTGAGAAAATGATAGTCTTCGTATTGGCGCCAAAATCTTCACCGAAGAATCCCTGAAGACTCCTTGAAGATTCTTTCTTCAGCTGAACTGGACCCCTGGGCCCCACAAAAAAAAAAAAAAAAAAAAAAGGACCCCTTACCAAAGATTTCCTCCGGAATCGCCCGAGGTGGCCATCATTACATGAATGACTATGCTCTAGTTTGAGAAAATGATAGTCTTCGTATTGGCTCCAAAATATTCACCGAAGAATCCCATAAGACTCCTTGAAGATTCTTTCTTCAGCTGAATTGGACCCCTGGGCCCCACAAAAAAAACAAAAAAGGACCCCTTACCAAAGATTTCCTCCGGAATCGCCGGAGGTGGCCATCATTACATGAATGACTATGCTCTAGTTTGAGAAAATGATAGTCTTCGAATTGGCGCCAAAATCTTCACCGAAGAATCCCTGAAGACTCCTTGAAGATTCTTTCTTCAGCTGAATTGGACTCTAGGGCCCCACAAAAAAAAAAAAAACTACCTCTTACCAAAGATTTCCTCCGGAACCGCCGGAGGTAGCCATCATTACATGAATGACTATGCTCTAGTTTGAGAAAATGATAGTCTTCGTATTGGCGAAAAAATCTTCAACGAAGAATCCCGGAAGACTCCTGGAAGATTCTTTCTTCAGCTGAACTGGACCCCTGGGCCCCATATAAAAAAAAAAAAAAGGACCCCTTACCAAAGATTTCCTCCGGAATCGCCGGAGGTGGCCATCATTACATGAATGACTATGCTCTAGTTTGACAAAATGATAGTCTTCGTATTGGCGCCAAAATCTTCACCGAAGAATCCCTGAAGACTCCTTGAAGATTCTTTCTTCAGCTGAACTGGACCCCTGGGCCCCACAAAAAAAAAAAAAAAAGGACCCCTTACCAAAGATTTCCTCCGGAATCGCCGGAGGTGGCCATCATTACATGAATGACTCTGCTCTTGTTTGAGAAAATGATAGTCTTCGTATTGGCTCCAAAATATTCACCGAAGAATCCCTGAAGACTCCTTGAAGATTCTTTCTTCAGCTGAATTGGACCCCTGGGCCCCACAAAAAAAACAAAAAAGGACCCCTTACCAAAGATTTCCTCCGGAATCGCCGGAGGTGGCCATCATTACATGAATGACTCTGCTCTAGTTTGAGAAAATGATAGTCTTCGTATTGGCGCCAAAATCTTCACCGAAGAATCCTTGAAGACTCTTTGAAGATTCTTTCTTCAGCTGAATTGGACTCCTGGGCCCCACAAAAAAAAACAAAAAACTACCCCTTACCAAAGATTTCCTCCGGAACCGCCGGAGGTAGCCATCATTACATGAATGACTATGCTCTAGTTTGAGAAAATGATAGTCTTCGAATTGGCGCCAAAATCTTCAACGAAGAATCCCTGAAGACTCCTTGAAGATTCTTTCTTCAGCTGAACTGGACCCCTGGGCCCCACGAAAAAAAAAAAAAAACGGACCCCTTACCAAAGATTTCCTCCGGGATCGCCGGAGGTGGCTATCATTACATGAATGACTATGCTTTAGTTTGAGAAAATGATAGTCTTCATATTGGCGCCAAAATCTTCACCGAAGAATCCCTGAAGACTCCTTGAAGATTCTTTCTTCAGGTGAATTGGACTCCTGGGCCCAACAAAAAAAAACAAAAAACTACCCCTTACCAAAGATTTCCTCCGGAACCGCCGGAGGTAGCGATCATTACATGAATGACTATGCTCTAGTTTGAGAAAATGATAGTCTTTGTATTGGCGCCAAAATCTTCAACGAAGAATCCCTGAAGAATCCTTGAAGATTCTTTCTTCAGCTGAACTGGACCCCTGGCCCCACAAAAAAAAAAAAGACCCCTTACCAAAGATTTCCTCCGGAATCGCCGGAGGTGGCCATCATTACATGAATGATTATGCTCTAGTTTGAGAAAATGATAGTCTTCGTATTGGCTCCAAAATCTTCACCGAAGAATCCCTGAAGACTCTTTGAAGATTCTTTCTTCAGCTGAATTGGACCCCTGGGCCCCACAAAAAAAAACAAAAAAGGACCCCTTACCAAAGATTTCCTCCGGAATCGCCGGAGGTGGCCATCATTACATGAATGACTATGCTCTGATTTTAGAAAATGATAGTCTTCATATTGGCTCCAAAATCCTCACCCAAGATTCCCTGAAGACTCCTTGAAGACTCTTTCTTCAGAAGTATAACAGGTGTCATTTTTCAATTTCAAGGGTAATTTCTACCATTTATATAGCTGGTAGCCTTTATGACTATGCTCTAGTTTGAGGAAATGATAGTCTTAGTATTGGCGCCAAAATCTTCAACGAAGAATCCCTGAAGACTCCTTGAAGATTCTTTCTTCAGCTAAATTGGACCCCTGGGCCCCATAAAAAAAAAAAAAAAAACAAAAAAGGACCCCTTACCAAAGATTTCCTCCGGAACCGCCGGAGGTGGCCTCCATTACATGAATGACTATGCTCTAGTTTGAGAAAATGATAGTCTTCGTATTGGCTCCAAAATATTCACCGAAGAATCCCTGAAGACTCCTTGAAGATTCTTTCTTCAGCTGAATTGGACCCCTGGGCCCCACAAAAAAAACAATAAAGGACCCCTTACCAAAGATTTCCTCCGGAATCGCCGAAGGTGGCCATCATTACATGAATGACTATGCTCTAGTTTGAGAAAATGATAGTCTTCGTATTGGCGCCAAAATCTTCACTGAAGAATCCCTGAAGACTCTTTGAAGATTCTTTCTTCAGCTGAATTGGACTCCTGGGCCCCACAAAAAAAAAAAAAAAAAAAAACTACCCCTTACCAAAGATTTCCTCCGGAACCGCCGGAGGTGGCCATCATTACATGAATGACTATGCTCTAGTTTGAGAAAATGATAGTCTTCGTATTGGCGCCAAAATCTTCAACAATGAATCCCTGAAGACTCCTTGAAGATTCTTTCTTCAGCTGAACTGGACCCCTGGGCCCCACAAAAAAAAAAAAAAGGACCCCTTACCAAAGATTTCCTCCGGAATCGCCGGAGGTGGCCATCATTACATGAATGACTATGCTCTAGTTTGAGAAAATGATAGTCTTCATATTGGCGCCAAAATCTTCACCGAAGAATCCCTGAAGACTCCTTGAAGATTCTTTCTTCAGCTGAACTGGACCCCTGGGCCCTACAAAAAAAAAAAAAAAAAAATACCCCTTACCAAAGATTTCCTCCAGAACCGCCGGAGGTGGCCATCATTACATGAATGACTATGCTCTAGTTTGAGAAAATGATAGTCTTCGTATTGGCTCCAAAATATTCACCGAAGAATCCCTGAAGACTCCTTGAAGATTCTTTCTTCAGCTGAATTGGACCCCTGGGCCCCACAAAAAAAAACAAAAAAGGACCCCTTACCAAAGATTTCCTCCGGAATCGCCGAAGGTGGCCATCATTACATGAATGACTATGCTCTAGTTTGAGAAAATGATAGTCTTCGTATTGGCGCCAAAATCTTCACTGAAGAATCCCTGAAGACTCTTTGAAGATTCTTTCTTCAGCTGAATTGGACTCCTGGGCCCCACAAAAAGAAAACAAAAAACTACCCCTTACCAAAGATTTCCTCCGGAACCGCCGGAGGTGGCCATCATTACATGAATGACTATGCTCTAGTTTGAGAGAATGATAGTCTTCGTATTGGCGCCAAAATCTTCAACGTAGAATCCCTGAAGACTCCTTGAAGATTCTTTCTTCAGCTGAACTGGACCCCTGGGCCCCACAAAAAAAAAGAAAAAAGAAAAGAACCCCTTACCAAAGATTTCCTCCGGAATCGCCGGAGGTGGCCATCATTACATGAATGACTATGCTCTAGTTTGAGAAAATGATAGTCTTCGTATTGGCGCCAAAATCTTCACCGAAGAATCACTGAAGACTCCTTGAAGATTCTTTCTTCAGCTGAACTGTACCCCTGGTCCCCACAAAAAAAAAAAAAATAAAAATTACCCCTTACCAAAGATTTCCTCCGGAATCACCGGAGGTGGCCATCATTACATGAATGACTTTGCTCTAGTTTGAGAAAATGATAGTCTTCGTATTGGCTCCAAAATATTCACCGAAGAATCCCTGAAGACTCCTTGAAGATTCTTTCTTCAGCTGAATTGGACCCCTGGGCCCCACAAAAAAAAAAAAAGGACCCCTTACCAAAGATTTCCTCAGAAATCGCCGGAGGTGGCCATCATTACATGAATGACTATGCTCAAGTTTGAGAAAATGATAGTCTTCGTATTGGTGCCAAAATCTTCACTGAAGAATCCCTGAAGACTCCTTGAAGATTCTTTCTTCAGCTGAATTGGACTCATGGGCCCCACACAAAAAAACAAAAAACTATCCCTTACCAAAGATTTCCTCCGGAACCGCCGGAGGTAGCCATCATTATATGAATGACTATGCTCTAGTTTGAGAAAATGATAGTCTCCGTATTGGCGCCAAAATCTTCAACGAAGAATCTCTGAAGACTCCTTGAAGATTCTTTCTTCAGCTGAACTGGACCCATGGCCCCACAAAAAAAAAAAAAAAAAAAAAGGACCCCTTACCAAAGATTTCCTCCGGAATCGCCGGAGGTGGCCATCATTACATGAATGACTATGCTCTAGTTTGAGAAAGTGATAGTCTTCATATTGGCTCCAAAATCCTCACCCAAGATTCCCTGAAGACTCCTTGAAGACTCTTTCTTCAGCAGTATAACAGGTGTCATTTTTCAATTTCAAGGGTAATTTCTACCATTTATATAGCTGGTAGCCTTTATGACTATGCTCTAGTTTGAGGAAATGATAGTCTTAGTATTGTCGCCAAAATCTTCACCGAGGAATCCCTGAAGACTCCTTGAAGATTCTTTCTTCAGCTGAATTGGACCACTGGCCCCCCCAAAAAAAAAAATAAAAAAGGACCCCTTACCAAAGATTTCCTCCGGAATCGCCGGAGGTGGCCATCATTACATGAATGACTATGCTCTAGTTTGAGAAAATGATAGTCTTCGTATTGGTGCCAAAATCTTCACCGAAGAATCCCTGAAGACTCCTTGAAGATTCTTTCTTCAGCTGAACTGGACCACTGGGCCCCATGAAAAAAAAAAAAAGGACCCCCTACCAATGATTTCCTCCGGAATCGCCGGAGGTGGCCATCATTACATGAATGACTATACTCTAGTTTGAGAAAATGATAGTCTTCGTATTGGCTCCAAAATCTTCTCCGAAGAATCCCTGAAGACTCCTTGAAGATTCTTTCTTCAGCTGAATTGGACCCCTGGGCCCCACAAAAAAAAAAAACAAAAAAGGACCCCTTACCTAAGATTTCCTCTGGAATCGCCGGAGGTGGCCATAATTACATGAATGACTATGCTCTAGTTTGAGAAAATGATAGTCTTCATATTGGCGATAAAATCTTCACCGAAGAATCCCTGAAGACTCCTTGAAGATTCTTTCTTCAGCTGAATTGGACCCCTGGGCCCCACAAAAAAAAAACAAAAAAGGACCCCTTACCAAATATTTCCTCCGGAATCGCCGGAGGTGGCCATCATTACATGAATGACTATGCTCTAGTTTGAGAAAATGATAGTCTTCATATTGGCTCCAAAATCCTCACCCAAGATTCCCTGAAGATTTCTTGAAGACTCTTTCTTCAGCAGTATAACAGGTGTCATTTTTCAATTTCAAAGGTAATTTCTACCATTTATATAGCTGGTAGCCTTTCTGACTATGCTCTAGTTTGAGAAAATGATAGTCTTAGTATTGGCGCCAAAATCTTCACCGAAGAATCCCTGAAGACTCCTTGAAGATTCTTTCTTCAGCTGGATTGGACCCTTGGGACCAAAAAAAAAAAAAAAAAAAAAAAAAAGGACCCCTTACCAAAGATTTCCTCCGGAATCGCCAGAGGTGGCCATCATTACATGAATGACTTTGCTCTAGTTTGAGAAAATGATAGTCTTCGTATTGGCTCTAAAATATTCACCGAAGAATCCCTGAAGACTCCTTGAAGATTCTTTCTTCAGCTGAATTGGACCCCTGGGCCCCACAAAAAAAAAACAAAAAAGGACCCCTTACCAAAGATTTCCTCCGGAATCGCCGGAGGTGGCCATCATTACATGAATGACTATGCTCTAGTTTGAGAAAATGATAGTCTTTGTATTGGCTCCAAAATATTCACCGAAGAATCCCTGAAGACTCCTTGAAGATTCTTTCTTCAGCTGAACTGGACCTCTGGGCCCCACAAAAAAAAAAAAAAAAAGGACCCCTTACCAAAGATTTCCTCTGGAATCGCCGGAGGTGGCCATCATTACATGAATGACTATGCTCTAGTTTGAGAAAATGATAGTCTTTGTATTGGCTCCAAAATATTCACCGAAGAATCCATAAAGACTCCTTGAAGATTCTTTCTTCAGCTGAATTGGACCCCTGGGCCCCACAAAAAAAACAAAAAAGGACCCCTTACCAAAGATTTCCGCCGGAATCGCCAGGTGGCCATCATTACATGAATGACTATGCTCTAGTTTGAGAAAATGATAGTCTTCGTATTGGCGCCAAAATCTTCACCGAAGAATCCCTGAAGACTCCTTGAAGATTCTTTCTTCAGCTAATTTGGACTCCTGGGCCCCACAAAAAAAAAAACCAAAAAACTACCCCTTACCAAAGATTTCCTCCGGAATCGCCGGAGGTGGCCATCATTACATGAATGACTATGCTCTATTTTGAGAAAATGATAGTCTTCGTATTGGTGCCAAAATCTTCAACGAAGAATCCCTGAAGACTCCTTGAAGATTCTTTCTTCAGCTGAACTGGACCCCTGGGCCCCACAAAAAAAAAAAAAAGGACCCCTTACCAAAGATTTCCTCCGGAATCGCCGGAGGGGGCCATCATTACATAAATGACTATGCTCTAGTTTGAGAAAATGATAGTCTTCGTATTGGCGCCAAAATCTTCACCGAAGAATCCCTGAAGACTCCTTGAAGATTCATTCTTCAGCTGAACTGGACCCCTGGGCCCCACAAAAAAAAAAAAAAAATGGACCCCTTACCAAAGATTTCCTCCGGAATCGCCGGAGGTGGATATCATTACATGAATGACTATGGTCTAGTTTGAGAAAATGATAGTCTTCGTATTGGCTCCAAAATATTCACCGAAGAATCCCTGAAGACTCCTTGAAGATTCTTTCTTCAGCTGAATTGGACCCCTGGGCCCCACAAAAAAAACAAAAAAGGACCCCTTACCAAAGATTTCCTGCGGAATCGCTGAAGGTGGCCATCATTACATGAATGACTATGCTCTAGTTTGAGAAAATGATAGTCTTCGTATTGGCGCCAAAATCTTCACTGAAGAATCCCTGAAGACTCTTTGAAGATTCTTTCTTCAGCTGAATTGGACCCCTGGGCCCCACAAAAAAAAACAAAAAACTACCCCTTACCAAAGATTTCCTCCGGAACCGCCGGAGGTGGCCATCATTACATGAATGACTATGCTCTAGTTTGAGAAAATGATAGTCTTCGTATTGGCGCCAAAATCTTCAACGAAGAATCCCTGAAGACTCCTTGAAGATTCATTCTTCAGCTGAACTGGACCCCTGGGCCCCACAAAAAAAAAAAAAAAAAAAAAGGACCCCTTACCAAAGATTTCCTCCGGAATCGCCGGAAGTGGCCATCATTACATGAATGACTATGCTCAAGTTTGAGAAAATGATAGTCTTCATATTGGCGCCAAAATCTTCACCGAAGAATCCCTGAAGACTCCTTGAAGATTCTTTCTTCAGCTGAATTGGACTCCTGGGCCCCACAAAAAAAAAAAAAAAAAAACTACCCCTTACTAAAGATTTCCTCCGGAACCGCCGGAGGTAGCCATCATTACATGAATGACTATGCTCTAGTTTGAGAAAATGATAGTCTTCGTATTGGCGCCAAAATCTTCACCGAAGAATCCCTGAAGACTCCTTGATGATTCTTTCTTCAGCTGAACTGGACCCCTGGTCCCCACAAAAAAAAAAAAAAGGACCCCTTACCAAAGATTTCCTCCGGAATCGCCGGAGGTGGCCATCATTACATGAATGACTTTGCTCTAGTTTGAGAAAATGATAGTCTTCGTATTGGCTCCAAAATATTCACCGAAGAATCCCTGAAGACTCCTTGAAGATTCTTTCTTCAGCTGAATTGGACCCCTGGGCCCCACAAAAAAAAAACAAAAAAGGACCCCTTACCAAAGATTTCCCCCGGAATCGCCGGAGGTGGCCATCATTACATGAATGACTATGCTCTAGTTTGAGAAAATGATAGTCTTCATTTTGGCGCCAAAATCTTCACCGAAGAATCCCTGAAGACTCCTTGAAGATTCTTTCTTAAGCTGAATTGGACTCCTGGGCCCCACAAAAAAAAACAAAAAACTACCCCTTACCAAAGATTTCTTCCGGAACCACCGGAGGTGGCCATCATTACATGAATGACTATGCTCTAGTTTTAGAAAATGATAGTCTTCATATTGGCTGCAAAATCCTCACCCAAGATTCCCTGAAGACTCCTTGAAGACTCTTTCTTCAGCAGTATAACAGGTGTCATTTTTCAATTTCAAGGTTAATTTCTACCATTTATATAGCTGGTAGCCTTTATGACTATGCTCTAGTTTGAGGAAATGATAGTCTTTCTTCACCTGAATTAGACCCCTGGCCCCACAAAAAAACAAAAAAACAAAAAAGGACCCCTTACCAAAGATTTCCTCCAGAATCGCAGTAGGTGGCCATCATTACATGAATGACTATACTCTAGTTTGAGAAAATGATAGTCTTCGTATTGGCTCCAAAATCTTCACCGAAGAATCCCTGAAGACTCCTTGAAGATTCTTTCTTCAGCTGAATTGGACCCCTGGGCCCCACAAAAAAAAAACAAAAAAGGACCCCTTACCTAAGATTTCCTCTGGAATCGCCGGAGGTGGCCATCATTACATGAATGACTAAGCTCTAGTTTGAGAAAATGATAGTCTTTGTATTGGCGCCAAAATCTTCACTGAAGAATCCCTGAAGACTCCTTGAAGATCCTTTCTTCAGCTGAATTGGACCCCTGGGCTCCACAAAAAAAACAAAAAAGGACCCATTACCAAAGATTTCCTCCGGAATCGCCGGAGATGGCCATCATTTCATGAATGACTATGCTCTAGTTTGAGAAAATGATAGTCTTCGTATTGGCGCCAAAATCTTCACCGAAGAATCCCTGAAGACTCCTTGAAGATTCTTTCTTCAGCTGAATTGGACCCCTGGGCCCCACAAAAAAAAAAAAAAAAAAAGGACCCCTTACCAAAGATTTCCTCCGGAATCGCCGCAGGTGGCCATCATTACATGAATGACTATGCTCTAGTTTGAGAAAATGATAGTCTTCATATTGGCTCCAAAATCCTCACCCAAGATTCCCTGAAGACACCTTGAAGACTCTTTCTTCAGCAGTATAACAGGTGTCATTTTTCAATTTCAAAGGTAATTTCTACCATTTATATAGCTGGTAGCCTTTCTGACTATGCTCTAGTTTGAGAAAATTATAGTCTTAGTATTGGCGCCAAAATCTTCACCGAAGAATCCCTGAAGACTCCTTGAAGATTCTTTCTTCAGCTGGATTGGACTCTAGGGCCCCACAAAAAAAAAAAAAAAACAAAAAAGGACCCCTTACCAAAGATTTCCTCCGGAATCGCCGGAGGTGGCCATCATTACATGAATGACTATGCTCTTGTTTGAGAAAATGATAGTCTTCGTATTGGCGCCAAAATCTTCACCGAAGAATCCCTGAAGACTCCTTGAAGATTCTTTCTTCAGCTGAACTGGACCCCTGGGCCCCACAAAAAAAAAAAACAAAAAAGGACCCCTTACCAAAGATTTCCTCCGGAATCGCCGGAGGTGGCCATCATTACATGAATGACTATGCTCTAGTTTGAGAAAATGATAGTCTTCGTATTGGCTCCAAAATGTTCACCGAAGAATCCTTAAAGACTCCTTGAAGATTCTTTCTTCAGCTGAATTGGACCCCTGGGCCCCACAAAAAAAACAAAAAAGGACCCCTTACCAAAGATTTCCTCCGGAATCGCCGGAGGTGGCCATCATTACATGAATGACTAGGCTCTAGTTTGAGAAAATGATAGTCTTCGTATTGGCGCCAAAATCTTCACCGAAGAATCCCTGAAGACTCATTGAAGATTCTTTCTTCAGCTGAATTGGACTCTAGGGCCCCACAAAAAAAAAAAAAAAACTACCGCTTACCAAAGATTTCCTCCGGAACCGCCTGAGGTAGCCATCATTACATGAATGACTATGCTCTAGTTTGAGAAAATGATATTCTTTGTATTGGCAACAAAATTTTCAACGAAGAATCGCGGAAGACTCCTTGAAGATTCTTTCTTCAGCTGAACTGGACCCCTGGGCCCCATATAAAAAAAAAAAAGGACCCCTTACCAAAGATTTCCTCCGGAATCGCCGGAGGTGGCCATCATTACATGAATGACTATGCTCTAGTTTGAGAAAATGATAGTCTTCGTATTGGCGCCAAAATCTTCACAGAAGAATCCCTGAAGACTCCTTGAAGATTCTTTCTTCAGCTGAACTGGACCCCTGGGCCCCACAAAAAAAAAAAAAAAAAAAGGACCCCTTACCAAAGATTTCCTCCGGAATCGCCGGAGGTGGCCATCATTACATGAATGACTATGCTCTAGTTTGAGAAAATGATAGTCTTCGTATTGGCGCCAAAATCTTCAACGAAGAATCCCTGAAGACTCCTTGAAGATTCTTTCTTCAGCTGAACTGGACCCCTGGGTCCCACGAAAAAAAAAAAAACGGACCCCTTACCAAAGATTTCCTCCGGAATCGTCGGAGGTGGCCATCATTACATGAATGACTATGCTTTAGTTTGAGAAAATGATAGTCTTCATATTGGCGCCAAAATCTTCACCGAAGAATCCCTGAAGACTCCTTGAAGATTCTTTCTTCAGGTGAATTGGACTCCTGGGCCCAACACAAAAAAAACAAAAAACTACCCCTTACCAAAGATATCCTCCGGAACCGCCGGAGGTAGCCATCATTACATGAATGACTATGCTCTAGTTTGAGAAAATGATAGTCTTCGTATTGGCGCCAAAATCATCAACGAAGAATCCCTGAAGACTCCTTGAAGATTCTTTCTTCAGCTGAACTGGATCCCTGGCCTCACAAAAAAAAAAAAAGGACCCCTTACCAAAGATTTCCTCCGGAATCGCCGGAGGTGGCCATCATTACATGAATGATTATGCTCTAGTTTGAGAAAATGATAGTCTTCGTATTGGCTCCAAAATCTTCACCGAAGAATCCCTGAAGACTCTTTGAAGATTCTTTCTTCAGCAGAATTGGACCCCTGGGCCCCACAAAAAAAAAAAAAAAAAGGACCCCTTACCAAAGATTTCCTCCGGAATCGCCGGAGGTGGCCATCATTACATGAATGACTATGCTCTGATTTTAGAAAATGATAGTCTTCATATTGGCTCCAAAATCCTCACCCAAGATTCCCTGAAGACTCCTTGAAGACTCTTTCTTCAGCTGAACTGGACCCCTGGGCCCCACAAAAAAAAAAACAAAAAAGGACCCCTTACCAAAGATTTCCTCCGTAATCGCCGGAGGTGGCCATCATTACATGAATGACTATGCTCTAGTTTGAGAAAATGATAGTCTTTGTATTGGCTCCAAAATATTCACCGAAGAATCCCTAAAGACTCCTTGAAGATTCTTTCTTCAGCTGAATTGGACCCCTGGGCCCCACAAAAAAAACAAAAAAGGACCCCTTACTAAAGATTTCCTCCGGAATAGCTGGACGTGGCCATCATTACATGAATGAATATGCTCTAGTTTGAGAAAATGATAGTCTTCGTATTGGCGCCAAAATCTTCACCGAATAATCCCTGAAGACTCCTTGAAGATTCTTTCTTCAGCTGAATTGGACTCCTGGGCCCCACAAAAAAAAACAAAAAACTACCCCTTACCAAAGATTTCCTCCGGAAACGCCGGAGGTGGCCATTATTACATGAATGACTATGCTCTAGTTTGAGAAAATGATAGTCTTCGTATTGGCGCCAAAATGTTCAACGAAAAATCCCTGAAGACTCCTTGAAGATTCTTTCTTCAGCTGAACTGGACCCCTGGGTCCCACCAAAAAAAAAAAAAGGACCCCTTACCAAAGATTTCCTCCGGAATCGCCGGAGGTGGCCATCATTACATGAATGACTATGCTCTAGTTTGAGAAAATGATAGTCTTCGTATTGGCGCCAAAATCTTCACCGAAGAATCCCTGACGACTCCTTGAAGATTCTTTCTTCAGCTGAACTGAACCCCTGGGCCCCACAAAAAAAAAAAAAAAAAAAAAGGACCCCTTTCCAAAGATTTCCTCCGGAATCGCCGGAGGTGGCCATCATTACATGAATGACTATGCTCTAGTTTGAGAAAATGATAGTCTTCGTATTGGCTCCAAAATATTCACCGAAGAATCCCTGAAGACTCCTTGAAGATTCTTTCTTCAGCTGAATTGGACCCCTGGGCCCCACAAAAAAAAAAACAAAAAAGGACTCCTTACCAAAGATTTCCTCCGGAATCGCCGGAGGTGGCCAACATTACATGAATGACTATGCTCTAGTTTGAGAAAATGATAGTCTTCGTATTGGCGCCAAAATCTTCACTGAAGAATCCCTGAAGACTCTTTGAAGATTCTTTCTTCAGCTGAATTGGACTCCTGGGCCCCACAAAAAAAAAAAAAAACTACCCCTTACCAAAGATTTCCTCCGGAACCGCCGGAGGTAGCCATCATTACATGAATGACTATGCTCTAGTTTGAGAAAATGATAGTCTTCGTATTGGCGCCAAAATCTACAACGAAGAATACCTGAAGACTCCTTGAAGATTCTTTCTTCAGCAGAACTGGACCCTTGGCCCCACAAAAAAAAAAAAAAAAAAAAGGACGCCTTACCAAAGATTTCCTCCGGAATCGCCGGAGGTGGCCATCATTACATGAATGACTATGCTCTAGTTTGAGAAAATGATAGTCTTCATATTGGCTCCAAAATCCTCACCCAAGATTCCCTGAAGACTCCTTGAAGACTCTTTCTTCAGCAGTATAACAGGTGTCATTTTTCAATTTCAAAGGTAATTTCTACGATTTATATAGCTGGTAGCCTTTCTGACTATGCTCTAGTTTGAGAAAATGATAGTCTTCGTATTGGCGCCAAAATCTTCACCGAAGAACCCCTGAAGACTCCTTGAAGAATCTTTCTTCAGCTGGATTGGACCCCTGGGACCAACAAAAAAAAAAAAAAAAAAAAAAGGACCCCTTACCAAAGATTTCCTCCGGAATCGCCGGAGGTGGCCACCATTACATGAATGACTATGCTCTTGTTTGAGAAAATGATAGTCTTTGTATTGGCGCCAAAATCTTCAACGAAGAATCCCTGAAGACTTCTTGAAGATTCTTTCTTCAGCTGAACTGGACCCCTGGGCCCCACAAAAAAAAAAAAAAAAAAAAAGGACCCCTTACCAAAGATTTCCTCCGGAATCGCCGGAGGTGGCCATCATTACATGAATGACTATGCTCTAGTTTGAGAAAAAGATAGTCTTCGTATTGGCTCCAAAATATTCACCGAAGAATCCCTAAAGACTCCTTGAAGATTCTTTCTTCAGCTGAATTGGACCCCTGGGCCCCACAAAATAAAACAAAAAAGGATCCCTTACCAAAGATTTCCTCCGGAATCGCCGGAGGTGGCCATCATTACATGAATGACTATGCTCTAGTTTGAGAAAATGATAGTCTTCGTATTGGCGCCAAAATCTTCACCGAAGAATCCCTGAAGACTCCTTGAAGATTCTTTCTTCAGCTGAATTGGACTCCTGGGCCCCATAAAAAAAAAAAAAAAAAAAATACCGCTTACCAAAGATTTCCTCCGGAACCGCCGGAGGTAGCCATCATTACATGAATGACTATGCTCTAGTTTGAGAAAATGATAGCCTTCGTATTGGCGCCAAAATCTTCAACGAAGAATCCCTGAAGACTCCTTGAAGATTCTTTCTTCAGCTGAACTGGACCCCTGGGCCCCACAAAAAAAAAAAAAAAAAGGACCCCTTACCAAAGATTTCCTCTGGAATCGCCGGAGGTGGCCATCATTACATGAATGACTATGCTCTAGTTTGAGAAAATGATAGTCTTCGTATTGGCGCCAAAATCTTCACCGAAGAATCCCTGAAGACTCCTTGAAGATTCTTTCTTCAGCTGAATTGGACTCCTGGGCCCCATAAAAAAAAAAAAAAAAAAAAATACCGCTTACCAAAGATTTCCTCCGGAACCGCCGGAGGTAGCCATCATTACATGAATGACTATGCTCTAGTTTGAGAAAATGATAGCCTTCGTATTGGCGCCAAAATCTTCAACGAAGAATCCCTGAAGACTCCTTGAAGATTCTTTCTTCAGCTGAACTGGACCCCTGGGCCCCACAAAAAAAAAAACAAAAAAAGGACCCCTTACCAAAGATGTCCTCTGGAACCGCCGGAGGTAGCCATCATTACATGAATGACTATGCTCTAGTTTGAGAAAATGATAGTCTTCGTATTGGCGCCAAAATCTTCAATGAAAAGTCCTTGAAGACTCCTTGAAGATTCTTTCTTCAGCTGAACTGGACCCCTGGGCCCCACAACAACAAAAAAAAAAAAAGACCCCTTACCAAAGATTTCCTCCGGAATCGCCGGAGGTGGCCATCATTACATGAATGACTATGCTCTATTTTGAGAAAATGATAGTCTTCATATTGGCGCCAAAATCTTCACCGAAGAATCCCTGAAGACTCCTTGAAGATTCTTTCTTCAGGTGAATTGGACTCCTGGGCCCCACAAAAAAAAAACAAAAAACTACCCATTACCAAAGATTTCCTCCGGAACCGCCGGAGGTAGCCATCATTACATGAATGACTATGCTCTAGTTTGACAAAATGATAGTCTTCGTATTGGCGCCAAAATCATCAACGAAGAATCCCTGAAGACTCCTTGAAGATTCTTTCTTCAGCTGAACTGGACCCCTGGCCCCACAAAAAAAAAAAAGGACCCCTTACCAAAGATTTCCTCCGGAATCGCCGGAGGTGGCCATCATTACATGAATGATTATGCTGTAGTTTGAGAAAATTATAGTCTTCGTATTGGCTCCAAAATCTTCACCGAAGAATCCCTGAAGACTCTTTGAAGATTCTTTCTTCAGCTGAATTGGACCCCTGGGCCCCACAAAAAAAAAACAAAAAAGGACCCCTTACCAAAGATTTCCTCCGGAATCGCCGGAGGTGGCCATCATTACATGAATGACTATGCTCTGATTTTAGAAAATGATAGTCTTCATATTGGCTCCAAAATCCTCACCGAAGATTCCCTGAAGACTCCTTGAAGACTCTTTCTTCAGCTGAACTGGACCCCTGGGCCCCACAAAAAAAAAAAAAAAAAAGGACCCCTTACCAAAGATTTCCTCCGTAATCGCCGGAGGTGGCCATCATTACATGAATGACTATGCTCTAGTTTGAGAAAATGATAGTCTTTGTATTGGCTCCAAAATATTCACCGAAGAATCCCTGAAGACTCCTTGAAGATTCTTTCTTCAGCTGAATTGGACCCCTGGGCCCCACAAAAAAAACAAAAAAGGACCCCTTACTAAAGATTTCCTCCGGAATAGCCGGAGGTGGCCATCATTACATGAATGAATATGCTCTAGTTTGAGAAAATGATAGTCTTCGTATTGGCGCCAGAATCTTCACCGAATAATCCCTGAAGACTCCTTGAAGATTCTTTCTTCAGCTGAATTGGACTCCTGGGCCCCACAAAAAAAAAAAACAAAAAACTACCCCTTACCAAAGATTTCCTCCGGAAACGCCGGAGGTGGCCATTATTACATGAATGACTATGCTCTTGTTTGAGAAAATGATAGTCTTCGTATTGGTGCCAAAATCTTCACCGAAAAATCCCTGAAGACTCCTTGAAGATTCTTTCTTCAGCTGAACTGGACCCCTGGGTCCCACCAAAAAAAAAAAAATTACCCCTTACCAAAGATTTCCTCCGGAATCGCCGGAGGTGGCCATCATTACATGAATGACTATGCTCTAGTTTGAGAAAATGATAGTCTTCGTATTGGCGCCAAAATCTTCACCGAAGATTCCCTGAAGACTCCTTGAAGATTCTTTCTTCAGCTGAACTGGACCCCTAGGCCCCACAAAAAAAAAAAAAAAAAAAAGGACCCCTTACCAAAGATTTCCTCCGGAATCGCCGGAGGTGGCCATCATTACATGAATGACTATGCTCTAGTTTGAGAAAATGATAGTCTTCGTATTGGCTCCAAAATATTCAGAGAAGAATCCCTGAAGACTCCTTGAAGATTCTTTCTTCAGCTGAATTGGAACCCTGGGCCCCACAAAAAAAAAAAACAAAAAAGGACCCCTTACCAAAGATTTCCTCCGGAATCGCCGGAGGTGGCCATCATTACATGAATGACTATGCTCTAGTTTGAGAAAATGATAGTCTTCGTATTGGCGCCAAAATCTTCACTGAAGAATCCCTGAAGAGTCTTCAGGGATTCTTCAGTGAAGAAGATTCTTTCTTCAGCTGAATTGGACTCCTGGGCCCCACAAAAAAAAAAAAAAAAAAAAACTACCCCTTACCAAAGATTTCCTCCGGAACCGCCGGAGGTAGCCATCATTACATGAATGACTATGCTCTAGTTTGAGAAAACGATAGTCTTCGTATTGGCGCCAAAATCTACAACGAAGAATCCCTGAAGACTCCTTGAAGATTCTTTCTTCAGCAGAACTGGACCCCTGGCCCCACAAAAAAAAAAAAAAAAAAAAAAAAGGACGCCTTACCAAAGATTTCCTCCGGAATCGCCGGAGGTGGCCATCATTACATGAATGACTATGCTCTAGTTTGAGAAAATGATAGTCTTCGTATTGGCGCAAAAATCTTCACCGAAGAATCCCTGAAGACTCCTTGAAGATTCTTTCTTCAGCTGAACTGGACCACTGGGCCCCACGAAAAAAAAAAAAAAAAGGACCCCCTAATAATGATTTCCTCCGGAATCGCCGGAGGTGGCCATCATTACAAGAATGACTATGCTCTAGTTTGAGAAAATGATAGTCTTTGTATTGGCTCCAAAATCTTCACCGAAGAATCCCTGAAGACTCCTTGAAGATTCTTTCTTCAGCTGAATTGGACCCATGGGCCCCACAAAAAAAAAAACAAAAAAGGACCCCTTACCTAAGATTTCCTCTGGAATCGCCGGAGGTGGCCATCATTACATGAATGACTAAGCTCTAGTTTGAGAAAATGATAGTCTTCGTATTGGCGCCAAAATCTTCACCGAAGAATCCCTGAACACTCCTTGAAGATTCTTTCTTCAGCTGAATTGGACCCCTGGGCCCCACAAAAAAAAACAAAAAAGGACCCATTACCAAAGATTTCCTCCGGAATAACCGGAGGTGGCCATCATTTCATGAATGACTATGCTCTAGTTTGAGAAAATGATAGTCTTCGTATTGGCGCCAAAATCTTCACCGAAGAATCCCTGAAGACTCCTTGAAGATTCTTTCTTCAGCTGAATTGGACCCCTGGGCCCCACAAAAAAAAACAAAAAAGGACCCCTTACCAAAGATTTCCTCCGGAATCGCCGGAGGTGGCCATCATTACATGAATGACTATGCTCTAGTTTGAGAAAATGATAGTCTTCATATTGGCTCCAAAATCCTCACCCAAGATTCCCTGAAGACTCCTTGAAGACTCTTTCTTCAGCAGTATAACAGGTGTCATTTTTCAATTTCAAAGGTAATTTCTACCATTTATATAGCTGGTAGCCTTTCTGACTATGCTCTAGTTTGAGAAAATGATAGTCTTCGTATTGGCGCCAAAATCTTCACCGAAGAATCCCTGAAGACTCCTTGAAGATTCTTTCTTCAGCTGGATTGGACCCCTGGGACCAACAAAAAAAAAAAAAAAAAAAAAGGACCCCTTACCAAAGATTTCCTCCGGAATCGCCGGAGGTGGCCATCATTACATGAATGACTATGCTCTTGTTTGAGAAAATGATAGTCTTTGTATTGGCGCCAAAATCTTCACCGAAGAATCCCCGAAGACTCCTTGAAGATTCTTTCTTCAGCTGAACTGGACCCCTGGGCCCCACAAAAAAACAAAAAAACAAAAAAGGACCCCTTACCAAAGATTTCCTCCGGAATCGCCGGAGGTGGCCATCATTACATGAATGACTATGCTCTAGTTTGAGAAAAAGATAGTCTTCGTATTGGCTCCAAAATATTCACCGAAGAATCCCTAAAGACTCCTTGAAGATTCTTTCTTCAGCTGAATTGGACCCCTGGGCCCCACAAAAAAAACAAAAAATTATCCCTTACCAAAGATTTCCTCCGGAATCGCCGGAGGTGGCCATCATTACATGAATGACTATGCTCTAGTTTGAGAAAATGATAGTCTTCGTATTGGCGCCAAAATCTTCACCGAAGAATCCCTGAAGACTCCTTGAAGATTCTTTCTTCAGCTGAATTGGACTCCTGGGCCCCACAAAAAAAAAAACAAAAAAATACCGCTTACCAAAGATTTCCTCCGGAACCGCCGGAGGTAGCCATCATTACATGAATGACTATGCTCTAGTTTGAGAAAATGATAGCCTTCGTATTGGCGCCAAAATCTTCAACGAAGAATCCCTGAAGACTCCTTGAAGATTCTTTCTTCAGCTGAACTGGACCCCTGGGCCCCACAAAAAAAAAAAAGGACCCCTTACCAAAGATTTCCTTCGGAATCGCCGGAGGTGGCCATCATTACATGAATGACTATGCTCTAGTTTGAGAAAATGATAGTCTTCGTATTGGCGCCAAAATCTTCACCGAAGAATCCATGAAGACTCCTTGAAGATTCTTTCTTCAGCTGAACTGGACCCCTGGGCCCCACAAAAAAAAAAAAAAAACAAAAAAGGACCCCTTAACAAAGATTTCTTCCGGATTCGCCGGAGGTGGCCATCATTACATGAATGACTATGCTCTAGTTTGAGAAAATGATAGTCTTCGTATTGGCTCCAAAATGTTCACCGAAGAATCCCTGAAGACTCCTTGAAGATTCTTTCTTCAGCTGAATTGGACCCCTGGGCCCCACAAAAAAAACAAAAAAAGGACCCCTTACCAAAGATTTCCTCCGGAATCGCCGGAGGTGGCCATCATTACATGAATGACTATGCTCTAGTTTGAGAAAATGATAGTCTTCGTATTGGCGCCAAAATCTTCACCGAAGAATCCCTGAAGACTCTTTGAAGATTCTTTCTTCAGCTGAATTGGACTCTTGGGCCCCACAAAAAAAAACAAAAAACTACCCCTTACCAAAGATTTCCTCCGGAATCGCCGGAGGTGGCCATCATTACATGAATGACTATGCTCTAGTTTGAGAAAATGATAGTCTTCGTATTGGCTCCAAAATCTTCACTGAAGAATCCCTGAAGACTCCTTGAAGATTCTTTCTTCAGCTGAATTGGACTCCTGGGCCCCACAAAAAAAAAAACAAAAAAAGGACCCCTTACCAAAGATTTCCTCCGGAATCGCCGGAGGTGGCCATCATTACATGAATGACTATGCTCTAGTTTGAGAAAATGATAGCCTTCGTATTGGCGCCAAAATCTTCAACGAAGAATCCCTGAAGACTCCTTGAAGATTCTTTCTTCAGCTGAACTGGACCCCTGGGCCCCACAAAAAAAAAAAAGGACCCCTTACCAAAGATTTCCTTCGGAATCGCCGGAGGTGGCCATCATTACATGAATGACTATGCTCTAGTTTGAGAAAATGATAGTCTTCGTATTGGCGCCAAAATCTTCACCGAAGAATCCATGAAGACTCCTTGAAGATTCTTTCTTCAGCTGAACTGGACCCCTGGGCCCCACAAAAAAAAAAAAACAAAAAAGGACCCCTTAACAAAGATTTCTTCCGGATTCGCCGGAGGTGGCCATCATTACATGAATGACTATGCTCTAGTTTGAGAAAATGATAGTCTTCGTATTGGCTCCAAAATATTCACCGAAGAATCCCTGAAGACTCCTTGAAGATTCTTTCTTCAGCTGAATTGGACCCCTGGGCCCCACAAAAAAAACAAAAAAAGGACCCCTTACCAAAGATTTCCTCCGGAATCGCCGGAGGTGGCCATCATTACATGAATGACTATGCTCTAGTTTGAGAAAATGATAGTCTTCGTATTGGCGCCAAAATCTTCACCGAAGAATCCCTGAAGACTCTTTGAAGATTCTTTCTTCAGCTGAATTGGACCCCTGGGCCCCACAAAAAAAACAAAAAAAGGACCCCTTACCAAAGATTTCCTCCGGAATCGCCGGAGGTGGCCATCATTACATGAATGACTATGCTCTAGTTTGAGAAAATGATAGTCTTCGTATTGGCTCCAAAATCTTCACTGAAGAATCCCTGAAGACTCCTTGAAGATTCTTTCTTCAGCTGAATTGGACTCCTGGGCCCCACAAAAAAAAAAAAAACAAAAAAAGGACCCCTTACCAAAGATTTCCTCCGGAATCGCCGGAGGTGGCCATCATTACATGAATGACTATGCTCTAGTTTGAGAAAATGATAGCCTTCGTATTGGCGCCAAAATCTTCAACGAAGAATCCCTGAAGACTCCTTGAAGATTCTTTCTTCAGCTGAACTGGACCCCTGGGCCCCACAAAAAAAAAAAAGGACCCCTTACCAAAGATTTCCTTCGGAATCGCCGGAGGTGGCCATCATTACATGAATGACTATGCTCTAGTTTGAGAAAATGATAGTCTTCGTATTGGCGCCAAAATCTTCACCGAAGAATCCATGAAGACTCCTTGAAGATTCTTTCTTCAGCTGAACTGGACCCCTGGGCCCCACAAAAAAAAAAAAAAACAAAAAAGGACCCCTTAACAAAGATTTCTTCCGGATTCGCCGGAGGTGGCCATCATTACATGAATGACTATGCTCTAGTTTGAGAAAATGATAGTCTTCGTATTGGCTCCAAAATATTCACCGAAGAATCCCTGAAGACTCCTTGAAGATTCTTTCTTCAGCTGAATTGGACCCCTGGGCCCCACAAAAAAAACAAAAAAAGGACCCCTTACCAAAGATTTCCTCCGGAATCGCCGGAGGTGGCCATCATTACATGAATGACTATGCTCTAGTTTGAGAAAATGATAGTCTTCGTATTGGCGCCAAAATCTTCACCGAAGAATCCCTGAAGACTCCTTGAAGATTCTTTCTTCAGCTGAATTGGACCCCTGGGCCCCACAAAAAAAAACAAAAAAGGACCCCTTACCAAAGATTTCCTCCGGAATCGCCGGAGGTGGCCATCATTACATGAATGACTATGCTCTAGTTTGAGAAAATGATAGTCTTCATATTGGCTCCAAAATCCTCACCCAAGATTCCCTGAAGACTCCTTGAAGACTCTTTCTTCAGCAGTATAACAGGTGTCATTTTTCAATTTCAAAGGTAATTTCTACCATTTATATAGCTGGTAGCCTTTCTGACTATGCTCTAGTTTGAGAAAATGATAGTCTTCGTATTGGCGCCAAAATCTTCACCGAAGAATCCCTGAAGACTCCTTGAAGATTCTTTCTTCAGCTGGATTGGACCCCTGGGACCAACAAAAAAAAAAAAAAAAAAAAAAGGACCCCTTACCAAAGATTTCCTCCGGAATCGCCGGAGGTGGCCATCATTACATGAATGACTAAGCTCTAGTTTGAGAAAATGATAGTCTTCGTATTGGCGCCAAAATCTTCACCGAAGAATCCCTGAACACTCCTTGAAGATTCTTTCTTCAGCTGAATTGGACCCCTGGGCCCCACAAAAAAAAACAAAAAAGGACCCATTACCAAAGATTTCCTCCGGAATAACCGGAGGTGGCCATCATTTCATGAATGACTATGCTCTAGTTTGAGAAAATGATAGTCTTCGTATTGGCGCCAAAATCTTCACCGAAGAATCCCTGAAGACTCCTTGAAGATTCTTTCTTCAGCTGAATTGGACCCCTGGGCCCCACAAAAAAAAACAAAAAAGGACCCCTTACCAAAGATTTCCTCCGGAATCGCCGGAGGTGGCCATCATTACATGAATGACTATGCTCTAGTTTGAGAAAATGATAGTCTTCATATTGGCTCCAAAATCCTCACCCAAGATTCCCTGAAGACTCCTTGAAGACTCTTTCTTCAGCAGTATAACAGGTGTCATTTTTCAATTTCAAAGGTAATTTCTACCATTTATATAGCTGGTAGCCTTTCTGACTATGCTCTAGTTTGAGAAAATGATAGTCTTCGTATTGGCGCCAAAATCTTCACCGAAGAATCCCTGAAGACTCCTTGAAGATTCTTTCTTCAGCTGGATTGGACCCCTGGGACCAACAAAAAAAAAAAAAAAAAAAAAGGACCCCTTACCAAAGATTTCCTCCGGAATCGCCGGAGGTGGCCATCATTACATGAATGACTATGCTCTTGTTTGAGAAAATGATAGTCTTTGTATTGGCGCCAAAATCTTCACCGAAGAATCCCCGAAGACTCCTTGAAGATTCTTTCTTCAGCTGAACTGGACCCCTGGGCCCCACAAAAAAACAAAAAAACAAAAAAGGACCCCTTACCAAAGATTTCCTCCGGAATCGCCGGAGGTGGCCATCATTACATGAATGACTATGCTCTAGTTTGAGAAAAAGATAGTCTTCGTATTGGCTCCAAAATATTCACCGAAGAATCCCTAAAGACTCCTTGAAGATTCTTTCTTCAGCTGAATTGGACCCCTGGGCCCCACAAAAAAAACAAAAAATTATCCCTTACCAAAGATTTCCTCCGGAATCGCCGGAGGTGGCCATCATTACATGAATGACTATGCTCTAGTTTGAGAAAATGATAGTCTTCGTATTGGCGCCAAAATCTTCACCGAAGAATCCCTGAAGACTCCTTGAAGATTCTTTCTTCAGCTGAATTGGACTCCTGGGCCCCACAAAAAAAAAAACAAAAAAATACCGCTTACCAAAGATTTCCTCCGGAACCGCCGGAGGTAGCCATCATTACATGAATGACTATGCTCTAGTTTGAGAAAATGATAGCCTTCGTATTGGCGCCAAAATCTTCAACGAAGAATCCCTGAAGACTCCTTGAAGATTCTTTCTTCAGCTGAACTGGACCCCTGGGCCCCACAAAAAAAAAAAAAGGACCCCTTACCAAAGATTTCCTTCGGAATCGCCGGAGGTGGCCATCATTACATGAATGACTATGCTCTAGTTTGAGAAAATGATAGTCTTCGTATTGGCGCCAAAATCTTCACCGAAGAATCCATGAAGACTCCTTGAAGATTCTTTCTTCAGCTGAACTGGACCCCTGGGCCCCACAAAAAAAAAAAAAACAAAAAAGGACCCCTTAACAAAGATTTCTTCCGGATTCGCCGGAGGTGGCCATCATTACATGAATGACTATGCTCTAGTTTGAGAAAATGATAGTCTTCGTATTGGCTCCAAAATATTCACCGAAGAATCCCTGAAGACTCCTTGAAGATTCTTTCTTCAGCTGAATTGGACCCCTGGGCCCCACAAAAAAAACAAAAAAAGGACCCCTTACCAAAGATTTCCTCCGGAATCGCCGGAGGTGGCCATCATTACATGAATGACTATGCTCTAGTTTGAGAAAATGATAGTCTTCGTATTGGCGCCAAAATCTTCACCGAAGAATCCCTGAAGACTCTTTGAAGATTCTTTCTTCAGCTGAATTGGACTCTTGGGCCCCACAAAAAAAAACAAAAAACTACCCCTTACCAAAGATTTCCTCCGGAATCGCCGGAGGTGGCCATCATTACATGAATGACTATGCTCTAGTTTGAGAAAATGATAGTCTTCGTATTGGCTCCAAAATCTTCACTGAAGAATCCCTGAAGACTCCTTGAAGATTCTTTCTTCAGCTGAATTGGACTCCTGGGCCCCACAAAAAAAAAAAACAAAAAAAGGACCCCTTACCAAAGATTTCCTCCGGAATCGCCGGAGGTGGCCATCATTACATGAATGACTATGCTCTAGTTTGAGAAAATGATAGCCTTCGTATTGGCGCCAAAATCTTCAACGAAGAATCCCTGAAGACTCCTTGAAGATTCTTTCTTCAGCTGAACTGGACCCCTGGGCCCCACAAAAAAAAAAAAAGGACCCCTTACCAAAGATTTCCTTCGGAATCGCCGGAGGTGGCCATCATTACATGAATGACTATGCTCTAGTTTGAGAAAATGATAGTCTTCGTATTGGCGCCAAAATCTTCACCGAAGAATCCATGAAGACTCCTTGAAGATTCTTTCTTCAGCTGAACTGGACCCCTGGGCCCCACAAAAAAAAAAAAAAACAAAAAAGGACCCCTTAACAAAGATTTCTTCCGGATTCGCCGGAGGTGGCCATCATTACATGAATGACTATGCTCTAGTTTGAGAAAATGATAGTCTTCGTATTGGCTCCAAAATATTCACCGAAGAATCCCTGAAGACTCCTTGAAGATTCTTTCTTCAGCTGAATTGGACCCCTGGGCCCCACAAAAAAAACAAAAAAAGGACCCCTTACCAAAGATTTCCTCCGGAATCGCCGGAGGTGGCCATCATTACATGAATGACTATGCTCTAGTTTGAGAAAATGATAGTCTTCGTATTGGCGCCAAAATCTTCACCGAAGAATCCCTGAAGACTCTTTGAAGATTCTTTCTTCAGCTGAATTGGACCCCTGGGCCCCACAAAAAAAACAAAAAAAGGACCCCTTACCAAAGATTTCCTCCGGAATCGCCGGAGGTGGCCATCATTACATGAATGACTATGCTCTAGTTTGAGAAAATGATAGTCTTCGTATTGGCTCCAAAATCTTCACTGAAGAATCCCTGAAGACTCCTTGAAGATTCTTTCTTCAGCTGAATTGGACTCCTGGGCCCCACAAAAAAAAAAAACAAAAAAAGGACCCCTTACCAAAGATTTCCTCCGGAATCGCCGGAGGTGGCCATCATTACATGAATGACTATGCTCTAGTTTGAGAAAATGATAGCCTTCGTATTGGCGCCAAAATCTTCAACGAAGAATCCCTGAAGACTCCTTGAAGATTCTTTCTTCAGCTGAACTGGACCCCTGGGCCCCACAAAAAAAAAAAAAGGACCCCTTACCAAAGATTTCCTTCGGAATCGCCGGAGGTGGCCATCATTACATGAATGACTATGCTCTAGTTTGAGAAAATGATAGTCTTCGTATTGGCGCCAAAATCTTCACCGAAGAATCCATGAAGACTCCTTGAAGATTCTTTCTTCAGCTGAACTGGACCCCTGGGCCCCACAAAAAAAAAAAAAAACAAAAAAGGACCCCTTAACAAAGATTTCTTCCGGATTCGCCGGAGGTGGCCATCATTACATGAATGACTATGCTCTAGTTTGAGAAAATGATAGTCTTCGTATTGGCTCCAAAATATTCACCGAAGAATCCCTGAAGACTCCTTGAAGATTCTTTCTTCAGCTGAATTGGACCCCTGGGCCCCACAAAAAAAACAAAAAAAGGACCCCTTACCAAAGATTTCCTCCGGAATCGCCGGAGGTGGCCATCATTACATGAATGACTATGCTCTAGTTTGAGAAAATGATAGTCTTCGTATAGGCGCCAAAATCTTCACCGAAGAATCCCTGAAGACTCCTTGAAGATTCTTTCTTCAGCTGAATTGGACCCCTGGGCCCCACAAAAAAAAACAAAAAAGGACCCCTTACCAAAGATTTCCTCCGGAATCGCCGGAGGTGGCCATCATTACATGAATGACTATGCTCTAGTTTGAGAAAATGATAGTCTTCATATTGGCTCCAAAATCCTCACCCAAGATTCCCTGAAGACTCCTTGAAGACTCTTTCTTCAGCAGTATAACAGGTGTCATTTTTCAATTTCAAAGGTAATTTCTACCATTTATATAGCTGGTAGCCTTTCTGACTATGCTCTAGTTTGAGAAAATGATAGTCTTCGTATTGGCGCCAAAATCTTCACCGAAGAATCCCTGAAGACTCCTTGAAGATTCTTTCTTCAGCTGGATTGGACCCCTGGGACCAACAAAAAAAAAAAAAAAAAAAAAAGGACCCCTTACCAAAGATTTCCTCCGGAATCGCCGGAGGTGGCCATCATTACATGAATGACTATGCTCTTGTTTGAGAAAATGATAGTCTTTGTATTGGCGCCAAAATCTTCACCGAAGAATCCCCGAAGACTCCTTGAAGATTCTTTCTTCAGCTGAACTGGACCCCTGGGCCCCACAAAAAAACAAAAAAACAAAAAAGGACCCCTTACCAAAGATTTCCTCCGGAATCGCCGGAGGTGGCCATCATTACATGAATGACTATGCTCTAGTTTGAGAAAAAGATAGTCTTCGTATTGGCTCCAAAATATTCACCGAAGAATCCCTAAAGACTCCTTGAAGATTCTTTCTTCAGCTGAATTGGACTCCTGGGCCCCACAAAAAAAAAAACAAAAAAATACCGCTTACCAAAGATTTCCTCCGGAACCGCCGGAGGTAGCCATCATTACATGAATGACTATGCTCTAGTTTGAGAAAATGATAGCCTTCGTATTGGCGCCAAAATCTTCAACGAAGAATCCCTGAAGACTCCTTGAAGATTCTTTCTTCAGCTGAACTGGACCCCTGGGCCCCACAAAAAAAAAAAAAGGACCCCTTACCAAAGATTTCCTTCGGAATCGCCGGAGGTGGCCATCATTACATGAATGACTATGCTCTAGTTTGAGAAAATGATAGTCTTCGTATTGGCGCCAAAATCTTCACCGAAGAATCCATGAAGACTCCTTGAAGATTCTTTCTTCAGCTGAACTGGACCCCTGGGCCCCACAAAAAAAAAAAAAAAAAAAAGGACCCCTTAACAAAGATTTCTTCCGGATTCGCCGGAGGTGGCCATCATTACATGAATGACTATGCTCTAGTTTGAGAAAATGATAGTCTTCGTATTGGCTCCAAAATATTCACCGAAGAATCCCTGAAGACTCCTTGAAGATTCTTTCTTCAGCTGAATTGGACCCCTGGGCCCCACAAAAAAAACAAAAAAAGGACCCCTTACCAAAGATTTCCTCCGGAATCGCCGGAGGTGGCCATCATTACATGAATGACTATGCTCTAGTTTGAGAAAATGATAGTCTTCGTATTGGCGCCAAAATCTTCACCGAAGAATCCCTGAAGACTCCTTGAAGATTCTTTCTTCAGCTGAATTGGACCCCTGGGCCCCACAAAAAAAACAAAAAAAGGACCCCTTACCAAAGATTTCCTCCGGAATCGCCGGAGGTGGCCATCATTACATGAATGACTATGCTGTAGTTTGAGAAAATGATAGCCTTCGTATTGGCGCCAAAATCTTCAACGAAGAATCCCTGAAGACTCCTTGAAGATTCTTTCTTCAGCTGAAGTGGACCCCTGGGCCCCACAAAAAAAAAAAAAGGACCCCTTACCAAAGATTTCCTTCGGAATCGCCGGAGGTGGCCATCATTACATGAATGACTATGCTCTAGTTTGAGAAAATGATAGTCTTCGTATTGGCGCCAAAATCTTCACCGAAGAATCCATGAAGACTCCTTGAAGATTCTTTCTTCAGCTGAACTGGACCCCTGGGCCCCACAAAAAAAAAAAAAACAAAAAAGGACCCCTTAACAAAGATTTCTTCCGGATTCGCCGGAGGTGGCCATCATTACATGAATGACTATGCTCTAGTTTGAGAAAATGATAGTCTTCGTATTGGCTCCAAAATATTCACCGAAGAATCCCTGAAGACTCCTTGAAGATTCTTTCTTCAGCTGAATTGGACCCCTGGGCCCCACAAAAAAAACAAAAAAAGGACCCCTTACCAAAGATTTCCTCCGGAATCGCCGGAGGTGGCCATCATTACATGAATGACTATGCTCTAGTTTGAGAAAATGATAGTCTTCGTATTGGCGCCAAAATCTTCAACGAAAAGTCCTTGAAGACTCCTTCAAGATTCTTTCTTCAGCTGAACTGGACCCCTGGGCCCCACAACAACAAAAAAAAAAAAAAAGACCCCTTACCAAAGATTTCCTCCGGAATCGCCGGAGGTGGCCATCATTACATGAATGACTATGCTCTATTTTGAGAAAATGATAGTCTTCATATTGGCGCCAAAATCTTCACCGAAGAATCCCTGAAGACTCCTTGAAGATTCTTTCTTCAGGTGAATTGGACTCCTGGGCCCCACAAAAAAAAAAACAAAAAACTACCCATTACCAAAGATTTCCTCCGGAACCGCCGGAGGTAGCCATCATTACATGAATGACTATGCTCTAGTTTGAGAAAATGATAGTCTTCGTATTGGCGCCAAAATCTTCAACGAAGAATCCCTGAAGACTCCTTGAAGATTCTTTCTTCAGCTGAACTGGAACCCTGGCCCCACAAAAAAAAAAAAAGACCCCTTACCAAAGATTTCCTCCGGAATCGCCGGAGGTGGCCATCATTACATGAATGATTATGCTCTAGTTTGAGAAAATGATAGTCTTCGTATTGGCTCCAAAATCTTCACCGAAGAAT
The DNA here is from genome assembly GCA_039081455.1 of Macrobrachium rosenbergii. Taxonomy (NCBI): domain Eukaryota; kingdom Metazoa; phylum Arthropoda; class Malacostraca; order Decapoda; family Palaemonidae; genus Macrobrachium; species Macrobrachium rosenbergii. The sequence goes on from JANJGK010000393.1 coordinate 78,238, forward strand.
CCTTGAAGACTCTTTGAAGATTTTTTCTTCAGCTGAATTGGACCCCTGGGCCCTACAAAAAAAAACAAAAAAAAGGACCCCTTACCAAAGATTTCCTCCGGAATCGCCGGAGGTGGCCATCATTACATGAATGACTATGCTCTAGTTTTAGAAAATGATAGTCTTCGTATTGGCTCCAAAATCTTCACCGAAGAATCCCTGAAGACTCCTTGAAGATTCTTTCTTCAGCTGAACCGGACCCTTGGGCCCCACAAAAAAAAAAAAAAAAAGGACCCCTTATCAAAGATTTCCTCCGGAATCGCCGGAGGGGGCCATCATTACATGAATGACTATGCTCTAGTTTGAGAAAATGATAGTCTTCGTATTGGCTCCAAAATATTCACCGAAGAATCCCTGAAGACTCCTTGAAGATTCTTTCTTCAGCTGAACTGGACCCCTGGGCCCCACAAAAAAAAAAAAACAAAAAAGGACCCCTTACCAAAGATTTCTTCCGGAATCGCCGGAGGTGGCCATCATTACATGAATGACTATGCTCTAGTTTGAGAAAATGATAGTCTTCGTATTGGCTCCAAAATATTCACCGAAGAATCCCTGAAGAATCCTTGAAGATTCTTTCTTCAGCTGAATTAGACCCCTGGGCCCCACAAAAAAAAAACAAAAAAGGACCCCTTACCAAAGATTTCCTCCGGAATCGCCTGAGGTGGCCATCATTACATGAATGACTATGCTCTAGTTTGAGAAAATGATAGTTTTCGTATTGGCGCCAAAATCTTCAACGAAGAATCCCTGAAGACTCCTTGAAGATTCTTTCTTCAGCTGAACTGGACCCATGGGCCCCCCCCCCAAAAAAAAAAAAAAAAAAAAAAAGAACCCCTTACCAAAGATTTCCTCCGGAATCGCCGGAGGTGGCCATCATTACATGAATGACTATGCTCTAGTTTGAGAAAATGATAGTCTTCGTATTGGCGCCAAAATCTTCACCGAAGAATCCCTGAAGACTCCTTGAAGATTCTTTCTTCAGCTGAACTGGACCCATGGGCCCCACAAAAAAAAAAAAAAAAAAAAAAAAAGGACCCCTTACCAAAGATTTCCTCCGGAATCGCTGGAGGTGGCCATCATTACATGAATGACTATGCTCTAGTTTGAGAAAATGATAGTCTTCGTATTGGCGCCAAAATCTTCACCGAAGAATCCCTGAAGACTCCTTGAAGATTCTTTCTTCAGCTGAACTTGACCCATGGGCCCCACAAAAAAAAAAAAAAAAAAAAGATCCCCTTACCAAAGATTTCCTCCGGAATCGCCGGAGGTGGCCACCACTACATGAATGACTATGCTCTAGTTTGAGAAAATGATACTCTTCATATTGGCGCCAAAATCTTCACCGAAGAATCCCTGAAGACTCCTTGAAGATTCTTTCTTCAGCTGAACTGGAACCCTGGCCCCACAAAAAAAAAAAAAAAGACCCCTTACCAAAGATTTCCTCCGGAATCGCCGGAGGTGGCCATCATTACATGAATGACTATGCTCTAGTTTGAGAACATGATAGTCTTCGTATTGGCTCCAAAATCTTCACCGAAGAATCCCTGAAGACTCTTTGAAGATTCTTTCTTCAGCTGAATTGGACCCCTGGGCCCTACAAAAAAAAAACAAAAAAGGACCCCTTACCAAAGATTTCCTCCGGAATCGCCGGAGTTGGCCATCATTACATGAATGACTATGCTCTAGTTTTAGAAAATCATAGTCTTCGTATTGGCTCCAAAATCTTCACCGAAGAATCCCTGAAGACTCCTTGAAGATTCTTTCTTCAGCTGAACCGGACCCTTGGGCCCCACAAAAAAAAAAAAAAAGGACCCCTTACCAAAGATTTCCTACGGAATCGCCGGAGGGGGGCATCATTACATGAATGACTATGCTCTAGTTTGAGAAAATGATAGTCTTCGTATTGGCTCCAAAATATTCACCGAAGAATCCCTGAAGATTCCTTGAAGATTCTTTCTTCAGCTGAACTGGACCCCTGGGCCCCACAAAAAAAAAAAAAAACAAAAAAGGACCCCTTACCAAAGATTTCCTCCGGAATCGCTGGAGGTGGCCATCATTACATGAATGACTATGCTCTAGTTTGAGAAAATGATAGTCTTTGTATTGGCGCCAAAATCTTCACCGAAGAATCCCTGAAGACTCCTTGAAGATTCTTTCTTCAGCTGAACTGGACCCATGGGCCCCACAAAAAAAAAAAAAAAAAAAAAAAGAACCCCTTACCAAAGATTTCCTCCGGAATCGCCGGAGGGGGCCATCATTACATGAATGACTATGCTCTAGTTTGAGAAAATGATAGTCTTCGTATTGGCGCCAAAATCTTCACCGAAGAATCCCTGAAGACTCCTTGAAGATTCTTTCTTCAGCTGAACTGGACCCATGGGCCCCACAAAAAAAAAAAAAAAAAAAAGAACCCCTTACCAAAGATTTCCTCCGGAATCGCAGGAGGTGGCCATCATTACATGAATGACTATGCTCTTGTTTGAGAAAATGATAGTCTTCGTATTGGCGCCAAAATCTTCACCGAAGAATCCCTGAAGACTCCTTGAAGATTCTTTCTTCAGCTGAACTGGACCCATGGGCCCCACAAAAAAAAAAAAAAAAAAAAAGGACCCCTTACCAAAGATTTCCTCCGGAATCGCTGGAGGTGGCCATCATTACATGAATGACTATGCTCTAGTTTGAGAAAATGATAGTCTTCGTATTGGCGCCAAAATCTTCACCGAAGAATCCCTGAAGACTCCTAGAAGATTCTTTCTTCAGCTGAACTGGACCCATGGGCCCCACAAAAAAAAAAAAAAAAAAAAAAAAAAAGATCCCCTTACCAAAGATTTCCTCCGGAATCGCCGGAGGTGGCCACCATTACATGATTGACTATGCTCTAGTTTGAGAAAATGATAGTCTTCATATTGGCGCCAAAATCTTCACCGAAGAATCCCTGAAGACTCCTTGAAGATTCTTTCTTCAGCTGAATTGGACTCCTGGGCCCCACAAAAAAAAAACAAAAAACTACCCCTTACCAAAGATTCCCTCCGGAACCACCGGAGGTAGCCATCATTACATGAATGACTATGCTCTAGTTTGAGAAAATGATAGTCTTCGTATTGGCGCCAAAATCTTCAACGAAGAATCCCTGAAGACTCCTTGAAGATTCTTTCTTCAGCTGAACTGGACCCCTGGCCCCACAAAAAAAAGAAAAAGAAAAAAGGACCCCTTACCAAAGATTTCCTCCGGAATCGCCGGAGGTGGCCATCATTACATGAATGACTATGCTCTAGTTTGAGAAAATGATAGTCTTCGTATTGGCTCCAAAATCTTCACCGAAGAATCCCTGAAGACTCCTTGAAGATTCGTTCTTCAGCTGAATTGGACCCCTGGGCCCCACAAAAAAAAAAAACAAAAAAGGACCCCTCAACCAAAGATTTCCTCCGGAATCGCCGGAGGTGGCCATCATTACATGAATGACTATGCTCTAGTTTTAGAAAATGATAGTCATTATATTGGCTCCAAAATCGTCACCCAAGATTCCCTGAAGACTCCTTGAAGACTCTTTCTTCAGCAGTATAACAGGTGTCATTTTTCAATTTCAAGGGTAATTTCTACCATTTATATAGCTGGTAGCCTTTATGACTATGCTATAGTTTGAGAAAATGATAGTCTTAGTATTGGCGCCAAAATCTTCACCGAAGAATCCCTGAAGACTCCTTGAAGATTCTTTCTTCAGCTGAATTGGAACCCTGGGCCCAAAAAAAAAAAAAAAAAAAAAAAAAGGACCCCTTACGAAAGATTTCCTCCGGAATCGCTGGAGGTGGCCATCATTACATGAATGACTATGCTCTAGTTTGAGAAAATGATAGTCTTCGTATTGGCGCCAAAATCTTCACCGAAGAATCCCTGAAGACTCCTTGAAGATTCTTTCTTCAGTTGAACTGGACCTCTGGGCCCCACAAAAAAAAAAAAAAAAAAAAAAGGACCCCTTACCAAAGATTTCCTCCGGAATCGCCGGAGGTGGCCATCATTACATGAATGACTAAGCTCTAGTTTGAGAAAATGATAGTCTTTGTATTGGCTCCAAAATATTCACCGAAGAATCCATAAAGACTCCTTGAAGATTCTTTCTTCAGCTGAATTGGACCTCTGGGCCCCACAAAAAAAACAAAAAAGGACCCCTTACCAAATATTTCCGCCGGAATCGCCAGGTGGCCATCATTACATGAATGACTATGCTCTAGTTTGAGAAAATGATAGTCTTCGTATTGGCGCCAAAATCTTCACCGAAGAATCCCTGAAGACTCCTTGAAGATTCTTTCTTCAGCTGAATTGGACTCCTGGGCCCCACAAAAAAAAACAAAAAACTACCCCTTACCAAAGATTTCCTCCGGAATCGCCGGAGGTGGCCATCATTACATGAATGACTATGCTCTATTTTGAGAAAATGATAGTCTTCGTATTGGTGCCAAAATCTTCAACGAAGAATCCCTGAAGACTCCTTGAAGATTCTTTCTTCAGCTGAACTGGATCCCTGGGCCCCACAAAAAAAAAAAAGGACCCCTTACCAAAGATTTCCTCCGGAATCGCCGGAGGGGGCCATCATTACATGAATGACTATGCTCTAGTTTGAGAAAATGATAGTCTTCGTATTGGCGCCAAAATCTTCACCGAAGAATCCCTGAAGACTCCTTGAAGATTCATTCTTCAGCTGAACTGGACCCCTGGGCCCCACAAAAAAAAAAAAAAAAAATGAACCCCTTACCAAAGATTTCCTCCGGAATCGCCAGAGGTGGATATCATTACATGAATGACTATGGTCTAGTTTGAGAAAATGATAGTCTTCGTATTGGCTCCAAAATATTCACCGAAGAATCCCTGAAGACTCCTTGAAGATTCTTTCTTTAGCTGAATTGGACCCCTGGGCCCCACAAAAAAAAGAAAAAAGGACCCCTTACCAAAGATTTCCTGCGGAATCGCTGGAGGTGGCCATCATTACATGAATGACTATGCTCTAGTTTGAGAAAATGATAGTCTTCGTATTGGCGCCAAAATCTTCACTGAAGAATCCCTGAAGACTCTTTGAAGATTCTTTCTTCAGCTGAATTGGACCCCTGGGCCCCACAAAAAAAAACAAAAAACTACCCCTTACCAAAGATTTCCTCCGGAACCGCCGGAGGTGGCCATCATTACATGAATGACTATGCTCTAGTTTGAGAAAATGATAGTCTTCGTAATGGCGCCAAAATCTTCAACGAAGAATCCCTGAAGACTCCTTGAAGATTCATTCTTCAGCTGAACTGGACCCCTGGGCCCCACAAAAAAAAAAAAAAAAAAAAGGACCCCTTACCAAAGATTTCCTCCGGAATCGCCGGAGGTGGCCATCATTACATGAATGACTATGCTCAAGTTTGAGAAAATGATAGTCTTCATATTGGCGCCAAAATCTTCACCGAAGAATCCCTGAAGACTCCTTGAAGATTCTTTCTTCAGCTGAATTGGACTCCTGGGCCCCACAAAAAAAAAAAAAAAAAAACTACCCCTTACTAAAGATTTCCTCCGGAACCGCCGGAGGTAGCCATCATTACATGAATGACTATGCTCTAGTTTGAGAAAATGATAGTCTTCGTATTGGCGCCAAAATCTTCACCGAAGAATCCCTGAAGACTCCTTGAAGATTCTTTCTTCAGCTGAACTGGACCCCTGGTCCCCACAAAAAAAAAAAAAAAGGACCCCTTACCAAAGATTTCCTCCGGAATCACCGGAGGTGGCCATCATTACATGAATGACTTTGCTCTAGTTTTAGAAAATGATAGTCTTCGTATTGGCTCCAAAATATTCACCGAAGAATCCCTGAAGACTCCTTGAAGATTCTTTCTTCAGCTGAATTGGACCCCTGGGCCCCACAAAAAAAAAAACAAAAAAGGACCGCTTACCAAAGATTTCCTCCGGAATCGCCGGAGGTGGCCATCATTACATGAATGACTATGCTCTAGTTTGAGAAAATGATAGTCTTCATTTTGGCGCCAAAATCTTCACCGAAGAATCCCTGAAGACTCCTTGAAGATTCATTCTTCAGCTGAATTGGACTCCTGGGCCCCACAAAAAAAAAACAAAAAACTACCCCTTACCAAAGATTTCTTCCGGAACCACCGGAGGTGGCCATCATTACATGAATGACTATGCTCTAGTTTTAGAAAATGATAGTCTTCATATTGGCTCCAAAATCCTCACCCAAGATTCCCTGAAGACTCCTTGAAGACTCTTTCTTCAGCAGTATAACAGGTGTCATTTTTCAATTTCAAGGTTAATTTCTACCATTTATATAGCTGGTAGCCTTTATGACTATGCTCTAGTTTGAGGAAATGATAGTCTTAGTATTGGCGCCAAAATCTTCACCGAGGAATCCCTGAAGACTCCTTGAAGATTCTTTCTTCACCTGAATTAGACCCCTGGCCCCACAAAAAAACAAAAAAACAAAAAAGGACCCCTTTTCAAAGATTTCCTCCGGAATCGCCGGAGATGGCCATCATTACATGAATGATTATGCTCTAGTTTGAGAAAATGATAGTCTTCGTATTGGCGCAAAAATCTTCACCGAAGAATCCCTGAAGACTCCTTGAAGATTCTTTCTTCAGCTGAACTGGACCACTGGGCCCCACGAAAAAAAAAAAAAAAGGACCCCCTACCAATGATTTCCTCCGGAATCGCCGTAGGTGGCCATCATTACATGAATGACTATACTCTAGTTTGAGAAAATGATAGTCTTCGTATTGGCTCCAAAATCTTCACCGAAGAATCCCTGAAGACTCCTTGAAGATTCTTTCTTCAGCTGAATTGGACTCTTGGGCCCCACAAAAAAAAACAAAAAACTACCCCTTACCAAAGATTTCCTCCGGAATCGCCGGAGGTGGCCATCATTACATGAATGACTATGCTCTATTTTGAGAAAATGATATTCTTCGTATTGGTGCCAAAATCTTCAACAAAGAAGCCCTGAAGACTCCTTGAAGATTCTTTCTTCAGCTGAACTGGATCCCTGGGCCCCACAAAAAAAAAAAAGGACCCCTTACCAAAGATTTCCTCCGGAATCGCCGGAGGGGGCCATCATTACATGAATGACTATGCTCTAGTTTGAGAAAATGATAGTCTTCGTATTGGCGCCAAAATCTTCACCGAAGAATCCCTGAAGACTCCTTGAAGATTCATTCTTCAGCTGAACTGGACCCCTGGGCCCCACAAAAAAAAAAAAAAAAAAGGACCCCTTACCAAAGATTTCCTCCGGAATCGCCGGAGGTGGATATCATTACATAAATGACTATGGTCTAGTTTGAGAAAATGATAGTCTTCGTATTGGCTCCAAAATATTCACCGAAGAATCCCTGAAGACTCCTTGAAGATTCTTTCTTCAGCTGAATTGGACCCCTGGGCCCCACAAAAAAAACAAAAAAGGACCCCTTACCAAAGATTTCCTGCGGAATCGCTGGAGGTGGCCATCATTACATGAATGACTATGCTCTAGTTTGAGAAAATGATAGTCTTCGTATTGGCGCCAAAATCTTCACTGAAGAATCCCTGAAGACTCTTTGAAGATTCTTTCTTCAGCTGAATTGGACTCCTGGGCCACACAAAAAAAAACAAAAAACTACCCCTTACCAAAGATTTCCTCCGGAACCGCCGGAGGTGGCCATCATTACATGAATGACTATGCTCTAGTTTGAGAAAATGATAGTCTTCGTATTGGCGCCAAAATCTTCAACGAAGAATCCCTGAAGACTCCTTGAAGATTCATTCTTCAGCTGAACTGGACCCCTGGGCCCCACAAAAAAAAAAAAAAAAAAAAAGGACCCCTTACCAAAGATTTCCTCCGGAATCGCCGGAGGTGGCCATCATTACATGAATGACTATGCTCAAGTTTGAGAAAATGATAGTCTTCATATTGGCGCCAAAATCTTCACCGAAGAATCCCTGAAGACTCCTTGAAGATTCTTTCTTCAGCTGAATTGGACTCCTGGGCCCCTCAAAAAAAAAAAAAAAAAACTACCCCTTACTAAAGATTTCCTCCGGAACCGCCGGAGGTAGCCATCATTACATGAATGACTATGCTCTAGTTTGAGAAAATGATAGTCTTCGTATTGGCGCCAAAATCTTCACCGAAGAATCCCTGAAGACTCCTTGAAGATTCTTTCTTCAGCTGAACTGGACCCCTGGTCCCCACAAAAAAAAAAAAAGGACCCCTTACCAAAGATTTCCTCCGGAATCGCCGGAGGTGGCCATCATTACATGAATGACTTTGCTCTAGTTTTAGAAAATGATAGTCTTCGTATTGGCTCCAAAATATTCACCGAAGAATCCCTGAAGACTCCTTGAAGATTCTTTCTTCAGCTGAACTGGACCCCTGGGCCCCACAAAAAAAAAACAAAAAAGGACCCCTTACCAAAGATTTCCTCCGGAATCGCCGGAGGTGGCCATCATTACATGAATGACTATGCTCTAGTTTGAGAAAATGATAGTCTTCATTTTGGCGCCAAAATCTTCACCGAAGAATCCCTGAAGACTCCTTGAAGATTCTTTTTTCAGCTGAATTGGACTCCTGGGCCCCACAAAAAAAAAACAAAAAACTACCCCTTACCAAAGATTTCCTCCGGAACCACCGGAGGTGGCCATCATTACATGAATGACTATGCTCTAGTTTTAGAAAATGATAGTCTTCATATTGGCTCCAAAATCCTCACCCAAGATTCCCTGAAGACTCCTTGAAGACTCTTTCTTCAGCAGTATAACAGGTGTCATTTTTCAATTTCAAGGTTAATTTCTACCATTTATATAGCTGGTAGCCTTTATGACTATGCTCTAGTTTGAGGAAATGATAGTCTTAGTATTGGCGCCAAAATCTTCACCGAGGAATCCCTGAAGACTCCTTGAAGATTCTTTCTTCACCTGAATTAGACCCCTGGCCCCACAAAAAAACAAAAAAACAAAAAAGGACCCCTTACCAAAGATTTCCTCCGGAATCGCCGGAGGTGGCCATCATTACATGAATGATTATGCTCTAGTTTGAGAAAATGATAGTCTTCGTATTGGCGCAAAAATCTTCACCGAAGAATCCCTGAAGACTCCTTGAAGATTCTTTCTTCAGCTGAACTGGACCACTGGGCCCCACGAAAAAAAAAAAAAAAAGGACCCCCTACCAATGATTTCCTCCGGAATCGCCGTAGGTGGCCATCATTACATGAATGACTATACTCTAGTTTGAGAAAATGATAGTCTTCGTATTGGCTCCAAAATCTTCACCGAAGAATCCCTGAAGACTCCTTGAAGATTCTTTCTTCAGCTGAATTGGACCCCTGGGCCCCACAAAAAAAAAACAAAAAAGGACCCCTTACCTAAGATTTCCTCTGGAATCGCCGGAGGTGGCCATCATTACATGAATGACTTTGCTCTAGTTTGAGAAAATGATAGTCTTCGTTTTGCTGCCAAAATCTTCACCGAAGAATCCCTGAAGACTCCTTGAAGATCCTTTCTTCAGCTGAATTGGACCCCTGGGCCCCACAAAAAAAACAAAAAAGGACCCATTACCAAAGATTTCCTCCGGAATCGCCGGAGATGGCCATCATTTCATGAATGACTATGCTCTAGTTTGAGAAAATGATAATCTTCGTATTGGCGCCAAAATCTTCACCGAAGAATCCCTGAAGACTCCTTGAAGATTCTTTCTTCAGCTGAATTGGACCCCTGGGCCCCACAAAAAAAAAAAACAAAAAAGGACCCCTTACCAAAGATTTCCTCCGGAATCGCCGGAGGTGGCCATCATTACATGAATGACTATGCTCTAGTTTGAGAAAATGATAGTCTTCGTATTGGCGCCAAAATCTTCACCGAAGAATCCCTGAAGACTCCTTGAAGATTCTTTCTTCAGCTGAATTGGACTCTAGGGCCCCACAAAAAAAAAAAAAAACTACCGCTTACCAAAGATTTCCTCCGGAACCGCCGGAGGTAGCCATCATTACATGAATGAGTATGCTCTAGTTTGAGAAAATGATAGTCTTCATATTGGCTCCAAAATCCTCACCCAAGATTCCCTGAAGACACCTTGAAGACTCTTTCTTCAGCAGTATAACAGGTGTCATTTTTCAATTTCAAAGGTAATTTCTACCATTTATATAGCTGGTAGCCTTTCTGACTATGCTCTAGTTTGAGAAAATTATAGTCTTAGTATTGGCGCCAAAATCTTCACCGAAGAATCCCTGAAGACTCCTTGAAGATTCTTTCTTCAGCTGGATTGGACCCCTGGGACCAACAAAAAAAAAAAAAAAAAAAAAGGACCCCTTACCAAAGATTTCCTCCGGAATCGCCGGAGGTGGCCATCATTACATGAATGACTATGCTCTAGTTTGAGAAAATGATAGTCTTCGTATTGGCTCCAAAATATTCACCGAAGAATCCCTAAAGACTCCTTGAAGATTCTTTCTTCAGCTGAATTGGACCCGTGGGCCCCACAAAAAAAACAAAAAAGGACCCCTTACCAAAGATTTCCTCCGGAATCGCCGGAGGTGGCCATCATTACATGAATGACTATGCTCTAGTTTGAGAAAATGATAGTCTTCGTATTGGCGCCAAAATCTTCACCGAAGAATCCCTGAAGACTCCTTGAAGATTCTTTCTTCAGCTGAATTGGACTCTAGGGCCCCACAAAAAAAAAAAAAAAAAACTACCGCTTACCAAAGATTTCCTCCGGAACCGCCGGAGGTAGCCATCATTACATGAATGACTATGCTCTAGTTTGAGAAAATGATAGTCTTCGTATTGGCAACAAAATTTTCAACGAAGAATCGCGGAAGACTCCTTGAAGATTCTTTCTTCAGCTGAACTGGACCCCTGGGCCCCATATAAAAAAAAAAAAAGGACCCCTTACCAAAGATTTCCTCCGGAATCGCCGGAGGTGGCCATCATTACATGAATGACTATGCTCTAGTTTGAGAAAATGATAGTCTTCGTATTGGCGCCAAAATCTTCACCGAAGAATCCCTGAAGACTCCTTGAAGATTCTTTCTTCAGCTGAACTGGACCCCTGGGCCCCACAAAAAAAAAAAAAAAAAGGACCCTTTACCAAAGATTTCCTCCGGAATCGCCGGAGGTGGCCATCATTGCATGAATGACTATGCTCTAGTTTGAGAAAATGATAGTCTTCGTATTGGCGCCAAAATCTTCAACGAAGAATCCCTGAAGACTCCTTGAAGATTCTTTCTTCAGCTGAACTGGACCCCTGGGCCCCACGAAAAAAAAAAAAAAAACGGACCCCTTACCAAAGATTTCCTCCGGAATCGTCGGAGGTGGCCATCATTACATGAATGACTATGCTTTAGTTTGAGAAAATGATAGTCTTCATATTGGCGCCAAAATCTTCACCGAAGAATCCCTGAAGACTCCTTGAAGATTCTTTCTTCAGGTGAATTGGACTCCTGGGCCCAACAAAAAAAAAACAAAAAACTACCTATTACCAAAGATTTCCTCCGGAACCGCCGGAGGTAGCCATCATTACATGAATGACTATGCTCTAGTTTGAGAAAATGATAGTCTTCGTATTGGCGCCAAAATCTTCAACGAAGAATCCCTGAAGACTCCTTGAAGATTCTTTCTTCAGCTGAACTGGACCCCTGGCCCCACAAAAAAAAAAAAAAAAGGACCCCTTACCAAAGATTTCCTCCAGAATCGCCGGAGATGGCCATCATTACATGAATGATTATGCTCTAGTTTGAGAAAATGATAGTCTTCGTATTGGCTCCAAAATCTTCACCGAAGAATCCCTGAAGACTCTTTGAAGATTCTTTCTTCAGCTGAATTGGACCCCTGGCCCCCACAAAAAAAAAAAAAACAAAAAAGGACCCCTTACCAAAGATTTCCTCCGGAATCGCCGGAGGTGGCCATCATTACATGAATGACTATGCTCTGATTTTAGAAAATGATAGTCTTCATATTGGCTCCAAAATCCTCACCCAAGATTCCCTGAAGACTCCTTGAAGACTCTTTCTTCAGCTGAACTGGACCCCTGGGCCCCACAAAAAAAAAAAAACAAAAAAGGACCCCTTACCAAAGATTTCCTCCGGAATCGCCGGAGGTGGCCATCATTACATGAATGACTATGCTCTAGTTTGAGAAAATGATAGTCTTTGTATTGGCTCCAAAATATTCACCGAAGAATCCCTAAAGACTCCTTGAAGATTCTTTCTTCAGCTGAATTGGACCCCTGGGCCCCACAAAAAAAAACAAAAAAGGACCCCTTACTAAAGATTTCCTCCGGAATAGCCGGAGGTGGCCATCATTACATGAATGACTATGCTCTAGTTTGAGAAAATGATAGTCTTCGTATTGGCGCCAAAATCTTCAACGAAAAATCCCTGAAGACTCCTTGAAGATTCTTTCTTCAGCTGAACTGGACCCCTGGGCCCCACCAAAAAAAAAAAAGGACCCCTTACCAAAGATTTCCTCCGGAATCGCCGGAGGTGGCCATCATTACATGAATGACTATGCTCTAGTTTGAGAAAATGATAGTCTTCGTATTGGCGCCAAAATCTTCACCGAAGAATCCCTGAAGACTCCTTGAAGATTCTTTCTTCAGCTGAACTGGACCCCTGGGCCCCACAAAAAAAAAAAAAAAAAAAAAAGGACCCCTTACCAAAGATTTCCTCCGGAATCGCCGGAGGTGGCCATCATTACATAAATGACTATGCTCTAGTTTGAGAAAATGATAGTCTTCGTATTGGCGCCAAAATCTTCACCGAAGAATCCCTGAAGACTCCTTGAAGATTCTTTCTTCAGCTGAACTGGACCCCTGGGCCCCACAAAAAAAAAAAAAACAAAAAAGGACCCCTTACCAAAGATTTCCTCCGGAATCGCCGGAGGTGGCCATCATTACATAAATGACTATGCTCTAGTTTGAGAAAATGATAGTCTTCGTATTGGCTCCAAAATATTCACCGAAGAACCCCTGAAGACTCCTTGAAGATTCTTTCTTCAGCTGAACTGGACCCCTGGGCCCCACAAAAAAAAAACAAAAAAGGACCCCTTACCAAAGATTTCCTCCGGAATCGCCGGAGGTGGCCATCATTACATGAATGACTATGCTCTAGTTTGAGAAAATGATAGTCTTCGTATTGGCGCCAAAATCTACAACGAAGAATCCCTGAAGACTCCTTGAAGATTCTTTCTTCAGCAGAACTGGACCCCTGGCCCCACAAAAAAAAAAAAAAGGACCCCTTACCAAAGATTTCCTCCAGAATCGCCGGAGGTGGCCATCATTACATGAATGACTATGATCTAGTTTGAGAAAATGATAGTCTTCATATTGGCTCCAAAATCCTCACCCAAGATTCCCTGAAGACTCCTTGAAGACTCTTTCTTCAGCAGTATAACAGGTGTTATTTTTCAATTTCAAGGGTAATTTCTACCATTTATATAGCTGGTAGCCTTTATGACTATGCTCTAGTTTGAGGAAATGATAGTCTTAGTATTGGCGCCAAAATCTTCACCGAGGAATCCCCGAAGACTCCTTGAAGATTCTTTCTTCAGCTGAATTGGACCTCTGGCCCCACAAAAAAAAAAACAACAAAAAAGGACCCCTTACCAAAGATTTCCTCCGGAATCGCCGGAGGTGGCCATCATTACATGAATGACTATGCTCTAGTTTGAGAAAATGATAGTCTTCGTATTGGCGCAAAAATCTTCACCGAAGAATCCCTGAAGACTCCTTGAAGATTCTTTCTTCAGCTGAACTGGACCACTGGGCCCCACGAAAAAAAAAAGGACCCCCTAATAATGATTTCCTCCGGAATCGCCGGAGGTGGCCATCATTACATGAATGACTATACTCTAGTTTGAGAAAATGATAGTCTTCGTATTGGCTCCAAAATCTTCACCGAAGAATCCCTGAAGACTCCTTGAAGATTCTTTCTTCAGCTGAATTGGACCCATGGGCCCCACAAAAAAAAACAAAAAAGGACCCATTACCTAAGATTTCCTGTGGAATCGCCGGAGGTGGCCATCATTACATGAATAACTAAGCTCTAGTTTGAGAAAATGATAGTTTTCGTATTGGCGCCAAAATCTTCACCGAAGAATCCCTGAACACTCCTTGAAGATTCTTTCTTCAGCTGAATTGGACCCATGGGCCCCACAAAAAAAACAAAAAAGGACCCATTACCAAAGATTTCCTCCGGAATAACCGGAGGTGGCCATCATTTCATGAATGACTATGCTCTAGTTTGAGAAAATGATAGTCTTCGTATTGGCGCCAAAATCTTCACCGAAGAATCCCTGAAGACTCCTTGAAGATTCTTTCTTCAGCTGAATTGGACCCCTGGGCCCCACAAAAAAAAAAACAAAAAAGGACCCCTTACCAAAGATTTCCTCCGGAATCGCCGGAGGTGGCCATCATTACATGAATGACTATGCTCTAGTTTGAGAAAATGATAGTCTTCATATTGGCTCCAAAATCCTCACCCAAGATTCCCTGAAGACTCCTTGAAGACTCTTTCTTCAGCAGTATAACAGGTGTCATTTTTCAATTTCAAAGGTAATTTTTACGATTTATATAGCTGGTAGCCTTTCTGACTATGCTCTAGTTTGAGAAAATGATAGTCTTAGTATTGGAGCCAAAATCTTCACCGAAGAATCCCTGAAGACTCCTTGAAGATTCTTTCTTCAGCTGAACTGGACCCCTGGGACCAACAAAAAAAAAAAAAAAAAAAAAAAAGGACCCCTTACCAAAGATTTCCTCCGGAATCGCCGGAGGTGGCCATCATTACATGAATGACTATGCTCTTGTTTGAGAAAATGATAGTCTTTGTATTGGCGCCAAAATCTTCACCGAAGAATCCCTGAAGACTCCTTGAAGATTCTTTCTTCAGCTGAACTGGACCCCTGGGCCTCACAAAAAAAAAACAAAAACAAAAAAGACCCCTTACCAAAGATTTCCTCCGGAATCTCCGGAGGTGGCCATCATTACATGAATGACTATGCTCTAGTTTGAGAAAAAGATAGTCTTCGTATTGGCTCCAAAATATTCACCGAAGAATCCCTAAAGACTCCTTGAAGATTCTTTCTTCAGCTGAATTGGACCCCTGGGCCCCACAAAAAAAACAAAAAAGGATCCCTTACCAAAGATTTCCTCCGGAATCGCCGGAGGTGGCCATCATTACATGAATGACTATGCTCTAGTTTGAGAAAATGATAGTCTTCGTATTGGCGCCAAAATCTTCACCGAAGAATCCCTGAAGACTCCTTGAAGATTCTTTCTTCAGCTGAATTGGACTCCTGGGCCCCACAAAAAAAAAAAAAAAACTACCGCTTACCAAAGATTTCCTCCGGAACCGCCGGAGGTAGCCATCATTACATGAATGACTATGCTCTAGTTTGAGAAAATGATAGTCTTCGTATTGGCGCCAAAATCTTCAACGAAGAATCCCTGAAGACTCCTTGAAGATTCTTTCTTCAGCTGAACTGGACCCCTGGGCCCCACAAAAAAAAAAAAAAGGACCCCTTACCAAAGATTTCCTCCGGAATCGCCGGAGGTGGCCATAATTACATGAATGACTATGCTCTAGTTTGAGAAAATGATAGTCTTCGTATTGGCGCCAAAATCTTCACCGAAGAATCCCTGAAGACTCCTTGAAGATTCTTTCTTCAGCTGAACTGGACCCCTGGGCCCCACAAAAAAAAAAAAAAGGACCCCTTAACAAAGATTTCTTCCGGATTCGCCGGAGGTGGCCATCATTACATGAATGACTATGCTCTAGTTTGAGAAAATGATAGTCTTCGTATTGGCTCCAAAATATTCACCGAAGAATCCCTGAAGACTCCTTGAAGATTCTTTCTTCAGCTGAATTGGACCACTGGGCCCCACAAAAAAAAACAAAAAAAGGACCCCTTACCAAAGATTTCCTCCGGAATCGCCGGAGGTGGCCATAATTACATGAATGACTATGCTCTAGTTTGAGAAAATGATAGTCTTCGTATTGGCGCCAAAATCTTCACCGAAGAATCCCTGAAGACTCCTTGAAGATTCTTTCTTCAGCTGAACTGGACCCCTGGGCCCCACAAAAAAAAAAAAAAGGACCCCTTAACAAAGATTTCCTCCGGAATCGCCGGAGTTGGCCATCATTACATGAATGACTATGCTCTAGTTTGAGAAAATGATAGTCTTCGTATTGGCGCCAAAATCTTCACCGAAGAATCCCTGAAGACTCTTTGAAGATTCTTTCTTCAGCTGAATTGGACTCCTGGGCCCCACAAAAAAAAACAAAAAACTACCCCTTACCAAAGATGTCCTCTGGAACCGCCGGAGGTAGCCATCATTACATGAATGACTATGCTCTAGTTTGAGAAAATGATAGTCTTCGTATTGGCGCCAAAATTTTCAACGAAAAGTCCTTGAAGACTCCTTGAAGATTCTTTCTTCAGCTGAACTGGACCCCTGGGCCCCACAACAACAAAAAAAAAAAAAGACCCCTTACCAAAGATTTCCTCCGGAATCGCCGGAGGTGGCCATCATTACATGAATGACTATGCTCTATTTTGAGAAAATGATAGTCTTCATATTGGCGCCAAAATCTTCACCGAAGAATCCCTGAAGACTCCTTGAAGATTCATTCTTCAGGTGAATTGGACTCCTGGGCCCCACAAAAAAAAACAAAAAACTACCCATTACCAAAGATTTCCTCCGGAACCGCCGGAGGTAGCCATCATTACATGAATGACTATGCTCTAGTTAGAGAAAATGATAGTCTTCGTATTGGCGCCAAAATCTTCAACGAAGAATCCCTGAAGACTCCTTGAAGATTCTTTCTTCAGCTGAACTGGAACCCTGGCCCCACAAAAAAAAAAAAAAAAAAGACCCCTTACCAAAGATTTCCTCCGGAATCGCCGGAGGTGGCCATCATTACATGAATGATTATGCTCTAGTTTGAGAAAATGATAGTCTTCGTATTGGCTCCAAAATCTTCACCGAAGAATCCCTGAAGACTCTTTGAAGATTCTTTCTTCAGCTGAATTGGACCCCTGGGCCCTACAAAAAAAAAAAACAAAAAAGGACCCCTTACCAAAGATTTCCTCCGGAATCGCCGGAGGTGGCCATCATTACATGAATGACTATGCTCTAGTTTTAGAAAATTATAGTCTTCGTATTGGCTCCAAAATATTCACCGAAGAATCCCTGAAGACTCCTTGAAGATTCTTTCTTCAGCTGAATTGGACCCCTGGGCCCCACAAAAAAAAAAAAACAAATAAAGGACCCCTTACCAAAGATTTCCTCCGGAATCGCCGGAGGTGGCCATCATTACATGAATGACTATGCTCTAGTTTGAGAAAATGATAGTCTTCGTATTGGCGCCAAAATCTTCACCGAAAAATCCCTGAAGACTCCTTGAAGATTCTTTCTTCAGCTGAACTGGACCCATGGGCCCCACAAAAAAAAAAAAAAAAAAAAAAAAAAGAACCCCTTACCAAATATTTCCTCCGGAATCGCCGGAGGTGGCCATCATTACATGAATGACTATGCTCTAGTTTGAGAAAATGATAGTTTCGTATTGGCGCCAAAATCTTCACCGAAGAATCCCTGAAGACTCCTTGAAGATTCTTTCTTCAGCTGAACTGGACCCATGGGCCCCACAAAAAAAAAAAAAGAAAAAAAAAAGGACCCCTTACCAAAGATTTCCTCCGGAATCGCTGGAGGTGGCCATCATTACATGAATGACTATGCTCTAGTTTGAGAAAATGATAGTCTTCGTATTGGCGCCAAAATCTTCACCGAAGAATCCCTGAAGACTCCTTGAAGATTCTTTCTTCAGCTGAACTGGACCCATGGGCCCCACAAAAAAAAAAAAAGATCCCCTTACCAAAGATTTCCTCCGGAATCGCCGGAGGTGGCCACCATTACCTGAATGACTATGCTCTAGTTTGAGACAATGATAGTCTTCATATTGGCGCCAAAATCTTCACCGAAGAATCCCTGAAGACTCCTTGAAGATTCTTTCTTCAGCTGAACTGGAACCCTGGCCCCACAAAAAAAAAAAAAAAAGACCCCTTACCAAAGATTTCCTCCGGAATCGCCGGAGGTGGCCATCATTACATGAATGATTATGCTCTAGTTTGAGAAAATGATAGTCTTCGTATTGGCTCCAAAATCTTCACCGAAGAATCCCTGAAGACTCCTTGAAGATTCTTTCTTCAGCTGAACTGGACCCATGGGCCCCACAAAAAAAAAAAAAAAAAATAAAGGACCCCTTACCAAAGATTTCCTCAGGAATCGCCGGAGGGGGCCATCATTACATGAATGACTATGCTCTAGTTTGAGAAAATGATAGTCTTCGTATTGGCGCCAAAATCTTCACCGAAGAATCCCTGAAGACTCCTTGAAGATTCTTTCTTCAGCTGAATTGGACCCCTGGGCCCCACAAAAAAAAAAAACAAAAAAGGACCCCTTACCAAAGATTTCCTCCGGAATCGCCGGAGGTGGCCATCATTACATGAATGACTATGCTCTAGTTTGAGAAAATGATAGTCTTCATATTGGCTCCAAAATCCTCACCCAAGATTCCCTGAAGACTCCTTGAAGACTCTTTCTTCAGCAGTATAACAGGTGTCATTTTTCAATTTCAAAGGTAATTTTTACGATTTATATAGCTGGTAGCCTTTCTGACTATGCTCTAGTTTGAGAAAATGATAGTCTTAGTATTGGCGCCAAAATCTTCACCGAAGAATCCCTGAAGACTCCTTGAAGATTCTTTCTTCAGCTGAACTGGACCCCTGGGACCAACAAAAAAAAAAAAAAAAAAAAAAAAGGACCCCTTACCAAAGATTTCCTCAGGAATCGCCGGAGGTGGCCATCATTACATGAATGACTATGCTCTTGTTTGAGAAAATGATAGTCTTTGTATTGGCGCCAAAATCTTCACCGAAGAATCCCTGAAGACTCCTTGAAGATTCTTTCTTCAGCTGAACTGGACCCCTGGGCCTCACAAAAAAAAAACAAAAACAAAAAAGACCCCTTACCAAAGATTTCCTCCGGAATCGCCGGAGGTGGCCATCATTACATGAATGACTATGCTCTAGTTTGAGAAAAAGATAGTCTTCGTATTGGCTCCAAAATATTCACCGAAGAATCCCTAAAGACTCCTTGAAGATTCTTTCTTCAGCTGAATTGGACCCCTGGGCCCCACAAAAAAAACAAAAAAGGATCCCTTACCAAAGATTTCCTCCGGAATCGCCGGAGGTGGCCATCATTACATGAATGACTATGCTCTAGTTTGAGAAAATGATAGTCTTCGTATTGGCGCCAAAATCTTCACCGAAGAATCCCTGAAGACTCCTTGAAGATTCTTTCTTCAGCTGAATTGGACTCCTGGGCCCCACAAAAAAAAAAAAAAAACTACCGCTTACCAAAGATTTCCTCCGGAACCGCCGGAGGTAGCCATCATTACATGAATGACTATGCTCTAGTTTGAGAAAATGATAGTCTTCGTATTGGCGCCAAAATCTTCAACGAAGAATCCCTGAAGACTCCTTGAAGATTCTTTCTTCAGCTGAACTGGACCCCTGGGCCCCACAAAAAAAAAAAAAGGACCCCTTACCAAAGATTTCCTCCGGAATCGCCGGAGGTGGCCATAATTACATGAATGACTATGCTCTAGTTTGAGAAAATGATAGTCTTCGTATTGGCGCCAAAATCTTCACCGAAGAATCCCTGAAGACTCCTTGAAGATTCTTTCTTCAGCTGAACTGGACCCCTGGGCCCCACAAAAAAAAAAAAAAAAAGGACCCCTTAACAAAGATTTCTTCCGGATTCGCAGGAGGTGGCCATCATTACATGAATGACTATGCTCTAGTTTGAGAAAATGATAGTCTTCGTATTGGCTCCAAAATATTCACCGAAGAATCCCTGAAGACTCCTTGAAGATTCTTTCTTCAGCTGAATTGGACCACTGGGCCCCACAAAAAAAAACAAAAAAAGGACCCCTTACCAAAGATTTCCTCCGGAATCGCCGGAGTTGGCCATCATTACATGAATGACTATGCTCTAGTTTGAGAAAATGATAGTCTTCGTATTGGCGCCAAAATCTTCACCGAAGAATCCCTGAAGACTCTTTGAAGATTCTTTCTTCAGCTGAATTGGACTCCTGGGCCCCACAAAAAAAAACAAAAAACTACCCCTTACCAAAGATGTCCTCTGGAACCGCCGGAGGTAGCCATCATTACATGAATGACTATGCTCTAGTTTGAGAAAATGATAGTCTTCGTATTGGCGCCAAAATTTTCAACGAAAAGTCCTTGAAGACTCCTTGAAGATTCTTTCTTCAGCTGAACTGGACCCCTGGGCCCCACAACAACAAAAAAAAAAAAAAAGACCCCTTACCAAAGATTTCCTCCGGAATCGCCGGAGGTGGCCATCATTACATGAATGACTATGCTCTATTTTGAGAAAATGATAGTCTTCATATTGGCGCCAAAATCTTCACCGAAGAATCCCTGAAGACTCCTTGAAGATTCATTCTTCAGGTGAATTGGACTCCTGGGCCCCACAAAAAAAAACAAAAAACTACCCATTACCAAAGATTTCCTCCGGAACCGCCGGAGGTAGCCATCATTACATGAATGACTATGCTCTAGTTTGAGAAAATGATAGTCTTCGTATTGGCGCCAAAATCTTCAACGAAGAATCCCTGAAGACTCCTTGAAGATTCTTTCTTCAGCTGAACTGGAACCCTGGCCCCACAAAAAAAAAAAAAAAAAAAGACCCCTTACCAAAGATTTCCTCCGGAATCGCCGGAGGTGGCCATCATTACATGAATGATTATGCTCTAGTTTGAGAAAATGATAGTCTTCGTATTGGCTCCAAAATCTTCACCGAAGAATCCCTGAAGACTCTTTGAAGATTCTTTCTTCAGCTGAATTGGACCCCTGGGCCCTACAAAAAAAAAACAAAAAAGGACCCCTTACCAAAGATTTCCTCCGGAATCGCCGGAGGTGGCCATCATTACATGAATGACTATGCTTTAGTTTGAGAAAATGATAGTCTTCGTATTGGCTCCAAAATATTCACCGAAGAATCCCTGAAGACTCCTTGAAGATTCTTTCTTCAGCTGAATTGGACTCCTGGGCCCCACAAAAAAAAAAAAACAAAGAAAGGACCCCTTACCAAAGATTTCCTCCGGAATCGCCGGAGGTGGCCATCATTACATGAATGACTATGCTCTAGTTTGAGAAAATGATAGTCTTCGTATTGGCGCCAAAATCTTCACCGAAGAATCCCTGAAGACTCCTTGAAGATTCTTTCTTCAGCTGAACTGGACCTATGGGCCCCACAAAAAAAAAAAAAAAAAAAAAAGAACCCCTTACCAAATATTTCCTCCGGAATCGCCGGAGGTGGCCATCATTACATGAATGACTATGCTCTAGTTTGAGAAAATGATAGTTTCGTATTGGCGCCAAAATCTTCACCGAAGAATCCCTGAAGACTCCTTGAAGATTCTTTCTTCAGCTGAACTGGACCCATGGGCCCCACAAAAAAAAAAGAAAAAAAAAAGGACCCCTTACCAAAGATTTCCTCCGGAATCGCTGGAGGTGGCCATCATTACATGAATGACTATGCTCTAGTTTGAGAAAATGATAGTCTTCGTATTGGCGCCAAAATCTTCACCGAAGAATCCCTGAAGACTCCTTGAAGATTCTTTCTTCAGCTGAACTGGACCCATGGGCCCCACAAAAAAAAAAAAAGATCCCCTTACCAAAGATTTCCTCCGGAATCGCCGGAGGTGGCCACCATTACCTGAATGACTATGCTCTAGTTTGAGACAATGATAGTCTTCATATTGGCGCCAAAATCTTCACCGAAGAATCCCTGAAGACTCCTTGAAGATTCTTTCTTCAGCTGAACTGGAACCCTGGCCCCACAAAAAAAAAAAAAGACCACTTACCAAAGATTTCCTCCGGAATCGCCGGAGGTGGCCATCATTACATGAATGATTATGCTCTAGTTTGAGAAAATGATAGTCTTCGTATTGGCTCCAAAATCTTCACCGAAGAATCCCTGAAGACTCCTTGAAGATTCTTTCTTCAGCTGAATTGGACCCCTGGGCCCTACAAAAAAAAACAAAAAAGGACCCCTTACCAAAGATTTCCTCCGGAATCGCCGGAGGTGGCCATCATTACATGAATGACTATGCTCTAGTTTTAGAAAATGATAGTCTTCGTATTGGCTCCAAAATCTTCACCGAAGAAACCCTGAAGACTCCTTGAAGATTCTTTCTTCAGCTGAACTGGACCCATGGGCCCCACAAAAAAAAAAAAAAAATAAAGGACCCCTTACCAAAGATTTCCTCAGGAATCGCCGGAGGGGGCCATCATTACATGAATGACTATGCTCTAGTTTGAGAAAATGATAGTCTTCGTATTGGCTCCAAAATATTCACCGAAGAATCCCTGAAGACTCCTTGAAGATTCTTTCTTCAGCTGAACTGGACCACTGGGCCCCACAAAAAAAAAAAAACAAAAAAGGACCCCTTACCAAAGATTTCCTCCGGAATCGCCGGAGGTGGCCATCATTACATGAATGACTATGCTCTAGTTTGAGAAAATGATAGTCTTCGTATTGGCTCCAAAATATTCACCGAAGAATCCCTGAAGACTCCTTGAAGATTCTTTCTTCAGCTGAATTGACCCCTGGGCCCCACAAAAAAAAACAAAAAAGGACCCCTTACCAAAGATTTCCTCCGGAATCGCCGGAGGTGGCCATCATTACATGAATGACTATGCTCTAGTTTGAGAAAATGATAGTCTTCGTATTGGCGCCAAAATCTTCACCGAAGAATCCCTGAAGACTCCTTGAAGATTCTTTCTTCAGCTGAATTGGACTCCTGGGCCCCACAAAAAAAAAAAAAAAAAAAAAAAAAAAAGATCCCCTTACCAAAGATTTCCTTCGGAATCGCCGGAGGTGGGCACCATTACATGAATGACTATGCTCTAGTTTGAGAAAATGATAGTCTTCATATTGGCGCCAAAATCTTCACCGAAGAATCCCTGAAGACTCCTTGAAGATTCTTTCTTCAGCTGAATTGGACTCCTGGGCCCCACAAAAAAAAACAAAAAACTACCCCTTACCAAAAATTCCCTCCGGAACCACCGGAGGTAGCCATCATTACATGAATGACTATGCTCTAGTTTGAGAAAATGATAGTCTTCGTATTGGCGCCAAAATCTTCAACGAAGAATCCCTGAAGACTCCTTGAAGATTCTTTCTTCAGCTGAACTGGACCCCTGGCCCCACAAAAAAAAGAAAAAGAAAAAAGGACCCCCTACCAAAGATTTCCTCCGGAATCGCCGGAGGTGGCCATCATTACATGAATGACTATGCTCTAGTTTGAGAAAATGATAGTCTTCGTATTGGCTCCAAAATATTCACCGAAGAATCCCTGAAGACTCCTTGAAGATTCTTTCTTCAGCTGAACTGGACCCCTGGGCCCCACAAAAAAAAAAAAAAAAAAAAAAAGGACCCCTTACCAAAGATTTCCTCCGGAATCGCCGGAGGTGGCCATCATTACATGAATGACTATGCTCTAGTTTGAGAAAATGATAGTCTTCGTATTGGCTCCAAAATATTCACCGAAGAATCCCTGAAGACTCCTTGAAGATTCTTTCTTCAGCTGAATTGACCCCTGGGCCCCACAAAAAAAAACAAAAAAGGACCCCTTACCAAAGATTTCCTCCGGAATCGCCGGAGGTGGCCATCATTACATGAATGACTATGCTCTAGTTTGAGAAAATGATAGTCTTCGTATTGGCGCCAAAATCTTCACCGAAGAATCCCTGAAGACTCCTTGAAGATTCTTTCTTCAGCTGAATTGGACTCCTGGGCCCCACAAAAAAAAAAAAAAAAAAAATATCCCCTTACCAAAGATTTCCTCCGGAATCGCCGGAGGTGGCCACCATTACATGAATGACTATGCTCTAGTTTGAGAAAATGATAGTCTTCATATTGGCGCCAAAATCTTCACCGAAGAATCCCTGAAGACTCCTTGAAGATTCTTTCTTCAGCTGAATTGGACTCCTGGGCCCCACAAAAAAAAACAAAAAACTACCCCTTACCAAAGATTCCCTCCGGAACCACCGGAGGTAGCCATCATTACATGAATGACTATGCTCTAGTTTGAGAAAATGATAGTCTTCGTATTGGCTCCAAAATCTTCACCGAAGAATCCCTGAAGACTCTTTGAAGATTCTTTCTTCAGCTGAATTGGACCCCTGGGCCCTACAAAAAAAAAAACAAAAAAGGACCCCTTACCAAAGATTTTCTCCGGAATCGCCGGAGGTGGCCATCATTACATGAATGACTATGCTCTAGTTTTAGAAAATGATAGTCTTCGTATTGGCTCCAAAATATTCACCAAAGAATCCCTGAAGACTCCTTGAAGATTCTTTCTTCAGCTGAATTGGACCCCTGGGCCCCACAAAAAAAAAAAACAAAAAAAGGACCCCTTACCAAAGATTTCCTCCGGAATCGCCGGAGGTGGCCATCATTACATGAATGACTATGCTCTAGTTTGAGAAAATGATAGTCTTCGTATTGGCGCCAAAATCTTCACCGAAGAATCCCTGAAGACTCCTTGAAGATTCTTTCTTCAGCTGAACTGGACCCATGGGCCCCACAAAAAAAAAAAAAAAAAAAAAAAGAACCCCTTACCAAATATTTCCTCCGGAATCGCCGGAGGTGGCCATCATTACATGAATGACTATGCTCTAGTTTGAGAAAATGATAGTTTCGTATTGGCGCCAAAATCTTCACCGAAGAATCCCTGAAGACTCCTTGAAGATTCTTTCTTCAGCTGAACTGGACCCATGGGCCCCACAAAAAAAAAAAAAGAAAAAAAAAAGGACCCCTTACCAAAGATTTCCTCCGGAATCGCTGGAGGTGGCCATCATTACATGAATGACTATGCTCTAGTTTGAGAAAATGATAGTCTTCGTATTGGCGCCAAAATCTTCACCGAAGAATTCCTGAAGACTCCTTGAAGATTCTTTCTTCAGCTGAACTGGACCCATGGGCCCCACAAAAAAAAAAAAAGATCCCCTTACAAAAGATTTCCTCCGGAATCGCCGGAGGTGGCCACCATTACCTGAATGACTATGCTCTAGTTTGAGACAATGATAGTCTTCATATTGGCGCCAAAATCTTCACCGAAGAATCCCTGAAGACTCCTTGAAGATTCTTTCTTCAGCTGAACTGGAACCCTGGCCCCACAAAAAAAAAAAAAAGACCCCTTACCAAAGATTTCCTCCGGAATCGCCGGAGGTGGCCATCATTACATGAATGATTATGCTCTAGTTTGAGAAAATGATAGTCTTCGTATTGGCTCCAAAATCTTCACCGAAGAATCCCTGAAGACTCCTTGAAGATTCTTTCTTCAGCTGAATTGGACCCCTGGGCCCTACAAAAAAAAACAAAAAAGGACCCCTTACCAAAGATTTCCTCCGGAA
The DNA here is from genome assembly GCA_039081455.1 of Macrobrachium rosenbergii. NCBI lineage: Eukaryota > Metazoa > Arthropoda > Malacostraca > Decapoda > Palaemonidae > Macrobrachium > Macrobrachium rosenbergii. Next base: position 103,786 of record JANJGK010000393.1, read on the forward strand.
TCGCCGGAGGTGGCCATCATTACATGAATGACTATGCTCTAGTTTTAGAAAATGATAGTCTTCGTATTGGCTCCAAAATCTTCACCGAAGAATCCCTGAAGACTCCTTGAAGATTCTTTCTTCAGCTGAACTGGACCCATGGGCCCCACAAAAAAAAAAAAAAAAAATAAAGGACCCCTTACCAAAGATTTCCTCAGGAATCGCCGGAGGGGGCCATCATTACATGAATGACTATGCTCTAGTTTGAGAAAATGATAGTCTTCGTATTGGCTCCAAAATATTCACCGAAGAATCCCTGAAGACTCCTTGAAGATTCTTTCTTCAGCTGAACTGGACCACTGGGCCCCACAAAAAAAAAAAAAACAAAAAAGGACCCCTTACCAAAGATTTCCTCCGGAATCGCCGGAGGTGGCCATCATTACATGAATGACTATGCTCTAGTTTGAGAAAATGATAGTCTTCGTATTGGCTCCAAAATATTCACCGAAGAATCCCTGAAGACTCCTTGAAGATTCTTTCTTCAGCTGAATTGACCCCTGGGCCCCACAAAAAAAAACAAAAAAGGACCCCTTACCAAAGATTTCCTCCGGAATCGCCGGAGGTGGCCATCATTACATGAATGACTATGCTCTAGTTTGAGAAAATGATAGTCTTCGTATTGGCGCCAAAATCTTCACCGAAGAATCCCTGAAGACTCCTTGAAGATTCTTTCTTCAGCTGAATTGGACTCCTGGGCCCCACAAAAAAAAAAAAAAAAAAAAAAAAAAAAAAAGATCCCCTTACCAAAGATTTCCTCCGGAATCGCCGGAGGTGGGCACCATTACATGAATGACTATGCTCTAGTTTGAGAAAATGATAGTCTTCATATTGGCGCCAAAATCTTCACCGAAGAATCCCTGAAGACTCCTTGAAGATTCTTTCTTCAGCTGAATTGGACTCCTGGGCCCCACAAAAAAAAAAGAAAAAACTACCCCTTACCAAAAATTACCTCCGGAACCACCGGAGGTAGCCATCATTACATGAATGACTATGCTCTAGTTTGAGAAAATGATAGTCTTCGTATTGGCGCCAAAATCTTCAACGAAGAATCCCTGAAGACTCCTTGAAGATTCTTTCTTCAGCTGAACTGGACCCCTGGCCCCACAAAAAAAAGAAAAAGAAAAAAGGACCCCCTACCAAAGATTTCCTCCGGAATCGCCGGAGGTGGCCATCATTATATGAATGACTATGCTCTAGTTTGAGAAAATGATAGTCTTCGTATTGGCTCCAAAATATTCACCGAAGAATCCCTGAAGACTCCTTGAAGATTCTTTCTTCAGCTGAACTGGACCCCTGGGCCCCACAAAAAAAAAAAAAACAAAAAAGGACCCCTTACCAAAGATTTCCTCCGGAATCGCCGGAGGTGGCCATCATTACATGAATGACTATGCTCTAGTTTGAGAAAATGATAGTCTTCGTATTGGCTCCAAAATATTCACCGAAGAATCCCTGAAGACTCCTTGAAGATTCTTTCTTCAGCTGAATTGACCCCTGGGCCCCACAATAAAAAAATCAAAAAAGGACCCCTTACCAAAGATTTCCTCCGGAATCGCCGGAGGTGGCCATCATTACATGAATGACTATGCTCTAGTTTGAGAAAATGATAGTCTTCGTATTGGCGCCAAAATCTTCACCGAAGAATCCCTGAAGACTCCTTGAAGATTCTTTCTTCAGCTGAATTGGACTCCTGGGCCCCACAAAAAAAAAAAAAAAAAAAAAAGATCCCCTTACCAAAAATTCCCTCCGGAACCACCGGAGGTAGCCATCATTACATGAATGACTATGCTCTAGTTTGAGAAAATGATAGTCTTCGTATTGGCGCCAAAATCTTCAACGAAGAATCCCTGAAGACTCCTTGAAGATTCTTTCTTCAGCTGAACTGGACCCCTGGCCCCACAAAAAAAAGAAAAAGAAAAAAGGACCCCCTACCAAAGATTTCCTCCGGAATCGCCGGAGGTGGCAAGCATTACATGAATGACTATGCTCTAGTTTGAGAAAATGATAGTCTTCATATTGGCTCCAAAATCTTCAACGAAGAATCCCTGAAGACTCCTTGAAGATTCTTTCTTCAGCTGAACTGGACCCCTGGCCCCACAAAAAAAAGAAAAAGAAAAAAGGACCCCCTACCAAAGATTTCCTCCGGAATCGCCGGAGGTGGCCAGCATTACATGAATGACTATGCTCTAGTTTGAGAAAATGATAGTCTTCGTATTGGCTCCAAAATCTTCAGCGAAGAATCCCTGAAGACTCTTTGAAGATTCGTTTTTCAGCTGAATTGGACCCCTGGGCCCCACAAAAAAAAAAAAAAAAGGACCCCTTACCAAAGATTTCCTCCGGAATCGCCGGAGGTGGCCATCATTACATGAATGACTATGCTCTAGTTTTAGAAAATGATAGTCATTATATTGGCTCCAAAATCGTCACCCAAGATTCCCTGAAGACTCCTTGAAGACTTTTTCTTCAGCAGTATAACAGGTGTCATTTTTCAATTTCAAGGGTAATTTCTACCATTTATATAGCTGGTAGCCTTTATGACTATGCTCTAGAGTGAGGAAATGATAGTCTTAGTATTGGCGCCAAAATTTTCACCAAAGAATCCCTGAAGACTCCTTGAAGATTCTTTCTTCAGCTGAATTGGACCCCTGGGCCCCACAAAAAAAAAAAAAAAGGACCCCTTACCAAAGATTTCCTCCGGAATCGCCGGAGGTGGCCATCATTACATGAATGACTATGCTCTAGTTTGAGAAAATGATAGTCTTCATATTGGCTCCAAAATCCTCACCCAAGATTCCCTGAAGACTCCTTGAAGACTCTTTCTTCAGCAGTATAACAGGTGCCATTTTTCAATTTCAAAGGTAATTTCTACCATTTATATAGCTGGTATCCTTTATGACTATGTTCTAGTTTGAGAAAATGATAGTCTTAGCATTGGCGTCAAAATCTTAACCGAAGAATCCCTGAAGACTCCTTGAAGATTCTTTCTTCAGCTGAACTGGACCCCTGGGCCCCACAAAAAAAAAAAAAAAAAAAAAGGACCCCTTACCAAAGATTTCCTCCGGAATCGCCGGAGGTGGCCATCATTACATGAATGACTATGCTCTAGTTTGAGAAAATGATAGTCTTCGTATTGGCGCCAAAATCTTCAACGAAAAGTCCTTGAAGACTCCTTGAAGATTCTTTCTTCAGCTGAACTGGACCCCTGGGCCCCACAAAAAAAAAAAAAAAAAAAAAGACCCCTTACCAAAGATTTCCTCCGGAATCGCCGGAGGTGGCCATCATTACAAGAATAACTATGCTCTAGTTTGAGAAAATGATAGTCTTCATATTGGCGCCAAAATCTTCACCGAAGAATCCCTGAAGACTCCTTGAAGATTCTTTCTTCAGGTGAATTGGACTCCTGGGCCCCACAAAAAAAAACAAAAAACTACCCATTACCAAAGATTTCCTCCGGAATCGCAGGAGGTGGCCATCATTACATGAATGACTATGCTCTAGTTTGAGAAAATGATAATCTTCGTATTGGCGCAAAAATCTTCACCGAAGAATCATTGAAGACTCCTTGAAGATTCTTTCTTCAGCTGAACTGAACCCCTGGGCCCCACGAAAAAAAAAAGGACCCCCTACCAATGATTTCCTCCAGAATCGCCGGAGGTGGCCATCATTACATGAATGACTATACTCTAGTTTGAGAAAATGATAGTCTTCGTATTGGCTCCAAAATCTTCACCGAAGAATCCCTGAAGACTCCTTGAAGATTCTTTCTTCAGCTGAACCGGACCCTTGGGCCCCACAAAAAAAAAAAAAAAAAAAAAAAAGACCCCTTACCAAAGATTTCCTCCGGAATCGCCGGAGGTGGCCATCATTACATGAATGACTATGCTCTAGTTTGAGAAAATGATAGTCTTCGTATTGGCTCCAAAATATTCACTGAAGAATCCCTGAAGACTCCTTGAAGATTCTTTCTTCAGCTGAACTGGACCCCTGGGCCCCACAAAAAAAAAAAAACAAAAAAGGACCCCTTACCAAAGATTTCCTCCGGAATCGCCGGAGGTGGCCATCATTACATGAATGACTATGCTCTAGTTTGAGAAAATGATAGTCTTCGTATTGGCGCCAAAATCTTCACCGAAGAATCCCTGAAGACTCCTTGAAGATTCTTTCTTCAGCTGAATTGGACCCCTGGGCCCCACAAAAAAAAAAAAAAAAAAAAATGACCCCTTACCAAAGATTTCCTCCGGAATCGCCGGAGGTGGCCATCATTACATGAATGACTATGCTCTAGTTTGCGAAAATGATAGTCTTCATATTGGCTCTAAAATCCTCACCCAAGATTCCCTGAAGACTGCTTGAAGACTCTTTCTTCAGCAGTATAACAGGTGTCATTTTTCAATTTCAAAGGTAATTTCTACCATTTAAATAGCTGGTAGCCTTTATGACTATGCTCTAGTTTGAGAAAATGATAGTCTTAGTATTGGCGCCAAAATCTTCACCGAAGAATTCCTGAAGACTCCTTGAAGATTCTTTCTTCAGCTGAATTGGACCCCTGGGCCCCACAAAAAAACAAAAAAGGACCCATTACCAAAGATTTCCTGCGGAATCGCCGGAGGTGGCCATCATTTCATGAATGACTATGCTCTAGTTTCAGTAAATGATAGTCTTCATATTGGCGCCAAAATCTTCACCGAAGAATCCCTGAAGACTCCTTGAAGATTCTTTCTTCAGCTGAATTCGACACCTGGGCCCCACAAAAAAAAACAAAAAAGGAGCCCTTACCAAAGATTTCCTCCGGAATCGCCGGAGGTGGCCATCATTACATGAATGACTATGCTCTAGTTGAAAAAATGATAGTCTTCATATTGGCTCCAAAATCCTCAACCAAGATTCCCTGAAGACTCCTTGAAGACTCTTTTTTCAGCAGTATAACAAGTGTCATTTTTCAATTTCAAAGGTAATTTCTACCATTTATATAGCTGGTAGCCTTTATGACTATGTTCTAGTTTGAGAAAATGATAGTCTTAATATTGGCGCCAAAATCTTCACCGAAGAATCCCTGAAGACTCCTTGAAGATTCTTTCTTCAGCTGAACTGGACCCCTGGGCCCCACAAAAAAAAACAAAAAACTACCCCTTACCAAAGATTTCCTCTGGAACCGCCGGAGGTACCCATCATTACATGAATGACTGTGCTCTCGTTTGAGAAAATGATAGTCTTCGTATTGGCGCCAAAATCTTCACCGAAGAATCCCTGAAGACTCCTTGAAGATTCTTTCTTCAGCTGAACTGGACCCCTGGGCCCCACAAAAAAAAAAACAAAAAACTACCCCTTACCAAAGATTTCCTCCGGAACCGCCGGAGGTACCCATCATTACATGAATGACTGTGCTCCAGTTTGAGAAAATGATAGTCTTCGTATTGGCGCCAAAATCTTCACCGAAGAATCCCTGAAGACTCCTTGAAGATTCTTTCTTCAGCTGAATTGGACTCCTGGGCCCCACAAAAAAAAAAACAAAAAACTACCCCTTACCAAAGATTTCCTCCGGAACCGCCGGAGGTACCCATCATTACATGAATGACTAAGCTCTAGTTTGAGAAAATTATAGTCTTCGTATTGGCGCCAAAATCTTCAACGAAGAATCCCTGAAGACTCCTTGAAGATTCTTTCTTCAGCTGAACTGGACCCCTGGGCCCCACAAAAAAAAAAAAAAAAAAGGACCCCTTACCAAAGATTTCCTCCGGAATCGCCGGAGGTGGCCATCATTACATGAATGACTATGCTCTATTTTGAGAAAATGATAGTCTTCGTATTGGCGCCAAAATCTTCACCGAAGAATCCCTCAAGACTCCTTGAAGATTCTTTCTTCAGCTGAACTGGACCCCTGGGCCCCACAAAAAAAAAAAAAAAAAGGACCCCTTACCAAAGATTTCCTCCGGAATCGCCGGAGGTGGCCATCATTACATGAAGGACTATGCTCTAGTTTGAGAAAATGATAGTCTTCGTATTGGCGCCAAAATCTTCACCGAAGAATCCCTGAAGACTCCTTGAAGATTCTTTCTTCAGCTGAACTGGACCCCTGGGCCCCACAAAAAAAAAAAAAAAAAAGGACCCCTTACCAAAGATTTCCTCCGGAATCGCCGGAGGTGGCCATCATTACATGAATGACTATGCTCTATTTTGAGAAAATGATAGTCTTCGTATTGGCGCCAAAATCTTCAACGAAGAATCCCTGAAGACTCCTTGAAGATTCTTTCTTCAGCTGAACTGGACCCCTGGGCCCCACAAAAAAAAAAAAAAAAAGGACCCCTTACCAAAGATTTCCTCCGGAATCGCCGGAGGTGGCCATCATTACATGAAGGACTATGCTCTAGTTTGAGAAAATGATAGTCTTCGTATTGGCGCCAAAATCTTCACCGAAGAATCCCTGAAGACTCCTTGAAGATTCTTTCTTCAGCTGAACTGGACCCTTGGGCCCCCCCAAAAAAAAACAAACAAAAAAGGACCCCTTACTAAAGATTTCCTCCGGAATCGCCGGAGGTGGCCATCATTACATGAATGACTATGCTCTAGTTTGAGAAAATGATAGTCTTCGTATTGGCTCCAAAATATTCACCGAAGAATCCCTGAAGACTCCTTGAAGATTATTTCTTCAGCTGAACTGGACCCCTGGGCCCCACAAAAAAAAAAAAAAAAAAGACCCCTTACCAAAGATTTCCTCCGGAATCGCCGGAGGTTGCCATCATTACATGAATAACTATGCTCTGGTTTGAGAAAATGATAGTCTTCGTATTGGCTCCAAAATATTCACCGAAGAATCCCTGAAGACTCCTTGAAGATTCTTTCTTCAGCTGAATTGGACCCCTGGGCCCCACAAAAAAAAACAAAAAAGGACCCCTTACCAAAGATTTCCTCCGGAATCGCCGGAGGTGGCCATCATTACATGAATGACTATGCTCTAGTTTGAGAAAATGATAGTCTTCGTATTGGCGCCAAAATCTTCACCGAAGAATACCTGAAGACTCCTTGAAGATTCTTTCTTCAGCTGAACTGGACCCATGGGCCCCACAAAAAAAAAAAAAAAAAAAAAGGACCCCTTACCAAAGATTTCCTCCGGAATCGCCGGAGGTGGCCATCATTACATGAATGACTATGCTCTAGTTTGAGAAAATGATAGTCTTCATATTGGCGCCAAAATCTCCACCGAAGAATCCCTGAAGACTCCTTGAAGATTCTTTCTTCAGCTGAATTGGACTCCTGGGCCCCACAAAAAAAAAAAAAAAAATACCCCTTACCAAAGAATTCCCCGGGAACCGCCGGAGGTAGCCATCATTACATGAATGACTATGCTCTAGTTTGAGAAAATGATAGTCTTCGTATTGGCGCCAAAATCTTCACCGAAGAATCCCTGAAGACTCCTTGAAGATTCTTTCTTCAGCTGAATTGGAACCCTGGGCCCCACAAAAAAAAAACAAAAAAGGACCCCTTACCAAAGATTTCCTCCGGAAACGCCGGAGGTGGCCATCATTACATGAATGACTATGCTCTAGTTTGAGGAAATGATAGTCTTCATATTGGCTCCAAAATCCTCACCCAAGATTCCCTGAAGACTCCTTGAAGACTCTTTCTTCAGCAGTATAACAGGTGTCATTTTTCAATTTCAAGGGTAATTTCTACCATTTATATAGCTGGTAGCCTTTATGACTATGCTCTAGTTTGAGAAAATGATAGTCTTAGTTTTGGCGCCAAAATCATCACAGAAGAATCCCTGAAGACTCCTTGAAGATTCTTTCTTCAGCTGAACTGGACCCCTGGGCCCCACAAAAAAAAAACAAAAAAGGACACCTTACCAAAGATTTCCTCCGGAATCGCCGGAGGTGGCCATCATTACATGAATGACTATGCTCTAGTTTGAGAAAATGATAGTCTTCGTATTGGCGCCAAAATCTTCACCGAAGAATCCCTGAAGACTCTTTGAAGATTCTTTCTTCAGTTGAATTGGACTCCTGCGCCCCACAAAAAAAAAACAAAAAACTACCCCTTACCAAAGATGTCCTCTGGAACCGCCGGAGGTAGCCATCATTACATGAATGACTATGCTCTAGTTTGAGAAAATGATAGTCTTCGTATTGGCGCCAAAATCTTCAACGAAGAATCCCTGAAGACTCCTTGAAGATTCTTTCTTCAGCTGAACTGGACCCCTGGGCCCCACAAAAAAAAAAAAAAAAAAAAGGACCCCTTACCAAAGATTTCCTCCGGAATCGCCGGAGGTAGCCTTCATTACATGAATGACTATGCTCTAGTTTGAGAAAATGATAGTCTTCATATTGGCGCCAAAATCTTCACTGAAGAATCCCTGAAGACTCCTTGAAGATTCTTTCTTCAGGTGAATTGGACTCCTGGGCCCCACAAAAAAAAAAACAAAAAACTACCCCTTACCAAAGATTTCCTACGGAACCGCCGGAGGTAGCCATCATTACATGAATGACTGTGCTCTAGTTTGAGAAAATGATAGTCTTCATATTGGCTCCAAAATCTTCACCGAAGAATCCCTGAAGACTCTTTGAAGATTCTTTCTTCAGCTGAATTGGACCCCTGGGCCCCACAAAAAAAAAAAACAAAAAAGGACCCCTTACCAAAGATTTCCTCCGGAATCGCCGGAGGTGGCCATCATTACATGAATGACTATGCTCTAGTTTTAGAAAATGATAGTCTTCATATTGGCTCCAAAATCCTCACCCAAGATTCCCTGAAGACTCCTTGAAGACTCTTTCTTCAGCAGTATAACAGGTGTCATTTTCCAATTTCAAGGGTAATTTCTACCATTTATATAGCTGGTAGCCTTTATGACTATGCTCTAGTTTGAGAAAATGATAGTCTTAGTATTGGCGCCAAAATCTTCACCGAAGAATCCCTGAAGTCTCCTTGAAGATTCTTTCTTTAACTGAATTGGACCCCTGAGCCACACAAAAAAAACAAAAAAGGACCCCTTACCAAAGATTTCCTCCGGAATCGCCGGAGGTGGCCATCATTACATGAATGACTATGCTCTAGTTGGAGAAAATGATAGTCTTCGTATTGGCGGCAAAATCTTCACCGAAGAATCCCTGAAGACTCCTTGAAGATTCTTTCTTCAGCTGAACTGGACCCTTGGTCCCAACAAAAAAAAAAAAAAACAAAAAAGGACCCCTTACCAAAGATTTCCTCCGGAATCGCCGGAGGTGGCCATCATTACATGAATGACTATGCTATAGTTTGAGAAAATGATAGTCTTCGTATTGGCTCCAAAATCTTCACCGAAGAATCCCTGAAGACTCCTTGAAGATTCTTTCTTCAGCTGGATTGGACCCCTAGGCCCACAAAAAAAAAAAAAAAAAGGACCCCTTACCAAAGATTTCCTCCGGAATCGCCGGAGGTAGCCATCATTACATGAAGGACTATGCTCTAGTTTGAGAAAATGATAGACTTCGTATTGGCGCCAAAATCTTCACCGAAGAATCCCTGAAGACTCCTTGAAGATTCTTTCTTCAGCTGAACTGGACCCTTGGTCCCAACAAAAAAAAAAAAAAAAAAAAAAAGGACCCCTTACCAAAGATTTCCTCCGGAATCGCCGGAGGTGGCCATCATTACATGAATGACTATGCTCTAGTTTGAGAAAATGATAGTCTTCGTATTGGCTCCAAAATCTTCACCGAAGAATCCCTGAAGACTCTTTGAAGATTCTTTCTTCAGCTGAATTGGACCCCTGGGCCCCACAAAAAAAAACAAAAAAGGACCCCTTACCAAAGATTTCCTCCGGAACCGCCGGAGTTGGCCATCATTATATGAATGACTATGCTCTAGTTTGAGAAAATGATAGTCTTCGTATTGGCTCCAAAATCTTCACCGAAGAATCCCTGAAGACTCCTTGAAGATTCTTTCTTCAGCTGAATTGGACCCCTGGGCCCCCCCAAAAAATACAAAAAAGGACCCCTTACCAAAGATTTCCTCTGGAATCGCCGAGGGTGGCCATCATTACATCAATGACTATGCTCTAGTATGAGAAAGTGATAGTCTTCGTATTGGCGCAAAATCTTCACCGAAGAATCCCTGAAGACTCCTTGAAGATTCTTTTTTCAGCTGAACTGGACCCCTGGGCCCCACAAAAAAACAAAAAAACAAAAGGACCCCTTACCAAAGATTTCCTCCGAAATTGCCGGAGGTGGCCATCATTACATGAATGACTATGCTCTAGTTTGAGAAAATGATAGTCTTCATATTGGCTCCAAAATCCTCACCCAAGATTCCCTGAAGACTCCTTGAAGACTCTTTCTTCAGCAGTATAACAGGTGTCCTTTTTCAATTTAAAGGGTAATTTCTACCATTTATATAGCTGGTAGCCTTTATGACTATGCTCTAGTTTGAGAAAATGATAGTCTTAGTATTAGCGCCAAAATCTTCACCGAAGAATCCCTGAAGACTCCTTGAAGATTCTTTCTTCAGCTGAATTGGACCCCTGGGCCCCACAAAAAAAAAAAAAAAAAAGGACCCCTTACCAAAGATTTCCTCCGGAATCGCCGGAGATGGCCATCATTACATGAATGACTATGCTCTAGTTTGAGGAAATGATAGTCTTCGTATTGGCGACAAAATCTTCACCGAAGAACCCCTGAAGACTCCTTGAAGATTCTTTCTTCAGCTGAACTGGACCCCTGGGCCCCACAAAAAAAAAAAAACAACAAAAAAGCACCCTTTACCAAAGATTTCATCCGGAATCGCCGGAGGTGGCCATCATTACATGAATGACTATGCTCTAGTTTGAGAAAATGATAGTCTTCGTATTGGCTCCAAAATATTCACCGAAGAATCCCTGAAGACTCCTTGAAGATTCTTTCTTCAGCTGAATTGGACCCCTGGGCCCCACAAAAAAAAAAAAAAACAAAAAAGGACCCCTTACCAAAGATTTCCTCCGGAATCGCCGGAGGTGGCCATCATTACATGAATGACTATGCTCTAGTTTGAGAAAATGATAGTCTTCGTATTGGCGCCAAAATCTTCACTGAAGAATCCCTGAAGACTCCTTGAAGATTCTTTCTTCAGCTGAACTGGACCCCTGGGCCCCCCCCCCCCAAAAAAAAGGACCCCTTACCAAAGATTTCCTCCGGAATCGCCGGAGGTGGCCATCATTACATGAATGACTATGCTCTAGTTTGAGAAAATGATAGTCTTCGTATTGGCGCCAAAACCTTCACCGAAGAATACCTGAAGACTCCTTGAAGATTCTTTCTTCAGCTGAACTGGACCCCTGGGCCCCAGAAAAAAAAAAAAGGACCCCCTACCAAAGATTTTCTCCGGAATCGCCGGAGGTGGCCATCATTACATGAATGAATATGCTCTAGTTTGAGAAAATGATAGTCTTCGTATTGGCTCCAAAATCTTCACCGAAGAATCCCTGAAGACTCATTGAAGATTCTTTCTTCAGCTGAATTGGACCCCTGGGCCCCACAAAAAAAAAACAAAAAAGGACCCCTTACCAAAGATTTCTTCCGGAATCGCCGGAGGTGGCCATCATTAAATGAATGACTAAGCTCTTGTTTGAGAAAATGATAGTTTTCGTATTGGCGCTAAAATCTTCACCGAAGAATCCCCGAAGACTCCTTGAAGATTCTTTCTTCAGCTGAATTGGACCCCTGGGCCCCACAAAAAAAAAAAAAAAAAAAAAAGGACCCCTTACCAAAGATTTCCTCCGGAATCGCCGGAGGTGGCCATCATTACATGAATGACTATGCTCTAGTTTGAGAAAATGATAGTCTTCGTATTGGCGCCAAAATCTTCACCGAAGAATCCCTGAAAACTCCTTGATGATTCTTTCTTCAGCTGAACTGGACCCCTGGGCCCCACAAAAAAAAAAAAAAAAAGGACCCTTTACCAAAGATTTACTCCGGAATCGGCGGAGGTGGCCATCATTACATGAATGACTATGCTCTAGTTTAATAAATGATAGTTTTCGTATTGACTCCGAAATCTTCACCGAACAATCCCTGAAGACTCCTTGAAGATTCTTTCTTCAGCTGAATTGGACCCCTGGGCCCCACAAAAAAAAAAAAAAAAAAAAAAGGACCCCTTACCAAAGATTTCCTCCGGAATCGCCGGAGGTGGCCATCATTACATGAATGACTATGCTCTAGTTTGAGAAAATGATAGTCTTCGTATTGGCGCCAAAATCTTCACCGAAGAATCCCTGAAAACTCCTTGATGATTCTTTCTTCAGCTGAACTGGACCCCTGGGCCCCACAAAAAAAAAAAAAAAAAAAAAGGACCCCTTACCAAAGATTTACTCCGGAATCGCCGGAGGTGGCCATCATTACATGAATGACTATGCTCTAGTTTGAGAAAATGATAGTCTTCATATTGGCTCCAAAATCTTCACCGAAGAATCCCTGAAGACTCTTTGAAGATTCTTTCTAGGGCTGAATTGGACCCCTGGGCCCCACAGAAAAAAACAAAAAGGACTCCTTACGAAAAATTTCCTCCGGAATCGCCGGAGGTGGCCATCATTACATGAATGACTATGCTCTAGTTTGAGAAAATGATAGTCTTCATATTGGCTCCAAAATCTTCACCGAAGAATCCCTGAAGACTCTTTGAAGATTCTTTCTAGGGCTGAATTGGACCCCTGGGCCCCACAGAAAAAAACAAAAAGGACTCCTTACGAAAAATTTCCTCCGGAATCGCCGGAGGTGGCCATCATTACATGAATGACTATGCTCTAGTTTGAGAAAATGATAGTCTTCATATTGGCTCCAAAATCTTCACCGAAGAATCCCTGAAGACTCTTTGAAGATTCTTTCTAGGGCTGAATTGGACCCCTGGGCCCCACAGAAAAAAACAAAAAGGACTCCTTACGAAAAATTTCCTCCGGAATCGCCGGAGGTGGCCATCATTACAAGAATGACTATGCTCTAGTTTTAGAAAATGATAGTCTTCATATTGGCTCCAAAATCCTCACCCAAGATTCCCTGAAGACTCCTTGAAGACTCTTTCTTCAGCAGTATAACAGGTGTCATTTTTCAATTTCAAGGGTAATTTCTACAGTTTATATAGCTGGTAGCCTTTATGACTATGCTCTAGTTTGAGAAAAGATAGTCTTAGTGTTGGCGCCAAAATCTTCACCGAAGAATCCCTGAAGACTCCTTGAAGATTCTTTCTTCAGCTGAATTGGACCCCTGGGCCCCACAAAAAAAAAAAAAAGGACCCCTTACAAAAGATTTCCTCCAAAATCGCCGGAGGTGGCCATCATTACATGAATGACTATGCTCTAGTTTGAGGAAATGATAGTCTTCGAATTGGCGCCAAAAGTTCACCGAAGAATCCCTGAAGACTCCTTGAAGATTCTTTCTTCAGCTGAACTGGACCACTGGGCCCCACAAAAAAAAAAAAACAAAAAAGGACCCCTTACCAAAGATTTCCTCCGGAATCGCCGGAGGTGGCCATCATTACATGAATGACTATGCTCTAGTTTGAGAAAATGATAGTCTTCGTATTGGCTCCAAAATATTCACCGAAGAATCCCTGAAGACTCCTTGAAGATTCTTTCTTCAGCTGAATTGGACCCCTGGGCCCCACAAAAAAAAAAAAAAAAAAGGACCCCTTACCAAACATTCCCTCCGGAATCGCCGGAGGTGGCCATCATTACAAGAATGACTATGCTCTAGTTTGAGAAAATGATAGTCTTCGAAATGGCGCCAAAAGTTCACCGAAGAATCCCTGAAGACTCCTTGAAGATTCTTTCTTCAGCTGAACTGGACCACTGGGCCCCACAAAAAAAAAAAAAAAAAAAAAGGACCCCTTACCAAAGATTTCCTCCGGAATCGCCGGAGGTGGCCATCATTACATGAATGACTATGCTCTAGTTTGAGAAAATGATAGTCTTCGTATTGGCGCCAAAATCTTCACCGAAGAATCCCTGAAGACTCCTTGAAGATTCTTTCTTCAGCTTAATTGGACCCTTGAGCCCCACAAAAAAAAAAAACAAAAAAGGACCCCTTACCAAAGATTTCCAACGGAATCGCCGGAGGTAGCCATCATTACATGAATGACTATGCTCTAGTTTGAGAAAATGATAGTCTTCATATTGGCGCCAAAATCTTAACCGAAGAATCCCTGAAGACTCCTTGAAGATTCTTTCTTCAGCTGAACTGGACCCCTGGGCCCCCCCCCCCCAAAAAAAAAGGACCCCTTACCAAAGATTTCCTCCGGAATCGCTGGAGGTGGCCATCATTACATGAATGACTATGCTCTAGTTTGAGAAAATGATAGTCTTCGTATTGGCGCCAAAATCTTCACCGAAGAATCCCTGAAGACTCCTTGAAGATTCTTTCTTCAGCTGAATTGGACCCCTGGGCCCCACAAAAAAAAAAAAAAAAAAGGACCCCTTACCAAAGATTTCCTCCGGAATCGCCGGAGGTAGCCATCATTACATGAATGACTATGCTCTAGTTTGAGAAAATGATAGTCTTCGTATTGGCTCCAAAATATTCACCGAAGAATCCCTGAAGACTCCTTGAAGATTCTTTCTTCAGCTGAATTGGACACCTGGGCCCAACAAAAAAAAAAACAAAAAAGGACTCCTTACCAAAGATTTCCTCCGGAATCGCCGGAGGTGGCCATCATTACATGAATGACTATTCTCTAGTTTGAGAAAATGATAGTCTTCGTATTGGCGCCAAAATCTTCACTGAAGAATCCCTGAAGACTCCTTGAAGATTCTTTCTTCAGCTGAACTGGACCCCTGGGCCCCACAAAAAAAAAAAGGACCCCTTACCAAAGATTTTCTCCGGAATCGCCGGAGGTGGCCATCATTACAAGTATGACTATGCTCTAGTTTGAGAAAATGATAGTCTTCGTATTGGCTCCAAAATATTCACTGAAGAATCCCTGAAGACTCCTTGAAGATTCTTTCTTCAGCTGAATTGGACCCCTGGGCCCCACAAAAAAAAACAAAAAAGGACCCCTTACCAAAGATTTCCTCCGGAATCGCCGTAGGTGGCCATCATTACATGAATGACTAAGCTGTTGTTTGAGAAAATTATAGTTTTGGATTGGCGCCAAAATCTTAACCGAAGAATCCCCGAAGACTCCTTGAAGATTCTTTCTTCAGCTGAATTGGACCCCTGGGCCCCACAAAAAAACAAAAAAACAAAAAAGGACCCCTTACCAAAGATTTCCTCCGGAATCGCCGGAGGTGGCCATCATTACATGAATGACTATGCTCTAGTTTGAGAAAATGATAGTCTTCGTATTGGCTCCAAAATATTCACCGAAGAATCCCTGAAGACTCCTTGAAGATTCTTTCTTCAGCTGAATTGGACCCCTGGGCCCCACAAAAAAAAAAAAAAACAAAAAAGGACCCCTTACCAAACATTCCCTCCGGAATCGCCGGAGGTGGCCATCATTACAAGAATGACTATGCTCTAGTTTGAGAAAATGATAGTCTTCGAATTGGCGCCAAAAGTTCACCGAAGAATCCCTGAAGACTCCTTGAAGAATCTTTCTTCAGCTGAACTGGACCACTGGGCCCCACAAAAAAAAAAAAAAAAAAAAGGACCCCTTACCAAAGATTTCCTCCGGAATCGCCGGAGGTGGCCATCATTACATGAATGACTATGCTCTAGTTTGAGAAAATGATAGTCTTCGTATTGGCGCCAAAATCTTCACCGAAGAATCCCTGAAGACTCCTTGAAGATTCTTTCTTCAGCTTAATTGGACCCTTGAGCCCCACAAAAAAAAAAACAAAAAAGGACCCCTTACCAAAGATTTCCAACGGAATCGCCGGAGGTAGCCATCATTACATGAATGACTATGCTCTAGTTTGAGAAAATGATAGTCTTCATATTGGCGCCAAAATCTTAACCGAAGAATCCCTGAAGACTCCTTGAAGATTCTTTCTTCAGCTGAACTGGACCCCTGGGCCCCCCCCCCCAAAAAAAGGACCCCTTACCAAAGATTTCCTCCGGAATCGCTGGAGGTGGCCATCATTACATGAATGACTATGCTCTAGTTTGAGAAAATGATAGTCTTCGTATTGGCGCCAAAATCTTCACCGAAGAATCCCTGAAGACTCCTTGAAGATTCTTTCTTCAGCTGAATTGGACCCCTGGGCCCCACAAAAAAAAAAAAAAAAAAGGACCCCTTACCAAAGATTTCCTCCGGAATCGCCGGAGGTAGCCATCATTACATGAATGACTATGCTCTAGTTTGAGAAAATGATAGTCTTCGTATTGGCTCCAAAATATTCACCGAAGAATCCCTGAAGACTCCTTGAAGATTCTTTCTTCAGCTGAATTGGACACCTGGGCCCAACAAAAAAAAAAAACAAAAAAGGACTCCTTACCAAAGATTTCCTCCAGAATCGCCGGAGGTGGCCATCATTACATGAATGACTATTCTCTAGTTTGAGAAAATGATAGTCTTCGTATTGGCGCCAAAATCTTCACTGAAGAATCCCTGAAGACTCCTTGAAGATTCTTTCTTCAGCTGAACTGGACCCCAGGGCCCCACAAAAAAAAAAAGGACCCCTTACCAAAGATTTTCTCCGGAATCGCCGGAGGTGGCCATCATTACAAGTATGACTATGCTCTAGTTTGAGAAAATGATAGTCTTCGTATTGGCTCCAAAATCTTCACCGAAGAATCCCTGAAGACTCCTTGAAGATTCTTTCTTCAGCTGAATTGGACCCCTGGGCCCCACAAAAAAAAACAAAAAAGGACCCCTTACCAAAGATTTCCTCCGGAATCGCCGTAGGTGGCCATCATTACATGAATGACTAAGCTCTTGTTTGAGAAAATTATAGTTTTGGATTGGCGCCAAAATCTTAACCGAAGAATCCCCGAAGACTCCTTGAAGATTCTTTCTTCAGCTGAATTGGACCCCTGGGCCCCACAAAAAAAAAAAAAAAAAAAAAAAAAAGGACCCCATACCAAAGATTTCCTCCGGAATCGCCGGAGGTGGCCATCATTACATGAATGACTATGCTCTAGTTTGAGAAAATGATAGTCTTCGTATTGGCGCCAAAATCTTCACCAAAGAATCCCTGAAGACTCTTTGAAGATTCTTTCTTCAGCTGAATTGGACCCCTGGGCCCCACGAAAAAAAAAAAAGGACCCCTTACCAAAGATTTCCTCCGGAACCGCCGGAGGTGGCCATCATTACATGAATGACTATGCTCTAGTTTGAGAAAATGATAGTCTTCGTATTGGCTCCAAAATCTTCACCGAAGAATCCCTGAAGACTCCTTGAAGATTCTTTCTTCAGCTGAATTGGACCCCTGGGCCCCCCCAAAAAATACAAAAAAGGACCCCTTACCAAAGATTTCCTCTGGAATCGCCGGAGGTGGCCATCATTACATGAATGACTATGCTCTAGTTTGAGAAAATGATAGTCTTCGTATTGGCGCAAAATCTTCACCGAAGAAACCCTGAAGACTCCTTGAAGATTCTTTTTTCAGCTGAACTGGACCCCTGGGCCCCACAAAAAAACAAAAAAACAAAAAAGGACCCCTTACCAAAGATTTCCTCCGAAATTGCCGGAGGTGGCCATCATTACATGAATGACTATGCTCTAGTTTTAGAAAATGATAGTCTTTGTATTGGCTCCAAAATCTTCACCGAAGAATCCCTGAAGACTCTTTGAAGATTCATTCTTCAGCTGAATTGGACCCCTGGGCCCACAAAAAAAAAAAAAGGACCCCTTACCAAAGATTTCCTCCGGAATCGCCGGAGGTGGCCATCATTACATGAATGACTATGCTCTACTTTTAGAAAATGATAGTCTTCATATTGGCTCCAAAATCCTCACCCAAGATTCCCTGAAGACTCCTTGAAGACTCTTTCTTCAGCAGTATAACAGGTGTCATTTTTCAATTTAAAGGGTAATTTCTACCATTTATATAGCTGGTAGCCTTTATGACTATGCTCTAGTTTGAGAAAATGATAGTCTTAGTATTAGCGCCAAAATCTTCACCGAAGAATCCCTGAAGACTCCTTGAAGATTCTTTCTTCAGCTGAATTGGACCCCTGGGCCCCACAAAAAAAAAAAAAAAAAAAAAGGACCCCTTACCAAAGATTTCCTCCGGAATCGCCGGAGATGGCCATCATTACATGAATGACTATGCTCTAGTTTGAGAAAATGATAGTCTTCGTATTGGCGACAAAATCTTCACCGAAGAACCCCTGAAGACTCCTTGAAGATTCTTTCTTCAGCTGAACTGGACCCCTGGGCCCCACAAAAAAAAAAAAACAACAAAAAAGGACCCTTTACCAAAGATTTCATCCGGAATCGCCGGAGGTGGCCATCATTACATGAATGACTATGCTCTAGTTTGAAAAAATAATAGTCTTCGTATTGGCTCCAAAATATTCACCGAAGAATCCCTGAAGACTCCTTGAAGATTCTTTCTTCAGTTGAATTGGACCCCTGGGCCCCACAAAAAAAAAAACAAAAAAGGACCCCTTACCAAAGATTTCCTCCGGAATCGCCGGAGGTGGCCATCATTACATGAATGACTATGCTCTAGTTTGAGAAAATGATAGTCTTCGTATTGGCGCCAAAATCTTCACTGAAGAATCCCTGAAGACTCCTGGAAGATTCTTTCTTCAGCTGAACTGGACCCCTGGCCCCCCCCCCCCCCAAAAAAAAAGGACCCCTTACCAAAGATTTCCTCCGGAATCGCCGGAGGTGGCCATCATTACATGAATGACTATGCTCTAGTTTGAGAAAATGATAGTCTTCGTATTGGCGCCAAAATCTTCACCGAAGAATACCTGAAGACTCCTTGAAGATTCTTTCTTCAGCTGAATTGGACCCCTGGGCCCCACAAAAAAAAAAAAAAAAAAAGGACCCCTTACCAAAGATTTCCTCCGGAATCGCCGGAGATGGCCATCATTACATGAATGACTATGCTCTAGTTTGAGAAAATGATAGTCTTCGTATTGGCGACAAAATCTTCACCGAAGAACCCCTGAAGACTCCTTGAAGATTCTTTCTTCAGCTAAACTGGACCCCTGGGCCCCACAAAAAAAAAAAAAAAAACAACAAAAAAGGACCCTTTACCAAAGATTTCATCCGGAATCGCCAGAGGTGGCCATCATTACATGAATGACTATGCTCTAGTTTGAGAAAATGATAGTCTTCGTATTGGCTCCAAAATATTCACCGAAGAATCCCTGAAGACTCCTTGAAGATTCTTTCTTCAGCTGAATTGGACCCCTGGGCCCCACAAAAAAAAAAACAAAAAAGGACCCCTTACCAAAGATTTCCTCCGGAATCGCCGGAGGTGGCCATCATTACATGAATGACTATGCTCTAGTTTGAGAAAATGATAGTCTTCGTATTGGCGCCAAAATCTTCACTGAAGAATCCCTGAAGACTCCTTGAAGATTCTTTCTTCAGCTGAACTGGACCCCTGGGCCCCCCCCCCAAAAAAAGGACCCCTTACCAAAGATTTCCTCCGGAATCGCCGGAGGTGGCCATCATTAGATGAATGACTATGCTCTAGTTTGAGAAAATGATAGTCTTCGTATTGGCGCCAAAATCTTCACCGAAGAATACCTGAAGACTCCTTGAAGATTCTTTCTTCAGCTGAACTGGACCACTGGGCCCCAGGAAAAAAAAAAAAAGGACCCCCTACCAAAGATTTTCTCCGGAATCGCCGGAGGTGGCCATCATTACATGAATGAATATGCTCTAGTTTGAGAAAATGATAGTCTTCGTATTGGCTCCAAAATCTTCACCGAAGAATCCCTGAAGACTCCTTGAAGATTCTTTCTTCAGCTGAATTGGACCCCTGGGCCCCACAAAAAAAACAAAAAAGGACCCCTTACCAAAGATTTCTTCCGGAATCGCCGGAGGTGGCCATCATTAAATGAATGACTAAGCTCTTGTTTGAGAAAATGATAGTTTTCGTATTGGCGCTAAAATCTTCACCGAAGAATCCCCGAAGACCCCTTGAAGATTCTTTCTTCAGCTGAATTGGACCCCTGGGCCCCGAAAAAAAAAAAAAAAAAAAAAAAAGGACCCCTTACCAAAGATTTCCTCCGGAATCGCCGGAGGTGGCCATCATTACATGAATGACTGTGCTCTAGTTTGAGAAAATGATAGTCTTCGTATTGGCGCCAAAATCTTCACCGAAGAATCCCTGAAAACTCCTTGATGATTCTTTCTTCAGCTGAACTGGACCCCTGGGCCCCACAAAAAAAAAAAAAAAAAAAAGGACCCCTTACCAAAGATTTACTCTGGAATCGGCGGAGGTGGCCATCATTACATTAATGACTATGCTCTAGTTTGAGAAAATGATAGTTTTCGTATTGGCTCCGAAATCTTCACCGAAGAATCCCTGAAGACTCCTTGAAGATTCTTTCTTCAGCTGAATTGGACCCCTGGGCCCCACAAAAAAAAAAAAACAAAAAAGGACCCCTTACCAAATATTTCCTCCGGAATCGCCGGAGGTGGCCATCATTACACGAATGACTATGCTCTAGTTTGAGAAAATGATAGTCTTCGTATTGGCGCCAAAATCTTCACCGAAGAATCCCTGAAAACTCCTTGATGATTCTTTCTTCAGCTGAACTGGACCCCTGGGCCCCACAAAAAAAAAAAAAAAAAAAAAGGACCCCTTACCAAAGATTTCCTCCGGAATCGCCGGAGGTGGCCATCATTACATGAATGACTATGCTCTAGTTTGAGAAAATGATAGTCTTCGTATTGGCGCCAAAATCTTCACCGAAGAATCCCTGAAGACTCTTTGAAGATTCTTTCTTCAGCTGAATTGGACCCCTGGGCCCCACAAAAAAAAACAAAAAAGGACCCCTTACCAAAGATTTCCTCCGGAACCGCCGGAGGTGGCCATCATTACATGAATGACTATGCTCTAGTTTGAGAAAATGATAGTCTTTGTATTGGCTCCAAAATCTTCACCGAAGAATCCCTGAAGACTCCTTGAAGATTCTTTCTTCAGCTGAATTGGACCCCTGGGCCCCCCCAAAAAATACAAAAAAGGACCCCTTACCAAAGATTTCCTCTGGAATCGCCGGAGGTGGCCATCATTACATGAATGACTATGCTCTAGTTTGAGAAAATGATAGTCTTCGTATTGGCGCAAAATCTTCACCGAAGAATCCCTGAAGACTCCTTGAAGATTCTTTTTTCAGCTGAACTGGACCCCTGGGCCCCACAAAAAAACAAAAAAACAAAAAAGGACCCCTTACCAAAGATTTCCTCCGAAATTGCCGGAGGTGGCCATCATTACATGAATGACTATGCTCTAGTTTTAGAAAATGATAGTCTTCGTATTGGCTCCAAAATCTTCACCGAAGAATCCCTGAAGACTCCTTGAAGATTCTTTCTTCAGCTGAATTGGACCCCTGGGCCCCACAAAAAAAAAAAAAAAAAGGACCCCTTACCAAAGATTTCCTCCGGAATCGCCGGAGATGGCCATCATTACATGAATGACTATGCTCTAGTTTGAGAAAATGATAGTCTTCGTATTGGCGACAAAATCTTCACCGAAGAACCCCTGAAGACTCCATGAAGATTCTTTTTTCAGCTGAACTGGACCCCTGGGCCCCACAAAAAAAAAAAACAACAAAAAAGGACCCTTTACCAAAGATTTCATCCGGAATCGCCGGAGGTGGCCATCATTACATGAATGACTATGCTCTAGTTTGAGAAAATGATAGTCTTCGTATTGGCTCCAAAATATTCACCGAAGAATCCCTGAAGACTCCTTGAAGATTCTTTCTTCAGCTGAATTGGACCCCTGGGCCCCACAAAAAAAAAAACAAAAAAGGACCCCTTACCAAAGATTTCCTCCGGAATCGCCGGAGGTGGCCATCATTACATGAATGACTATGCTCTAGTTTGAGAAAATGATAGTCTTCGTATTGGCGCCAAAATCTTCACTGAAGAATCCCTGAAGACTCCTTGAAGATTCTTTCTTCAGCTGAACTGGACCCCTGGGCCCCCCCCCCCAAAAAAAAGGACCCCTTACCAAAGATTTCCTCCGGAATCGCCGTAGGTGGCCATCATTACATGAATGACTATGCTCTAGTTTGAGAAAATGATAGTCTTCGTATTGGCGCCAAAATCTTCACCGAAGAATACCTGAAGACTCCTTGAAGATTCTTTCTTCAGCTGAACTGGACCCCTGGGCCCCAGGAAAAAAAAAAAAAGGACCCCTACCAAAGATTTTCTCCGGAATCGCCGGAGGTGGCCATCATTACATGAATGAATATGCTCTAGTTTGAGAAAATGATAGTCTTCGTATTGGCTCCAAAATCTTCACCGAAGAATCCCTGAAGACTCCTTGAAGATTCTTTCTTCAGCTGAATTGGACCCCTGGGCCCCACAAAAAAAAACAAAAAAGGACCCCTTACCAAAGATTTCTTCCGGAATCGCCGGAGGTGGCCATCATTAAATGAATGACTAAGCTCTTGTTTGAGAAAATGATAGTTTTCGTATTGGCGCTAAAATCTTCACCGAAGAATCCCCGAAGACTCCTTGAAGATTCTTTCTTCAGCTGAATTGGACCCCTGGGCCCCACAAAAAAAAAAAAAAAAAAAAAGGACCCCTTACCAAAGATTTCCTCCGGAATATCCGGAGGTGGCCATCATTACATGAATGACTATGCTCTAGTTTGAGAAAATGATAGTCTTCGTATTGGCGCCAAAATCTTCACCGAAGAATCCCTGAAAACTCCTTGATGATTCTTTCTTCAGCTGAACTGGACCCCTGGGCCCCACAAAAAAAAAAAAAAAAAAAAAAGGACCCTTACCAAAGATTTACTCCGGAATCGGCGGAGGTGGCCATCATTACATGAATGACTATGCTCTAGTTTGAGAAAATGATAGTTTTCGTATTGGCTCCGAAATCTTCACCGAAGAATCCCTGAAGACTCCTTGAAGATTCTTTCTTCAGCTGAATTGGACCCCTGGGCCCCACAAAAAAAAAAAAAAAAAAAAGGACCCCTTACCAAAGATTTCCTCCGGAATCGCCGGAGGTGGCCATCATTACATGAATGACTATGCTCTAGTTTGAGAAAATGATAGTCTTCGTATTGGCGCCAAAATCTTCACCGAAGAATCCCTGAAAACTCCTTGATGATTCTTTCTTCAGCTGAACTGGACCCCTGGGCCCCACAAAAAAAAATAAAAAAAAAGGACCCCTTACCAAAGATTTACTCCGGAATCGCCGGAGATGGCCATCATTACATGAATGACTATGCTCTAGTTTGAGAAAATGATAGTCTTCATATTGGTTCCAAAATCTTCACCGAAGAATCCCTGAAGACTCTTTGAAGATTCTTTCTTCAGCTGAATTGGACCCCTGGGCCCCACAGAAAAAAACAAAAAGGACTCCTTACGAAAAATTTCCTCCGGAATCGCCGGAGGTGGCCATCATTACAAGAATGACTATGCTCAAGTTTTAGAAAATGATAGTCTTCATATTGGCTCCAAAATCCTCACCCAAGATTCCCTGAAGACTCTTTGAAGACTCTTTCTTCAGCAGTATAACAGGTGTCATTTTTCAATTTCAAGGGTAATTTCTACAGTTTATATAGCTGGTAGCCTTTATGACTATGCTCTAGTTTGAGAAAAGATAGTCTTAGTGTTGGCGCCAAAATCTTCACCGAAGAATCCCTGAAGACTCCTTGAAGATTCTTTCTTCAGCTGAATTGGACCCCTGGGCCCCACAAAAAAAAAAAAAAGGACCCCTTACAAAAGATTTCCTCCAAAATCGCCAGAGGTGGCCATCATTACATGAATGACTATGCTCTAGTTTGAGGAAATGATAGTCTTCGAATTGGCGCCAAAAGTTCACCGAAGAATCCCTGAAGACTCCTTGAAGATTCTTTCTTCAGCTGAACTGGACCACTGGGCCCCACAAAAAAAAAAAAAAAAAAAAAAAGGACCCCTTACCAAAGATTTCCTCCGGAATCGCCGGAGGTGGCCATCTTTACATGAATGACTATGCTCTAGTTTGAGAAAATGATAGTCTTCGTATTGGCGCCAAAATCTTCACCGAAGAATCCCTGAAGACTCCTTGAAGATTCTTTCTTCAGCTTAATTGGACCCTTGAGCCCCACAAAAAAAAAAAAAACAAAAAAGGACCCCTTACCAAAGATTTCCAACGGAATCGCCGGAGGTAGCCATCATTACATGAATGACTATGCTCTAGTTTGAGAAAATGATAGTGTTCATATTGGCGCCAAAATCTTAACCGAAGAATCCCTGAAGACTCCTTGAAGATTCTTTCTTCAGCTGAACTGGACCCCTGGGCCCCCCCCCCCAAAAAAAGGACCCCTTACCAAAGATTTCCTCTGGAATCGCTGGAGGTGGCCATCATTACATGAATGACTATGCTCTAGTTTGAGAAAATGATAGTCTTCGTATTGGCGCCAAAATCTTCACCGAAGAATCCCTGAAGACTCCTTGAAGATTCTTTCTTCAGCTGAATTGGACCCCTGGGCCCTTCAAAAAAAAAAAAAAAAAGGACCCCTTACCAAAGATTTCCTCCGGAATCGCCGGAGGTAGCCATCATTACATGAATGACTATGCTCTAGTTTGAGAAAATGATAGTCTTCGTATTGGCTCCAAAATATTCACCGAAGAATCCCTGAAGACTCCTTGAAGATTCTTTCTTCAGCTGAATTGGACCCCTGGGCCCAACAAAAAAAAAAACAAAAAAGGACTCCTTACCAAAGATTTCCTCCGGAATCGCCGGAGGTGGCCATCATTACATGAATGACTATTCTCTAGTTTGAGAAAATGATAGTCTTCGTATTGGCGCCAAAATCTTCACTGAAGAATCCCTGAAGACTCCTTGAAGATTCTTTCTTCAGCTGAACTGGACCCCTGGGCCCCACAAAAAAAAAAAGGACCCCTTACCAAAGATTTTCTCCGGAATCGCCGGAGGTGGCCATCATTACAAGTATGACTATACTCTAGTTTGAGAAAATGATAGTCTTCGTATTGGCTCCAAAATCTTCACCGAAGAATCCCTGAAGACTCCTTGAAGATTCTTTCTTCAGCTGAATTGGACCCCTGGGCCCCACAAAAAAAAACAAAAAAGGACCCCTTACTAAAGATTTCCTCTGGAATCGCCGTAGGTGGCCATCATTACATGAATGACTAAGCTCTTGTTTGAGAAAATTATAGTTTTGGATTGGGGCCAAAATCTTCACCGAAGAATCCCCGAAGACTCCTTGAAGATTCTTTCTTCAGCTGAATTGGACCCCTGGGCCCCACAAAAAAAAAAAAAAAAAAAAAAGGACCCCTTACCAAAGATTTCCTCCGGAATCGCCGGAGGTGGCCATCATTACATGAATGACTATGCTCTAGTTTGAGAAAATGATAGTCTTCGTATTGGCGCCAAAATCTTCACCGAAGAATCCCTGAAGATTCCTTGATGATTATTTCTTCAGCTGAACTGGACCCCTGGGCCCCACAAAAAAAAAAAAAAAAAAAAGGACCCCTTACCAAAGATTTCCTCCGAAATCGCCGGAGGTGGCCATCATTACATGAATGACTATGCTCTAGTTTGAGAAAATGATAGTCTTCGTATTGGCTCCAAAATCTTCACCGAAGAATCCCTGAAGACTCCTTGAAGACTCTTTCTTCAGCAGTATAACAGGTGTCATTTTTCAATTTCAAGGGTCATTTCTACAGTTTATATAGCTGGTAGCCTTTATGACTGTGCTCTAGTTTGAGAAAAGAGAGTCTTAGTGTTGGCGCCGAAATCTTCACCGATGAATCCCTGAAGACTCCTTCAAGATTCTTTCTTCAGCTGAATTGGACCCCTGGGCCCCCCCCCCCAAAAAAAAAAAAATGACCCCTTACCAAAGTTTCCTCCGGAATCGCCGGAGGTGGCCATCATTACATGAATGACTAAGCTCTAGTTTGAGAAAACGATAGTCTTCGTATTGGCGCCAAATGTTCACCGAAGAATCCCTGAAGACTCCTTGAAGATTCTTTCTTCAACTGAACTGGACCACTGGGCCCCACAAAAAAAAAAAAAAAAAAAAGGACCCCTTACCAAAGATTTCCTCCGGAATCGCCGGAGGTGGCCATCATTACATGAATGACTATGCTCTAGTTTGAGAAAATGATAGTCTTCGTATTGGCTCCAAAATATTCACCGAAGAATCCCTGAAGACTCCTTGAAGATTCTTTCTTCAGCTGAACTGGACGCCTGGGCCCCACAAAAAAAAAAAAAAAAAAACAAAAAAGGACCCCTTACCAAAGATTTCCTCCGGAATCGCTGGAGGTGGCCATCATTACATGAATGACTATGCTCTAGTTTGAGAAAATGATAGTCTTCGTATTGGCTCCAAAATCTTCACCGAAGAATCCCTGAAGACTCCTTGAAGATTCTTCCTTCAGCTGAATTGGACCCCTGGGCCCACAAAAAAAAAAAAACAAAAAAGGACCTCTTACCAAAGATTTCCTCCGGAATCGCCGGAGGTAGCCATCATTACATGAATGACTATGCTCTAGTTTGAGAAAATGATAGTCTTCGTATTGGCGCCAAAATCTTCACCTAAGAATCCCTGAAGACTCCTTGAAGATTCTTTCTTTAGCTGAACTAGACCCCTGGGCCATACAAAAAAAAACAAAAAAGGACCCCTTACCAAAGATTTCCTCCGGAATCGCCGGAGGTGGCCATCAATACATGAATGACTATGCTCTAGTTTTAGAAAATGATAGTCTTCATATTGGCTCCAAAATCCTCACCCAAGATTCCCTGAAGACTCCTTGAAGATTCTTTCTTCAGCTGAACTGGACCCCTGGGCCCTACGAAAAAAAACAAAAAAAAGAACCCCCTACCAAAGATTTCCTCCGGAATCGAAGGAGGTGGCCATCATTACATGAATGACTATGCTCTAGTTTGAGAAAATGATAGTCTTCGTATTGGCGACAAAATCTTCACCGAAGAATCCCTGAAGACTCCTTGAAGATTCTTTCTTCAGCTGAATTGGACCCCTGGGCCCACAAAAAAAACAAAAAAAAGGACCCCTTACCAAAGATTTCCTCCAGAATCGCCGAAAGGTGGCCATCATTACATGAATGACTATGCTCTAGTTTGAGAAAATGATAGTCTTCGTATTGGCGCCAAAATCTTCACAGAAGAATCCCTGAAGACTCCTTGAAGATTCTTTCTTCAGCTGAACTGGACCCCTGGGCCCCACAAAAAAAAAAAAAAAAAAAAAAAAAGGACCCCTTACCAAAGATTTCCTCCGGAATCGCCGGAGGTGGCCATCATTACATGAATGACTGTGATCTAGTTTGAGAAAATGATAGTCTTCATATTGGCTCCAAAATCTTCACCGAAGAATCCCTGAAGACTCTTTCAAGATTCTTTCTTCAGCTGAATTGGACCCCTGGGCCCCACAAAAAAAAAACAAAAAAGGACCCCTTACCAAAGATTTCCTCCGGAATCGCCGGAGGTGGCCATCATTACATGAATGACTATGCTCTAGTTTTAGAAAATGATAGTCTTCATATTGGCTCCAAAATCCTCACCCAAGATTCCCTGAAGACTCCTTGAAGACTCTTTCTTCAGCAGTATAACAGGTGTCATTTTCCAATTTCAAGGGTAATTTCTACCATTTATATAGCTGGTAGCCTTTATGACTATGCTCTAGTTTGAGAAAATGATAGTCTTAGTATTGGCGCCAAAATCTTCACCGAAGAATCCCTGAAGTCTCCTTGAAGATTCTTTCTTTAACTGAATTGGACCCCTGAGCCACACAAAAAAAACAAAAAAGGACCCCTTACCAAAGATTTCCTCCGGAATCGCCGGAGGTGGCCATCATTACATGAATGACTATGCTCTAGTTGGAGAAAATGATAGTCTTCGTATTGGCTTCAAAATCTTCACCGAAGAATCCCTGAAGACTCCTTGAAGATTCTTTCTTCAGCTGAACTGGACCCTTGGTCCCAACAAAAAAAAAAAAAAAACAAAAAAGGACCCCTTACCAAAGATTTCCTCCGGAATCGCCGGAGGTGGCCATCATTACATGAATGACTATGCTATAGTTTGAGAAATGATAGTCTTCGTATTGGCTCCAAAATCTTCACCGAAGAATCCCTGAAGACTCCTTGAAGATTCTTTCTTCAGCTGGATTGGACCCCTGGGCCCACAAAAAAAAAAAAACAAAAAAGGACCCCTTACCAAAGATTTCTTTCCTCCGGAATCGCCGGAGGTAGCCATCATTACATGAAGGACTATGCTCTAGTTTGAGAAAATGATAGACTTCGTATTGGCGCCAAAATCTTCACCGAAGAATCCCTGAAGACTCCTTGAAGATTCTTTCTTCAGCTGAACTGGACCCTTGGTCCCAACAAAAAAAAAAAAAAAAAAAAAAAGGACCCCTTACCAAAGATTTCCTCCGGAATCGCCGGAGGTGGCCATCATTACATGAATGACTATGCTCTAGTTTGAGAAAATGATAGTCTTCGTATTGGCTCCAAAATCTTCACCGAAGAATCCCTGAAGACTCTTTGAAGATTCTTTCTTCAGCTGAATTGGACCCCTGGGCCCCACAAAAAAAAACCAAAAAGGACCCCTTACCAAAGATTTCTTCCGGAACCGCCGGAGTTGGCCATCATTACATGAATGACTTTGCTCTAGTTTGAGAAAATGATAGTCTTCGTATTGGCTCCAAAATCTTCACCGAAGAATCCCTGAAGACTCCTTGAAGATTCTTTTTTCAGCTGAATTGGACCCCTGGGCCCCCCCAAAAAATACAAAAAAGGACCCCTTACCAAAGATTTCCTCTGGAATCGCCGAGGGTGGCCATCATTACATGAATGACTATGCTCTAGTTTGAGAAAGTGATAGTCTTCGTATTGGCGCAAAATCTTCACCGAAGAATCCCTGAAGACTCCTTAAAGATTCTTTTTTCAGCTGAACTGGACCCCTGGGCCCCACAAAAAAACAAAAAAACAAAAGGACCCCTTACCAAAGATTTCCTCCGAAATTGCCGGAGGTGGCCATCATTACATGAATGACTATGCTCTAGTTTGAGAAAATGATAGTCTTCATATTGGCTCCAAAATCCTCACCCAAGATTCCCTGAAGACTCCTTGAAGACTCTTTCTTCAGCAGTATAACAGGTGTCATTTTTCAATTTAAAGGGTAATTTCTACCATTTATATAGCTGGTAGCCTTTATGACTATGCTCTAGTTTGAGAAAATGATAGTCTTAGTATTAGCGCCAAAATCTTCACCGAAGAATCCCTGAAGACTCCTTGAAGATTCTTTCTTCAGCTGAATTGGACCCCTGGGCCCCACAAAAAAAAAAAAAAAAAAAAGGACCCCTTACCAAAGATTTCCTCCGGAATCGCCGGAGATGGCCATCATTACATGAATGACTATGCTCTAGTTTGAGGAAATGATAGTCTTCGTATTGGCGACAAAATCTTCACCGAAGAACCCCTGAAGACTCCTTGAAGATTCTTACTTCAGCTGAACTGGACCCCTGGGCCCCACAAAAAAAAAAAACAACAAAAAAGCACCCTTTACCAAAGATTTCATCCGGAATCGCCGGAGGTGGCCATCATTACATGAATGACTATGCTCTAGTTTGAGAAAATGATAGTCTTCGTATTGGCTCCAAAATATTCACCGAAGAATCCCTGAAGACTCCTTGAAGATTCTTTCTTCAGCTGAATTGGACCCCTGGGCCCCACAAAAAAAAAAAAAAAAAAAAGGACCCCTTACCAAAGATTTCCTCCGGAATCGCCGGAGGTGGCCATCATTACATGAATGACTATGCTCTAGTTTGAGAAAATGATAGTCTTCGTATTGGCGCCAAAATCTTCACTGAAGAATCCCTGAAGACTCCTTGAAGATTCTTTCTTCAGCTGAACTGGACCCCTGGGCCCCCCCCCCAAAAAAAAGGACCCCTTACCAAAGATTTCCTCCGGAATCGCCGGAGGTGGCCATCATTACATGAATGACTATGCTCTAGTTTGAGAAAATGATAGTCTTCGTATTGGCGCCAAAACCTTCACCGAAGAATACCTGAAGACTCCTTGAAGATTCTTTCTTCAGCTAAATTGGACCCCTGGGCCCCACAAAAAAAAACAAAAAAGGACCCCTTACCAAAGATTTCTTCCGGAATCGCCAGAGGTGGCCATCATTAAATGAATGACTAAGCTCTTGTTTGAGAAAATGATAGTTTTCGTATTGGCGCTAAAATCTTCCCCGAAGCATCCCCGAAGACTCCTTGAAGATTCTTTCTTCAGCTGAATTGGACCCCTGGGCCCCACAAAAAAAAAAAAAAAAAAAAAAAGGACCCCTTACCAAAGATTTCCTCCGAAATCGCCGGAGGTGGCCATCATTACATGAATGACTATGCTCTAGTTTGAGAAAATGATAGTCTTCGTATTGGCGCCAAAATCTTCACCGAAGAATCCCTGAAAACTCCTTGATGATTCTTTCTTCAGCTGAACTGGACCCCTGGGCCCCACAAAAAAAAAAAAAAAAAAAAGGACCCATTACCAAAGATTTCCTCCGAAATTGCCGGAGGTGGCCATCATTACATGAATGACTATGCTCTAGTTTGAGAAAATGATAGTCTTCATATTGGCTCCAAAATCCTCACCCAAGATTCCCTGAAGACTCCTTGAAGACTCTTTCTTCAGCAGTATAACAGGTGTCATTTTTCAATTTAAAGGGTAATTTCTACCATTTATATAGCTGGTAGCCTTTATGACTATGCTCTAGTTTGAGAAAATGATAGTCTTAGTATTAGCGCCAAAATCTTCACCGAAGAATCCCTGAAGACTCCTTGAAGATTCTTTCTTCAGCTGAATTGGACCCCTGGGCCCCACAAAAAAAAAAAAAAAAAAAAAGGACCCCTTACCAAAGATTTCCTCCGGAATCGCCGGAGATGGCCATCATTACATGAATGACTATGCTCTAGTTTGAGGAAATGATAGTCTTCGTATTGGCGACAAAATCTTCACCGAAGAACCCCTGAAGACTCCTTGAAGATTCTTTCTTCAGCTGAACTGGACCCCTGGGCCCCACAAAAAAAAAAAAAAAAAAAAAAGCACCCTTTACCAAAGATTTCATCCGGAATCGCCGGAGGTGGCCATCATTACATAAATGACTATGCTCTAGTTTGAGAAAATGATAGTCTTCGTATTGGCTCCAAAATATTCACCGAAGAATCCCTGAAGACTCCTTGAAGATTCTTTCTTCAGCTGAATTGGACACCTGGGCCCCACAAAAAAAAAAAAAACAAAAAAGGACCCCTTACCAAAGATTTCCTCCGGAATCGCCGGAGGTGGCCATCATTACATGAATGACTATGCTCTAGTTTGAGAAAATGATAGTCTTCGTATTGGCGCCAAAATCTTCACTGAAGAATCCCTGAAGACTCCTTGAAGATTCTTTCTTCAGCTGAACTGGACCCCTGGGCCCCCCCCCCACCAAAAAAAAAGGACCCCTTACCAAAGATTTCCTCCGGAATCGCCGGAGGTGGCCATCATTACATGAATGACTATGCTCTAGTTTGAGAAAATGATAGTCTTCGTATTGGCGCCAAAACCTTCACCGAAGAATACCTGAAGACTCCTTGAAGATTCTTTCTTCAGCTGAACTGGACCCCTGGGCCCCACAAAAAAAAACAAAAAAGGACCCCTTACCAAAGATTTCTTCGGGAATCGCCGGAGGTGGCCATCATTACATGAATGAATATGCTCTAGTTTGAGAAAATGATAGTCTTCGTATTGGCTCCAAAATCTTCACCGAAGAATCCCTGAAGACTCCTTGAAGATTCTTTCTTCAGCTGAATTGGACCCCTGGGCCCCACAAAAAAAAACAAAAAAGGACCCCTTACCAAAGATTTCTTCGGGAATCGCCGGAGGTGGCCATCATTAAATGAATGACTAAGCTCTTGTTTGAGAAATTGATAGTTTTCGTATTGGCGCTAAAATCTTCACCGAAGAATCCCCGAAGACTCCTTGAAGATTCTTTCTTCAGCTGAATTGGACCCCTGGGCCCCACAAAAAAAAAAAAAAAAAAAAAGGACCCCTTACCAAAGATTTCCTCCGGAATCGCCGGAGGTGGCCATCATTACATGAATGACTATGCTCTAGTTTGAGAAAATGATAGTCTTCGTATTGGCGCCAAAATCTTCACCGAAGAATCCCTGAAAACTCCTTGATGATTCTTTCTTCAGCTGAACTGGACCCCTGGGCCCCACAAAAAAAAAAAAAAAAAAAAAAAAGGACCCCTTACCAAAGATTTACTCCGGAATCGGCGGAGGTGGCCATCATTACATGAATGACTATGCTCTAGTTTGAGAAAATGATAGTTTTCGTATTGGCTCCGAAATCTTCACCGAAGAATCCCTGAAGACTCCTTGAAGATTCTTTCTTCAGCTGAATTGGACCCCTGGGCCCCACAAAAAAAAAAAAAAAAAAAGGACCCCTTACCAAAGATTTCCTCCGGAATCGCCGGAGGTGGCCATCATTACATGAATGACTATGCTCTAGTTTGAGAAAATGATAGTCTTCGTATTGGCGCCAAAATCTTCACCGAAGAATCCCTGAAAACTCCTTGATGATTCTTTCTTCAGCTGAACTGGACCCCTGGGCCCCACAAAAAAAAAAGGAAAAAAAAAGGACCCCTTACCAAAGATTTACTCCGGAATCGCCGGAGATGGCCATCATTACATGAATGACTATGCTCTAGTTTGAGAAAATGATAGTCTTCATATTGGCTCCAAAATCTTCACCGAAGAATCCCTGAAGACTCTTTGAAGATTCTTTCTTCAGCGGAATTGGACCCCTGGGCCCCACAGAAAAAAACAAAAAGGACTCCTTACGAAAAATTTCCTCCGGAATCGCAGGAGGTGGCCATCATTACAAGAATGACTATGCTCTAGTTTTAGAAAATGATAGTCTTCATATTGGCTCCAAAATCCTCACCCAAGATTCCCTGAAGACTCCTTGAAGACTCTTTCTTCAGCAGTATAACAGGTGTCATTTTTCAATTTCAAGGGTAATTTCTACAGTTTAAATAGCTGGTAGCCTTTATGACTATGCTCTAGTTTGAGAAAAGATAGTCTTAGTGTTGGCGCCAAAATCTTCACCGAAGAATCCCTGAAGACTCCTTGAAGATTCTTTCTTCAGCTGAATTGGACCCCTGGGCCCCACAAAAAAAAAAAAAAAAAAAAAAACCTTAAAAAAGATTTCCTCCAAAATCGCCTGAGGTGGCCATCATTACAAGAATGACTATGCTCTAGTTTGAGAAAATGATAGTCTTCGAATTGGCGCCAAAAGTTCACCGAAGAATCCCTGAAGACTCCTTGAAGATTCTTTCTTCAGCTGAACTGGACCACTGGGCCCCACAAAAAAAAAAAAAAAAAAAAAAAGGACCCCTTACCAAAGATTTCCTCCGGAATCGCCGGAGGTGGCCATCATTACATGAATGGCTATGCTCTAGTTTGAGAAAATGATAGTCTTCGTATTGGCGCCAAAATCTTCACCGAAGAATCCCTGAAGACTCCTTGAAGATTCTTTCTTCAGCTTAATTGGACCCTTGAGCCCCACAAAAAAAAAAAACAAAAAAGGACCCCTTACCAAAGATTTCCAACGGAATCGCCGGAGGTAGCCATCGTTACATGAATGACTATGCTCTAGTTTGAGAAAATGATAGTCTTCATATTGGCGCCAAAATCTTAACCGAAGAATCCCTGAAGACTTCTTGAAGATTCTTTCTTCAGCTGAACTGGACCCCTGGGCCCCCCCCCGCAAAAAAAAAGGACCCCTTACCAAAGATTTCCTCCGGAATCGCTGGAGGTGGCCATCATTACATGAATGACTATGCTCTAGATTGAGAAAATGATAGTCTTCGTATTGGCGCCAAAATCTTCACCGAAGAATCCCTGAAGACTCCTTGAAGATTCTTTCTTCAGCTGAATTGGACCACTGGGCCCCACAAAAAAAAAAAAAAAAAAGGACCCCTTACCAAAGATTTCCTCCGGAATCGCCGGAGGTAGCCATCATTACATGAATGACTATGCTCTAGTTTGAGAAAATGATAGTCTTCGTATTGGCTCCAAAATATTCACCGAAGAATCCCTGAAGACTCCTTGAAGATTCTTTCTTCAGCTGAATTGGACCCCTGGGCCCCACAAAAAAAAAAAAAACAAAAAAGGACTCCTTACCAAAGATTTCCTCCGGAATCGCCGGAGGTGGCCATCATTACATGAATGACTATTCTCTAGTTTGAGAAAATGATAGTCTTCGTATTGGCGCCAAAATATTCACTGAAGAATCCCTGAAGACTCCTTGAAGATTCTTTCTTCAGCTGAACTGGACCCCTGGGCCCCACAAAAAAAAAAAGTACCCCTTACCAAAGATTTTCTCCGGAATCGCCGGAGGTGGCCATCATTACAAGTATGACTATGCTCTAGTTTGAGAAAATGATAGTCTTCGTATTGGCTCCAAAATCTTCACCGAAGAATCCCTGAAGACTCCTTGAAGATTCTTTCTTCAGCTGAATTGGACCCCTGGGCCCCACAAAAAAAAAACAAAAAAGGACCCCTTACCAAAGATTTCCTCCGGAATCGCCGTAGGTGGCCATCATTACATGAATGACTAAGCTCTTGTTTGAGAAAATTATAGTTTTGGATTGGCGCCAAAATCTTAACCGAAGAATCCCTGAAGACTCCTTGAAGATTCTTTCTTCAGCTGAATTAGACCCCTGGGCCCCACAAAAAAAAAAAAAAAAAAAAAGGACCCCTTACCAAAGATTTCCTCCGGAATCGCCGGAGGTGGCCATCATTACATGAATGACTATGCTCTAGTTTGAGAAAATGATAGTCTTCGTATTGGCGCCAAAATCTTCACCGAAGAATCCCTGAAGACTCTTTGAAGATTCTTTCTTCAGCTGAATTGGACCCCTGGGCCCCACAAAAAAAAACAAAAAAGGACCCCTTACCAAAGATTTCCTCCGGAACCGCCGGAGGTGGCCATCATTACATGAATGACTATGCTCTAGTTTGAGAAAATGATAGTCTTCGTATTGGCTCCAAAATCTTCACCGAAGAATCCCTGAAGACTCCTTGAAGATTCTTTCTTCAGCTGAATTGGACCCCTGGGCCCCCCCAAAAAATACAAAAAAGGACCCCTTACCAAAGATTTCCTCTGGAATCGCCGGAGGTGGCCATCATTACATGAATGACTATGCTCTAGTTTGAGAAAATGATAGTCTTCGTATTGGCGCTTAATCTTCACCGAAGAAACCCTGAAGACTCCTTGAAGATTCTTTTTTCAGCTGAACTGGACCCCTGGGCCCCACAAAAAAACAAAAAAACCAAAAAGGACCCCTTACCAAAGTTTTCCTCCGAAATTGCCGGAGGTGGCCATCATTACATGAATGACTATGCTCTAGTTTTAGAAAATGATAGTCTTCGTATTGGCTCCAAAATCTTCACCGAAGAATCCCTGAAGACTCTTTGAAGATTCATTCTTCAGCTGAATTGGACCCCTGGGCCCACAAAAAAAAAAAGGACCCCTTACCAAAGATTTCCTCCGGAATCGCCGGAGGTGGCCATCATTACATGAATGACTATGCTCTAGTTTTAGAAAATGATAGTCTTCATATTGGCTCCAAAATCCTCACCCAAGATTCCCTGAAGACTCCTTGAAGACTCTTTCTTCAGCAGTATAACAGGTGTCATTTTTCAATTTAAAGGGTAATTTCTACCATTTATATAGCTGGTAGCCTTTATGACTATGCTCTAGTTTGAGAAAATGATAGTCTTAGTATTAGCGCCAAAATCTTCACCGAAGAATCCCTGAAGACTCCTTGAAGATTCTTTCTTCAGCTGAATTGGACCCCTGGGCCCCACAAAAAAAAAAAAAAAAAAAAAAAAAGGACCCCTTACCAAAGATTTCCTCCGGAATCGCCGGAGATGGCCATCATTACATGAATGACTATGCTCTAGTTTGAGAAAATGATAGTCTTCGTATTGGCGACAAAATCTTCACCGAAGAACCCCTGAAGACTCCTTGAAGATTCTTTCTTCAGCTGAACTGGACCCCTGGGCCCCACAAAAAAAAAAAAACAACAAAAAAGGACCCTTTACCAAAGATTTCATCCCGAATCGCCGGAGGTGGCCATCATTACATGAATGACTATGCTCTAGTTTGAGAAAATGATAGTCTTCGTATTGGCTCCAAAATATTCACCGAAGAATCCCTGAAGACTCCTTGAAGATTCTTTCTTCAGCTGAATTGGACCCCTGGGCCCCACAAAAAAAAAAACAAAAAAGGACCCCTTACCAAAGATTTCCTCCGGAATCGCCGGAGGTGGCCATCATTACATGAATGACTATGCTCTAGTTTGAGAAAATGATAGTCTTCGTATTGGCGCCAAAATCTTCACTGAAGAATCCCTGAAGACTCCTTGAAGATTCTTTCTTCAGCTGAACTGGACCCCTGGGCCCCCCCCCCAAAAAAAAAGGACCCCTTACCAAAGATTTCCTCCGGAATCGCCGGAGGTGGCCATCATTAGATGAATGACTATGCTCTAGTTTGAGAAAATGATAGTCTTCGTATTGGCGCCAAAATCTTCACCGAAGAATACCTGAAGACTCCTTGAAGATTCTTTCTTCAGCTGAACTGGACCCCTGGGCCCCAGGAAAAAAAAAAAAGGACCCCCTACCAAAGATTTTCTCCGGAATCGCCGGAGGTGGCCATCATTACATGAATGAATATGCTCTAGTTTGAGAAAATGATAGTCTTCGTATTGGCTCCAAAATCTTCACCGAAGAATCCCTGAAGACTCCTTGAAGATTCTTTCTTCAGCTGAATTGGACCCCTGGGCCCCACAAAAAAAACAAAAAAGGACCCCTTACCAAAGATTTCTTCCGGAATCGCCGGAGGTGGCCATCATTAAATGAATGACTAAGCTCTTGTTTGAGAAAATGATAGTTTTCGTATTGGCGCTAAAATCTTCACCAAAGAATCCCCAAAGACCCCTTGAAGATTCTTTCTTCAGCTGAATTGGAACCCTGGGCCCCACAAAAAAAAAAAAAAAAAAAAAGGACCCCTTACCAAAGATTTCCTCCGGAATCGCCGGAGGTGGCCATCATTACATGAATGACTGTGCTCTAGTTTGAGAAAATGATAGTCTTCGTATTGGCGCCAAAATCTTCACCGAAGAATCCCTGAAAACTCCTTGATGATTCTTTCTTCAGCTGAACTGGACCCCTGGGCCCCACAAAAAAAAAAAAAAAAAAAGGACCCCTTACCAAAGATTTACTCCGGAATCGGCGGAGGTGGCCATCATTACATTAATGACTATGCTCTAGTTTGAGAAAATGATAGTTTTCGTATTGGCTCCGAAATCTTCACCGAAGAATCCCTGAAGACTCCTTGAAGATTCTTTCTTCAGCTGAATTGGACCCCTGGGCCCCACAAAAAAAAAAAAAAAAAAAAAAGGACCCCTTACCAAATATTTCCTCCGGAATCGCCGGAGGTGGCCATCATTACATGAATGACTATGCTCTAGTTTGAGAAAATGATAGTCTTCGTATTGGCGCCAAAATCTTCACCGAAGAATCCCTGAAAACTCCTTGATGATTCTTTCTTCAGCTGAACTGGACCCCTGGGCCCCACAAAAAAAAAAAAAAAAAAAAGGACCCCTTACCAAAGATTTACTCCGGAATCGCCGGAGATGGCCATCATTACATGAATGACTATGCTCTAGTTTGAGAAAATGATAGTCTTCATATTGGCTCCAAAATCTTCACCGAAGAATCCCTGAAGACTCTTTGAAGATTCTTTCTTCAGCTGAATTGGACCCCTGGGCCCCACAGAAAAAAACAAAAAGGACTCCTTACGAAAAATTTCCTCCGGAATCGCCGGAGGTGGCCATCATTACAAGAATGACTATGCTCTAGTTTTAGAAAATGATAGTCTTCATATTGGCTCCAAAATCCTCACCCAAGATTCCCTGAAGACTCCTTGAAGACTCTTTCTTCAGCAGTATAACAGGTGTCATTTTTCAATTTCAAGGGTAATTTCTACAGTTTATATAGCTGGTAGCCTTTATGACTATGCTCTAGTTTGAGAAAAGATAGTCTTAGTGTTGGCGCCAAAATCTTCACCGAAGAATCCCTGAAGACTCCTTGAAGATTCTTTCTTCAGCTGAATTGGACCCCTGGGCCCCACAAAAAAAAAAAAAAAAAAAGGACCCCTTACCAAAGATTTACTCCGGAATCGCCGGAGGTGGCCATCATTACATGAATGACTATGCTCTAGTTTGAGAAAATGATAGTCTTCGTATTGGCTCCAAAATATTCACCGAAGAATCCCTGAAGACTCCTTGAAGATTCTTTCTTCAGCTGAATTGGACCCCTGGGCCCCACAAAAAAAATAAAAACAGAAAAGGACCCCTTACCAAACATTCCCTCCGGAATCGCCAGAGGTGGCCATCATTACAAGAATGACTATGCTCTAGTTTGAGAAAATGATAGTCTTCGAATTGGCGCCAAAAGTTCACCGAAGAATCCCTGAAGACTCCTTGAAGATTCTTTCTTCAGCTGAACTGGACCAATGGGCCCCACAAAAAAAAAAAAACAAAAAAGGACCCCTTACCAAAGATTTCCTCCGGAATCGCCGGAGGTGGCCATCATTACATGAATGACTATGCTCTAGTTTGAGAAAATGATAGTCTTCGTATTGGCGCCAAAATCTTCACCGAAGAATCCCTGAAGACTCCTTGAAGATTCTTTCAACAGCTTAATTGGACCCTTGAGCCCCACAAAAAAAAAAAAAAAAAAAGGACCCCTTACCAAAGATTTCCAACGGAATCGCCGGAGGCAGCCATCATTACATGAATGACTATGCTCTAGTTTGAGAAAATGATACTCTTCATATTGGCGCCAAAATCTTAACCGAAGAATCCCTGAAGACTCCTTGAAGATTCTTTCTTCAGCTGAACTGGACCCCTGGGCCCCCCCCCAAAAAAAAAGGACCCCTTACCAAAGATTTCCTCCGGAATCGCTGGAGGTGGCCATCATTACATGAATGACTATGCTCTAGTTTGAGAAAATGATAGTCTTCGTATTGGCGCCAAAATCTTCACCGAAGAATCCCTGAAGACTCCTTGAAGATTCTTTCTTCAGCTGAATTGGACCCCTGGGCCCCACAAAAAAAAAAAAAAAAAAAAAGGACCCCTTACCAAAGATTTCCTCCGGAATCGCCGGAGGTAGCCATCATTACATGAATGACTATGCTCTAGTTTGAGAAAATGATAGTCTTCGTATTGGCTCCAAAATATTTACCGAAGAATCCCTGAAGACTCCTTGAAGATTCTTTCTTCAGCTCAATTGGACCCCTGGGCCCAACAAAAAAAAAAAAAAAAAAAAAAGGACTCCTTACCAAAGATTTCCTCCGGAATCGCCGGAGGTGGCCATCATTACATGAATGACAATTCTCTAGTTTGAGAAAATGATAGTCTTCGTATTGGCGCCAAAATCTTCACTGAAGAATCCCTGAAGACTCCTTGAAGATTCTTTCTTCAGCTGAACTGGACCCCTGGGCCCCACAAAAAAAAAAGGACCCCTTACCAAAGATTTTCTCCGGAATCGCCGGAGGTGGCCATCATTACAAGTATGACTATGCTCTAGTTTGAGAAAATGATAGTCTTCGTATTGGCTCCAAAATCTTCACCGAAGAATCCCTGAAGACTCCTTGAAGATTCTTTCTTCAGCTGAATTGGACCCCTGGGCCCAAGAAAAAAAAAAACAAAAAAGGACCCCTTACCAAAGATTTCCTCCGGAATCGCCGTAGGTGGCCATCATTACATGAATGACTAAGCTCTTGTTTGAGAAAATTATAGTTTTGGATTGGCGCCAAAATCTTCACCGAAGAATCCCCGAAGACTCCTTGAAGATTCTTTCTTCAGCTGAATTGGACCCCTGGGCCCCACAAAAAAAAAAAAAAAAAAAAGGACCCCTTACCAAAGATTTCCTCCGGAATCGCCGGAGGTGGCCATCATTACATGAATGACTATGCTCTAGTTTGAGAAAATGATAGTCTTCGTATTGGCGCCAAAATCTTCACCGAAGAATCCCTGAAGACTCCTTGAAGATTCTTTCTTCAGCTGAATTGGACCCCTGGGCCCCACAAAAAAAAACAAAAAAGGACCCCTTACCAAAGATATCCTCCGGAACCGCCGGAGGTGGCCATCATTACATGAATGACTATGCTATAGTTTGAGAAAATGATAGTCTTCGTATTGGCTCCAAAATCTTCACCGAAGAATCCCTGAAGACTCCTTGAAGATTCTTTCTTCAGCTGAATTGGACCCCTGGCCCCCCCAAAAAACACAAAAAAGGACCCCTTACCAAAGATTTCCTCTGGAATCGCCGGAGGTGGCCATCATTACATGAATGACTATGCTCTAGTTTGAGAAAATGATAGTCTTCGTATTGGCGCAAAATCTTCACCGAAGAATCCCTGAAGACTCCTTGAAGATTCTTTTTTCAGCTGAACTGGACCCCTGGGCCCCACAAAAAAACAAAAAAACAAAAAAGGACCCCTTACCAAAGATTTCCTCCGAAATTGCCGGAGGTGGCCATCATTACATGAATGACTATGCTCTAGTTTTAGAAAATGATAGTCTTCGTATTGGCTCCAAAATCTTCACCGAAGAATCCCTGAAGACTCCTTGAAGATTCTTTCTTCAGCTGAATTGGACCCCTGGGCCCCACAAAAAAAAAAAAAAAAAAAAAGGACCCCTTACCAAAGATTTCCTCCGGAATCGCCGGAGATGGCCATCATTACATGAATGACTATGCTCTAGTTTGAGAAAATGATAGTCTTCGTATTGGCGACAAAATCTTCACCGAAGAACCCCTGAAGACTCCTTGAAGATTCTTTCTTCAGCTGAACTGGACCCCTGGGCCCCACACAAAAAAAAAAACAACAAAAAAGGACCCTTTACCAAAGATTTCATCCGGAATCGCCGGAGGTGGCCATCATTACATGAATGACTATGCTCTAGTTTGAGAAAATGATAGTCTTAGTATTGGCTCCAAAATATTCACCGAAGAATCCCTGAAGACTCCTTGAAGATTCTTTCTTCAGCTGAATTGGACCCCTGGGCCCCACAAAAAAAAAAAAAAAAAAGGACCCCTTACCAAAGATTTCCTCCGGAATCGCCGGAGGTGGCCATCATTACATGAATGACTATGCTCTAGTTTGAGAAAATGATAGTCTTCGTATTGGCGCCAAAATCTTCACTGAAGAATCCCTGAAAACTCCTTGATGATTCTTTCTTCAGCTGAACTGGACCACTGGGCCCCACAAAAAAAAAAAAAAAAAAAAGGACCCCTTACCAAAGATTTCCTCCGGAATCGCCGGAGGTGGCCATCATTACATGAATGACAATGCTCTAGTTTGAGAAAATGATAGTCTTCGTATTGGCGCCAAAATCTTCACCGAAGAATCCCTGAAAACTCCTTGATGATTCTTTCTTCAGCTGAACTGGACCCCTGGGCCCCACAAAAAAAAAAAAAAAAAAAGGACCCCTTACCAAAGATTTCCTCCGGAATCGCCGGAGGTGGCCATCATTACATGAATGACTATGCTCTAGTTTGAGAAAATGATAGTCTTCGTATTGGCGCCAAAATCTTCACCGAAGAATCCCTGAAAACTCCTTGATGATTCTTTCTTCAGCTGAACTGGACCCCTGGGCCCCACAAAAAAAAAATAAAAAAAAAGGACCCCTTACCAAAGATTTACTCCGGAATCGCCGGAGATGGCCATCATTACATGAATGACTATGCTCTAGTTTGAGAAAATGATAGTCTTCATATTGGCTCCAAAATCTTCACCGAAGAATCCCTGAAGACTCTTTGAAGATTCTTTCTTCAGCTGAATTGGACCCCTGGGCCCCACAGAAAAAAACAAAAAGGACTCCTTACGAAAAATTTCCTCCGGAATCGCCGGAGGTGGCCATCATTACAAGAATGACTATGCTCAAGTTTTAGAAAATGATAGTCTTCATATTGGCTTCAAAATCCTCACCCAAGATTCCCTGAAGACTCCTTGAAGACTCTTTCTTCAGCAGTATAACAGGTGTCATTTTTCAATTTCAAGGGTAATTTCTACAGTTTATATAGCTGGTAGCCTTTATGACTATGCTCTAGTTTGAGAAAAGATAGTCTTAGTGTTGGCGCCAAAAATCTTCACTGAAGAATCCCTGAAGACTCCTTGAAGATTCTTTCTTCAGCTGAATTGGACCCCTGGGCCCCACAAAAAAAAAAAAAAAAAAAAGGACCCCTTACAAAAGATTTCCTCCAAAATCGCCAGAGGTGGCCATCATTACATGAATGACTATGCTCTAGTTTGAGGAAATGATAGTCTTCGAATTGGCGCCAAAAGTTCACCGAAGAATCCCTGAAGACTCCTTGAAGATTCTTTCTTCAGCTGAACTGGACCACTGGGCCCCACAAAAAAAAAAAAAAAAAAAGGACCCCTTACCAAAGATTTCCTCCGGAATCGCCGGAGGTGGCCATCATTACATGAATGACTATGCTCTAGTTTGAGAAAATGATAGTCTTCGTATTGGCGCCAAAATCTTCACCGAAGAATCCCTGAAGACTCCTTGAAGATTCTTTCTTCAGCTTAATTGGACCCTTGAGCCCCACAAAAAAAAAAAACAAAAAAGGACCCCTTACCAAAGATTTCCAACGGAATCGCCGGAGGTAGCCAGCATTACATGAATGACTATGCTCTAGTTTGAGAAAATGATAGTCTTCATATTGGCGCCAAAATCTTAACCGAAGAATCCCTGAAGACTCCTTGAAGATTCTTTCTTCAGCTGAACTGGACCCCTGGGCCCCCCCCCCCAAAAAAAAAAGGACCCCTTACCAAAGATTTCCTCCGGAATCGCTGGAGGTGGCCATCATTACATGAATGACTATGCTCTAGTTTGAGAAAATGATAGTCTTCGTATTGGCGCCAAAATCTTCACCGAAGAATCCCTGAAGACTCCTTGAAGATTCTTTCTTCAGCTGAATTGGACCCCTGGGCCCCACAAAAAAAAAAAAAAAAGGACCCCTTACCAAAGATTTCCTCCGGAATCGCCGGAGGTAGCCATCATTACATGAATGACTATGCTCTAGTTTGAGAAAATGATAGTCTTCGTATTGGCTCCAAAATATTCACCGAAGAATCCCTGAAGACTCCTTGAAGATTCTTTCTTCAGCTGAATTGGACCCCTGGGCCCAACAAAAAAAAAAACAAAAAAGGACTCCTTGCCAAAGATTTCCTCCGGAATCGCCGGAGGTGGCCATCATTACATGAATGACTATTCTCTAGTTTGAGAAAATGATAGTCTTCGTATTGGCGCCAAAATCTTCACTGAAGAATCCCTGAAGACTCCTTGAAGATTCTTTCTTCAGCTGAACTGGACCCATGGGCCCCACAAAAAAAAAAAGGACCCCTTACCAAAGATTTTCTCCGGAATCGCCGGAGGTGGCCATCATTACAAGTATGACTATACTCTAGTTTGAGAAAATGATAGTCTTCGTATTGGCTCCAAAATCTTCACCGAAGAATCCCTGAAGACTCCTTGAAGATTCTTTCTTCAGCTGAATTGGACCAATGGGCCCCACAAAAAAAAACAAAAAAGGACCCCTTACT
Source organism: Macrobrachium rosenbergii (assembly GCA_039081455.1). Taxonomy (NCBI): domain Eukaryota; kingdom Metazoa; phylum Arthropoda; class Malacostraca; order Decapoda; family Palaemonidae; genus Macrobrachium; species Macrobrachium rosenbergii. The sequence goes on from JANJGK010000393.1 coordinate 147,534, forward strand.
AAAGATTTCCTCCGGAATCGCCGTAGGTGGCCATCATTACATGAATGACTAAGCCCTTGTTTGAGAAAATTATAGATTTGGATTGGCGCTAAAATCTTCACCGAAGAATCCCCGAAGACTCCTTGAAGATTCTTTCTTCAGCTGAATTGGACCCCTGGGCCCCACAAAAAAAAAAAAAAAAAAGGACCCCTTACCAAAGATTTCCTCCGGAATCGCCGGAGGTGGCCATCATTACATGAATGACTATGCTCTAGTTTGAGAAAATGATAGTCTTCGTATTGGCGCCAAAATCTTCACCGAAGAATCCCTGAAGACTCCTTGATGATTATTTCTTCAGCTGAACTGGACCCCTGGGCCCCACAAAAAAAAAAAAAAAAAAAAGGACCCCTTACCAAAGATTTCCTCCGGAATCGCCGGAGGTGGCCATCATTACATGAATGACTATGCTCTAGTTTGAGAAAATGATAGTCTTCGTATTGGCTCCAAAATATTCACCGAAGAATCCCTGAAGACTCCTTGAAGATTCTTTCTTCAGCTGAATTGGACCCCTGGGCCCCACAAAAAAAAAAAAAAAAAAAAAAGGACCCCTTACCAAAGATTTCCTCCGGAATCACCGGAGGTGGCCATCATTACATGAATGACTAAGCTCTTGTTTGAGAAAATGATAGTTTTCGATTGGCGCCAAAATCTTCACCGAAGAATCCCCGAAGACTCCTTGAAGATTCTTTCTTCAGCTGAATTGGACCCCTGGGCCCCACAAAAAAAAAAAAAAAAAAAAAAAGGACCCCTTACCAAAGATTTCCTCCGGAATCGCCGGAGGTGGCCATCATTACATGAATGACTATGCTCTAGTTTGAGAAAATGATAGTCTTCGTATTGGCGCCAAAATCTTCACCGAAGAATCCCTGAAGACTCCTTGATGATTCTTTCTTCAGCTGAACTGGACCCCTGGGCCCCACAAAAAAAAAAAAACAAAAAAGGACCCCTTACCAAAGATTTCCTCCGGAATCTTCGGAGGTGGCCATCATTACATGAATGACTATGCTCTAGTTTGAGAAAATGATAGTCTTCGTATTGGCTCCAAAATCTTCACCGAAGAATCCCTGAAGACTCCTTGAAGACTCTTTCTTCAGCAGTATAACAGGTGTCATTTTTCAATTTCAAGTTTAATTTCTACAGTTTATATAGCTATTAGCCTTTATGACTATGCTCTAGTTTGGGAAAAGAGAGTCTTAGTGTTGGCGCCGAAATCTTCACCGAAGAATCCCTTAAGACTCCTTGAAGATTCTTTCTTCAGCGGAATTGGACCCCTGGGCCCCACAAAAAAAAAAAAAAAAAAAAAAGTACCCCTTACCAAAGATTTCCTCCGGAATCGCCGGAGGTGGCCATCATTACATGAATGACTATGCTCTAGTTTGAGAAAATGATAGTCTTCCTATTGGCGCCAAAAGTTCACCGAAGAATCCCTGAAGACTCCTTGAAGATTATTTCTTCAGCTGAACTGGACCACTGGGCCCCACAAAAAAAAAAAACACAAAAAAGGACCCCTTACCAAAGATTTCCTCCGGAATCGCCGGAGGTGGCCATCATTACATGAATGACTATGCTCTAGTTTGAGAAAATGATAGTCTTCGTATTGGCTCCAAAATATTCACCGAAGAATCCCTGAAAACTCCTTGAAGATTCTTTCTTCAGCTGAATTGGACCCCTGGGCCCCACAAAAAAAAAAAAAACAAAAAAGGACCCCTTACCAAAAATTTCCTCCGGAATCGCCGGAGGTGGCCATCATTACATGAATGACTATGCTCTAGTTTGAGAAAATGATAGTCTTCGTATTGGCGCCAAAATCTTCACCGAAGAATCCCTGAAGACTCCTTGAAGATTCTTTCTTCAGCTTAATTGGACCCTTGGGCCCCACAAAAAAAAAAAAACAAAAAAGGACCCCTTACCAAAGATTTCCAACGGAATCGCCGGAGGTAGCCATCATTACATGAATGACTATGCTCTGGTTTGAGGAAATGATAGTCTTCGTATTGGCGCCAAAATCTTCACCGAAAAACCCCTGAAGACTCTTTGAAGATTCTTTCTTCAGCTGAACTGGACCCCTGGGCCCCACAAAAAAAAAAAAAAAAAAAAAAGTACCCCTTACCAAAGATTTCCTCCGGAATCGCCGGAGGTGGCCATCATTACATGAATGACTATGCTCTAGTTTGAGAAAATGATAGTCTTCCTATTGGCGCCAAAAGTTCACCGAAGAATCCCTGAAGACTCCTTGAAGATTATTTCTTCAGCTGAACTGGACCACTGGGCCCCACAAAAAAAAAAAACACAAAAAAGGACCCCTTACCAAAGATTTCCTCCGGAATCGCCGGAGGTGGCCATCATTACATGAATGACTATGCTCTAGTTTGAGAAAATGATAGTCTTCGTATTGGCTCCAAAATATTCACCGAAGAATCCCTGAAAACTCCTTGAAGATTCTTTCTTCAGCTGAATTGGACCCCTGGGCCCCACAAAAAAAAAAAAAACAAAAAAGGACCCCTTACCAAAAATTTCCTCCGGAATCGCCGGAGGTGGCCATCATTACATGAATGACTATGCTCTAGTTTGAGAAAATGATAGTCTTCGTATTGGCGCCAAAATCTTCACCGAAGAATCCCTGAAGACTCCTTGAAGATTCTTTCTTCAGCTTAATTGGACCCTTGGGCCCCACAAAAAAAAAAAAACAAAAAAGGACCCCTTACCAAAGATTTCCAACGGAATCGCCGGAGGTAGCCATCATTACATGAATGACTATGCTCTGGTTTGAGGAAATGATAGTCTTCGTATTGGCGCCAAAATCTTCACCGAAAAACCCCTGAAGACTCTTTGAAGATTCTTTCTTCAGCTGAACTGGACCCCTGGGCCCCACAAAAAAAAAAAAAAACAAAAAAGGACCCCTTACCAAAGATTTCCTCCGGAATCGCCGGAGGTGGCCATCATTACATGAATGACTATGCTCTAGTTTGAGAAAATGACAGTCTTCGTATTGGCTCCAAAATCTTCACCGAAGAATCCCTGAAGACTCCTTGAAGATTCTTTCTTCAGCTGAACTGGACCCCTTGGCCCCACAAAAAAAAAAAAACAAAAAAGGACCCCTTACCAAAGATTTCCTCCGGAATCGCCGGAGGTGGCCATCATTACATGAATGACTATGCTCTAGTTTGAGAAAATGATCGTCTTCGTATTGGCGCAAAATCTTCACCGAAGAATCCCTAAAGACTCCTTGAAGATTCTTTCTTCAGCTGAACTGGACCCCTGGGCCCCACAAAAAAAAAAAAAAAAAAAAGGACCCCTTACCAAAGATTTCCTCCGGAATCGCCGTAGGTGGCCATCATTACATGAATGACTATGCTCTAGTTTGAGAAAATGAGTCTTCGTATTGTCTCCAAAATCTTCACCGAAGAATCCCTGAAGACCCTTTGAAGATTTTTTCTTCAGCTGAATTGGACCCCTGGGCCCCACAAAAAAAAAAAAACAAAAAAGGACCCCTTACCAAAGATTTCCTCCGGAATCGACAGAGGTGGCCATCATTACATAAATGACTATGCTCTAGTTTTAGAAAATGATAGTCTTCATATTGGCTCCAAAATCTTCACCCAAGATTCCCTGAAGACTCCTTGAAGACTCTTTCTTCAGCAGTATAACAGGTGTCATTTTTCAATTTCAAGGGTAATTTCTACTATTTATATAGCTGGTAGCCTTTATGACTATGCTCTAGTTTGAGAAAATGATAGTCTTAGTATTGGCGCCAAAATCTTCACCGAAGAATCCCTGAAGACTCCTTGAAGATTCTTTCTTCAGCTGAATTGGACCCCTGGGCCCCACAAAAAAAAAACAAAAAAGGACCCCTTAACAAAGATTTCCTCCGGATATGCCGGAGGTGGCCATCATTACATGAATGACTATGCTCTAGTTTGAGAAAATGATAGTCTTCGTATTGGCGCCAAAATCTTCACCAAAGAATCCCTGAAGACTCCTTGAAGATTCTTTCTTCAGCTGAACTGGACCCCTGGGCCCCACAAAAAAAAAAAAAAGACCCCTTACCAAAGATTTCCTCCGGAATCGCCGGAGGTGGCCATCATTACATGAATGACTATGCTCTAGTTTGAGAAAATGTTAGTCTTCGTATTGGCGCCAAAATCTTCACCGAAGAATCCCTGAAGACTCCTTGAAGATTCTTTCTTCAGCTGAATTTTACCCCTGGGCCCCACAAAAAAAAAAAAAAAGGACCCCTTAGCAATGATTTTCTTCGGAATCGCCGGAGGTGGCCATCATTACATGAATGACTATGCTCTAGTTTGAGAAAATGATAGTCTTCATATTGGCTCCAAAATCCTCACCCAAGATTCCCTGAAGACTCTTTGAAGACTCTTTCTTCTGCAGTATAACAGGTGTCATTTTTCAATTTCAAGGGTAATTTCTACCATTTATATAGCTGGTAGCCTTTCATCATTGGCACTCTGTTGTAGTATTCCATGTGTCATTTTTCAGTTTCAAGGTTCCTGTAACCTTGTAAGTAATGGAGGTGTCATTTTGAAATTGCAAGGTTCATATGTAAAATTAACAAAAAACACCAACTTTGAGGTCCCATAGCCGAGAGGGAACCTGCCACGGACATTAGGCTTCAATTAGAGCCCCTTTATTTTGATCCGTTCTATTAAAAAAATTCATACAAAACTTCAATACGTTCAGGCCTTGCTGAGTTTTGGATGCCTGAATTTTTATTGTATAAACTAAAAACTCGACTTTGAGGCCCCGTAGCTAAGAGTCATTTTAGAATTATGCAAGTCTGAATTTCTATTCATCGATTTTTTGAAACTGGAAATATTGGCCCAAAAAATTTTACATCCCCAAAATTAATAGAACTGTACTAAGAAGGGTTAGTTAGGTCGAAAATTTTGAAAGTTCTATTTTTTGAGGCTGGACTCTTTTTTATTTTTTTATTTTTTATTTTTTTTTTTTATGTACACCCCAGGATTACAATATGCCACCTTCACCACGCAATGGTCCCGGCTGAATTGGACCCCTGGGCCCCACAAAAAAAAAGACAAAAAAGGACCCCTTACCAAAGATTTCCTCCGGAATCGCCGGAAGTGGCCATCATTACATGAATGACTATGCTCTAGTTTGAGAAAATGATAGTCTTTGTATTGGCTCCAAAATCTTCACCGAAGAATCGCTGAAGACTCTTTGAAGATTCTTTCTTCAGATGAATTGGACCCCTGGGCCCTACAAAAAAAAACAAAAAAGGACCCCTTACCAAAGATTTCCTCCGGAATCGCCGGAGGTGGCCATCATTACATGAATGACTATGCTCTAGTGTTAGAAAATGATAGTGTTTATATTGGCTCCAAAATCCTCACAGAAGAGACCCTGAAGACTCCTTGAAGACTCTTTCTTCAGCAGTATAACAGGTGTCATTTTTTCAATTTCAAGGGTAATTTCTACCATTTATATAGCTGGTAGCCTTTATGACTATGCTCTAGTTTGAGAAAATGATAGTCTTAGTATTGGTGCCAAAATCTTCACCGAAGAATCCCTGAAGACTCCTTGAAGTTTCTTTCTTCAGCTGAATTGGACCCCTGGGCCCCACAAAAAAAAAAAAAGGACCCCTTACCAAAGATTTATTCCTGAATCGCCGGAGGTGGCCATCATTACATGAATGACTATGATCTAGTTTGAGAAAATGATAGTCTTCGTATTGGCGCCAAAATCTTCACCGAAGAATCCCTGAAGACTCCTTGAAGATTCTTTCTTCAGCTGAACTGGACCCCTGGGCCCCACAAAAAAAAAAAAAAAGGACCCCCTACCAAAGATTTCCTCCGGAATCGCCGGAGGTGGCCATCATTACATGAATGACTATGCTCTAGTTTGAGAAAATGATAGTCTTCATATTGGCTCCAAAATCCTCACCCAAGATTCCCTGAAGACTCTTTGAAGACTCTTTCTTCTGCAGTATAACAGGTGTCATTTTTCAATTTCAAGGGTAATTTCTACCATTTATATAGCTGGTAGCCTTTCATCATTGGCACTCTGTTGTAGTATTCCATGTGTCATTTTTCAGTTTCAAGGTTCCTGTAACCTTGTAAGTAATGGAGGTGTCATTTTGAAATTGCAAGGTTCATATGTAAAATTAACAAAAAACACCAACTTTGAGGTCCCATAGCCGAGAGGGAACCTGCCACGGACATTAGGCTTCAATTAGAGCCCCTTTATTTTGATCCGTTCTATTAAAAAAATTCATACAAAACTTCAATACGTTCAGGCCTTGCTGAGTTTTGGATGCCTGAATTTTTATTGTATAAACTAAAAACTCGACTTTGAGGCCCCGTAGCTAAGAGTCATTTTAGAATTATGCAAGTCTGAATTTCTATTCATCGATTTTTGGAAACTGGAAATATTGGCCCCAAAAATTTTACATCCCCAAAATTAATAGAACTGTACTAACAAGGGTTAGTTAGGTCGAAAATTTTGAAAGTTCTATTGTTTGAGGCTGGACTCTTTTTTATTTTTTTATTTTTTATTTTTTTTTTTTTATGTACACCCCAGGATTACAATATGCCACCTTCACCACGCAATGGTCCCGGCTGAATTGGACCCCTGGGCCCCACAAAAAAAAAGACAAAAAAGGACCCCTTACCAAAGATTTCCTCCGGAATCGCCGGAAGTGGCCATCATTACATGAATGACTATGCTCTAGTTTGAGAAAATGATAGTCTTTGTATTGGCTCCAAAATCTTCACCGAAGAATCGCTGAAGACTCTTTGAAGATTCTTTCTTCAGATGAATTGGACCCCTGGGCCCTACAAAAAAAAACAAAAAAGGACCCCTTACCAAAGATTTCCTCCGGAATCGCCGGAGGTGGCCATCATTACATGAATGACTATGCTCTAGTGTTAGAAAATGATAGTGTTTATATTGGCTCCAAAATCCTCACAGAAGAGACCCTGAAGACTCCTTGAAGACTCTTTCTTCAGCAGTATAACAGGTGTCATTTTTTCAATTTCAAGGGTAATTTCTACCATTTATATAGCTGGTAGCCTTTATGACTATGCTCTAGTTTGAGAAAATGATAGTCTTAGTATTGGTGCCAAAATCTTCACCGAAGAATCCCTGAAGACTCCTTGAAGTTTCTTTCTTCAGCTGAATTGGACCCCTGGGCCCCACAAAAAAAAAAAAGGACCCCTTACCAAAGATTTATTCCTGAATCGCCGGAGGTGGCCATCATTACATGAATGACTATGATCTAGTTTGAGAAAATGATAGTCTTCGTATTGGCGCCAAAATCTTCACCGAAGAATCCCTGAAGACTCCTTGAAGATTCTTTCTTCAGCTGAACTGGACCCCTGGGCCCCACAAAAAAAAAAAAAGGACCCCCTACCAAAGATTTCCTCCGGAATCGCCGGAGGTGGCCATCATTACATGAATGACTATGCTCTAGTTTGAGAAAACGATAGTCTTCGTATTGGCTCCAAAATCTTCACCGAAGAATCCCTGAAGACTCCTTGAAGACTCTTTCTTCAGCAGTATAACAGGTGTCATTTTTCAATTTCAAGGGTAATTTCTACCATTTATATAGCTGGTAGCCTTTATGACTATGCTCTAGTTTGAGAAAATGATAGTCTTAGTATTGGCGCCAAAATCTTCACCGAAGAATCCCTGAAGACTCCTTGAAGATTCTTTCTTCAGCTGAATTGGACCCCTGGGCCCCACAAAAAAAAAAAAGGACCCCTTACCAAAGATTTATTCCTGAATCGCCGGAGGTGGCATTCATTACATGAATGACTATGATCTAGTTTGAGAAAATGATAGTCTTCGTATTGGCGCCAAAATCTTCACCGAAGAATTCCTGAAGACTCCTTGAAGATTCTTTCTTCAGCTAAACTGGACCCCTGGGCCCCACAAAAAAAAAAAACAAAAAAGGACCCCTTACCAAAGATTTCCTCCGGAATCGCCGGAGGTGGCCATAATTACATGAATGACTATGCTCTAGTTTAAGAAAATGATAGTCTTCGTATTCGCGCCAAAATCTTCACCGAAGAATCCCTGAAGACTCCTTGAAGATTCTTTCTTCAGCTGAATTGAACCCCTGGGCCCCACAAAAAAAAAACAAAAAAGGACCCCTTACCAAAGATTTCCTCCGGAATCGCCGGAGGTAGCCATCATTACATGAATGACTATGCTCTAGTTTGAGAAAATGATAGTCTTCGTATTGGCGCCAAAATCTTCACCGAAGAATCCCTGAAGACTCCTTGAAGATTCTTTCTTCAGCTGAACTGGACCCCTGGGCCCCACAAAAAAAAAAAAAATAAAAAAAAGGACCCCTTACCAAAGATTTCCTCCGGAATCGCCGGAGGTGGCCATCATTACATGAATGACTATGCTCTAGTTTGAGAAAATGATAGTCTTCGTATTGGCTCCAAAATCTTCACCGAAGAATCCCTGAAGACTTCTTGAAGATTCTTTCTTCAGCTGAATTGGACCCCTGGGCCCCACAAAAAAAAACAAAAAAGTACCCCTTACCAAAGACTTCCTCCGGAATCGCCGGAGGTGGCCATCATTACATGAATGACTATGCTCTAGTTTTAGAAAATGATAGTCTTCATATTGGCTCCAAAATCCTCACCCAAGATTCCCTGAAGACTCCTTAAAGACTCTTTCTTCAGCAGTATAACACTTGTCATTTTTCAATTTCAAGGGTAATTTCTACCATTTATATAGCTGGTAGCCTTTATGACTATGCTCTAGTTTGAGAAAATGATAGTGTTAGTATTGGCGCCAAAATCTTCACCGAAGAATCCCTGAAGACTCCTTGAAGATTCTTTCTTCAGCTGAATTGGACCCCTGGGCCCCACAAAAAAAAAAGGACCCCTTACCAAAGATTTCCTCCGGATATGCCGGAGGTGGCCATCATTACATGAATGACTATGCTCTAGTTTGAGAAAATGATAGTCTTCGTATTGGCGCCAAAATCTTCACCGAAGAATCCCTGAAGACTCCTTGAAGATTCTTTCTTCAGCTGAACCGGACCCCTGGGCCCTACAAAAAAAAAAAAAAAAGGACCCCTTACCAAAGATTTCCTCCGGAATCACCGGAGGTGGCCATCATTACATGAATGACTATGGTCTGGTTTGAGAAAATGATAGTCTTCGTGTTGGTTCCAAAATATTCACCGAAGAATCCCTGAAGACTCTTTGAAGATTCTTTCTTCAGCTGAATTGGACCCCTGGCCCCACAAAAAAAAACAGAAAAGGACCCCTTACAAAAGATTTCCTCCGGAATCGCCGGAGGTGGCCATCATTACATGAATGACTATACTCTAGTTTTAGAAAATGATAGTCTTCATATTGGCTCCAAAATCCTCACCCAAGATTCCCTGAAGACTCCTTGAAGACTCTTTCTTCAGCAGTATAACAGGTGTCATCTTTCAATTTCAAGGGTAATTTCTACCATTTATATAGCTGGTAGCCTTTATGACTATGCTCTAGTTTGAGAAAATGATAGTCTTAGTATTGGCGCCAAAATCTTCACCGAAGAATCCCTGAAGACTCCTTGAAGATTCTTTCTTCAGCTGAATTGGACCCCTGGGCCCCACAAAAAAAAAAAGGACCCCTTACCAAAGATTTATTCCGGAATCGCCGGAGGTGGCCATCATTACATGAATGACTATGATCTTGTTTGAGAAAATGATAGTCTTCGTATTGGCGCCAAAATCTTCACCGAAGAATCCCTGAAGACTCCTTGAAGATTCTTTCTTCAGCTGAACTGGACCCCTGGGCCCCACGAAAAAAAAAAAGGACCCCCTACCAAAGATTTCCTCCGGAATCGCCGGAGTTGGCCATCATTACATGAATGACTATGCTCTAGTTTGAGAAAATGATAGTCTTCGTATTGGCTCCAAAATCTTCACCGAAGAATCCCTGAAGACTCCTTGAAGATTCTTTCTTCAGCTGAATTGGACCCCTGGGCCCCACAAAAAAAAAAACAAAAAAGGACCCCTTACCAAAGATTTCCTCAGGAATCGCTGGAGGTGGCCATCATTACATGAATGACTAAGCTCTAGTTTGAGGAAATGATAGTCTTCGTATTGGCGCCAAAATCTTCACCGAAGAATCCATGAAGACTCCTTGAAGATTCTTTCTTCAGCTGAATTGGACCCCTGGGCCCACAAAAATAAAAAAAAACAAAAAAGGACCCCTCACCAAATATTTCCTCCGGAATCGCCAGAGGTGGCCATCATTACATGAATGACTATGCTCTAGTTTGAGAAAATGATAGTCTTCGTATTGGTGCCAAAATCTTCACCGAAGAATCCCTGAAGACTCCTTGAAGATTCTTTCTTCAGCTGAACTGGAGCCCGGGCCCAACAAAAAAAAACAAAAAAAAAAAGACCACTTACCAAAGATTTCCTCCGGAATCGCCGGAGGTGGCCATCATTACATGAATGACTATGCTCTAGTTTGAGAAAATGATAGTCTTCGTATTGGCTCCAAAATCTTCACCGAAGAATCCCTGAAGACTCCTTGAAGATTCTTTCTTCAGCTGAATTGGACCCTTAGGCCCCACAAAAAAAACAAAAAACGACCCCTTACCAAAGATTTCCTCCGGAATCGCCGGAGGTGGCCATCATTACATGAATGACTATGCTCTAGTTTGAGAAAATGATAGTCTTCGTATTGGCGCAAAATCTTCACCGAAGGCTCCCTGAAGACTCCTTGAAGATTCTTTTTTCAGCTGAACTGGACCCCTGGGCCCCACAAAAAAAAAAAACAAAAAAGGACCCCTTACCAAAGATTTCCTCCGGAATCGCCGGAGGTGGCCATCATTACATGAATGACTATGCTCTAGTTTAAGAAAATGATAGTCTTCGTATTCGCGCCAAAATCTTCACCGAAGAATCCCTGAAGACTCCTTGAAGATTCTTTCTTCAGCTGAATTGGACCCCTGGGCCCCACAAAAAAAAACAAAAAAGGACCCCTTACCAAAGATTTCCTCCGGAATCGCCGGAGGTAGCCATCATTACATGAATGACTATGCTCTAGTTTGAGAAAATGATAGTCTTCGTATTGGCGCCAAAATCTTCACCGAAGAATCCCTGAAGACTCCTTGAAGATTCTTTCTTCAGCTGAACTGGACCCCTGGGCCCCACAAAAAAAAAAAAGAAAAAAAAGACCCCTTACAAAGATTTCCTCCGGAATCGCCGGAGGTGGCCATCATTACATGAATGACTATGCTCTAGTTTGAGAAAATGATAGTCTTCGTATTGGCTCCAAAATCTTCACCGAAGAATCCCTGAAGACTCCTTGAAGATTCTTTCTTCAGCTGAATTGGACCCCTGGGCCCCACAAAAAAAAAAAAAAGGGACCCCTTACCAAAGATTTCCTCCGGAATCGCCGGAGGTGGCCATCATTACATGAATGACTATGCTCTAGTTTTAGAAAATGATAGTCTTCATATTGGCTCCAAAATCCTCACCCAAGATTCCCTGAAGACTCCTTAAAGACTCTTTCTTCAGCAGTATAACAGGTGTCATTTTTCAATTTCAAGAGTAATTTCTACCATTTATATACCTGGTAGCCTTTATGACTATGCTCTAGTTTGAGAAAATGATAGTGTTAGTATTGGCGCCAAAATCTTCACCGAAGAATCCCTGAAGACTCCTTGAAGATTCTTTCTTCAGCTGAATTGGACCACTGGGCCCCACAAAAAAAAAAAAAAAAGGACCCCTTACCAAAGATTTCCTCCGGATATGCCGGAGGTGGCCATCATTACATGAATTACTATGCTCTAGTTTGAGAAAATGATAGTCTTCGTATTGGCGCCAAAATCTTCACCGAAGAATCCCTGAAGACTCCTTGAAGATTCTTTCTTCAGCTGAACTGGACCCCTGGGCCCCACGAAAAAAAAAAGGACCCCCTACCAAAGATTTCCTCCGGAATCGCCGGAGGTGGCCATCATTACATGAATGACTATGCTCTAGTTTGAGAAAATGATAGTCTTCGTATTGGCTCCAAAATCTTCACCGAAGAATCCCTGAAGACTCATTGAAGATTCTTTCTTCAACAGAATTGGACCCCTGGGCCCCACAACAAAAAACAAAAAAGGACCCCTTACCAAAGATTTCCTCCGGAATCGCCAGAGGTGGCCATCATTACATGAATGACTAAGCTCTAGTTTGAGAAAATGATAGTCTTCGTATTGGCGCCAAAATCTTCACGGAAAAACCCTGAAGACTCATTGAAGATTCTTTCTTCAGCTGAATTGGACCCCTGGGCCCCACAAAAAAAAAAAAAAAAGGACCCCTTACCAAAGATTTCCTCCGGAATTGCCGGAGGTGGCCATCATTACATGAATGACTATGCTCTAGTTTGAGAAAATGATAGTCTTCGTATTGGCTCCAAAATCTTCACCGAAGAATCCCTGAAGACTGCTTGAAGATTCTTTCTTCAGCTGAACTGGACCCCTGAGCCCCACAAAAAAAAAAAAAAAAAAGGACGCCTTACCAAAGATTTCCTCCGGAATCGCCGGAGGTGGCCATCATTACATGAATGACTATGCTCTAGCTTGAGAAAATGATAGTCTTCGTATTGGCGCCAAAATCTTCACCGAAGAATCCCTGAAGACTCCTTGAAGATTCTTTCTTCAGCTGAACTGGACTCCTAGGCCCCACAAAAAAAAAAAAAAAAAAAGGACCCCTTACCAAAGATTTCCTCCGGAATCGCCGGAGGTGGCCATTATTACATCGATGACTATGCTCTAGTTTGAGAAAATGATAGTCTTTGTATTCTCTCCAAAATCTTCACCGAAGGCTCCCTGAAGACTCTTTGAAGATTCTTTCTTCAGGTGAATTGGACCCCTGGGCCCCACAAAAAAAAAAAAAAGACCCCTTACCAAAGATTTCCTCCGGAATCGCCGGAGGTGGCCATCATTACATGAATGACTATACTCTAGTGTTAGAAAATGATAGTCTTCATATTGGCTCCAAAATCCTCACAGAAGATTCCCTGAAGACTCCTTGAAGACTCTTTCTTCAGCAGTATAACAGGTGTCATTTTTCAATTTCAAGGGTAATTTCTACCATTTATATAGCTGGTAGCCTTTATGACTATGCTCTAGTGAAGTCAAAACTCCACTTTTGTTCTTTAGGAAAGTCAAAACTGAAGTTTTGATCTTCAGGAAATTTAAAACTGATGTTTCGTTCTTCACTGAAGTAAAAAATCAAGTTTGGTTTTTCATTGAAGTTAAAACTTTTGTTATTCACAAAAAACAAAACCCAAGTAACGATCTTCAGGGAAATCAAAACTCAAGTTTTGTTCTTTAGTGAAGTCAAAACTCCACTTTTGTTCTTTAGGAAAGTCAAAATTAAAGTTTTGATATTCAGGAAATTTCAAACTGAAGATTCGTTCTTCAGTGAAGTCAAAACTCAAAGTTTTATCTTCAGGGATGTCAGAACTCAAGTTTGTTTTTCAGTGAAGTCAAAACTCAACTTTTGATCTTTAGGAAAGTCAAAACTGAAGTTTTAATCTTCAGGAAATACCAAACTGAAGTTCCGTTCTTCAGTGAAATTAAAAATTAAGTTTTGTTTTTCATTGAAGTCAAAACTCAAGTTTTGTGCTTCACAAAATTCAAAACTTAAGTCTTGATCTTCGGGGAAATCAAAACTCAAGTTTTGTTTTTCAATGAAGTCAAAACTCAACTTTTGTTTTTTTGGACAGTCACAACTGAAGTTTTGATCTTCAGGAAATTTAAAACTGAAGTTTTGTTCTTCACTGAAGTCAAAACTCAAGTTTGGTTTTTCAGTGAAGTAAAAATTTAAATTTTGTTATTCACAAAAATCAAAACCCAAGTCTTCATCTTCCGGGAAATCAAAACTCAAGTTTTGTTCTTCAGTGAAATCAAAACTCAACTTTTGTTCTTTAGGAAAGTCAAAATTAAAGTTTTGGTCTTCAGGAAATTGAAAACTGAGGTTTTGTTCTTCATTGAATTCAAAACTGATGTTTGGATTTTCAGTGAAGTTGAAACTCAAGTTTTGTTCTTCACAAAATTCAAAACTTAGGTCTTGATCTTCAGGGAAATCAAAACTCAAGTTTAGTTTTTTAGTTAAGTTGAAACTCAAGTTCTGTTCTTCAGAAAAGTAAAAACTTAAGTCTTGTTTTTCAGGGAAATCAAAACTCAAATTTTGTTTTTCAGTGAATGCAAAACTCAACTTTTGTTCTTTAGGAAAGTGAAAACTGAAGTTTTGATTTTGAGGAAATTTAATACCAAAGTTTCGTTCTTCATTGAGGTCAAAAATAAGGTTTGGTTTTTAAGTGAAGTTAAAACTTATGTTTTGTTATTAACAAAAATCAAAACCCAAGTCTTGATCTTCTGGGAAATCAAAACTCAAGTTTTGTTCTTCAGTGAAGTCAAAACTCAACTTTTGTTCTTTAGGTAAGTGAAAATTAAAGTTTTGATCTTTAGGAAATTTAAAACTAAAGTTTCGTTCTTCAGTTAAGTCAAAACTCAAGTTTGGTTTTTCAGTGAAGTTGAAACTTAAGTTTTGTTATTCACAAAAATCAAAACCCATGTCTTGATCTTCAAGGAAATCAAAACTCAAGTTTTGTTCTTTAGTGAAGTCAAAACTCAACTTTTTTTTCTTTAGGAAAGTCAAAATTAATGTTTTGATCTTCAGGAAATTTAAAACTGAAGTTTCGTTCTTCAGTAAAGTCAAAACTGTAGTTTGGTTTTTCAGTGAAGTTGAAACTCAAGTTTTGTTCTTCACAAAATTCAAAACATAGTTCTTAATCTTCAGGGAAATCAAAACTCAAGCTTTGTTCTTCAGTGAAGTCAAAACTCAACTTTTGTTCTTTAGGAATGTCAAAACTGAAGTTTTGATCTTCAGGAAATTTAAAACAGGAGTTCCTTTCTTCACTGAAGTCAAAACTAAAGTTTGGTTTTTCAGTGAAGTTAAAACTTAAGTTTTGTTATTCACAAAAAACAAAACCCAAGTCTTCATCTTCCGGGAAATCAAAACTCAAGTTTTGTTCTTCAGTGAAATCAAAACTCAACTTTTGTTCTTTAGGAAAGTCAAAATTAAAGTTTTGATCTTCAGGAAATTTAAAACTGAAGTTTCGTTCTTCATTGGAGTCAAAACTCAAGTTTAGTTTTTCAGTGAAGTTAAAACTTAAGTTTTGTTATTGACAAAAATCAAAACCCAAGTCTTGATCTTCCGGGAAATCAAAACTCAAGTTTTGTTCTTCAGTGAAGTCAAAACTCAACTTTTGTTCTTTAGGAAAGTCAAAATTAAAGTTTTGATCTTCAGGAAATTTAAAACTGAAGTTTCGTTCTTCAGTGAAGTCAAAACTCAAGTTTGGTTTTTCAGTGAAGTTGAAACTCAAGTTTTGTTCTTCACAAAATTCAAAACTTAGGTCTTGATCTTCAGGGAAATCAAAACTCAATCTTTGTTTTTCAGTGAAGTCAAAACTCAACTTTTGTTCTTTAGGAAAGTCAAAACTGAAGTTTTGATCTTCATGAAATTTAAAACTGGAGTTTCTTTCTTCACTGAAGTCAAAACTAAAGATTGGTTTTTCAGTGAAGTTGAAACTCAAGTTTTGTTCTTCAAAAAATTCAAAACTTAGGTCTTGATCTTCAGGGAAATTAAAACTCAAGTTTTGTTTTTAAGTGAAGTCAAAACTCAACTTTTGTTCTTTGGGAAAGTCAAAACTAAAGTTTTGATCTTTAGGAAATTCAAAACTGAAGTTTCTCTCTTCAGTGAAGTCAAAACTCAAGTTTAGTTTTTCAGTGAAGTTAAAACTCAAGTTCTGTTCTTCAGAAAAGTCAAAACTTAAGTCTTGTTTTTCAGGGAAATCAAAACTCAAATTTTGTTTTTCAGTGAATGCAAAACTCAACTTTTGTTCTTTAGGAAAGTCAAAACTGAAGTTTTGATTTTTAGGAAATTTAATACCAAAGTTTCGTTCTTCATTGAGGTCAAAAATAAGGTTTGGTTTTTAACTGAAGTTAAAACTTAAGTTTTGTTATTCACAAAAATCAAAACCCAAGTCTTGATCTTTAGGGAAATCAAAACTCAAGTTTTATTCTTCAGTGAAGTCAAAACTCAACTTTTGTTCATTCGGAAAGTCAAAATTAAAGTTTTGATCTTCAGGATATTTAAATCTGAAGTTTCGTTCTTCAGTGAAGTCAAAACTCAAGTTTGGTTTTTCAGTGAAGTTAAAACTGAAGTTTTGTTATTAACAAAAAAACAAAACCCATGCCTTGATCTTCAGGGAAATCTAAAATCAAGGTTTGTTCTTCAGTGAAGTCAAAACTCAACTTTTATTCTTTAGGAAAGTCAAAATTAAAGTTTTGGTCTTCAGGAAATTGAAAACTGAGGTTTTGTTCTTCATTGAATTCAAAACTGATGTTTGGATTTTCAGTGAAGTTGAAACTCAAGTTTTGTTCTTCACAAAATTCAAAACTTAAGTCTTGATCTTCAGGGAAATCAAAACTCAAGTTTAGTTTTTCAGTGAAGTCAAAACTCCACTTTTGTTCTTTAGGAAAGTCAAAACTGAAGTTTTGATCTTCAGGAAATTTAAAACTGAAGTTTTGTTCTTCACTGAAGTAAAAAATCAAGTTTGGTTTTTCATTGAAGTTAAAACTTTTGTTATTCACAAAAAACAAAACCCAAGTAACGATCTTCAGGGAAATCAAAACTCAAGTTTTGTTCTTTAGTGAAGTCAAAACTCCACTTTTGTTCTTTAGGAAAGTCAAAATTAAAGTTTTGATATTCAGGAAATTTCAAACTGAAGATTCGTTCTTCAGTGAAGTCAAAACTCAAAGTTTTATCTTCAGGGATGTCAGAACTCAAGTTTGTTTTTCAGTGAAGTCAAAACTCAACTTTTGATCTTTAGGAAAGTTAAAACTGAAGTTTTAATCTTCAGGAAATACCAAACTGAAGTTCCGTTCTTCAGTGAAATTAAAAATTAAGTTTTGTTTTTCATTGAAGTCAAAACTCAAGTTTTGTGCTTCACAAAATTCAAAACTTAAGTCTTGATCTTCAGGGAAATCAAAACTCAAGTTTTGTTTTTCAGTGAAGTCAAAACTCAACTTTTGTTTTTTTGGACAGTCACAACTGAAGTTTTGATCTTCAGGAAATTTAAAAATGAAGTTTCGTTCTTCACTGAAGTCAAAACTCAAGTTTGGTTTTTCAGTGAAGTAAAAACTTAAATTTTGTTATTCACAAAAATCAAAACCCAAGTCTTCATCTTCCGGGAAATCAAAACTCAAGTTTTGTTCTTCAGTAAAATCAAAACTCAACTTTTGTTCTTTAGGAAAGTCAAAATTAAAGTTTTGATCTTCAGGAAATTTAAAACTGAAGTTTCGTTCTTCATTGGAGTCAAAACTCAAGTTTGGTTTTCAGTGAAGTTAAAACTTAAGTTTTGTTATTGACAAAAACCAAAACCCAAGTCTTGATCTTCCGGGAAATCAAAACTCAAGTTTTTTTTCTTCAGTGAAGTCAAAACTCAACTTTTGTTCTTTAGGAAAGTCAAAATTAAAGTTTTGATCTTCAGGAAATTTAAAACTGAAGTTTCGTTCTTCAGTGAAGTCAAAACTCAAGTTTGGTTTTTCAGTGAAGTTGAAACTCAAGTTTTGTTCTTCACAAAATTCAAAACTTACGTCTTGATCTTCAGGGAAATTAAAACTCAAGTTTTGTTTTTAAGTGAAGTCAAAACTCAACTTTTGTTCTTTGGGAAAGTCAAAACTAAAGTTTTGATCTTTAGGAAATTCAAAACTGAAGTATCTCTCTTCAGTGAAGTCAAAACTCAAGTTTAGTTTTTCAGTGAAGTTAAAACTCAAGTTCTGTTCTTCAGAAAAGTCAAAACTTAAGTCTTGTTTTTCAGGGAAATCAAAACTCAAATTTTGTTTTTCTGTGAATGCAAAACTCAACTTTTGTTCTTTAGGAAAGTCAAAACTGAAGTTTTGATTTTGAGGAAATTTAATACCAAAGTTTCGTTCTTCATTGAGGTCAAAAATAAGTTTTGGTTTTTAACTGAAGTTAAAACTTAAGTTTTGTTATTCACAAAAATCAAAACCCAAGTCTTTATCTTTAGGGAAATCAAAACTCAAGTTTTATTCTTCAGTGAAGTCAAAACTCAACTTTTGTTCATTCGGAAAGTCAAAATTAAAGTTTTGATCTTCAGGAAATTTAAATCTGAAGTTTCGTTCTTCAGTGAAGTCAAAACTCAAGTTTGGTTTTTCATTGAAGTTAAAACTGAAGTTTTGTTATTCACAAAAAAACAAAACCCATGTCTTGATCTTCAGGGAAATCAAAAATCAAGGTTTGTTCTTCAGTGAAGTCAATACTCAACTTTTGTTCTTTAGGAAAGTCAAAATTAAAGTTTTGATCTTCAGGAAATTAAAAACTGAAGTTTCGTTCTTCAGTGAAGTCAAAACTCAAGTTTGGTTTTTCAGTGAAGTTGAAACTCTCGTTTTGTTCTTCACAAAATTGAAAACTTAGGTCTTGATCATCAGGGAAATCAAAACTCAATCTTTGTTTTTCAGTGAAGTCAAAACTCAACTTTTGTTCTTTAGGAAAGTCAAAACTGAAGTTCTGATCTTCATGAAATTTAAAACTGGAGTTTCTTTCTTCATTGAAGTCAAAACTAAAGTTTGGTTTTTCAGTGAAGTTGAAACTCAAGTTTTGTTCTTCAAAAAATTCAAATCTTAGGTCTTGATCTTCAGGGAAATTAAAACTCAAGTTTTGTTTTTAAGTGAAGTCAAAACTCAACTTTTTCTCTTTGGGAAAGTCAAAACTAAAGTTTTGATCTTTAGGAAATTCAAAACTGAAGTTTCTCTCTTCAGTGAAGTCAAAACTCAAGTTTAGTTTTCCAGTGAAGTTAAAACTCAAGTTCTGTTCTTCAGAAAAGTCAAAACTTAAGTCTTGTTTTTCAGGGAAATCAAAACTCAAATTTTTTTTCAGTGAATGCAAAACTCAACTTTTGTTCTTTAGGAAAGTCAAAACTGAAGTTTTGATTTTGAGGAAATTTAATACCAAAGTTTCGTTCTTCATTGAGGTCAAAAATAAGGTTTGGTTTTTAACTGAAGTTAAGACTTAAGTTTTGTTATTCACAAAAATCAAAACCCAAGTCTTGATCTTTAGGGAAATCAAAACTCAAGTTTTATTCTTCAGTGAAGTCAAAACTCAACTTTTGTTCATTCGGAAAGTCAAAATTAAAGTTTTGATCTTCAGGAAATTTAAATCTGAAGTTTCGTTCTTCAGTGAAGTCAAAACTCAAGTTTGGTTTTTCAGTGAAGTTAAAACTGAAGTTTTGATATTCACAAAAAAACAAAACCCATGTCTTGATCTTCATGGAAATCAAAAATCAAGGTTTGTTCTGCAGTGAAGTCAAAACTCAACTTTTGTTCTTTAGGAAAGTCAAAATTAAAGTTTTGGTCTTCAGGAAATTGAAAACTGAGGTTTTGTTCTTCATTGAATTCAAAACTGATGTTTGGATTTTCAGTGAAGTTGAAACTCAAGTTTTGTTCTTCACAAAATTAAAAACTTAGGTCTTGATCTTCAGGGAAATCAAAATTCAAGTTTAGTTTTTCTGTGAAGTTAAAACTCAAGTTCTGTTCTTCAGAAAAGTCAAAACTTAAGTCTTGTTTTTCAGGGAAATCAAAACTCAAATTTTGTTTTTCAGTGAAGTCAAAACTCAACTTTTGTTCTTTAGGAAAGTCAAAACTGAAGTTTTGATTTTCAGGAAATTTAATACCGAAGTTTTGTTCTTCATTGATGTCAAAAAAAAGGTTTGGTTTTTAAGTGAAGTTAAAACTTAAGTTTTGTTATTAACAAAAATCAAAACCCAAGTCTTGATCTTTAGGGAAATCAAAACTCAAGTTTTGTTCTTCAGTGAAGTCAAAACTCAACTTTTGTTCTTTAGGAAAGTCAAAATTAAAGTTTTTATCTTCAGGAAATTTAAAACTGAAGTTTCGTTCTTCAGTGAAGTCAAAACTCAAGTTTGGTTTTTCAGTGAAGTTGAAACTCAAGTTTTGTTCTTCACAAAATTCAAAACTTAGGTCTTGATCTTCAGGGAAATCAAAACTCAATCT
The DNA here is from genome assembly GCA_039081455.1 of Macrobrachium rosenbergii. NCBI lineage: Eukaryota > Metazoa > Arthropoda > Malacostraca > Decapoda > Palaemonidae > Macrobrachium > Macrobrachium rosenbergii. Next base: position 167,661 of record JANJGK010000393.1, read on the forward strand.
TTGTTTTTCAGTGAAGTCAAAACTCAACTTTTGTTCTTTAGGAAAGTCAAAACTGAAGTTTTGATCTTCATGAAATTTAAAACTGGAGTTTCTTTCTTCACTGAAGTCAAAACTAAAGTTTGGTTTTTCAGTGAAGTTGAAACTCAAGTTTTGTTCTTCAAAAAATTCAAATCTTAGGTCTTGATCTTCAGGGAAATTAAAACTCAAGTTTTGTTTTTAAGTGAAGTCAAAACTCAACTTTTGTTCTTTGGGAAAGTCAAAACTAAAGTTTTGATCTTTAGGAAATTCAAAACTGAAGTTTCTCTCTTCAGTGAAGTCAAAACTCAAGTTTAGTTTTTCAGTGAAGTTAAAACTCAAGTTCTGTTCTTCAGAAAAGTCAAAACATAAGTCTTGTTTTTCAGGGAAACCAAAACTCAAATTTTGTTTTTCAGTGAATGCAAAACTCAACTTTTGTTCTTTAGGAAAGTCAAAACTGAAGTTTTGATTTTGAGGAAATTTAATACCAAGGTTCGTTCTTCATTGAGGTAAAAAATAAGGTTTGGTTTTTAACTGAAGTTAAAACTTAAGTTTTGTTATTCACAAAAATCAAAACCCAAGTCTTGATCTTTAGGGGAATCAAAACTCAAGTTTTATTCTTCAGTGAAGTCAAAACTCAACTTTTGTTCATTCGGAAAGTCAAAATTAAAGTTTTGATCTTCAGGAAATTTAAACCTGAAGTTTCGTTCTTCAGTGAAGTCAAAACTCAAGTTTGGTTTTTCAGTGAAGTTAAAACTGAAGTTTTGTTATTAACAAAAAAACAAAACCCATGTCTTGATCTTCATGGAAATCAAAAATCAAGGTTTGTTCTTCAGTGAAGTCAAAACTCCACTTTTGTTCTTTAGGAAAGTCAAAATTAAAGTTTTGGTCTTCAGGAAATTGAAAACTGAGGTTTTGTTCTTCATTGAATTCAAAACTGATGTTTGGATTTTCAGTGAAGTTGAAACTCAAGTTTTGCTCTTCACAAAATTCAAAACTTAGGTCTTCATCTTCAGGGAAATCAAAACTCAAGTTTAGTTTTTCAGTGAAGTCAAAACTCCACTTTTGTTCTTTAGGAAAGTCAAAACTGAAGTTTTGATCTTCAGGAAATTTAAAACTGAAGTTTCGTTCTTCACTGAAGTAAAAAATCAAGTTTGGTTTTTCATTGAAGTTAAAACTTTTGTTATTCACAAAAAAACAAAACCCAAGTAACGATCTTCAGGGAAATTAAAACTCAAGTTTTGTTCCTTAGTGAAGTCAAAACTCCACTTTTGTTCTTTAGGGAAGTCAAAATTAAAGTTTTGATATTCAGGAAATTTAAAACTGAAGATTCGTTCTTCATTGAAGTCAAAACTCAAAGTTTTATCTTCAGGGATCTCAGAACTCAAGTTTGTTTTTCAGTGAAGTCAAAACTCAACTTTTGATCTTTAGGAAAGTCAAAACTGAAGTTTTAATCTTCAGGAAATACCAAACTGAAGTTCCGTTCTTCAGTGAAATTAAAAATTAAGTTTATTTTTTCATTGAAGTCAAAACTCAAGTTTTGTGCTTCACAAAATTCAAAACTTGTCTTGATCTTCAGGGAAATCAAAACTCAAGTTTTGTTTTTCAGTGAAGTCAAAACTCAACTTTTGTTTTTTTGGACAGTCACAACTGAAGTTTTGATCTTCAGGAAATTTAAAACTGAAGTTTTGTTCTTCACTGAAGTCAAAACTCAAGTTTGGTTTTTCAGTGAAGTAAAAATTTAAATTTTGTTATTCACAAAAATCAAAACCCAAGTCTTCATCTGCCGGGAAATCAAAACTCAAGTATTGTTCTTCAGTGAAATCAAAACTCAACTTTTGTTCTTTAGGAAAGTCAAAATTAAAGTTTTGATCTTCAGGAAATTTAAAACTGAAGTTTCGTTCTTCATTGGAGTCAAAACTCAAGTTTGGTTTTTCAGTGAAGTTAAAACTTAAGTTTTGTTATTGACAAAAACCAAAACCCAAGTCTTGATCTTCCGGGAAATCAAAACTGAAGTTTTGTTCTTCAGTGAAGTCAAAACTCAACTTTTGTTCTTTAGGAAAGTCAAAATTAAAGTTTTGATCTTCAGGAAATTTAAAACTGAAGTTTCGTTCTTCAGTGAAGTCAAAACTCAAGTTTGGTTTTTCAGTGAAGTTGAAACTCAAGTTTTGTTCTTCACAAAATTCAAAACTTAGGTCTTCATCTTCAGGGAAATCAAAACTCAAGTTTAGTTTTTCAGTGAAGTCAAAACTCCACTTTTGTTCTTTAGGAAAGTCAAAACTGAAGTTTTGATCTTCAGGAAATTTAAAACTGAAGTTTCGTTCTTCACTGAAGTAAAAAATCAAGTTTGGTTTTTCATTGAACTTAAAACTTTTGTTATTCACAAAAAACAAAACCCAAGTAACGATCTTCAGGGAAATCAAAACTCAAGTTTTGTTCTTTAGTGAAGTCAAAACTCCACTTTTGTTCTTTAGGAAAGTCAAAATTAAAGTTTTGATATTCAGGAAATTTAAAACTGAAGATTCGTTCTTCAGTGAAGTCAAAACTCAAAGTTTTATCTTCAGGGATGTCAGAACTCAAGTTTGTTTTTCAGTGAAGTCAAAACTCAACTTTTGATCTTTAGGAAAGTCAAAACTGAAGTTTTAATCTTCAGGAAATACCAAACTGAAGTTCCGTTCTTCAGTGAAATTAAAAATTAAGTTTTGTTTTTCATTGAAGTCAAAACTCAAGTTTTGTGCTTCACAAAATTCAAAACTTAAGTCTTGATCTTCAGGGAAATCAAAACTCAAGTTTTGTTTTTCAGTGAAGTCAAAACTCAACTTTTGTTTTTTTGGACAGTCACAACTGAAGTTTTGATCTTCAGGAAATTTAAAACTGAAGTTTTGTTCTTCACTGAAGTCAAAACTCAAGTTTGGTTTTTCAGTGAAGTAAAAACTTAAATTTTGTTATTCACAAAAATCAAAACCCAAGTCTTCATCTTCCGGGAAATCAAAACTCAAGTTTTGTTCTTCAGAGAAATCAAAACTCAACTTTTGTTCTTTAGGAAAGTCAAAATTAAAGTTTTGATCTTCAGGAAATTTAAAACTGAAGTTTCGTTCTTCATTGGAGTCAAAACTCAAGTTTGGTTTTTCAGTGAAGTTAAAACTTAAGTTTTGTTATTGACAAAAACCAAAACCCATGTCTTGATCTTCCGGGAATTCAAAACTTAAGTTTTGTTCTTCAGTGAAGTCAAAACTCAACTTTTGTTCTTTAGGAAAGTCAAAATTAAAGTTTTTATCTTCAGGAAATTTAAAACTGAAGTTTCGTTCTTCAGTGAAGTCAAAACTCAAGTTTGGTTTTTCAGTGAAGTTGAAACTCAAGTTTTGTTCTTCACAAAATTTAAAACTTAGGTCTTGATCTTCAGGGAAATCAAAACTCAATCTTTGTTTTTCAGTGAATTCAAAACTCAACTTTTGTTCTTTAGGAAAGTCAAAACTGAAGTTTTGATCTTCATGAAATTTAAAACTGGAGTTTCTTTCTTCACTGAAGTCAAAACTAAACTTTGGTTTTTCAGTGAAGTTGAAACTCAAGTTTTGTTCTTCACAAAATTCAAAACTTAGGTTTTGATCTTCAGGGAAATTAAAACTCAAGTTTTGTTTTTAAGTGAAGTCAAAACTCAACTTTTGTTCTTTGGGAAAGTCAAAACTAAAGTTTTGATCTTTAGGAAATTCAAAACTGAAGTTTCTCTCTTCAGTGAAGTCAAAACTCAATTTTAGTTTTTCAGTGAAGTTAAAACTCAAGTTCTGTTCTTCAGAAAAGTCAAAACTTAAGTCTTGTTTTTCAGGGAAATCAAAACTCAAATTTTGTTTTTCAGTGAATGCAAAACTCAACTTTTGTTCTTTAGGAAAGTCAAAACTGAAGTTTTGATTTTGAGGAAATTTAATACCAAAGGTTCGTTCTTCATTGAGGTCAAAAATAAGGTTTGGTTTTTAACTGAAGTTAAAACTTAAGTTTTGTTATTCACAAAAATCAAAACCCAAGTCTTGATCTTTAGGGAAATCAAAACTCAAGTTTTATTCTTCAGTGAAGTCAAAACTCAACTTTTGTTCATTCGGAAAGTCAAAATTAAAGTTTTGATCTTCAGGAAATTTAAATCTGAAGTTTCGTTCTTCAGTGAAGTCAAAACTCAAGTTTGGTTTTTCAGTGAAGTTAAAACTGAAGTTTTGTTATTAACAAAAAAACAAAACCCATGTCTTGATCTTCATGGAAATCAAAAATCAAGGTTTGTTCTTCAGTGAAGTCAAAACTCAACTTTTGTTCTTTAGGAAAGTCAAAATTAAAGTTTTGGTCTTCAGGAAATTGAAAACTGAGGTTTTGTTCTTCATTGAATTCAAAACTGATGTTTGGATTTTCAGTGAAGTTGAAACTCAAGTTTTGTTCTTCACAAAATTCAAAACTTAGGTCTTGATCTTCAGGGAAATCAAAACTCAAGTTTAGTTTTTCAGTGAAGTCAAAACTCCACTTTTGTTCTTTAGGAAAGTCAAAACTGAAGTTTTGATCTTCAGGAAATTTAAAACTGAAGTTTCGTTCTTCACTGAAGTAAAAAATCAAGTTTGGTTTTTCATTGAACTTAAAACTTTTGTTATTCACAAAAAACAAAACCCAAGTAATGATCTCCCAGGGAAATCAAAACTCAAGTTTTGTTCTTTAGTGAAGTCAAAACTCCACTTTTGTTCTTTAGGAAAGTCAAAATTAAAGTTTTGATATTCAGGAAATTTAAAACTGAAGATTCGTTCTTCAGTGAAGTCAAAACTCAAAGTTTTATCTTCAGGGATGTCAGAACTCAAGTTTGTTTTTCAGTGAAGTCAAAACTCAACTTTTGATCTTTAGGAAACTCAAAGCTGAAGTTTTATTCTTCAGGAAATACCAAACTGAAGTTCGGTTCTTCAGTGAAATTAAAAATTAAGTTTTGTTTTTCATTGAAGTCAAAACTCAAGTTTTGTGCTTCACAAAATTCAAAACTTAAGTCTTGATCTTCAGGGAAATCAAAACTCAAGTTTTGTTTTTCAGTGAAGTCAAAACTCAACTTTTGTTTTTTTGGACAGTCACAACTGAAGTTTTGATCTTCAGGAAATTTAAAACTGAAGTTTCGTTCTTCACTGAAGTCAAAACTCAAGTCTGGTTTTTCAGTGAAGTAAAAACTTAAATTTTGTTATTCACAAAAATCAAAACCCAAGTCTTCATCTTCCGGGAAATCCAAACTCAAGTTTTGTTCTTCAGTGAAATCAAAACTCAACTTTTGTTCTATAGGAAAGTCAAAATTAAAGTTTTGATCTTCAGGAAATTTAAAACTGAAGTTTCGTTCTTCATTGGAGTCAAAACTCAAGTTTGGTTTTCAGTGAAGTTAAAACTTAAGTTTTGTTATTGACAAAAACCAAAACCCAAGTCTTGATATTCCGGGAAATCAAAACTCAAGTTTTGTTCTTCAGTGAAGTCAAAACTCAACTTTTGTTCTTTAGGAAATTCAAAATTAAAGTTTTGATCTTCAGGAAATTTAAAACTGAAGTTTCGTTCTTCAGTAAAGTCAAAACTCAAGTTTGGTTTTTCAGTGAAGTTGAAACTCAAATTTTGTTCTTCACAAAACTCAAAACTTAGGTCTTGATCTTCAGGGAAATCAAAACTCAATCTTTGTTTTTCAGTGAAGTCAAAACTCAACTTTTGTTCTTTAGGAAAGTCAAAACTGAAGTTTTGATCTTCATGAAATTTAAAACTGGAGTTTCTTTCTTCACTGAAGTCAAAACTAAAGTTTGGTTTTTCAGTGAAGTTGAAACTCAAGTTTTGTTCTTCACAAAATTCAAAACTTAGGTCTTGATCTTCTGGGAAATTAAAACTCAAGTTTTGTTTTTAAGTGAAGTCAAAACTCAACTTTTGTTCTTTGGGAAAGTCAAAACTAAAGTTTTGATCTTTAGGAAATTCAAAACCGAAGTTTCTCTCTTCAGTGAAGTCAAAACTCAAGTTTAGTTTTTCAGTGAAGTTAAAACTCAAGTTCTGTTCTTCAGAAAAGTCAAAACTTAAGTCTTGTTTTTCAGGGAAATCAAAACTCAAATTTTGTTTTTCAGTGAATGCAAAACTCAACTTTTGTTCTTTAGGAAAGTCAAAACTGAAGTTTTGATTTTGAGGAAATTTAATACCAAAGTTTCGTTCTTCATTGAGGTCAAAAATAAGTTTTGGTTTTTAACTGAAGTTAAAACTTAAGTTTTTTTATTCACAAAAATCAAAACCCAAGTCTTGATCTTTAGGGAAATTAAAACTCAAGTTTTATTCTTCAGTGAAGTCAAAACTCAACTTTTGTTCATTCGGAAAGTCAAAATTAAAGTTTTGATCTTCAGGAAATTTAAATCTGAAGTTTCGTTCTTCAGTGAAGTCAAAACTCAAGTTTGGTTTTTCATTGAAGTTAAAACTGAAGTTTTGTTATTCACAAAAAAACAAAACCCATGTCTTGATCTTCAGGGAAATCAAAAATCAAGGTTTGTTCTTCAGTGAAGTCAAAACTCAACTTTTGTTCTTTAGGAAAGTCAAAATTAAAGTTTTGATCTTCAGGAAATTTAAAAGTGAGGTTTTGTTCTTCATTGAATTCAAAACTGATGTTTGTATTTTCAGTGAAGTTGAAACTCAAGTTTTGTTCTTCACAAAATTCAAAACTTAGGTCTTGATCTTCAGGGAAATCAAAACTCAAGCTTAGTTTTTCAGTTAAGTTAAAACCCAAGTTCTGTTCTTCAGAAAAGTCAAAACTTAAGTCTTGTTTTTCAGGGAAATCAAAACTCAAATTTTGTTTTTCAGTGAAGTCAAAACTCAACTTTTGTTCTTTAGGAAAGTCAAAACTGAAGTTTTGATTTTCAGGAAATTTAATACCGAAGTTTTGTTCTTCATTGAGGTTAAAAATAAGGTTTGGTTTTTAAGTGAAGTTAAAACTTAAGTTTTGTTATTAACAAAAATCAAAAAACAAGTCTTGATCTTTAGGGAAATCAAAACTCAAGTTTTGTTCTTCAGTGAAGTCAAAACTCAACTTTTGTTTTTTAGGAAAGTGAAAATTAAAGTTTTGATCTTTAGGAAATTTAAAACTAAAGTTTCGTTCTTCAGTTAAGTCAAAACTCAAGTTTGGTTTTTCAGTGAAGTTGAAACATAAGTTTTGTTTTTCACAAAAATCAAAACCCATGTCTTCATCTTCAAGGAAATCAAAACTCAAGTTTTGGTCTTTAGTGAAGTCAAAACTCAACTTTTTTTTAGGAAAGTCAAAATTAAAGTTTTGATCTTCAGGAAATCTAAAACTGAAGTTTCGTTCTTCAGTGAAGTCAAAACTCAAGTTTGGTTTTTCAGTGAAGTTAAAACTAAAGTTTTGTTATTCACAAAAAACAAAACCCAAGTCTTCATCTTCCGGGAAATCAAAACTCAAGTTTTGTTCTTCAGTGAAGTCAAAACTCAACTTTTGTTCTTTAGGAAAGTCAAAATTAATGTTTTGATCTTCAGGAAATTTAAAACTGAAGTTTCGTTCTTCAGTAAAGTCAAAACTCAAGTTTGGTTTTTCAGTGAAGTTGAAACTCAAGTTTTGTTCTTCACAAAATTCAAAACATAGTTCTTGATCTACAGTGAAATCAAAACTCAAGCTTTGTTCTTCAGTGAAGTCAAAACTCAACTTTTGTTCTTTAGGAATGTCAAAACTGAGGTTTTGATCTTCAGGAAATTTAAAACTGGAGTTTCTTTCTTCACTGAAGTCAAAACTCAAGTTTGGTTTTTCAGTGAAGTTAAAACTCAAGTTTTGTTCTTCACAAAATTCAAAACTTAGGTCTTGATCTTCAGGGAAATTAAAACTCAAGTTTTGTTTTTAAGTGAAGTCAAAACTCAACTTTTGTTCTTTGGGAAAGTCAAAACTAAAGTTTTGATCTTTATGAAATTCAAAACTGAAGTTTCTCTCTTCAGTGAAGTCAAAACTCAAGTTTAGTTTTTCAGTGAAGTTAAAACTCAAGTTCTCTTCTTCAGAAAAGTCAAAACTTAATTCTTGTTTTTCAGGGAAATCAAAACTCAAATTTTGTTTTTCAGTGAATGCAAAACTCAACTTTTGTTCTTTAGGAAAGTCAAAATTGAAGTTTTGATTTTGAGGAAATTTAATACCAAAGTTTCGTTCTTCATTGAGGTCAAAAATAAGTTTTGGTTTTTAACTGAAGTTAAAACTTAAGTTTTGTTATTCACAAAAATCAAAACCCAAGTCTTTATCTTTAGGGAAATCAAAACTCAAGTTTTATTCTTCAGTGAAGTCAAAACTCAACTTTTGTTCATTCGGAAAGTCAAAATTAAAGTTTTGATCTTCAGGAAATTTAAATCTGAAGTTTCGTTCTTCAGTGAAGTCAAAACTCAAGTTTGGTTTTTCAGTGAAGTTAAAACTGAAGTTTTGTTATTCACAAAAAAACAAAACCCATGTCTTGATCTTCAGGGAAATCAAAAATCAAGGTTTGTTCTGCAGTGAAGTCAATACTCAACTTTTGTTCTTTAGGAAAGTCAAAATTAAAGTTTTGATCTTCAGGAAATTAAAAACTGAAGTTTCGTTCTTCAGTGAAGTCAAAACTCAAGTTTGGTTTTTCAGTGAAGTTGAAACTCAAGTTTTGTTCTTCACAAAATTGAAAACTTAGGTCTTGATCATCAGGGAAATCAAAACTCAATCTTTGTTTTTCAGTGAAGTCAAAACTCAACTTTTGTTCTTTAGGAAAGTCAAAACTGAAGTTTTGATCTTCATGAAATTTAAAACTGGAGTTTCTTTCTTCATTGAAGTCAAAACTAAAGTTTGGTTTTTCAGTGAAGTTGAAACTCAAGTTTTGTTCTTCAAAAAATTCAAATCTTAGGTCTTGATCTTCAGGGAAATTAAAACTCAAGTTTTGTTTTTAAGTGAAGTCAAAACTCAACTTTTTCTCTTTGGGAAAGTCAAAACTAAAGTTTTGATCTTTAGGAAATTCAAAACTGAAGTTTCTCTCTTCAGTGAAGTCAAAACTCAATTTTAGTTTTTCAGTGAAGTTAAAACTCAAGTTCTGTTCTTCAGAAAAGTCAAAACTTAAGTCTTGTTTTTCAGGGAAATCAAAACTCAAATTTTGTTTTTCAGTGAATGCAAAACTCAACTTTTGTTCTTTAGGAAAGTCAAAACTGAAGTTTTGATTTTGAGGAAATTTAATACCAAAGGTTCGTTCTTCATTGAGGTCAAAAATAAGGTTTGGTTTTTAACTGAAGTTAAAACTTAAGTTTTGTTATTCACAAAAATCAAAACCCAAGTCTTGATCTTTAGGGAAATCAAAACTCAAGTTTTATTCTTCAGTGAAGTCAAAACTCAACTTTTGTTCATTCGGAAAGTCAAAATTAAAGTTTTGATCTTCAGGAAATTTAAATCTGAAGTATCGTTCTTCAGTGAAGTCAAAACTCAAGTTTGGTTTTTCAGTGAAGTTAAAACTGAAGTTTTGTTATTCACAAAAAAACAAAACCCATGTCTTGATCTTCATGGAAATCAAAAATCAAGGTTTGTTCTGCAGTGAAGTCAAAACTCAACTTTTGTTCTTTAGGAAAGTCAAAATTAAAGTTTTGGTCTTCAGGAAATTGAAAACTGAGGTTTTGTTCTTCATTGAATTCAAAACTGATGTTTGGATTTTCAGTGAAGTTGAAACTCAAGTTTTGTTCTTCACAAAATGCAAAACTTAGGTCTTGATCTTCAGGGAAATCAAAATTCAAGTTTAGTTTTTCTGTGAAGTTAAAACTCAAGTTCTGTTCTTCAGAAAAGTCAAAACTTAAGTCTTGTTTTTCAGGGAAATCAAAACTCAAATTTTGTTTTTCAGTGAAGTCAAAACTCAACTTTTGTTCTTTAGGAAAGTCAAAACTGAAGTTTTGATTATCAGGAAATTTAATACCGAAGTTTTGTTCTTCATTGATGTCAAAAAAAAGGTTTGGTTTTTAAGTGAAGTTAAAACTTAAGTTTTGTTATTAACAAAAATCAAAACCCAAGTCTTGATCTTTAGGGAAATCAAAACTCAAGTTTTGTTCTTCAGTGAAGTCAAAACTCAACTTTTGTTCTTTAGGAAAGTCAAAATTAAAGTTTTTATCTTCAGGAAATTTAAAACTGAAGTTTCGTTCTTCAGTGAAGTCAAAACTCAAGTTTGGTTTTTCAGTGAAGTTGAAACTCAAGTTTTGTTCTTCACAAAATTCAAAACTTAGGTCTTGATCTTCAGGGAAATCAAAACTCAATCTTTGTTTTTCAGTGAAGTCAAAACTCAACTTTTGTTCTTTAGGAAAGTCAAAACTGAAGTTTTGATCTTCATGAAATTTAAAACTGGAGTTTCTTTCTTCACTGAAGTCAAAACTAAAGTTTGGTTTTTCAGTGAAGTTGAAACTCAAGTTTTGTTCTTCAAAAAATTCAAATCTTAGGTCTTGATCTTAAGGGAAATTAAAACTCAAGTTTTGTTTTTAAGTGAAGTCAAAACTCAACTTTTGTTCTTTGGGAAAGTCAAAACTAAAGTTTTGATCTTTAGGAAATTCAAAACTGAAGTTTCTCTCTTCAGTGAAGTCAAAACTCAAGTTTAGTTTTTCAGTGAAGTTAAAACTCAAGTTCTGTTCTTCAGAAAAGTCAAAACTTAAGTCTTGTTTTTCAGGGAAACCAAAACTCAAATTTTGTTTTTCAGTGAATGCAAAACTCAACTTTTGTTCTTTAGGAAAGTCAAAACTGAAGTTTTGATTTTGAGGAAATTTAATACCAAGGTTCGTTCTTCATTGAGGTCAAAAATAAGGTTTGGTTTTTAACTGAAGTTAAAACTTAAGTTTTGTTATTCACAAAAATCAAAACCCAAGTCTTGATCTTTAGGGGAATCAAAACTCAAGTTTTATTCTTCAGTGAAGTCAAAACTCAACTTTTGTTCATTCGGAAAGTCAAAATTAAAGTTTTGATCTTCAGGAAATTTAAACCTGAAGTTTCGTTCTTCAGTGAAGTCAAAACTCAAGTTTGGTTTTTCAGTGAAGTTAAAACTGAAGTTTTGTTATTAACAAAAAAAAACAAAACCCATGTCTTGATCTTCATGGAAATCAAAAATCAAGGTTTGTTCTTCAGTGAAGTCAAAACTCCACTTTTGTTTTTTAGGAAAGTCAAAATTAAAGTTTTGGTCTTCAGGAAATTGAAAACTGAGGTTTTGTTCTTCATTGAATTCAAAACTGATGTTTGGATTTTCAGTGAAGTTGAAACTCAAGTTTTGTTCTTCACAAAATTCAAAACTTAGGTCTTCATCTTCAGGGAAATCAAAACTCAAGTTTAGTTTTTCAGTGAAGTCAAAACTCCACTTTTGTTCTTTAGGAAAGTCAAAACTGAAGTTTTGATCTTCAGGAAATTTAAAACTGAAGTTTCGTTCTTCACTGAAGTAAAAAATCAAGTTTGGTTTTTCATTGAAGTTAAAACTTTTGTTATTCACAAAAAAACAAAACCCAAGTAACGATCTTCAGGGAAATTAAAACTCAAGTTTTGTTCCTTAGTGAAGTCAAAACTCCACTTTTGTTCTTTAGGGAAGTCAAAATTAAAGTTTTGATATTCAGGAAATTTAAAACTGAAGATTCGTTCTTCATTGAAGTCAAAACTCAAAGTTTTATCTTCAGGGATCTCAGAACTCAAGTTTGTTTTTCAGTGAAGTCAAAACTCAACTTTTGATCTTTAGGAAAGTCAAAACTGAAGTTTTAATCTTCAGGAAATACCAAACTGAAGTTCCGTTCTTCAGTGAAATTAAAAATTAAGTTTATTTTTTCATTGAAGTCAAAACTCAAGTTTTGTGCTTCACAAAATTCAAAACTTAAGTCTTGATCTTCAGGGAAATCAAAACTCAAGTTTTGTTTTTCAGTGAAGTCAAAACTCAACTTTTGTTTTTTTGGACAGTCACAACTGAAGTTTTGATCTTCAGGAAATTTAAAACTGAAGTTTTGTTCTTCACTGAAGTCAAAACTCAAGTTTGGTTTTTCAGTGAAGTAAAAATTTAAATTTTGTTATTCACAAAAATCAAAACCCAAGTCTTCATCTTCCGGGAAATCAAAACTCAAGTTTTGTTCTTAAGTGAAATCAAAACTCAACTTTTGTTCTTTAGGAAAGTCAAAATTAAAGTTTTGATCTTCAGGGAATTTAAAACTGAAGTTTCGTTCTTCATTGGAGTCAAAACTCAAGTTTGGTTTTTCAGTGAAGTTAAAACTTAAGTTTTGTTATTGACAAAAACCAAAACCCAAGTCTTGATCTTCCGGGAAATCAAAACTGAAGTTTTGTTCTTCAGTGAAGTCAAAACTCAACTTTTGTTCTTTAGGAAAGTCAAAATTAAAGTTTTGATCTTCAGGAAATTTAAAACTGAAGTTTCGTTCTTCAGTGAAGTCAAAACTCAAGTTTGGTTTTTCAGTGAAGTTGAAACTCAAGTTTTGTTCTTCACAAAATTCAAAACTTAGGTCTTCATCTTCAGGGAAATCAAAACTCAAGTTTAGTTTTTCAGTGAAGTCAAAACTCCACTTTTGTTCTTTAGGAAAGTCAAAACTGAAGTTTTGATCTTCAGGAAATTTAAAACTGAAGTTTCGTTCTTCACTGAAGTAAAAAATCAAGTTTGGTTTTTCATTGAACTTAAAACTTTTGTTATTCACAAAAAACAAAACCCAAGTAACGATCTTCAGGGAAATCAAAACTCAAGTTTTGTTCTTTAGTGAAGTCAAAACTCCACTTTTGTTCTTTAGGAAAGTCAAAATTAAAGTTTTGATATTCAGGAAATTTAAAACTGAAGATTCGTTCTTCAGTGAAGTCAAAACTCAAAGTTTTATCTTCAGGGATGTCAGAACTCAAGTTTGTTTTTCAGTGAAGTCAAAACTCAACTTTTGATCTTTAGGAAAGTCAAAACTGAAGTTTTAATCTTCAGGAAATACCAAACTGAAGTTCCGTTCTTCAGTGAAATTAAAAATTAAGTTTTGTTTTTCATTGAAGTCAAAACTCAAGTTTTGTGCTTCACAAAATTCAAAACTTAAGTCTTGATCTTCAGGGAAATCAAAACTCAAGTTTTGTTTTTCAGTGAAGTCAAAACTCAACTTTTGTTTTTTTGGACAGTCACAACTGAAGTTTTGATCTTCAGGAAATTTAAAACTGAAGTTTTGTTCTTCACTGAAGTCAAAACTCAAGTTTGGTTTTTCAGTGAAGTAAAAACTTAAATTTTGTTATTCACAAAAATCAAAACCCAAGTCTTCGTCTTCCGGGAAATCAAAACTCAAGTTTTGTTCTTCAGAGAAATCAAAACTCAACTTTTGTTCTTTAGGAAAGTCAAAATTCAAGTTTTGATCTTCAGGAAATTTAAAACTGAAGTTTCGTTCTTCATTGGAGTCAAAACTCAAGTTTGGTTTTTCAGTGAAGTTAAAACTTAAGTTTTGTTATTGACAAAAACCAAAACCCAAGTCTTGATCTTCCGGGAATTCAAAACTTAAGTTTTGTTCTTCAGTGAAGTCAAAACTCAACTTTTGTTCTTTAGGAAAGTCAAAATTAAAGTTTTTATCTTCAGGAAATTTAAAACTGAAGTTTCGTTCTTCAGTGAAGTCAAAACTCAAGTTTGGTTTTTCAGTGAAGTTGAAACTCAAGTTTTGTTCTTCACAAAATTTAAAACTTAGGTCTTGATCTTCAGGGAAATCAAAACTCAATCTTTGTTTTTCAGTGAAGTCAAAACTCAACTTTTGTTCTTTAGGAAAGTCAAAACTGAAGTTTTGATCTTCATGAAATTTAAAACTGGAGTTTCTTTCTTCACTGAAGTCAAAACTAAACTTTGGTTTTTCAGTGAAGTTGAAACTCAAGTTTTGTTCTTCACAAAATTCAAAACTTAGGTCTTGATCTTCAGGGAAATTAAAACTCAAGTTTTGTTTTTAAGTGAAGTCAAAACTCAACTTTTGTTCTTTGGGAAAGTCAAAACTAAAGTTTTGATCTTTAGGAAATTCAAAACTGAAGTTTCTCTCTTCAGTGAAGTCAAAACTCAATTTTAGTTTTTCAGTGAAGTTAAAACTCAAGTTCTGTTCTTCAGAAAAGTCAAAACTTAAGTCTTGTTTTTCAGGGAAATCAAAACTCAAATTTTGTTTTTCAGTGAATGCAAAACTCAACTTTTGTTCTTTAGGAAAGTCAAAACTGAAGTTTTGATTTTGAGGAAATTTAATACCAAAGGTTCGTTCTTCATTGAGGTCAAAAATAAGGTTTGGTTTTTAACTGAAGTTAAAACTTAAGTTTTGTTATTCACAAAAATCAAAACCCAAGTCTTGATCTTTAGGGAAATCAAAACTCAAGTTTTATTCTTCAGTGAAGTCAAAACTCAACTTTTGTTCATTCGGAAAGTCAAAATTAAAGTTTTGATCTTCAGGAAATTTAAATCTGAAGTTTCGTTCTTCAGTGAAGTCAAAACTCAAGTTTGGTTTTTCAGTGAAGTTAAAACTGAAGTTTTGTTATTAACAAAAAAACAAAACCCATGTCTTGATCTTCATGGAAATCAAAAATCAAGGTTTGTTCTTCAGTGAAGTCAAAACTCAACTTTTGTTCTTTAGGAAAGTCAAAATTAAAGTTTTGGTCTTCAGGAAATTGAAAACTGAGGTTTTGTTCTTCATTGAATTCAAAACTGATGTTTGGATTTTCAGTGAAGTTGAAACTCAAGTTTTGTTCTTCACAAAATTCAAAACTTAGGTCTTGATCTTCAGGGAAATCAAAACTCAAGTTTAGTTTTTCAGTGAAGTCAAAACTCCACTTTTGTTCTTTAGGAAAGTCAAAACTGAAGTTTTGATCTTCAGGAAATTTAAAACTGAAGTTTCGTTCTTCACTGAAGTAAAAAATCAAGTTTGGTTTTTCATTGAACTTAAAACTTTTGTTATTCACAAAAAACAAAACCCAAGTAATGATCTCCCAGGGAAATCAAAACTCAAGTTTTGTTCTTTAGTGAAGTCAAAACTCCACTTTTGTTCTTTAGGAAAGTCAAAATTAAAGTTTTGATATTCAGGAAATTTAAAACTGAAGATTCGTTCTTCAGTGAAGTCAAAACTCAAAGTTTTATCTTCAGGGATGTCAGAACTCAAGTTTGTTTTTCAGTGAAGTCAAAACTCAACTTTTGATCTTTAGGAAAGTCAAAACTGAAGTTTTAATCTTCAGGAAATACCAAACTGAAGTTCCGTTCTTCAGTGAAATTAAAAATTAAGTTTTGTTTTTCATTGAAGTCAAAACTCAAGTTTTGTGCTTCAAAAAATTCAAAACTTAAGTCTTGATCTTCAGGGAAATCAAAACTCAAGTTTTGTTTTTCAGTGAAGTCAAAACTCAACTTTTGTTTTTTTGGACAGTAACAACTGAAGTTTTGATCTTCAGGAAATTTAAAACTGAAGTTTTGTTCTTCACTGAAGTCAAAACTCAAGTTTGGTTTTTCAGTGAAGTAAAAATTTAAATTTTGTTATTCACAAAAATCAAAACCCAAGTCTTCATCTTCCGGGAAATCAAAACTCAAGTTTTGTTCTTCAGTGAAATCAAAACTCAACTTTTGTTCTTTAGGAAAGTCAAAATTAAAGTTTTGATCTTCAGGAAATTTAAAACTGAAGTTTCGTTCTTCATTGCAGTCAAAACTCAAGTTTGGTTTTTCAGTGAAGTTAAAACTTAAGTTTTGTTATTGACAAAAACCAAAACCCAAGTCTTGATCTTCCGGGAAATCAAAACTCAAGTTTTGTTCTTCAGTGAAGTCAAAACTCAACTTTTGTTCTTTAGGAAAGTCAAAACTGAAGTTTTGATCTTCACGAAATTTAAAACTGAAGTTTCGTTCTTCACTGAAGTAAAAAATCAAGTTTGGTTTTTCATTGAACTTAAAACTTTTGTTATTCACAAAAAACAAAACCCAAGTAATGATCTCCCAGGGAAATCAAAACTCAAGTTTTGTTCTTTAGTGAAGTCAAAACTCCACTTTTGTTCTTTAGGAAAGTCAAAATTAAAGTTTTGATATTCAGGAAATTTAAAACTGAAGATTCGTTCTTCAGTGAAGTCAAAACTCAAAGTTTTATCTTCAGGGATGTCAGAACTCAAGTTTGTTTTTCAGTGAAGTCAAAACTCAACTTTTGATCTTTAAGAAACTCAAAGCTGAAGTTTTAATCTTCAGGAAATACCAAACTGAAGTTCGGTTCTTCAGTGAAATTAAAAATTCAGTTTTGTTTTTCATTGAAGTCAAAACTCAAGTTTTGTGCTTCACAAAATTCAAAACTTAAGTCTTGATCTTCAGGGAAATCAAAACTCAAGTTTTGTTTTTCAGTGAAGTCAAAACTCAACTTTTGTTTTTTTGGACAGTCACAACTGAAGTTTTGATCTTCAGGAAATTTAAAACTGAAGTTTCGTTCTTCACTGAAGTCAAAACTCAAGTTTGGTTTTTCAGTGAAGTAAAAACTTAAATTTTGTTATTCATAAAAATCAAAACCCAAGTCTTCATCTTCCGGGAAATCCAAACTCAAGTTTTGTTCTTCAGTGGAATCAAAACTCAACTTTTGTTCTATAGGAAAGTCAAAATTAAAGTTTTGATCTTCAGGAAATTTACAACTGAAGTTTCGTTCTTCATTGGAGTCAAAACTCAAGTTTGGTTTTCAGTGAAGTTAAAACTTAAGTTTTGTTATTGACAAAAACCAAAACCCAAGTCTTCATCTTCCGGGAAATCAAAACTCAAGTTTTGTTCTTCAGTGAAGTCAAAACTCAACTTTTGTTCTTTAGGAAATTCAAAATTAAAGTTTTGATCTTCAGGAAATTTAAAACTGAAGTTTCGTTCTTCAGTGAAGTCAAAACTCAAGTTTGGTTTTTCAGTGAAGTTGAAACTCAAATTTTGTTCTTCACAAAACTCAAAACTTAGGTCTTGATCTTCAGGGAAATCAAAACTCAATCTTTGTTTTTCAGTGAAGTCAAAACTCAACTTTTGTTCTTTAGGAAAGTCAAAACTGAAGTTTTGATCTTCATGAAATTTAAAACTGGAGTTTCTTTCTTCACTGAAGTCAAAACTAAAGTTTGGTTTTTCAGTGAAGTTGAAACTCAAGTTTTGTTCTTCAAAAAATTCAAAACTTAGGTCTTGATCTTCAGGGAAATTAAAACTCAAGTTTTGTTTTTAAGTGAAGTCAAAACTCAACTTTTGTTCTTTGGGAAAGTCAAAACTAAAGTTTTGATCTTTAGGAAATTCAAAACCGAAGTTTCTCTCTTCAGTGAAGTCAAAACTCAAGTTTAGTTTTTCAGTGAAGTTAAAACTCAAGTTCTGTTCTTCAGAAAAGTCAAAACTTAAGTCTTGTTTTTCAGGGAAATCAAAACTCAAATTTTGTTTTTCAGTGAATGCAAAACTCAACTTTTGTTCTTTAGGAAAGTCAAAACTGAAGTTTTGATTTTGAGGAAATTTAATACCAAAGTTTCGTTCTTCATCGAGGTCAAAAATAAGTTTTGGTTTTTAACTGAAGTTAAAACTTAAGTTTTTTTATTCACAAAAATCAAAACCCAAGTCTTGATCTTTAGGGAAATTAAAACTCAAGTTTTATTCTTCAGTGAAGTCAAAACTCAACTTTTGTTCATTCGGAAAGTCAAAATTAAAGTTTTGATCTTCAGGAAATTTAAATCTGAAGTTTCGTTCTTCAGTGAAGTCAAAACTCAAGTTTGGTTTTTCATTGAAGTTAAAACTGAAGTTTTGTTATTCACAAAAAAACAAAACCCATGTCTTGATCTTCAGGGAAATCAAAAATCAAGGTTTGTTCTTCAGTGAAGTCAAAACTCAACTTTTGTTCTTTAGGAAAGTCAAAATTAAAGTTTTGATCTTCAGGAAATTTAAAAGTGAGGTTTTGTTCTTCATTGAATTCAAAACTGATGTTTGTATTTTCAGTGAAGTTGAAACTCAAGTTTTGTTCTTCACAAAATTCAAAACTTAGGTCTTGATCTTCAGGGAAATCAAAACTCAAGCTTAGTTTTTCAGTTAAGTTAAAACCCAAGTTCTGTTCTTCAGAAAAGTCAAAACTTAAGTCTTGTTTTTCAGGGAAATCAAAACTCAAATTTTGTTTTTCAGTGAAGTCAAAACTCAACTTTTGTTCTTTAGGAAAGTCAAAACTGAAGTTTTGATTTTCAGGAAATTTAATACCGAAGTTTTGTTCTTCATTGAGGTTAAAAATAAGGTTTGGTTTTTAAGTGAAGTTAAAAGTTAAGTTTTGTTATTAACAAAAATCAAAAACCAAGTCTTGATCTTTAGGGAAATCAAAACTCAAGTTTTGTTCTTCAGTGAAGTCAAAACTCAACTTTTGTTTTTTAGGAAAGTGAAAATTAAAGTTTTGATCTTTAGGAAATTTAAAACTAAAGTTTCGTTCTTCAGTTAAGTCAAAACTCAAGTTTGGTTTTTCAGTGAAGTTGAAACATAAGTTTTGTTTTTCACAAAAATCAAAACCCATGTCTTCATCTTCAAGGAAATCAAAACTCAAGTTTTGGTCTTTAGTGAAGTCAAAACTCAACTTTTTTTTAGGAAAGTCAAAATTAAAGTTTTGATCTTCAGGAAATCTAAAACTGAAGTTTCGTTCTTCAGTGAAGTCAAAACTCAAGTTTGGTTTTTCAGTGAAGTTAAAACTAAAGTTTTGTTATTCACAAAAAACAAAACCCAAGTCTTCATCTTCCGGGAAATCAAAACTCAAGTTTTGTTCTTCAGTGAAGTCAAAACTCAACTTTTGTTCTTTAGGAAAGTCAAAATTAATGTTTTGATCTCCAGGAAATTTAAAACTGAAGTTTCGTTCTTCAGTAAAGTCAAAACTCAAGTTTGGTTTTTCAGTGAAGTTGAAACTCAAGTTTTGTTCTTCACAAAATTCAAAACATATATCTTAATCTACAGTGAAATCAAAACTCAAGCTTTGTTCTTCAGTGAATGCAAAACTCAACTTTTGTTCTTTAGGAATGTCAAAACTGAGGTTTTGATCTTCAGGAAATTTAAAACTGGAGTTTCTTTCTTCACTGAAGTCAAAACTCAAGTTTGGTTTTTCAGTGAAGTTAAAACTCAAGTTTTGTTCTTCACAAAATTCAAAACTTAGGTCTTGATCTTCAGGGAAATTAAAACTCAAGTTTTGTTTTTAAGTGAAGTCAAAACTCAACTTTTGTTCTTTGGGAAAGTCAAAACTAAAGTTTTGATCTTTATGAAATTCAAAACTGAAGTTTCTCTCTTCAGTGAAGTCAAAACTCAAGTTTAGTTTTTCAGTGAAGTTAAAACTCAAGTTCTGTTCTTCAGAAAAGTCAAAACTTAAGTCTTGTTTTTCAGGGAAATCAAAACTCAAATTTTGTTTTTCAGTGAATGCAAAACTCAACTTTTGTTCTTTAGGAAAGTCAAAATTGAAGTTTTGATTTTGAGGAAATTTAATACCAAAGTTTCGTTCTTCATTGAGGTCAAAAATAAGTTTTGGTTTTTAACTGAAGTTAAAACTTAAGTTTTGTTATTCACAAAAATCAAAACCCAAGTCTTTATCTTTAGGGAAATCAAAACTCAAGTTTTATTCTTCAGTGAAGTCAAAACTCAACTTTTGTTCATTCGGAAAGTCAAAATTAAAGTTTTGATCTTCAGGAAATTTAAATCTGAAGTTTCGTTCTTCAGTGAAGTCAAAACTCAAGTTTGGTTTTTCAGTGAAGTTAAAACTGAAGTTTTGTTATTCACAAAAAAACAAAACCCATGTCTTGATCTTCAGGGAAATAAAAAATCAAGGTTTGTTCTTCAGTGAAGTCAATACTCAACTTTTGTTCTTTAGGAAAGTCAAAATTAAAGTTTTGATCTTCAGGAAATTAAAAACTGAAGTTTCGTTCTTCAGTGAAGTCAAAACTCAAGTTTGGTTTTTCAGTGAAGTTGAAACTCTCGTTTTGTTCTTCACAAAATTGAAAACTTAGGTCTTGATCATCAGGGAAATCAAAACTCAATCTTTGTTTTTCAGTGAAGTCAAAACTCAACTTTTGTTCTTTAGGAAAGTCAAAACTGAAGTTTTGATCTTCATGAAATTTAAAACTGGAGTTTCTTTCTTCATTGAAGTCAAAACTAAAGTTTGGTTTTTCAGTGAAGTTGAAACTCAAGTTTTGTTCTTCAAAAAATTCAAATCTTAGGTCTTGATCTTCAGGGAAATTAAAACTCAAGTTTTGTTTTTAAGTGAAGTCAAAACTCAACTTTTTCTCTTTGGGAAAGTCAAAACTAAAGTTTTGATCTTTAGGAAATTCAAAACTGAAGTTTCTCTCTTCAGTGAAGTCAAAACTCAAGTTTAGTTTTCCAGTGAAGTTAAAACTCAAGTTCTGTTCTTCAGAAAAGTCAAAACTTAAGTCTTGTTTTTCAGGGAAATCAAAACTCAAATTTTTTTTCAGTGAATGCAAAACTCAACTTTTGTTCTTTAGGAAAGTCAAAACTGAAGTTTTGATTTTGAGGAAATTTAATACCAAAGTTTCGTTCTTCATTGAGGTCAAAAATAAGGTTTGGTTTTTAACTGAAGTTAAAACTTAAGTTTTGTTATTCACAAAAATCAAAACCCAAGTCTTGATCTTTAGGGAAATCAAAACTCAAGTTTTATTCTTCAGTGAAGTCAAAACTCAACTTTTGTTCATTCGGAAAGTCAAAATTAAAGTTTTGATCTTCAGGAAATTTAAATCTGAAGTTTCGTTCTTCAGTGAAGTCAAAACTCAAGTTTGGTTTTTCAGTGAAGTTAAAACTGAAGTTTTGTTATTCACAAAAAAACAAAACCCATGTCTTGATCTTCATGGAAATCAAAAATCAAGGTTTGTTCTGCAGTGAAGTCAAAACTCAACTTTTGTTCTTTAGGAAAGTCAAAATTAAAGTTTTGGTCTTCAGGAAATTGAAAACTGAGGTTTTGTTCTTCATTGAATTCAAAACTGATGTTTGGATTTTCAGTGAAGTTGAAACTCAAGTTTTGTTCTTCACAAAATTCAAAACTTAGGTCTTGATCTTCAGGGAAATCAAAATTCAAGTTTAGTTTTTCTGTGAAGTTAAAACTCAAGTTCTGTTCTTCAGAAAAGTCAAAACTTAAGTCTTGTTTTTCAGGGAAATCAAAACTCAAATTTTGTTTTTCAGTGAAGTCAAAACTCAACTTTTGTTCTTTAGGAAAGTCAAAACTGAAGTTTTGATTTTCAGGAAATTTAATACCGAAGTTTTGTTCTTCATTGATGTCAAAAAAAAGGTTTGGTTTTTAAGTGAAGTTAAAACTTAAGTTTTGTTATTAACAAAAATCAAAACCCAAGTCTTGATCTTTAGGGAAATCAAAACTCAAGTTTTGTTCTTCAGTGAAGTCAAAACTCAACTTTTGTTCTTTAGGAAAGTCAAAATTAAAGTTTTTATCTTCAGGAAATTTAAAACTGAAGTTTCGTTCTTCAGTGAAGTCAAAACTCAAGTTTGGTTTTTCAGTGAAGTTGAAACTCAAGTTTTGTTCTTCACAAAATTCAAAACTTAGGTCTTGATCTTCAGGGAAATCAAAACTCAATCTTTGTTTTTCAGTGAAGTCAAAACTCAACTTTTGTTCTTTAGGAAAGTCAAAACTGAAGTTTTGATCTTCATGAAATTTAAAACTGGAGTTTCTTTCTTCACTGAAGTCAAAACCAAAGATTGGTTTTTCAGTGAAGTTGAAACTCAAGTTTTGTTCTTCAAAAAATTCAAATCTTAGGTCTTGATCTTCAGGGAAATTAAAACTCAAGTTTTGTTTTTAAGTGAGGTCAAAACTCAACTTTTGTTCTTTGGGAAAGTCAAAACTAAAGTTTTGATCTTTAGGAAATTCAAAACTGAAGTTTCTCTCTTCAGTGAAGTCAAAACTCAAGTTTAGTTTTTCAGTGAAGTTAAAACTCAAGTTCTGTTCTTCAGAAAAGTCAAAACTTAAGTCTTGTTTTTCAGGGAAACCAAAACTCAAATTTTGTTTTTCAGTGAATGCAAAACTCAACTTTTGTTCTTTAGGAAAGTCAAAACTGAAGTTTTGATTTTGAGGAAATTTAATACCAAGGTTCGTTCTTCATTGAGGTAAAAAATAAGGTTTGGTTTTTAACTGAAGTTAAAACTTAAGTTTTGTTATTCACAAAAATCAAAACCCAAGTCTTGATCTTTAGGGGAATCAAAACTCAAGTTTTATTCTTCAGTGAAGTCAAAACTCAACTTTTGTTCATTCGGAAAGTCAAAATTAAAGTTTTGATCTTCAGGAAATTTAAATCTGAAGTTTCGTTCTTCAGTGAAGTCAAAACTCAAGTTTGGTTTTTCAGTGAAGTTAAAACTGAAGTTTTGTTATTAACAAAAAAACAAAACCCATGTCTTGATCTTCATGGAAATCAAAAATCAAGGTTTGTTCTGCAGTGAAGTCAAAACTCCACTTTTGTTCTTTAGGAAAGTCAAAATTAAAGTTTTGGTCTTCAGGAAATTGAAAACTGAGGTTTTGTTCTTCATTGAATTCAAAACTGATGTTTGGATTTTCAGTGAAGTTGAAACTCAAGTCTTGCTCTTCACAAAATTCAAAACTTAGGTCTTCATCTTCAGGGAAATCAAAACTCAAGTTTAGTTTTTCAGTGAAGTCAAAACTCCACTTTTGTTCTTTAGGAAAGTCAAAACTGAAGTTTTGATCTTCAGGAAATTTAAAACTGAAGTTTCGTTCTTCACTGAAGTAAAAAATCAAGTTTGGTTTTTCATTGAAGTTAAAACTTTTGTTATTCACAAAAAAAAAACAAAACCCAAGTAACGATCTTCAGGGAAATTAAAACTCAAGTTTTGTTCCTTAGTGAAGTCAAAACTCCACTTTTGTTCTTTAGGAAAGTCAAAATTAAAGTTTTGATATTCAGGAAATTTAAAACTGAAGATTCGTTCTTCATTGAAGTCAAAACTCAAAGTTTTATCTTCAGGGATCTCAGAACTCAAGTTTGTTTTTCAGTGAAGTCAAAACTCAACTTTTGATCTTTAGGAAAGTCAAAACTGAAGTTTTAATCTTCAGGAAATACCAAACTGAAGTTCCGTTCTTCAGTGAAATTAAAAATTAAGTTTATTTTTTTCATTGAAGTCAAAACTCAAGTTTTGTGCTTCACAAAATTCAAAACTTAAGTCTTGATCTTCAGGGAAATCAAAACTCAAGTTTTGTTTTTCAGTGAAGTCAAAACTCAACTTTTGTTTTTTTGGACAGTCACAACTGAAGTTTTGATCTTCAGGAAATTTAAAACTGAAGTTTTGTTCTTCACTGAAGTCAAAACTCAAGTTTGGTTTTTCAGTGAAGTAAAAATTTAAATTTTGTTATTCAAAAAATCAAAACCCAAGTCTTCATCTTCCGGGAAATCAAAACTCAAGTTTTGTTCTTCAGTGAAATCAAAACTCAACTTTTGTTCTTTAGGAAAGTCAAAATTAAAGTTTTGATCTTCAGGAAATTTAAAACTGAAGTTTCGTTCTTCATTGGAGTCAAAACTCAAGTTTGGTTTTTCAGTGAAGTTAAAACTTAAGTTTTGTTATTGACAAAAACCAAAACCCAAGTCTTGATCTTCCGGGAAATCAAAACACAAGTTTTGTTCTTCAGTGAAGTCAAAACTCAACTTTTGTTCTTTAGGAAAGTCAAAATTAAAGTTTTGATCTTCAGGAAATTTAAAACTGAAGTTTCGTTCTTCAGTGAAGTCAAAACTCAAGTTTGGTTTTTCAGTGAAGTTGAAACTCAAGTTTTGTTCTTCACAAAATTCAAAACTTAGGTCTTCATCTTCAGGGAAATCAAAACTCAAGTTTAGTTTTTCAGTGAAGTCAAAACTCCACTTTTGTTCTTTAGGAAAGTCAAAACTGAAGTTTTGATCTTCAGGAAATTTAAAACTGAAGTTTCGTTCTTCACTGAAGTAAAAAATCAAGTTTGGTTTTTCATTGAACTTAAAACTTTTGTTATTCACAAAAAACAAAACCCAAGTAACGATCTTCAGGGAAATCAAAACTCAAGTTTTGTTCTTTAGTGAAGTCAAAACTAGACTTTTGTTCTTTAGGAAAGTCAAAATTAAAGTTTTGATATTCAGGAAATTTAAAACTGAAGATTCGTTCTTCAGTGAAGTCAAAACTCAAAGTTTTATCTTCAGGGATGTCAGAACTCAAGTTTGTTTTTCAGTGAAGTCAAAACTCAACTTTTGATCTTTAGGAAAGTCAAAACTGAAGTTTTAATCTTCAGGAAATACCAAACTGAAGTTCCGTTCTTCAGTGAAATTAAAAATTAAGTTTTGTTTTTCATTGAAGTCAAAACTCAAGTTTTGTGCTTCACAAAATTCAAAACTTAAGTCTTGATCTTCAGGGAAATCAAAACTCAAGTTTTGTTTTTCGGTGAAGTCAAAACTCAACTTTTGTTTTTTTGGACAGTCACAACTGAAGTTTTGATCTTCAGGAAATTTAAAACTGAAGTTTTGTTCTTCACTGAAGTCAAAACTCAAGTTTGGTTTTTCAGTGAAATAAAAACTTAAATTTTGTTATTCACAAAAATCAAAACCCAAGTCTTCATCTTCCGGGAAATCAAAACTCAAGTTTTGTTCTTCAGTGAAATCAAAACTCAACTTTTGTTCTTTAGGAAAGTCAAAATTAAAGTTTTGATCTTCAGGAAATTTAAAACTGAAGTTTCGTTCTTCATTGCAGTCAAAACTCAAGTTTGGTTTTTCAGTGAAGTTAAAACTTAAGTTTTGTTATTGACAAAAACCAAAACCCAAGTCTTGATCTTCCGGGAAATCAAAACTTAAGTTTTGCTCTTCAGTGAAGTCAAAACTCAACTTTTGTTCTTTAGGAAAGTCAAAATTAAAGTTTTGATCTTCAGGAAATTTAAAACTGAAGTTTCGTTCTTCAGTGAAGTCAAAACTCAAGTTTGGTTTTTCAGTGAAGTTGAAACTCTCGTTTTGTTCTTCACAAAATTGAAAACTTAGGTCTTGATCATCAGGGAAATCAAAACTCAATCTTTGTTTTTCAGTGAAGTCAAAACTCCACTTTTGTTCTTTAGGAAAGTCAAAACTGAAGTTTTGATCTTCATGAAATTTAAAACTGGAGTTTCTTTCTTCATTGAAGTCAAAACTAAAGTTTGGTTTTTCAGTGAAGTTGAAACTCAAGTTTTGTTCTTCAAAAAATTCAAATCTTAGGTCTTGATCTTCAGGGAAATTAAAACTCAAGTTTTGTTTTTAAGTGAAGTCAAAACTCAACTTTTTCTCTTTGGGAAAGTCAAAACTAAAGTTTTGATCTTTAGGAAATTCAAAACTGAAGTTTCTCTCTTCAGTGAAGTCAAAACTCAAGTTTAGTTTTCCAGTGAAGTTAAAACTCAAGTTCTGTTCTTCAGAAAAGTCAAAACTTAAGTCTTGTTTTTCAGGGAAATCAAAACTCAAATTTTTTTTCAGTGAATGCAAAACTCAACTTTTGTTCTTTAGGAAAGTCAAAACTGAAGTTTTGATTTTGAGGAAATTTAATACCAAAGTTTCGTTCTTCATTGAGGTCAAAAATAAGGTTTGGTTTTTAACTGAAGTTAAAACTTAAGTTTTGTTATTCACAAAAATCAAAACCCAAGTCTTGATCTTTAGGGAAATCAAAACTCAAGTTTTATTCTTCAGTGAAGTCAAAACTCAACTTTTGTTCATTTGGAAAGTCAAAATTAAAGTTTTGATCTTCAGGAAATTTAAATCTGAAGTTTCGTTCTTCAGTGAAGTCAAAACTCAAGTTTGGTTTTTCAGTGAAGTTAAAACTGAAGTTTTGTTATTCACAAAAAAACAAAACCCATGTCTTGATCTTCATGGAAATCAAAAATCAAGGTTTGTTCTGCAGTGAAGTCAAAACTCAACTTTTGTTCTTTAGGAAAGTCAAAATTAAAGTTTTGGTCTTCAGGAAATTGAAAACTGAGGTTTTGTTCTTCATTGAATTGAAAACTGATGTTTGGATTTTCAGTGAAGTTGAAACTCAAGTTTTGTTCTTCACAAAATTCAAAACTTAGGTCTTGATCTTCAGGGAAATCAAAATTCAAGTTTAGTTTTTCTGTGAAGTTAAAACTCAAGTTCTGTTCTTCAGAAAAGTCAAAACTTAAGTCTTGTTTTTCAGGGAAATCAAAACTCAAATTTTGTTTTTCAGTGAAGTCAAAACTCAACTTTTGTTCTTTAGGAAAGTCAAAACTGAAGTTTTGATTTTCAGGAAATTTAATACCGAAGTTTTGTTCTTCATTGATGTCAAAAAAAAGGTTTGGTTTTTAAGTGAAGTTAAAACTTAAGTTTTGTTATTAACAAAAATCAAAACCCAAGTCTTGATCTTTAGGGAAATCAAAACTCAAGTTTTGTTCTTCAGTGAAGTCAAAACTCAACTTTTGTTCTTTAGGAAAGTCAAAATTAAAGTTTTTATCTTCAGGAAATTTAAAACTGAAGTTTCGTTCTTCAGTGAAGTCAAAACTCAAGTTTGGTTTTTCAGTGAAGTTGAAACTCAAGTTTTGTTCTTCACAAAATTCAAAACTTAGGTCTTGATCTTCAGGGAAATCAAAACTCAATCTTTGTTTTTCAGTGAAGTCAAAACTCAACTTTTGTTCTTTAGGAAAGTCAAAACTGAAGTTTTGATCTTCATGAAATTTAAAACTGGAGTTTCTTTCTTCACTGAAGTCAAAACTAAAGATTGGTTTTTCAGTGAAGTTGAAACTCAAGTTTTGTTCTTCAAAAAATTCAAATCTTAGGTCTTGATCTTCAGGGAAATTAAAACTCAAGTTTTGTTTTTAAGTGAGGTCAAAACTCAACTTTTGTTCTTTGGGAAAGTCAAAACTAAAGTTTTGATCTTTAGGAAATTCAAAACTGAAGTTTCTCTCTTCAGTGAAGTCAAAACTCAAGTTTAGTTTTTCAGTGAAGTTAAAACTCAAGTTCTGTTCTTCAGAAAAGTCAAAACTTATGTCTTGTTTTTCAGGGAAACCAAAACTCAAATTCTGTTTTTCAGTGAATGCAAAACTCAACTTTTGTTCTTTAGGAAAGTCAAAACTGAAGTTTTGATTTTGAGGAAATTTAATACCAAGGTTCGTTCTTCATTGAGGTAAAAAATAAGGTTTGGTTTTTAACTGAAGTTAAAACTTAAGTTTTGTTATTCACAAAAATCAAAACCCAAGTCTTGATCTTTAGGGGAATCAAAACTCAAGTTTTATTCTTCAGTGAAGTCAAAACTCAACTTTTGTTCATTCGGAAAGTCAAAATTAAAGTTTTGATCTTCAGGAAATTTAAATCTGAAGTTTCGTTCTTCAGTGAAGTCAAAACTCAAGTTTGGTTTTTCAGTGAAGTTAAAACTGAAGTTTTGTTATTAACAAAAAAACAAAACCCATGTCTTGATCTTCATGGAAATAAAAAATCAAGGTTTGTTCTTCAGTGAAGTCAAAACTCCACTTTTGTTCTTTAGGAAAGTCAAAATTAAAGTTTTGGTCTTCAGGAAATTGAAAACTGAGGTTTTGTTCTTCATTGAATTCAAAACTGATGTTTGGATTTTCAGTGAAGTTGAAACTCAAGTTTTGCTCTTCACAAAATTCAAAACTTAGGTCTTCATCTTCAGGGAAATCAAAACTCAAGTTTAGTTTTTCAGTGAAGTCAAAACTCCACTTTTGTTCTTTAGGAAAGTCAAAACTGAAGTTTTGATCTTCAGGAAATTTAAAACTGAAGTTTCGTTCTTCACTGAAGTAAAAAATCAAGTTTGGTTTTTCATTGAAGTTAAAACTTTTGTTATTCACAAAAAAAACAAAACCCAAGTAACGATCTTCAGGGAAATTAAAACTCAAGTTTTGTTCCTTAGTGAAGTCAAAACTCCACTTTTGTTCTTTAGGAAAGTCAAAATTAAAGTTTTGATATTCAGGAAATTTAAAACTGAAGATTCGTTCTTCATTGAAGTCAAAACTCAAAGTTTTATCTTCAGGGATCTCAGAACTCAAGTTTGTTTTTCAGTGAAGTCAAAACTCAACTTTTGATCTTTAGGAAAGTCAAAACTGAAGTTTTAATCTTCAGGAAATACCAAACTGAAGTTCCGTTCTTCAGTGAAATTAAAAATTAAGTTTATTTTTTCATTGAAGTCAAAACTCAAGTTTTGTGCTTCACAAAATTCAAAACTTAAGTCTTGATCTTCAGGGAAATCAAAACTCAAGTTTTGTTTTTCAGTGAAGTCAAAACTCAACTTTTGTTTTTTTGGACAGTCACAACTGAAGTTTTGATCTTCAGGAAATTTAAAACTGAAGTTTTGTTCTTCACTGAAGTCAAAACTCAAGTTTGGTTTTTCAGTGAAGTAAAAATTTAAATTTTGTTATTCAAAAAATCAAAACCCAAGTCTTCATCTTCCGGGAAATCAAAACTCAAGTTTTGTTCTTCGGTGAAATCAAAACTCAACTTTTGTTCTTTAGGAAAGTCAAAATTAAAGTTTTGATCTTCAGGAAATTTAAAACTGAAGTTTCGTTCTTCATTGGAGTCAAAACTCAAGTTTGGTTTTTCAGTGAAGTTAAAACTTAAGTTTTGTTATTGACAAAAACCAAAACCCAAGTCTTGATCTTCCGGGAAATCAAAACACAAGTTTTGTTCTTCAGTGAAGTCAAAACTCAACTTTTGTTCTTTAGGAAAGTCAAAATTAAAGTTTTGATCTTCAGGAAATTTAAAACTGAAGTTTCGTTCTTCAGTGAAGTCAAAACTCAAGTTTGGTTTTTCAGTGAAGTTGAAACTCAAGTTTTGTTCTTCACAAAATTCAAAACTTAGGTCTTCATCTTCAGGGAAATCAAAACTCAAGTTTAGTTTTTCAGTGAAGTCAAAACTCCACTTTTGTTCTTTAGGAAAGTCAAAACTGAAGTTTTGATCTTCAGGAAATTTAAAACTGAAGTTTCGTTCTTCACTGAAGTAAAAAATCAAGTTTGGTTTTTCATTGAACTTAAAACTTTTGTTATTCACAAAAAACAAAACCCAAGTAACGATCTTCAGGGAAATCAAAACTCAAGTTTTGTTCTTTAGTGAAGTCAAAACTCCACTTTTGTTCTTTAGGAAAGTCAAAATTAAAGTTTTGATATTCAGGAAATTTAAAACTGAAGATTCGTTCTTCAGTGAAGTCAAAACTCAAAGTTTTATCTTCAGGGATGTCAGAACTCAAGTTTGTTTTTCAGTGAAGTCAAAACTCAACTTTTGATCTTTAGGAAAGTCAAAACTGAAGTTTTAATCTTCAGGAAATACCAAACTGAAGTTCCGTTCTTCAGTGAAATTAAAAATTAAGTTTTGTTTTTCATTGAAGTCAAAACTCAAGTTTTGTGCTTCACAAAATTCAAAACTTAAGTCTTGATCTTCAGGGAAATCAAAACTCAAGTTTTGTTTTTCGGTGAAGTCAAAACTCAACTTTTGTTTTTTTGGACAGTCACAACTGAAGTTTTGATCTTCAGGAAATTTAAAACTGAAGTTTTGTTCTTCACTGAAGTCAAAACTCAAGTTTGGTTTTTCAGTGAAGTAAAAATTAAATTTTGTTATTCACAAAAATCAAAACCCAAGTCTTCATCTTCCGGGAAATCAAAACTCAAGTTTTGTTCTTCAGTGAAATCAAAACTCAACTTTTGTTCTTTAGGAAAGTCAAAATTAAAGTTTTGATCTTCAGGAAATTTAAAACTGAAGTTTCGTTCTTCATTGGAGTCAAAACTCAAGTTTGGTTTTTCAGTGAAGTTAAAACTTAAGTTTTGTTATTGACAAAAACCAAAACCCAAGTCTTGATCTTCCGGGAAATCAAAACTTAAGTTTTGTTCTTCAGTGAAGTCAAAACTCAACTTTTGTTCTTTAGGAAAGTCAAAATTAAAGTTTTGATCTTCAGGAAATTTAAAACTGAAGTTTCGTTCTTCAGTGAAGTCAAAACTCAAGTTTGGTTTTTCAGTGAAGTTGAAACTCAAGTTTTGTTCTTCACAAAATTTAAAACTTAGGTCTTGATCTTCAGGGAAATCAAAACTCAATCTTTGTTTTTCAGTGAAGTCAAAACTCAACTTTTGTTCTTTAGGAAAGTCAAAACTGAAGTTTTGATCTTCATGAAATTTAAAACTGGAGTTTCTTTCTTCACTGAAGTCAAAACTAAAGTTTGGTTTTTCAGTGAAGTTGAAACTCAAGTTTTGTTCTTCACAAAATTCAAAACTTAGGTCTTGATCTTCAGGGAAATTAAAACTCAAGTTTTGTTTTTAAGTGAAGTCAAAACTCAACTTTTGTTCTTTGGGAAAGTCAAAACTAAAGTTTTGATCTTTAGGAAATTCAAAACTGAAGTTTCTCTCTTCAGTGAAGTCAAAACTCAATTTTAGTTTTTCAGTGAAGTTAAAACTCAAGTTCTGTTCTTCAGAAAAGTCAAAACTTAAGTCTTGTTTTTCAGGGAAATCAAAACTCAAATTTTGTTTTTCAGTGAATGCAAAACTCAACTTTTGTTCTTTAGGAAAGTCAAAACTGAAATTTTGATTTTGAGGAAATTTAATACCAAAGGTTCGTTCTTCATTGAGGTCAAAAATAAGGTTTGGTTTTTAACTGAAGTTAAAACTTAAGTTTTGTTATTCACAAAAATCAAAACCCAAGTCTTGATCTTTAGGGAAATCAAAACTCAAGTTTTATTCTTCAGTGAAGTCAAAACTCAACTTTTGTTCATTCAGAAAGTCAAAATTAAAGTTTTGATCTTCAGGAAATTTAAATCTGAAGTTTCGTTCTTCAGTGAAGTCAAAACTCAAGTTTGGTTTTTCAGTGAAGTTAAAACTGAAGTTTTGTTATTAACAAAAAAACAAAACCCATGTCTTGATCTTCATGGAAATCAAAAATCAAGGTTTGTTCTTCAGTGAAGTCAAAACTCAACTTTTGTTCTTTAGGAAATTCAAAATTAAAGTTTTGGTCTTCAGGAAATTGAAAACTGAGGTTTTGTTCTTCATTGAATTCAAAACTGATGTTTGGATTTTCAGTGAAGTTGAAACTCAAGTTTTGTTCTTCACAAAATTCAAAACTTAGGTCTTCATCTTCAGGGAAATCAAAACTCAAGTTTAGTTTTTCAGTGAAGTCAAAACTCCACTTTTGTTCTTTAGGAAAGTCAAAACTGAAGTTTTGATCTTCAGGAAATTTAAAACTGAAGTTTCGTTCTTCACTGAAGTAAAAAATCAAGTTTGGTTTTTCATTGAAGTTAAAACTTTTGTTATTCACAAAAAAAAAACAAAACCCAAGTAACGATCTTCAGGGAAATTAAAACTCAAGTTTTGTTCCTTAGTGAAGTCAAAACTCCACTTTTGTTCTTTAGGAAAGTCAAAATTAAAGTTTTGATATTCAGGAAATTTAAAACTGAAGATTCGTTCTTCATTGAAGTCAAAACTCAAAGTTTTATCTTCAGGGATCTCAGAACTCAAGTTTGTTTTTCAGTGAAGTCAAAACTCAACTTTTGATCTTTAGGAAAGTCAAAACTGAAGTTTTAATCTTCAGGAAATACCAAACTGAAGTTCCGTTCTTCAGTGAAATTAAAAATTAAGTTTATTTTTTCATTGAAGTCAAAACTCAAGTTTTATGCTTCACAAAATTCAAAACTTAAGTCTTGATCTTCAGGGAAATCAAAACTCAAGTTTTGTTTTTCAGTGAAGTCAAAACTCAATTTTTGTTTTTTTGGACAGTCACAACTGAAGTTTTGATCTTCAGGAAATTTAAAACTGAAGTTTTGTTCTTCACTGAAGTCAAAACTCAAGTTTGGTTTTTCAGTGAAGTAAAAATTTAAATTTTGTTATTCACAAAAATCAAAACCCAAGTCTTCATCTTCCGGGAAATCAAAACTCAAGTATTGTTCTTCAGTGAAATCAAAACTCAACTTTTGTTCTTTAGGAAAGTCAAAATTAAAGTTTTGATCTTCAGGAAATTTAAAACTGAAGTTTCGTTCTTCATTGGAGTCAAAACTCAAGTTTGGTTTTTCAGTGAAGTTAAAACTTAAGTTTTGTTATTGACAAAAACCAAAACCCAAGTCTTGATCTTCCGGGAAATCAAAACACAAGTTTTGTTCTTCAGTGAAGTCAAAACTCAACTTTTGTTCTTTAGGAAAGTCAAAATTAAAGTTTTGATCTTCAGGAAATTTAAAACTGAAGTTTCGTTCTTCAGTGAAGTCAAAACTCAAGTTTGGTTTTTCAGTGAAGTTGAAACTCAAGTTTTGTTCTTCACAAAATTCAAAACTTAGGTCTTCATCTTCAGGGAAATCAAAACTCAAGTTTAGTTTTTCAGTGAAGTCAAAACTCCACTTTTGTTCTTTAGGAAAGTCAAAACTGAAGTTTTGATCTTCAGGAAATTTAAAACTGAAGTTTCGTTCTTCACTGAAGTAAAAAATCAAGTTTGGTTTTTCATTGAACTTAAAACTTTTGTTATTCACAAAAAACAAAACCCAAGTAACGATCTTCAGGGAAATCAAAACTCAAGTTTTGTTCTTTAGTGAAGTCAAAACTCCACTTTTGTTCTTTAGGAAAGTGAAAATTAAAGTTTTGATATTCAGGAAATTTAAAACTGAAGATTCGTTCTTCAGTGAAGTCAAAACTCAAAGTTTTATCTTCAGGGATGTCAGAACTCAAGTTTGTTTTTCAGTGAAGTCAAAACTCAACTTTTGATCTTTAGGAAAGTCAAAACTGAAGTTTTAATCTTCAGGAAATACCAAACTGAAGTTCCGTTCTTCAGTGAAATTAAAAATTAAGTTTTGTTTTTCATTGAAGTCAAAACTCAAGTTTTGTGCTTCACAAAATTCAAAACTTAAGTCTTGATCTTCAGGGAAATCGAAACTCAAGTTTTGTTTTTCAGTGAAGTCAAAACTCAACTTTTGTTTTTTTGGACAGTCACAACTGAAGTTTTGATCTTCAGGAAATTTAAAACTGAAGTTTTGTTCTTCACTGAAGTCAAAACTCAAGTTTGGTTTTTCAGTGAAGTAAAAACTTAAATTTTGTTATTCACAAAAATCAAAACCCAAGTCTTCATCTTCCGGGAAATGAAAACTCAAGTTTTGTTCTTCAGTGAAATCAAAACTCAACTTTTGTTCTTTAGGAAAGTCAAAAGCTTTGATCTTCTGGAAATTTAAAACTGAAGTTTCGTTCTTCATTGGAGTCAAAACTCAAGTTTCGTTTTTTAGTGAAGTTAAAACTTAAGTTTTGTTACTGACAAAAATCAAAACCCAAGTCTTGATCTTCCGGGAAATCAACACTCAAGTTTTGTTCTTCAGTGAAGTCAAAACTCAACTTTTGTTCTTTAGAAAAGTCAAAATTAAAGTTTTGATCTTCAGGAAATTTAAAACTGAAGTTTCGTTCTTCAGTGAAGTCAAAACTCTAGTTTGGTTTTTCAGTGAAGTTGAAACTCAAGTTTTGTTCTTCACAAAATTCAAAACTTAGGTCTTGATCTTCAGGGAAATCAAAACTCAATCTTTGTTTTTCAGTGAAGTCAAAACTCAACTTTTGTTCTTTAGGAAAGTCAAAACTGAAGTTTTGATCTTCATGAATTTTAAAACTGGAGTTTCTTTCTTCACTGAAGTCAAAACTAAAGTTTGGTTTTTCAGTGAAGTTGAAACTCAAGTTTTGTTCTTCACAAAATTCAAAACTTAGGTCTTGATCTTCAGGGAAATTAAAACTCAAGTTTTGTTTTTAAGTGAAGTCAAAACTCAACTTTTGTTCTTTGGGAAAGTCAAAATTAAGTTTTGATCTTTAGGAAATTCAAAACTGAAGTTTCTCTCTTCAGTGAAGTCAAAACTCAAGTTTAGTTTTTCAGTGAAGTTAAAACTCAAGTTCTGTTCTTCAGAAAAGTCAAAACTTAAGTCTTGTTTTTCAGGGAAATCAAAACTCAAAATTTGTTTTTCAGTGAATGCAAAACTCAACTTTTGTTCTTTAGGA
Source organism: Macrobrachium rosenbergii (assembly GCA_039081455.1). Lineage (NCBI taxonomy): Eukaryota > Metazoa > Arthropoda > Malacostraca > Decapoda > Palaemonidae > Macrobrachium > Macrobrachium rosenbergii. Next base: position 201,531 of record JANJGK010000393.1, read on the forward strand.
AAGTCAAAACTGAAGTTTTGATTTTGAGGAAATTTAATACCAAAGTTTCGTTCTTCATTGAGGTCAAAAATAAGTTTTGGTTTTTAACTGAAGTTAAAACTTAAGTTTTGTTATTCACAAAAATCAAAACCCAAGTCTTGATCTTTAGGGAAATCAAAACTCAAGTTTTATTCTTCAGTGAAGTCAAAACTCAACTTTTGTTCATTCGGAAAGTCAAAATTAAAGTTTTGATCTTCAGGAAATTTAAATCTGAAGTTTCGTTCTTCAGTGAAGTCAAAACTCAAGTTTGGTTTTTCAGTGAAGTTAAAACTGAAGTTTTGTTATTAACAAAAAAACAAAACCCATGTCTTGATCTTCAGGGAAATCAAAAATCAAGGTTTGTTCTTCAGTGAAGTCAAAACTCAACTTTTGTTCTTTAGGAAAGTCAAAATTAAAGTTTTGATCTTCAGGAAATTTAAAACTGAGGTTTTGTTCTTCTTTGAATTCAAAACTGATGTTTGGATTTTCAGTGAAGTTGAAACTCAAGTTTTGTTCTTCACAAAATTCAAAACTTAGGTTTTGATCTTCAGGGAAATCAAAACTCAAGTTTAGTTTTTCAGTTAAGTTAAAACTTAAGTTCTGTTCTTCAGAAAAGTCAAAACTTAAGCCTTGTTTTTCAGGGAAATCAAAACTCAAATTTTGTTTTTCAGTGAAGTCAAAACTCAACTTTTGTTCTTTAGGAAAGTCAAAACTGAAGTTTTGATTTTCATGAAAATTTAATACCGAAGTTTTGTTCTTCATTGAGGTCAAAAATAAGGTTTGGTTTTTAAGCGAAGTTAAAACTTAAGTTTTGTTATTAACAAAAATCAAAACCCAAGTCTTGATCTTTAGGGAAATCAAAACTCTAGTTTTATTCTTCAGTGAAGTCAAAACTCAACTTTTGTTCATTCGGAAAGTCAAAAATAAAGTTTTGATCTTCAGGAAATTTAAATCTGAAGTTTCGTTCTTCAGTGAAGTCAAAACTCAAGTTTGGTTTTTCAGTGAAGTTGAAACTCAAGTTTTGTTCTTCACAAAATTCAAAACTTAGGTCTTGATCTTCAGGGAAATCAAAACTCAATCTTTGTTTTTCTGTGAAGTCAAAACTCAACTTTTGTTCTTTAGGAAAGTCAAAACTGAAGTTTTGATCTTCATGAAATTTAAAACTGGAGTTTCTTTCTTCACTGAAGTCAAAACTAAAGTTTGGTTTTTCAGTGAAGTTGAAACTCAAGTTTTGTTCTTCACAAAATTCAAAACTTAGGTCTTGATCTTCAGGGAAATTAAAACTCAAGTTTTGTTTTTAAGTGAAGTCAAAACTCAACTTTTGTTCTTTGGGAAAGTCAAAACTAAAGTTTTGATCTTTAGGAAATTCAAAACTGAAGTTTCTCTCTTCAGTGAAGTCAAAACTCAAGTTTAGTTTTTCAGTGAAGTTAAAACTCAAGTTCTGTTCTTCAGAAAAGTCAAAACTTAAGTCTTGTTTTTCAGGGAAATCAAAACTCAAATTTTGTTTTTGAGTGAATGCAAAACTCAACTTTTGTTCTTTAGGAAAGTCAAAATTGAAGTTTTGATTTTGAGGAAATTTAATACCAAAGTTTCGTTCTTCATTGAGGTCAAAAATAAGTTTTGGTTTTTAACTGAAGTTAAAACTTAAGTTTTGTTATTCACAAAAAATCAAAACCCAAGTCTTGATCTTTAGGGAAATCAAAACTCAAGTTTTATTCTTCAGTGAAGTCAAAACTCAACTTTTGTTCATTCGGAAAGTCAAAATTAAAGTTTTGATCTTCAGGAAATTTAAATCTGAAGTTTCGTTCTTCAGTGAAGTCAAAACTCAAGTTTGGTTTTTCAGTGAAGTTAAAACTGAAGTTTGTTATTAACAAAAAAAAACAAAACCCATGTCTTGATCTTCAGGGAAATCAAAAATCAAGGTTTGTTCTTCAGTGAAGTCAAAACTCAACTTTTGTTCTTTAGGAAAGTCAAAATTAAAGTTTTGGTCTTCAGGAAATTGAAAACTGAAGTTTTGTTCTTCATTGAATTCAAAATTGATGTTTGGATTTTCAGTGAAGTTGAAACTCAAGTTTTGTTCTTCACAAAATTCAAAACTTAGGTCTTGATCTTCAGGGAAATCAAAACTCAAGTTTAGTTTTTCAGTGAAGTCAAAACTCCACTTTTGTTCTTTAGGAAAGTCAAAACTGAAGTTTTGATCTTCAGGAAATTTAAACTGAAGTTTCGTTCTTCACTGAAGTAAAAAATCAAGTTTGGTTTTTCATTGAAGTTAAAACTTTTGTTATTCACAAAAAAACAAAACCCAAGTAACGATCTTCAGGGAAATCAAAACTCAAGTTTTGTTCTTTAGTGAAGTCAAAACTCCACTTTTGTTCTTTAGGAAAGTCAAAATTAAAGTTTTGATATTCAGGAAATTTCAAACTGAAGATTCGTTCTTCAGTGAAGTCAAAACTCAAAGTTTTATCTTCAGGGATGTCAAAACTCAAGTTTGTTTTTCAGTGAAGTCAAAACTCAACTTTTGATCTTTAGGAAAGTCAAAACTGAAGTTTTAATCTTCAGGAAATTCCAAACTGAAGTTCCGTTCTTCAGTGAAATTAAAAATTAAGTTTTGTTTTTCATTGAAGTCAAAACTCAAGTTTTGTGCTTCACAAAATTCAAAACTTAAGTCTTGATCTCCAGGGAATTCAAAACTCAAGTTTTGTTTTTCAGTGAAGTCAAAACTCAACTTTTGTTTTTTAGGACAGTCACAACTGAAGTTTTGATCTTCAGGAAATTTAAAACTGAAGTTTCGTTCTTCACTGAAGTCAAAACTCAAGGTTGGGGTTTCAGTGAAGTAAAAACTTAAATTTTGTTATTCACAAAAAACAAAACCCAAGTCTTCATCTTCAGGGAAATCAAAACTCAAGTTTTGTTCTTCAGTGAAATCAAAACTCAACTTTTGTTCTTTAGGAAAGTCAAAATTAAAGTTTTGATCTTTAGGAAATTTAAAACTCAAGTTTCGTTCTTCATTGGAGTCAAAACTCAAGTTTGGTTTTTCAGTGAAGTTAAAACTTAAGTTTTGTTATTGAAAAAAATCAAAACCCAAGTCTTGATCTTCCAGGAAATCAAAACTCAAGTTTTGTTCTTCAGTGAAGTCAAAACTCAACTTTTGTTCTTTGGGAAAGTCAAAACTAAAGTTTTGATCTTTAGGAAATTCAAAACTGAAGTTTCTCTCTTCAGTGAAGTCAAAACTCAAGTTTAGTTTTTCAGTGAAGTTAAAACTCAAGTTCTGTTCTTCAGAAAAGTCAAAACTTAAGTCTTGTTTTTCAGGAAAATAAAAACTCAAATTTTGTTTTTCAGTGAATGCAAAACTCAACTTTTGTTCTTTAGGAAAGTCAAAACTGAAGTTTTGATTTTGAGGAAATTTAATACCAAAGTTTCGTTCTTCATTGAGGTCAAAAATAAGGTTTGGTTTTTAACTGAAGTTAAAACTTAAGTTTTGTTATTCACAAAAATTAAACCCAAGTCTTGATATTTAGGGAAATCAAAACTCAAGTTTTATTCTTCAGTGAAGTCAAAACTCAACTTTTGTTCATTCGGAAAGTCAAAATTAAAGTTTTGATCTTCAGGAAATTTAAATCTGAAGTTTCGTTCTTCAGTGAAGTCAAAACTCAAGTTTGGTTTTTCAGTGAAGTTAAAACTCAAGTTTTGTTCTTCACAAAATTCAAAACTTAGGTCTTGATCTTCAGGGAAATCAAAACTCAAGTTTAGTTTTTCAGTTAAGTTAAAAATCAAGTTCTGTTCTTCAGAAAAGTCAAAACTTAAGTCTTGTTTTTCAGGGAAATCAAAACTCAAATTTTGTTTTTCAGTGAAGTCAAAACTCACCTTTTGTTCTTTAGGAAAGTCAAAACTGACTTTTTGATTTTCAGGAAATTTAATACCGAAGTTTTGTTCTTCATTGAGGTCAAAAATAAGGTTTGGTTTTTAAGTGAAGTTAAAACTTAAGTTTTGTTATTTAACAAAAATCAAAACCCAAGTCTTGATCTTCCGGGAAATCAAAACTCAAGTTTTGTTCTTCAGTGAAGTCAAAACTCAACTTTTGTTCATTCGGAAAGTCAAAATTAAACTTTTGATCTTCAGGAAATTTAAAACTGAAGTTTCGTTCTTCAGTGAGGTCAAAACTCAAGTTTGGTTTTTCAGTGAAGTTGAAACTCAAGTTTTGTTTTTCACAAAATTGAAAACTTAGGTCTTGATCTTCAGGGAAATCAAAACTCAATCTTTGTTTTTCAGTGAAGTCAAAACTCAACTTTTGTTCTTTAGGAAAGTCAAAACTGAAGTTTTGATCTTCATGAAATTTAAAACTGGAGTTTCTTTCTTCAATAAAGTCAAAACTAAAGGTTGGTTTTTCAGTGAAGTTGAAACTCAAGTTTTGTTCTTCAAAAAATTCAAAACTTAGGTTTTGATCTTCATGGAAATTAAAACTCAAGTTTTGTTTTTGAGTGAAGTCAAAACTCAACTTTTGTTCTTTGGGAAAGTCAAAACTAAAGTTTTGATCTTTAGGAAATTCAAAACTGAAGTTTCCCTCTTCAGTGAAGTCAAAACTCAAGTTTAGTTTTTCAGTGAAGTTAAAACTCAAGTTCAGTTCTTCAGAAAAGTCAAAACTTAAGTCTTGTTTTTCAGGGAAATCAAAACTCAAATTTTGCTTTTCAGTGAATGCAAAACTCAACTTTTGTTCTTTAGGAAAGTCAAAACTGAAGTTTTGATTTTGAGGAAATTTAATACCAAAGTTTCGTTCTTCATTGAGGTCAAAAATAAGGTTTGGTTTTTAACTGAAGTTAAAACTTAAGTTTTGTTATTCACAAAAATCAAAACCCAAGTCTTGATCTTTAGGGAAATCAAATCTTAAGTTTTATTCTTCAGTGAAGTCAAAACTCAACTTTTGTTCATTCAGAAAGTCAAAATTAAAGTTTTGATCTTCAGGAAATTTAAATCTGAAGTTTCGTTCTTCAGTGAAGTCAAAACTCAAGTTTGGTTTTTCAGTGAAGTTAAAACTGAAGTTTTGTTATTAACAAAAAAAAACCCATGTCTTGATCTTCAGGGAAATAAAAAAATCAAGGTTTGTTCTTCAGTGAAGTCAAAACTCAACTTTTGCTCTTTAGGAAAGTCAAAATTAAAGTTTTGGTCTTCAGGAAATTGAAAACTGAGGTTTTGTTCTTCATTGAATTCAAAACTGATGTTTGGATTTTCAGTGAAGTTGAAACTCAAGTTTTGTTCTTCACAAAATTCAAAACTTAGGTCTTGATCTTCAGGGAAATCAAAACTCAAGTTTAGTTTTTCAGTGAAGTCAAATCTCCACTTTTGTTCTTTAGGAAAGTCAAAACTGAAGTTTGGATCTTCAGGAAATTTAAAACTGTAGTTTCGTTCTTCCACTGAAGTAAAAAATCAAGTTTGTTTTTTCATTGAAGTTAAAACTTTTGTTATTCACAAAAAACAAAACCCAAGTGACGATCTTCAGCTAAATCAAAACTCAAGTTTTGTTCTTTAGTGAAGTCAAAACTCCAATTTTGTTCTTTAGAAAAGTCAAAATTAAAGTTTTGATATTCAGGAAATTTAAAACTGAAGATTCGTTATTCATTGAAGTCAAAACTCAAAGTTTTATCTTCAGGGATGTCAGAACTCAAGTTTGTTTTTCAGTGAAGTCAAAACTCAACTTTTGATCTTTAGGAAAGTCAAAACTGAAGTTTTAATCTTCAGGAAATTCCAAACTGAAGTTCCGTTCTTCAGTGAAATTAAAAATTAAGTTTTGTTTTTCATTGAAGTCAATACTCAAGTTTTGTGCTTCACAAAATTCAAAACTTAAGTCTTGATCTTCAGGGAAATCAAAACTCAAGTTTTGTTTTTCAGTGAAGTCAAAACTCAACTTTTGTTTTTTAGGACAGTCACAACTGAAGTTTTGATCTTCAGGAAATTTAAAACTGAAGTTTCGTTCTTCACTGAAGTCAAAACTCAAGTTTGGTTTTTCAGTGAAGTAAAAACTTAAATTTTGTTATTCCCAAAAATCAAAACCCAAGTCTTCATCTTCCAAGAAATCAAAACTCAAGTTTTGTTCTTCAGTGAAATCAAAACTCAACTTTTGTTCTTTAGGAAAGTCAAAATTAAAGTTTTGATCTTCTGGAAATTTAAAACTGAAGTTTCGTTCTTCATTGGAGTCAAAACCCAAGTTTGGTTTTTCAGTGAAGTTAAAACTTAAGTTTTGTTACTGACAAAAATCAAAACCCAAGTCTTGATCTTCCGGGAAATCAAAACTCAAGTTTTGTTCTTCAGTGAAGTCAAAACTCAACTTTTGTTCTTTAGGAAAGTCAAAACTGAAGTTTTGATCATCATGAAATTTAAAACTGGAGTTTCTTTCTTCACTGAAGTCAAAACTAAAGTTTGGTTTTTCAGTGAAGTTGAAACTCAAGTTTTGTTCTTCACAAAATTCAAAACTTAGGTCTTGATCATCAGGGAAATTAAAACTCAAGTTTTGTTTTTAAGTGAAGTCAAAACTCAACTTTTGTTCTTTGGGAAAGTCAAAACTAAAGTTTTGATCTTTAGGAAATTCAAAACTGAAGTTTCTCTCTTCAGTGAAGTCAAAACTCAAGTTTAGTTTTTCAGTGAAGTTAAAACTCAAGTTCTGTTCTTCAGAAAAGTCAAAACTTAAGTCTTTTTTTTTTCAGGGAAATCAAAACTCAGATTTTGTTTTTCAGTGAATGCAAAACTCAACTTTTGTTCTTTAGGAAAGTCAAAACTGAAGTTTTGATTTTGAGGAAATTTAATACCAAAGTTTCGTTCTTCATTGAGGTCAAAAATAAGTTTTGGTTTTTAACTGAAGTTAAAACTTAAGTTTTGTTATTCACAAAAATCAAAACCCAAGTCTTGATCTTTAGGGAAATCAAAACTCAAATTTTATTCTTCAGTGAAGTCAAAACTCAACTTTTGTTCATTCGGAAAGTCAAAATTAAAGTTTTGATCTTCAGGAAATTTAAATCTGAAGTTTCGTTCTTCAGTGAAGTCAAAACTCAAGTTTGGTTTTTCAGTGAAGTTAAAACTCAAGTTTTGTTATTATCAAAAAAACAAAACCCATGTCTTGATCTTCAGGGAAATCAAAAATCAAGGTTGCCCTTCAGTGAAGTCAAAACTCAACTTTTGTTCTTTAGGAAAGTCAAAATTAAAGTTTTGATCTTCAGGAAATTTAAAACTGAGGTTTTGTTCTTCATTGAATTCAAAACTGATGTTTGGATTTTCAGTGAAGTAGAAACTCAAGTTTTGTTCTTCACAAAATTCAAAACTTAGGTCTTGATCTTCAGGGAAATCAAAACTCAAGTTTAGTTTTTCAGTGAAGTTAAAACTCAAGTTCTGTTCTTCAGAAAAGTCAAAACTTAAGTCTTGTTTTTCAGGGAAATCAAAACTCAAATTTTGTTTTTCAGTGAAGTCAAAACTCAACTTTTGTTCTTTAGGAAAGTCAAAACTGAAGTTTTGATTTTCAGGAAATTTAATACCGAAGTTTTGTTCTTCATTGAGGTCAAAAATAAGGTTTGGTTTTTAAGTGAAGTTAAAACTTAAGTTTTGTTATTAACAAAAATCAAAACCCAAGTCTTGATCTTTAGGGAAATCAAAACTCAAGTTTTGTTCTTCAGTGAAGTCAAAACTCAACTTTTGTTCTTTAGGAAAGTCAAAATTAAAGTTTTGATCTTCAGGAATTTAAAACTGAAGTTTCGTTCTTCAGTGAAGTCAAAACTCAAGTTTGGTTTTTCAGTGAAGTTGAAACTCAAGTTTTGTTCTTCACAAAATCCAAAACTTAGGTCTTGATCTTCAGGGAAATCAAAACTCAATCTTTGTTTTTCAGTGAAGTCAAAACTCAACTTTTGTTCTTTAGGAAAGTCAAAACTGAAGTTTTGATCTTAATGAAATTTAAAACTGGAGTTTCTTTCTTCACTGAAGTCAAAACTAAAGTTTGGTTTTTCAGTGAAGTTGAAACTCAAGTTTTGTTCTTCTAAAAATTCAAAACTTAGGTCTTGACCTTCAGGAAAATTAAAACTCAAGTTTTTTTTTAAGTGAAGTCAAAACTCAACTTTTGTTCTTTGGGAAAGTCAAAACTAAAGTTTTGATCTTTAGGAAATTCAAAACTGAAGTTTCTCTCTTCAGTGAAGTCAAAACTCAAGTTTAGTTTTTCAGTGAAGTTAAAACTCAAGTTCTGTTCTTCAGAAAAGTCAAAACTTAAGTCTTGTCTTTCAGGGAAATCAAAACTCAAATTTTGTTTTTCAGTGAATGCAAAATTCAACTTTTGTTCTTTAGGAAAGTCAAAACTGAAGTTTTGATTTTGAGGAAATTTAATACCAAAGTTTCGTTCTTCATTGAGGTCAAAAATAAGGTTTGGTTTTTAACTGAAGTTAAAACTTAAGTTTTGTTATTCACAAAAATCAAAATCCAAGTCTTGATCTTTAGGGAAATCAAAACTCAAGTTTTATTCTTCAGTGAAGTCAAAACTCAACTTTTGTTCATTCGGAAAGTCAAAATTAAAGTTTTGATCTTCAGGAAATTTAAATCTGAAGTTTCGTTCTTCAGTGAAGTCAAAACTCAAGTTTGGTTTTTCAGTGAAGTTAAAACTGAAGTTTTGTTATTAACAAAAAAATAAAACCCATGTCTTGATCTTCAGGGAAATCAAAAATCAAGGTTTGTTCTTCAGTGAAGTCAAAACTCAACTTTTGCTCTTCAGGAAAGTCAAAATTAAAGTTTTGGTCTTCAGGAAATTGAAAACTGAGGTTTTGTTCTTCATTGAATTCAAAACTGATGTTTGGATTTTCAGTGAAGTTGAAACTCAAGTTTTGTTCTTCACAAAATTCAAAACTTAGGTCTTGATCTTCTGGGAAATCAAAACTCAAGTTTAGTTTTTCAGTGAAGTCAAAACTCCACTTTTGTTCTTTAGGAAAGTCAAAACTGAAGTTTTGATCTTCAGGAAATTTAAAACTGAAGTTTCGTTCTTCACTGAAGTAAAAAATCAAGTTTGGTTTTTCATTGAAGTTAAAACTTTTGTTATTCACAAAAAACAAAACCCAAGTAACGATCTTCAGGGAAATCAAAACTCAAGTTTTGTTCTTTAGTGAAGTCAAAACTCCACTTTTGTTCTTCAGGAAAGTCAAAATTAAAGTTTTGATATTCAGGAAATTTAAAACTGAAGATTCGTTCTTCAGTGAAGTCAAAACTCAAAGTTTTATCTTCAGAGATGTCAGAACTCAAGTTTGTTTTTCAGTGAAGTCAAAACTCAACTTTTGATCTTTAGGAAAGTCAAAACTGAAGTTTTAATCTTCAGGGAATTCCAAACTGAAGTTCCGTTCTTCAGTGAAATTAAAAATTAAGTTTTGTTTTTCATTGAAGTCAAAACTCAAGTTTTGTGCTTCACAAAATTCAAAACTTAAGTCTTGATCTTCAGGGAAATCAAAACTCAAGTTTTGTTTTTCAGTGAAGTCAAAACTTAACTTTTGTTTTTTAGGACAGTCACAACTGAAGTTTTGATCTTCAGGAAATTTAAAACTGAAGTGTCGTTCTTCACTGAAGTTAAAACTCAAGTTTGGTTTTTCAGTGAAGTAAAAACTTAAATTTTGTTATTCACAAAAATCAAAACCCAAGTCTTCATCTTCCGGGAAATCAAAACTCAAGTTTTGTTCTTCAGTGAAATCAAAACTCAACTTTTGTTCTTTAGGAAAGTCAAAATTAAAGTTTTGATCTTCTGGAAATTTAAAACTGAAGTTTCGTTCTTCATTGGAGTAAAAACTCAAGTTTGGTTTTTCAGTGAAGTTAAAACTTAAGTTTTGTTACTGACAAAAATCAAAACCCAAGTCTTGATCTTCCGGGAAATCAAAACTCAAGTTTTGTTCTTCAGTGAAGTCAAAACTCAACTTTTGTTCTTTAGGAAAGTAAAAATTAAAGTTTTGATCTTCAGGAAATTTAAAACTGAAGTTTCGTTCTTCAGTGAAGTCAAAACTCAAGTTTGGTTTTTCAGTGAAGTTGAAACTCAAGTTTTGTTCTTCACAAAATTCAAAACTTAGGTCTTGATCTTAAGGGAAATCAAAACTCAATCTTTGTTTTTCAGTGAAGTCAAAACTCAACTTTTGTTCTTTAGGAAAGTCAAAACTGAAGTTTTGATCTTCATGAAATTTAAAACTGGAGTTTCTTTCTTCACTGAAGTCAAAACTAAAGTTTGGTTTTTCAGTGAAGTTGAAACTCAAGTTTAGTTCTTCACAAAATTCAAAACTTAGGTCTTGATCTTCAGGGAAATTAAAACTCAAGTTTTGTTTTTAAGTGAAGTCAAAACTCAACTTTTGTTCTTTGAGAAAGTCAAAACTAAAGTTTTGATCTTTAGGAAATTCAAAACTGAAGTTTCTCTCTTCAGTGAAGTCAAAACTCAAGTTTAGTTCTTCAGTGAAGTTAAAACTCAAGTTCTGTTCTTCAGAAAAGTCAAAACTTAAGTCTTGTTTTTCAGGGAAATCAAAACTCAAATTTTGTTTTTCAGTGAATGCAAAACTCAACTTTTGTTCTTTAGGAAAGTCAAAACTGAAGTTTTGATTTTGAGGAAATTTAATACCAAAATTTCGTTCTTCATTGAGGTCAAAAATAAGGTTTGGTTTTTAACTGATGTTAAAACTTAAGTTTTGTTATTCACAAAAATCAAAACCCAAGTCTTGATCTTTAGGGAAATCAAAACTCAAGTTTTATTCTTCAGTGAAGTAAAAACTCAACTTTTGTTCATTTGTAAAGTCAAAATTAAAGTTTTGATCTTCAGGAAATTTAAATCTGAAGTTTCGTTCTTCAGTGAAGTCAAAACTCAAGTTTGGTTTTTCAGTGAAGTTAAAACTGAAGTTTTGTTATTAACAAAAAAACAAAACGCATGTCTTGATCTTCAGGGAAATAAAAAATCAAGGTTTGTTCTTCAGTGAAGTCAAAACTCAACTTTTGTTCTTTAGGAAAGTCAAAATTAAAGTTTTGGTCTTCAGGAAATTGAAAACTGAGGTTTTTTTCTTCATTGAATTCAAAACTGATGTTTGGATTTTCAGTGAAGTTGAAACTCAAGTTTTGTTCTTCACAAAATTCAAAACTTAGGTCTTGATCTTCAGGGAAATCAAAACTCAAGTTTAGTTTTTCAGTGAAGTGAAAACTCCACTTTTGTTCTTTAGGAAAGTCAAAACTGAAGTTTTGATCTTCGGGAAATTTAAAACTGAAGTTTCGTTCTTCACTGAAGTAAAAAATCAAGTTTGGTTTTTCATTGAAGTTAAAACTTTTGTTATTCACAAAAAACAAAACCCAAGTAACGATCTTCAGGGAAATCAAAACTCAAGTTTTGTTCTTTAGTGAAGTCAAAACTCCACTTGTTCTTTAGGAAAGTGAAAATTAAAGTTTTGATATTCAGGAAATTTCAAACTGAAGATTCGTTCTTCAGTGAAGTCAAAACTCAAAGTTTTATTTTCAGGGATGTCAGAACTCAAGTTTGTTTTTCAGTGAAGTCAAAACTCAACTTTTGATCTTTAGGAAAGTCAAAACTGAAGTTTCAATCTTCAGGAAATTCCAAACTGAAGTTCCGTTCTTCAGTGAAATTAAAAATTAAGTTTTGTTTTTCATTGAAATCAAAACTCAAGTTTTGTTTTTCAGTGAAGACAAAACTCAACTTTTGTTTTTTAGGACAGTCACAACTGAAGTTTTGATCTTCAGGAAATTTAAAACTGAAGTTTCGTTCTTCACTGAAGTCAAAACTCAAGTTTGGTTTTTCAGTGAAGTAAAAACTTAAATTTTGTTATTCACAAAAATCAAAACCCAAGTCTTCATCTTCCGGGAAATCAAAACTCAAGTTTTGTTCTTTAGTGAAATCAAAACTCAACTTTTGTTCTTTAGGAAAGTCAAAATTAAAGTTTTGATCTTCTGGAAATTTAAAACTGAAGTTTCGTTCTTCATTGGAGTCAAAACTCAAGTTTGGTTTTTCAGTTAATTTAAAACTTAAGTTTTGTTACTGACAAAAATCAAAACCCAAGTCTTGATCTTCCGGGAAATCAAAACTCAAGTTTTGTTCTTCAGTGAAGTCAAAACTCAACTTTTGTTCTTTAGGAAAGTAAAAATTAAAGTTTTGATCCTCAGGAAATTTAAAACTGAAGTTTCGTTCTTCAGTGAAGTCAAAACTCAAGTTTGGTTTTTCAGTGAAGTTGAAACTCAAGTTTTGTTCTTCACAAAATTCAAAACTTAGGTCTTGATCTTCAGGGAAATCAAAACTCAATCTTTGTTTTTCAGTGAAGTAAATCTCAACCTTTGTTCTTTAGGAAAGTCAAAACTGAAGTTTTGATCTTCATGAAATTTAAAATTGGAGTTTCTTTCTTCACTGAAGTCAAAACTAAAGTTTGGTTTTTCAGTGAAGTTGAAACTCAAGTTTTGTTCTTCACAAAATTCAAAACTTAGGTCTTGATCTTCAGGGAAATTAAAAATCAAGTTTTGTTTTTAAGTGAAGTCAAAACTCAACTTTTGTTCTTTGGGAAAGTCAAAACTAAAGTTTTGATCTTTAGGAAATTCAAAACTGAAGTTTCTCTCTTCAGTGAAGTCAAAACTCAAGTTTAGTTTTTCAGTGAAGTTAAAACTCAAGTTCTGTTCTTCAGAAAAGTCAAAACTTAAGTCTTGTTTTTCAGGGAAATCAAAACTCAAATTTTGTTTTTCAGTGAATGCAAAACTCAACTTTTGTTCTTTAGGAAAGTCAAAACTGAAGTTTTGATTTTGAGGAAATTTAATACCAAAGTTTCGTTCTTCATTGAGGTCAAAAATAAGTTTTGGTTTTTAACTGAAGTTAAAACTTAAGTTTTGTTATTCACAAAAATCAAAACCCAAGTCTTGATCTTTAGGGAAATCAAAACTCAAGTTTTATTCTTCAGTGAAGTCAAAACTCAACTTTTATTCATTCGGAAAGTCAAAATTAAAGTTTTGATCTTCAGGAAATTTAAATCTGAAGTTTCGTTCTTCAGTGAAGTCAAAACTCAAGTTTGGTTTTTCAGTGAAGTTAAAACTGAAGTTTTGTTATTAACAAAAAAACAAAACCCATGTCTTGATCTTCAGGGAAATCAAAAATCAAGGTTTGTTCTTCAGTGAAGTCAAAACTCAACTTTTGTTCTTTAGGAAAGTCAAAATTAAAGTTTTGATCTTCAGGAAATTGAAAACTGAGGTTTTGTTCTTCATTGGATTCAAAACTGATGTTTGGATTTTCAGTGAAGTTGAAACTCAAGTTTTGTTCTTCACAAAATTCAAAACTTAGGTCTTGATCTTCAGGGAAATCAAAACTCAAGTTTAGTTTTTCAGTTAAGTTAAAACTCAAGTTCTGTTCTTCACAAAAGTCAAAACTTAAGTCTTGTTTTTCAGGGAAATCTAAACTCAAATTTTGTTTTTCAGTGAAGTCAAAACTCAACTTTTGTTCTTTAGGAAAGTCAAAACTGAAGTTTTGATTTTCAGGAAATTTAATACCGAAGTTTTGTTCTTCATTGAGGTCAAAAATAAGGTTTGGTTTTTAAGTGAAGTTAAAACTTAAGTTTTGTTATTAACAAAAATCAAAACCCAAGTCTTGATCTTTAGGGAAATCAAAACTCAAGTTTTGTTCTTCAGTGAAGTCAAAACTCAACTTTTGTTCTTTAGGGAAGTCAAAATTAAAGTTTTGACCTTCAGGAAATTTAAAACTGAAGTTTCGTTCTTCAGTGAAGTCAAAACTAAAGTTTGGTTTTTCAGTGAAGTTGAAACTCAAGTTTTGTTCTTCACAAAATTGAAAACTTAGGTCTCGATCTTCAGGAAATCAAAACTCAATCTTTGTTTTTCAGTGAAGTCAAAACTCAACTTTTGTTCTTTAGGAAAGTCAAAACTGAAGTTTTGATCTTCATGAAATTTAAAACTGGAGTTTCTTTCTTCACTGAAGTCAAAACTAAAGTTTGGTTTTTCAGTGAAGTTGAAACTCAAGTTTTGTTCTTCAAAAAATTCAAAACTTAGATCTTGATCTTCAGGGAAATTAAAACTCAAGTTTTGTTTTTAAGTGAAGTCAAAACTCAACTTTTGTTCTTTGGGAAAGTCAAAACTAAAGTTTTGATCTTTAGGAAATTCAAAACTGAAGTTTCTCTCTTCAGTGAAGTCAAAACTCAAGTTTAGTTTTTCAGTGAAGTTAAAACTCAAGTTCTGTTCTTCAGAAAAGTCAAAACTTAAGTCTTGTTTTTCAGGGAAATCGAAACTCAAATTTTGTTTTTCAGTGAATGCAAAACTCAACTTTTGTTCTTTAGGAAAGTCAAAACTGAAGTTTTGATTTTGAGGAAATTTAATACCAAAGTTTCGTTCTTCATTGAGGTCAAAAATAAGTTTTGGTTTTTAACTGAATTTAAAACTTAAGTTTTGTTATTCACAAAAATCAAAACCCAATTCTTGATCTTTAGGGAAATCAAAACTCAAGTTTTATTCTTCAGTGAAGTCAAAACTCAACTTTTGTTCATTCGGAAAGTCAAAATTAAAGTTTTGATCTTCAGGAAATTTAAATCTGAAGTTTCGTTCTTCAGTGAAGTCAAAACTCACGTTTGGTTTTTCAGTGAAGTTACAACTGAAGTTTTGTTATTAACAAAAAAACAAAACCCATGTCTTGATCTTCAGGGAAATAAAAAATCAAGGTTTGTTCTTCAGTGAAGTCAAAACTCAACTTTTGTTCATTAGGAAAGTCAAAATTAAAGTTTTGAACTTCAGGAAATTTAAGACTGAGGTTTTGTTCTTCATTGAATTCAAAACTGATGTTTGGATTTTCAGTGAAGTTGAAACTCAAGTTTTGTTCTTCACAAAATTCAAAACTTAGGTCTTGATCTTCAGGGAAATCAAAACTCAAGTTTAGTTTTTCAGTTAAGTTAAAACTCAAGTTCTGTTCTTCAGAAAAGTCAAAACTTAAGTCTTGTTTTTCAGGGAAATCAAAACTCAAATTTTGTTTTTCAATGAAGTCAAAACTCAACTTTTGTTCTTTAGGAAAGTCAAAACTGAAGTTTTGATTTTCAGGAAATTTAATACCGAAGTTTTGTTCTTCATTGAGGTCAAAAATAAGGTTTGGTTTTTAAGTGAAGTTAAAACTTAAGTTTTGTTATTAACAAAAATCAAAACCCAAGTCTTGATCTTTAGGGAAATCAAAACTCAAGTTTTGTTCTTCAGTGAAGTCAAAACTCAACTTTTGTTCTTTAGGAAAGTCAAAATTAAAGTTTTGATCTTCAGGAAATTTAAAACTGAAGTTTCGTTCTTCAGTGAAGTCAAAACTCAAGTTTGGTTTTTCAGTGAAGTTGAAACTCAAGTTTTGTTCTTCACAAAATTGAAAACTTAGGTCTTGATCTTCAGGGAAATCAAAACTCAATCTTTGTTTTTCAGTGAATTCAAAACTCAACTTTTGTTCTTTAGGAAAGTCAAAACTGAAGTTTTGATCTTCATGAAATTTAAAACTTGAGTTTCTTTCTTCACTGAAGTCAAAACTAAAGTTTGGTTTTTCAGTGAAGTTGAAACTCAAGTTTTGTTCTTCAAAAAATTCAAAACTTAGGTCTTGATCTTCAGGGAAATTAAAACTCAAGTTTTGTTTTTAAGTGAAGTCAAAACGCAACTTTTGTTCTTTGGGAAAGTGAAAATTAAAGTTTTGATCTTTAGGAAATTCAAAACTGAAGTTTCTCTCTTCAGTGAAGTCAAAACTCAAGTTTAGTTTTTCAGTGAAGTTAAAACTCAAGTTCTGTTCTTTAGAAAAGTCAAAACTTAAGTCTTGATTTTCGGATAAATCAAAACTCAAATTTTGTTTTTCAGTGAATGCAAAACTCAACTTTTGTTCTTTAGGAAAGTCAAAACTGAAGTTTTGATTTTGAGGAAATTTAATACCAAAGTTTCGTTCTTCATTGAGGTCAAAAATAAAGTTTGGCTTTTAACTGAAGTTAAAACTTAAGTTTTGTTATTCACAAAAATCAAAATCCAAGTCTTGATCTTTAGGGAAATCAAAACTCAAGTTTTATTCTTCAGTGAAGTCAAAACTCAACTTTTGTTCATTCGGAAAGTCAAAATTAAAGTTTCGATCTTCAGGAAATTTAAATCTGAAGTTTCGTTCTTCATTGAAGTCAAAACTCAAGTTTGGTTTTTCAGTGAAGTTAAAACTGAAGTTTTGTTATTAACAAAAAAAAAAACCCATGTCTTGATCTTCAGGGAAATAAAAAATCAAGGTTTGTTCTTCAATGAAGTCAAAACTCAACTTTTGTTCTTTAGGAAAGTCAAAATTAAAGTTTTGGTCTTCAGGAAATTGAAAACTGAGGTTTTGTTCTTCACTGAATTCAAAACTGATGTTTGGATTTTCATTGAAGTTGAAACTCAAGTTTTGTTCTTCACAAAATTCAAAACTTAGGTCTTGATCTTCAGGGAAATCAAAACTCAAGTTTAGTTTTTCAGTGAAGTCAAAACTCCACTTTTGTTCTTTAGGAAAGTCAAAACTGAAGTTTTGATCTTCAGGAAATTTAAAACTGAAGTTTCGTTCTTCACTGAAGTAAAAAATCAAGTTTGGTTTTTCATTGAAGTTAAAACTTTTGTTATTCACAAAAAACAAAACCCAAGTAACGATCTTCAGGGAAATCAAAACTCAAGTTTTGTTCTTTAGTGAAGTCAAAACTACAATTTTGTTCTTTAGGAAAGTCAAAATTAATGTTTTGATATTCAGGAAATTTCAAACTGAAGATTCGTTCTTCAGTGAAGTCAAAACTCAAAGTTTTATCTTCAGGGATGTCAGAACTCAAGTTTGTTTTTCAGTGAAGTCAAAACTCAACTTTTGATCTTTAGGAAAGTCAAAACTGAAGTTTTAATCTTCAGGAAATTCCAAACTGAAGTTCCGTTCTTCAGTGAAATTAAAAATTAAGTTTTGTTTTTCATTGAAGTCAAAACTCAAGTTTTGTGCTTCACAAAATTCAAAACTTAAGTCTTGATCTTCAGGGAAATCAAAACTCAAGTTTTGTTTTTCAGTGAAGTCAAAACTCAACTTTTGTTTTTTAGGACAGTCACAACTGAAGTTTTGATCTTCAGGAAATTTAAAACTGAAGTTTCGTTCTTCACTGAAGTCAAAACTCAAGTTTGGTTTTTCAGTGAAGTAAAAACTTAAATTTTGTTATTCACAAAAATCAAAACCCAAGTCTTCATCTTCCGGGAAATCAAAACTCAAGTTTTGTTCATCAGTGAAATCAAAACTCAACTTTTGTTCTTTAGGAAAGTCAAAATTAAAGTTTTGATCTTCTGGAAATTTAAAACTGAAGTTTCGTTCTTCATTGGAGTCAAAACTCAAGTTTGGTTTTTTAGTGAAGTTAAAACTTAAGTTTTGTTACTGACAAAAATCAAAACCCAAGTCTTGATCTTCCGGGAAATCAAAACTCAAGTTTTGTTCTTCAGTGAAGTCAAAACTCAACTTTTGTTCTTTAGGAAAGTCAAAATTAAAGTTTTGATCTTCAGGAAATTTAAAACTTAAGTTTCGTTCTTCAGTGAAGTCAAAACTCTAGTTTGGTTTTTCAGTGAAGTTGAAACTCAAGTTTTGTTCTTCACAAAATTCAAAACTTAGGTCTTGGTCTTCAGGGAAATTAAAACTCAAGTTTTGTTTTTAAGTGAAGTCAAAACTCAACTTTTGTTCTTTGGGAAAGTCAAAACTAAAGTTTTGATCTTTAGGAAATTCAAAACTGAAGTTTCTCTCTTCAGTGAAGTCAAAACTCAAGTTTAGTTTTTCAGTGAAGTTAAAACTCAAGTTCTGTTCTTCAGAAAAGTCAAAACTTAAGTCTTGTTTTTCAGGGAAATCAAAACTCAAATTTTGTTTTTCAGTGAATGCAAAACTCAACTTTTGTTCTTTAGGAAAGTCAAAACTGAAGTTTTGATTTTGAGGAAATTTAATACCAAAGTTTCGTTCTTCATTGAGGTCAAAAATAAGTTTTGGTTTTTAACTGAAGTTAAAACTTAAGTTTTGTTATTCACAAAAATCAAAACCCAAGTCTTGAACTTTAGGGAAATCAAAACTCAAGTTTTATTCTTCAGTGAAGTCAAAACTCAACTTTTGTTCATTCGGAAAGTCAAAATTAAAGTTTTGATCTTCAGGAAATTTAAATCTGAAGTTTCGTTCTTCAGTGAAGTCAAAACTCAAGTTTGGTTCTTCAGTGAAGTTAAAACTGAAGTTTTGTTATTAACAAAAAAACAAAACCCATGTCTTGATCTTCAGGGAAATCAAAAATCAAGGTTTGTTCTTCAGTGAAGTCAAAACTCAACTTTTGTTCTTTAGGAAAGTCAAAATTAAAGTTTTGATCTTCAGGAAATTTAAAACTGAGGTTTTGTTCTTCATTGAATCCAAAACTGATTTTTGGATTTTCAGTGAAGTTGAAACTCAAGTTTTGTTCTTTACAAAATTCAAAACTTAGGTCTTGATCTTCAGGGAAATCAAAACTGAAGTTTAGTTTTTCAGTTAAGTTAAAACTTAAGTTCTGTTCTTCAGAAAAGTCAAAACTTAAGCCTTGTTTTTCAGGGAAATCAAAACTGAAATTTTGTTTTTCAGTGAAGTCAAAACTCAACTTTTGTTCTTTAGGAAAGTCAAAACTGAAGTTTTGATTTTCATGAAATTTAATACCGAAGTTTTGTTCTTCATTGAGGTCAAAAATAAGGTTTGGTTTTTAAGTGAAGTTAAAACTTAAGTTTTGTTATTAACAAAAATCAAAACCTTAGTCTTGATCTTTAGGGAAATCAAAACTCAAGTTTTGTTCTTCAGTGAAGTCAAAACTCAACTTTTGTTCTTTAGGAAAGTCAAAATTAAAGTTTTGATCTTCAGGAAATTTAAATCTGAAGTTTCGTTCTTCAGTGAAGTCAAAACTCAAGTTTGGTTTTTCAGTGAAGTTGAAACTCAAGTTTTGTTCTTCACAAAATTCAAAACTTAGGTCTTGATCTTCAGGGAAATCAAAACTCAATCTTTGTTTTTCAGTGAAGTCAAAACTCAACTTTTGTTCTTTAGGAAAGTCAAAACTGAAGTTTTGATCTTCATGAAATTTAAAACTGGAGTTTCTTTCTTCACTGAAGTCAAAACTAAAGTTTGGTTTTTCAGTGAAGTTGAAACTCAAGTTTTGTTCTTCACAAAATTCAAAACTTAGGTCTTGATCTTCAGGGAAATTAAAACTCAAGTTTTGTTTTTAAGTGAAGTCAAAACTCAACTTTTGTTCTTTGGGAAAGTCAAAACTAGTTTTGATCTTTAGGAAATTCAAAACTGAAGTTTCTCTCTTCAGTGAAGTCAAAACTCAAGTTTAGTTTTTCAGTGAAGTTAAAACTCAAGTTCTGTTCTTCAGAAAAGTCAAAACTTAAGTCTTGTTTTTCAGGGAAATCAAAACTCAAATTTTGTTTTTCAGTGAATGCAAAACTCAACTTTTGTTCTTTAGGAAAGTCAAAACTGAAGTTTTGATTTTGAGGAAATTTAATACCAAAGTTTCGTTCTTCATTGAGGTCAAAAATAAGTTTTGGTTTTTAACTGAAGTTAAAACTTAAGTTTTGTTATTCACAAAAATCAAAACCCAAGTCTTGATCTTTAGGGAAATCAAAACTCAAGTTTTATTCTTCAGTGAAGTCAAAACTCAACTTCTGTTCATTCGGAAAGTCAAAATTAAAGTTTTGATCTTCAGGAAATTTAAATCTGAAGTTTCGTTCTTCAGTGAAGTCAAAACTCAAGTTTGGTTTTTCAGTGAAGTTAAAACTGAAGTTTTGTTATTAACAAAAAAACAAAACCCATGTCTTGATCTTCAGGGAAATCAAAAATCAAGGTTTGTTCTTCAGTGAAGTCAAAACTCAACTTTTGTTCTTTAGGAAAGTCAAAATTAAAGTTTTGATCTTCAGGAAATTTAAAACTGAGGTTTTGTTCTTCATTGAATTCAAAACTGATGTTTGGATTTTCAGTGAAGTTGAAACTCAAGTTTTGTTCTTCACAAAATTCAAATCTTAGGTCTTTATCTTCAGGGAAATCAAAACTCAAGTTTAGTTTTTCAGTTAAGTTAAAACTTAAGTTCTGTTCTTCAGAAAAGCCAAAACTTAAGCCTTGTTTTTCAGGGAAATCAAAACTCAAATTTTGTTTTTCAGTGAAGTCAAAACTCAACTTTTGTTCTTTAGGAAAGTCAAAACTGAAGTTTTGATTTTCATGAAATTTAATACCGAAGTTTTGTTCTTCATTGAGGTCAAAAATAAGGTTTGGTTTTTAAGTGAAGTTAAAATTTAAGTTTTGTTATTAACAAAAATCAAAACCCAAGTCTTGATCTTTAGGGAAATCAAAACTCAAGTTTTGTTCTTCAGTGAAGTCAAAACTCAACTTTTGTTCTTTAGGAAAGTCAAAATTAAAGTTTTGACCTTCAGAAAATTTAAAACTGAAGTTTCGTTCTTCAGTGAAGTCAAAACTCAAGTTTGGTTTTTCAGTGAAGTTGAAACTCAAGTTTTGTTCTTCACAAAATTCAAAACTTAGGTCTTGATCTTCAGGGAAATCAAAACTCAATCTTTGTTTTTCAGTGAAGTCAAAACTCAACTTTTGTTCTTTAGGAAAGTCAAAACTGAAGTTTTGATCTTCAGGAAATTTAAAACTGGGGTTTCTTTCTTCACTGAAGTCAAAACTAAAGTTTGGTTTTTCAGTGAAGTTGAAACTCAAGTTTTATTCTTCAAAAAATTCAAAACTTAGGTATTGATCTTCAGGGAAATTAAAACTCAAGTTTTGTTTTTAAGTGAAGTCAAAACTCAACTTTTGTTCTTTGGGAAAGTCAAAACTAAAGTTTTGATCTTTAGGAAATTCAAAACTTAAGTTTCTCTCTTCAGTGAAGTCAAAACTCAAGTTTAGTTTTTCAGTGAAGTTAATACTCAAGTTCTGTTCTTCAGAAAAGTCAAAACTTAAGTCTTGTTTTTCAGGGAAATCAAAACTCAAATTTTGTTTTTCAGTGAATGCAAAACTCAACTTTTGTTCTTTAGGAAAGTCAAAACTGAAGTTTTGATTTTGAGGAAATTTAATACCAAAGTTTCGTTCTTCATTGAGGTCAAAAATAAGGTTTGGTTTTTAACTGAAGTTAAAACTTAAGTTTTGTTATTCACAAAAATCAAAACCCAATTCTTGATCTTTAGGGAAATCAAAACTCAAGTTTTATTCTTCAGTGAAGTCAAAACTCAACTTTTGTTCATTCGGAAAATCAAAATTAAAGTTTTGATCTTCAGGAAATTTAAATCTGAAGTTTCGTTCTTCAGTGAAGTCAAAACTCACGTTTGGTTTTTCAGTGAAGTGAAAACTGAAGTTTTGTTATTAACAAAAAAACAAAACCCATGTCTTGATCTTCAGGGAAATCAAAAATCAAGGTTTGTTCTTCAGTGAAGTCAAAACTCAACTTTTGTTCTTTAGGAAAGTCAAAATTAAAGTTTTGATCTTCAGGAAATTTAAAACTGAGGTTTTTTTCTTCATTGAATTCAAAACTGATGTCTAGATTTTCAGTGAAGTTGAAACTCAAGTTTTGTTCTTCACAAAATTCAAAACTTAGGTCTTGATCTTCAGGGAAATCAAAACTCAAGTTTAGTTTTTCAGTTAAGTTAAAACTCAAGTTCTGTTCTTCAAAAAAGTCAAAAAAGTAAAAAAAGTCAAGTCTTGCTTTTCAGGGAAATCAAAACTCAAATTTTGTTTTTCAGTGAAGTCAAAACTTAACTTTTGTTCTTTAGGAAAGTCAAAACTGAAGTTTTGTTTTTCAGGAAATTTAATACCGAAGTTTTGTTCTTTATTGAGGTCAAAAATAAGGTTTGGTTTTGAAGTGAAGTTAAAACTTAAGTTTTGTTATTAACAAAAATCAAAACCCAAGTCTTGATCTTTAGGGAAATCAAAACTCAAGTTTTGTTCTTCAGTGAAGTCAAAACTCAACTTTTGTTCTTTAGGAGAGTCAAAATTAAAGTTTTGATCTTCAGGAAATTTAAAACTGAAGTTTCGTTCTTCAGTGAAGTCAAAACTCAAGTTTGGTTTTCAGTGAAGTTGAAACTCCAGTTTTGTTCTTCACAAAATTGAAAACTTAGGTCTTGATCTTCAGGGAAATCAAAACTCAATCTTTGTTTTTCAGTGAAGTCAAAACTCAACTTTTGTTCTTTAGGAAAATCAAAACTCAAGTTTTGATCTTCATGAAATTTAAAATTGGAGTGGAGTTTCTTTCTTCACTGAAGTCAAAACTAAAGTTTGGTTTTTCATTGAAGTTGAAACTCAAGTTTTGTTCTTCAAAAAATTCAAAACTTAGGTCTTGATCTTCAGGGAAATTAAAACTCAAGTTTGTTTTTAAGTGAAGTCAAAACTGATGTCTGGATTTTCAGTGAAGTTGAAACTCAAGTTTTGTTCTTCACATAATTCAAAACTTAGGTCTTGATCTTCAGGGAAATCAAAACTCAAGTTTAGTTTTTCAGTTAAGTTAAAACTCAAGTTCTGTTCTTCAGAAAAGTCAAAACTTAAGTCTTGTTTTTCAGGGAAATCAAAACTCAAATTTTGTTTTTCAGTGAAGTCAAAACTCAACTTTTGTTCTTTAGGAAAGTCAAAACTGAAGTTTTGATCTTCAGGAAATTTAAAACTGAAGTTTCGTTCTTCAGTGAAGTCAAAACTCAAGTTTTGTTTTTCAGTGAAGTTGAAACTCAAGTTTTGTTTTTTAGGACAGTCACAACTGAAGTTTTGATTTTGAGGAATTTTAATACCGAAGTTTTGTTCTTCATTGAGGTCAAAAATAAGGTTTGGTTTTTAAGTGAAGTTAAAACTTAAGTTTTGTTATTAACAAAAATCAAAACCCAAGTCTTGATCTTTAGGGAAATCAAAACTCAAGTTTTGTTCTTCAGTGAAGTCAAAACTCAACTTTTGTTCTTTAGGAAAGTCAAAATTAAAGTTTTGATCTTCAGGAAATTTAAAACTGAAGTTTCGTTCTTCAGTGAAGTCAAAACTCAAGTTTGGTTTTTCAGTGAAGTTAAAACTGAAGTTTTTTTATTAACAAAAAAAACAAAACCCATGTCTTGATCTTCAGGGAAATCAAAAATCAAGGTTTGTTCTTCAGTGAAGTAAAACTCAACTTTTGTTGTTTAGAAAAGTCAAAATTAAAGTTTTGGTCTTCAGGAAATTGAAAACTGAGGTTTTGTTCTTCATTGAATTCAAAATTGATGTTTGGATTTTCAGTGAAGTTGAAACTCAAGTTTTGTTCTTCACAAAATTCAAAACTTAGGTCTTGATCTTCAGGGAAATCAAAACTCAAGTTTAGTTTTTCAGTGAAGTCAAAACTCCACTTTTGTTCTTTAGGAAAGTCAAAACTGAAGTTTTGATCTTCAGGAAATTTAAAACTGAAGTTTCGTTCTTCACTGAAGTAAAAAATCAAGTTTGGTTTTTCATTGAAGTTAAAACTTTTGTTATTCACAAAAAACAAAACCCAAGTAACGATCTTCAGGGAAATCAAAACTCAAGTTTTGTTCTTTAGTGAAGTCAAAACTCCACTTTTGTTCTTTAGTGAAGTCAAAACTCCACTTATGTTCTTTAGGAAAGTCAAAATTAAAGTTTTGATATTCAGGAAATTTCAAACTGAAGATTCGTTCTTCAGTGAAGTCAAAACTCAAAGTTTTATCTTCAGGGATGTCAGAACTCAAGTTTGTTTTTCAGTGAAGTCAAAACTCAACTTTTGATCTTTAGGAAAGTCAAAACTGAAGTTTTAATCTTCAGGAAATTCCAAACTGAAGTTCCGTTCTTCAGTGAAATTAAAAATTAAGTTTTGTTTTTCATTAAAGTCAAAACTCAAGTTTTGTGCTTCACAAAATTCAAAACTTAATTCTTGATCTCCAGGGAAATCAAAACTCAAGTTTTGTTTTTCAGTGAAGTCAAAACTCAACTTTTGTTTTTTAGGACAGTCACAACTGAAGTTTTGATCTTCAGGAAATTTAAAACTGAAGTTTCGTTCTTCACTGAAGTCAAAACTCAAGTTTGGTTTTTCAGTGAAGTAAAAACTTAAATTTTGTTATTCACAAAAATCAAAACCCAAGTCTTCATCTTCAGGGAAATCAAAACTCAAGTTTTGTTCTTCAGTGAAATCAAAACTCAACTTTTGTTCTTTAGGAAAGTCAAAATTAAAGTTTTGATCTTTAGGAAATTTAAAACTCAAGTTTCGTTCTTCATTGGAGTCAAAACTCAAGTTTGGTTTTTCAGTGAAGTTAAAACTTAAGTTTTGTTATTGACAAAAATCAAAACCCAAGTCTTGATCTTCCAGGAAATCAAAACTCAAGTTTTGTTCTTCAGTAAAGTCAAAACTCAACTTTTGTTCTTTGGGAAAGTCAAAACTAAAGTTTTGATCTTTAGGAAATTCAAAACTGAAGTTTCTCTCTTCAGTGAAGTCAAAACTCAAGTTTAGTTTTTCAGTGAAGTTAAAACTCAAGTTCTGTTCTTCAGAAAAGTCAAAACTTAAGTCTTGTTTTTCAGGGAAATCAAAACTCAAATTTTGTTTTTGAGTGAATGCAAAACTCAACTTTTGTTCTTTAGGAAAGTCAAAACTGAAGTTTTGATTTTGAGGAAATTTAATACCAAAGTTTCGTTCTTCATTGAGGTCAAAAATAAGTTTTGGTTTTTAACTGAAGTTAAAACTTAAGTTTTGTTATTCACAAAAATCAAAACCCAAGTCTTGATCTTTAGGGAAATCAAAACTCAAGTTTTATTCTTCAGTGAAGTCAAAACTCAACTTTTGTTCATTCGGAAAGTCAAAATTAAAGTTTTGATCTTCAGGAAATTTAAATCTGAAGTTTCGTTCTTCAGTGAAGTCAAAACTCAAGTTTGGTTTTTCAGTGAAGTTAAAACTGAAGTTTGTTATTAACAAAAAAAACAAAACCCATGTCTTGATCTTCAGGGAAATCAAAAATCAAGGTTTGTTCTTCAGTGAAGTCAAAACTCAACTTTTGTTCTTTAGGAAATTCAAAATTAAAGTTTTGGTCTTCAGGAAATTGAAAACTGAAGTTTTGTTCTTCATTGAATTCAAAATTGATGTTTGGATTTTCAGTGAAGTTGAAACTCAAGTTTTGTTCTTCACAAAATTCAAAACTTAGGTCTTCATCTTCAGGGAAATCAAAACTCAAGTTTAGTTTTTCAGTGAAGTCAAAACTCCACTTTTGTTCTTTAGGAAAGTCAAAACTGAAGTTTTGATCTTCAGGAAATTTAAACTGAAGTTTCGTTCTTCACTGAAGTAAAAAATCAAGTTTGGTTTTTCATTGAAGTTAAAACTTTTGTTATTCACAAAAAAACAAAACCCAAGTAAGGATCTTCAGGGAAATCAAAACTCAAGTTTTGTTCTTTAGTGAAGTCAAAACTCCACTTTTGTTCTTTAGGAAAGTCAAAATTAAAGTTTTGATATTCAGGAAATTTCAAACTGAAGATTCGTTCTTCAGTGAAGTCAAAACTCAAAGTTTTATCTTCAGGGATGTCAAAACTCAAGTTTGTTTTTCAGTGAAGTCAAAACTCAACTTTTGATCTTTAGGAAAGTCAAAACTGAAGTTTTAATCTTCAGGAAATTCCAAACTGAAGTTCCGTTCTTCAGTGAAATTAAAAATTAAGTTTTGTTTTTCATTGAAGTCAAAACTCAAGTTTTGTGCTTAACAAAATTCAAAACTTAAGTCTTGATCTCCAGGGAATTCAAAACTCAAGTTTTGTTTTTCAGTGAAGTCAAAACTCAACTTTTGTTTTTTAGGACAGTCACAACTGAAGTTTTGATCTTCAGGAAATTTAAAACTGAAGTTTCGTTCTTCACTGAAGTCAAAACTCAAGTTTGGTTTTTCAGTGAAGTAAAAACTTAAATTTTGTTATTCACAAAAATCAAAACCCAAGTCTTCATCTTCAGGGAAATCAAAACTCAAGTTTTGTTCTTCAGTGAAATCAAAACTCAACTTTTGTTCTTTAGGAAAGTCAAAATTAAAGTTTTGATCTTTAGGAAATTTAAAACTCAAGTTTCGTTCTTCATTGGAGTCAAAACTCAAGTTTGGTTTTTCAGTGAAGTTAAAACTTAAGTTTTGTTATTGAAAAAAATCAAAACCCAAGTCTTGATCTTCCAGGAAATCAAAACTCAAGTTCTGTTCTTCAGTGAAGTCAAAACTCAACTTTTGTTCTTTGGGAAAGTCAAAACTAAAGTTTTGATCTTTAGGAAATTCAAAACTGAAGTTTCTCTCTTCAGTGAAGTCAAAACTCAAGTTTAGTTTTTCAGTGAAGTTAAAACTCAAGTTCTGTTCTTCAGAAAAGTCAAAACTTAAGTCTTGTTTTTCAGGAAAATAAAAACTCAAATTTTGTTTTTCAGTGAATGCAAAACTCAACTTTTGTTCTTTAGGAAAGTCAAAACTGAAGTTTTGATTTTGAGGAAATTTAATACCAAAGTTTCGTTCTTCATTGAGGTCAAAAATAAGGTTTGGTTTTTAACTGAAGTTAAAACTTAAGTTTTGTTATTCACAAAAATTAAACCCAAGTCTTGATATTTAGGGAAATCAAAACTCAAGTTTTATTCTTCAGTGAAGTCAAAACTCAACTTTTGTTCATTCGGAAAGTCAAAATTAAAGTTTTGATCTTCAGGAAATTTAAATCTGAAGTTTCGTTCTTCAGTGAAGTCAAAACTCAAGTTTGGTTTTTCAGTGAAGTTAAAACTCAAGTTTTGTTCTTCACAAAATTCAAAACTTAGGTCTTGATCTTCAGGGAAATCAAAACTCAAGTTTAGTTTTTCAGTTAAGTTAAAAATCAAGTTCTGTTCTTCAGAAAAGTCAAAACTTAAGTCTTGTTTTTCAGGGAAATCAAAACTCAAATTTTGTTTTTCAGTGAAGTCAAAACTCACCTTTTGTTCTTTAGGAAAGTCAAAACTGACTTTTTGATTTTCAGGAAATTTAATACCGAAGTTTTGTTCTTCATTGAGGTCAAAAATAAGGTTTGGTTTTTAAGTGAAGTTAAAACTTAAGTTTTGTTATTTAACAAAAATCAAAACCCAAGTCTTGATCTTCCGGGAAATCAAAACTCAAGTTTTGTTCTTCAGTGAAGTCAAAACTCAACTTTTGTTCATTCGGAAAGTCAAAATTAAACTTTTGATCTTCAGGAAATTTAAAACTGAAGTTTCGTTCTTCAGTGAGGTGAAAACTCAAGTTTGGTTTTTCAGTGAAGTTGAAACTCAAGTTTTGTTTTTCACAAAATTGAAAACTTAGGTCTTGATCTTCAGGGAAATCAAAACTCAATCTTTGTTTTTCAGTGAAGTCAAAACTCAACTTTTGTTCTTTAGGAAAGTCAAAACTGAAGTTTTGATCTTCATGAAATTTAAAACTGGAGTTTCTTTCTTCAATAAAGTCAAAACTAAAGGTTGGTTTTTCAGTGAAGTTGAAACTCAAGTTTTGTTCTTCAAAAAATTCAAAACTTAGGTTTTGATCTTCATGGAAATTAAAACTCAAGTTTTGTTTTTGAGTGAAGTCAAAACTCAACTTTTGTTCTTTGGGAAAGTCAAAACTAAAGTTTTGATCTTTAGGAAATTCAAAACTGAAGTTTCCCTCTTCAGTGAAGTCAAAACTCAAGTTTAGTTTTTCAGTGAAGTTAAAACTCAAGTTCAGTTCTTCAGAAAAGTCAAAACTTAAGTCTTGTTTTTCAGGGAAATCAAAACTCAAATTTTGCTTTTCAGTGAATGCAAAACTCAACTTTTGTTCTTTAGGAAAGTCAAAACTGAAGTTTTGATTTTGAGGAAATTTAATACCAAAGTTTCGTTCTTCATTGAGGTCAAAAATAAGGTTTGGTTTTTAACTGAAGTTAAAACTTAAGTTTTGTTATTCACAAAAATCAAAACCCAAGTCTTGATCTTTAGGGAAATCAAAACTTAAGTTTTATTCTTCAGTGAAGTCAAAACTCAACTTTTGTTCATTCAGAAAGTCAAAATTAAAGTTTTGATCTTCAGGAAATTTAAATCTGAAGTTTCGTTCTTCAGTGAAGTCAAAACTCAAGTTTGGTTTTTCAGTGAAGTTAAAACTGAAGTTTTGTTATTAACAAAAAAAACCCATGTCTTGATCTTCAGGGAAATAAAAAAATCAAGGTTTGTTCTTCAGTGAAGTCAAAACTCAACTTTTGCTCTTTAGGAAAGTCAAAATTAAAGTTTTGGTCTTCAGGAAATTGAAAACTGAGGTTTTGTTCTTCATTGAATTCAAAACTGATGTTTGGATTTTCAGTGAAGTTGAAACTCAAGTTTTGTTCTTCACAAAATTCAAAACTTAGGTCTTGATCTTCAGGGAAATCAAAACTCAAGTTTAGTTTTTCAGTGAAGTCAAATCTCCACTTTTGTTCTTTAGGAAAGTCAAAACTGAAGTTTGGATCTTCAGGAAATTTAAAACTGTAGTTTCGTTCTTCACTGAAGTAAAAAATCAAGTTTGTTTTTTCATTGAAGTTAAAACTTTTGTTATTCACAAAAAACAAAACCCAAGTGACGATCTTCAGCTAAATCAAAACTCAAGTTTTGTTCTTTAGTGAAGGCAAAACTCCAATTTTGTTCTTTAGAAAAGTCAAAATTAAAGTTTTGATATTCAGGATATTTAAAACTGAAGATTCGTTATTCATTGAAGTCAAAACTCAAAGTTTTATCTTCAGGGATGTCAGAACTCAAGTTTGTTTTTCAGTGAAGTCAAAACTCAACTTTTGATCTTTAGGAAAGTCAAAACTGAAGTTTTAATCTTCAGGAAATTCCAAACTGAAGTTCCGTTCTTCAGTGAAATTAAAAATTAAGTTTTGTTTTTCATTGAAGTCAATACTCAAGTTTTGTGCTTCACAAAATTCAAAACTTAAGTCTTGATCTTCAGGGAAATCAAAACTCAAGTTTTGTTTTTCAGTGAAGTCAAAACTCAACTTTTGTTTTTTAGGACAGTCACAACTGAAGTTTTGATCTTCAGGAAATTTAAAACTGAAGTTTCGTTCTTCACTGAAGTCAAAACTCAAGTTTGGTTTTTCAGTGAAGTAAAAACTTAAATTTTGTTATTCCCAAAAATCAAAACCCAAGTCTTCATCTTCCAAGAAATCAAAACTCAAGTTTTGTTCTTCAGTGAAATCAAAACTCAACTTTTGTTCTTTAGGAAAGTCAAAATTAAAGTTTTGATCTTCTGGAAATTTAAAACTGAAGTTTCGTTCTTCATTGGAGTAAAAACTCAAGTTTGGTTTTTCAGTGAAGTTAAAACTTAAGTTTTGTTACTGACAAAAATCAAAACCCAAGTCTTGATCTTCCGGGAAATCAAAACTCAAGTTTTGTTCTTCAGTGAAGTCAAAACTCAACTTTTGTTCTTTAGGAGAGTCAAAACTGAAGTTTTGATCATCATGAAATTTAAAACTGGAGTTTCTTTCTTCACTGAAGTCAAAACTAAAGTTTGGTTTTTCAGTGAAGTTGAAACTCAAGTTTTGTTCTTCACAAAATTCAAAACTTAGGTCTTGATCATCAGGGAAATTAAAACTCAAGTTTTGTTTTTAAGTGAAGTCAAAACTCAACTTTTGTTCTTTGGGAAAGTCAAAACTAAAGTTTTGATCTTTAGGAAATTCAAAACTGAAGTTTCTCTCTTCAGTGAAGTCAAAACTCAAGTTTAGTTTTTCAGTGAAGTTAAAACTCAAGTTCTGTTCTTCAGAAAAGTCAAAACTTAAGTCTTTTTTTTTCAGGGAAATCAAAACTCAGATTTTGTTTTTCAGTGAATGCAAAACTCAACTTTTGTTCTTTAGGAAAGTCAAAACTGAAGTTTTGATTTTGAGGAAATTTAATACCAAAGTTTCGTTCTTCATTGAGGTCAAAAATAAGTTTTGGTTTTTAACTGAAGTTAAAACTTAAGTTTTGTTATTCACAAAAATCAAAACCCAAGTCTTGATCTTTAGGGAAATCAAAACTCAAATTTTATTCTTCAGTGAAGTCAAAACTCAACTTTTGTTCATTCGGAAAGTCAAAATTAAAGTTTTGATCTTCAGGAAATTTAAATCTGAAGTTTCGTTCTTCAGTGAAGTCAAAACTCAAGTTTGGTTTTTCAGTGAAGTTAAAACTCAAGTTTTGTTATTATCAAAAAAACAACACCCATGTCTTGATCTTCAGGGAAATCAAAAATCAAGGTTGCCCTTCAGTGAAGTCAAAACTCAACTTTTGTTCTTTAGGAAAGTCAAAATTAAAGTTTTGATCTTCAGGAAATTTAAAACTGAGGTTTTGTTCTTCATTGAATTCAAAACTGATGTTTGGATTTTCAGTGAAGTAGAAACTCAAGTTTTGTTCTTCACAAAATTCAAAACTTAGGTCTTGATCTTCAGGGAAATCAAAACTCAAGTTTAGTTTTTCAGTTAAGTTAAAACTCAAGTTCTGTTCTTCAGAAAAGTCAAAACTTAAGTCTTGTTTTTCAGGGAAATCAATACTCAAATTTTGTTTTTCAGTGAAGTCAAAACTCAACTTTTGTTCTTTAGGAAAGTCAAAACTGAAGTTTTGATTTTCAGGAAATTTAATACCGAGGTTTTGTTCTTCATTGAGGTAAAAAATAAGGTTTGGTTTTTAAGTGAAGTTAAAACTTAAGTTTTGTTATTAACAAAAATCAAAACCCAAGTCTTGATCTTTAGGGAAATCAAAACTCAAGTTTTGTTCTTCAGTGAAGTCAAAACTCAACTTTTGTTCTTTAGGAAAGTCAAAATTAAAGTTTTGATCTTCAGGAATTTAAAACTGAAGTTTCGTTCTTCAGTGAAGTCAAAACTCAAGTTTGGTTTTTCAGTGAAGTTGAAACTCAAGTTTTGTTCTTCACAAAATCCAAAACTTAGGTCTTGATCTTCAGGGAAATCAAAACTCAATCTTTGTTTTTCAGTGAAGTCAAAACTCAACTTTTGTTCTTTAGGAAAGTCAAAACTGAAGTTTTGATCTTAATGAAATTTAAAACTGGAGTTTCTTTCTTCACTGAAGTCAAAACTAAAGTTTGGTTTTTCAGTGAAGTTGAAACTCAAGTTTTGTTCTTCAAAAAATTCAAAACTTAGGTCTTGACCTTCAGGAAAATTAAAACTCAAGTTTTTTTTAAGTGAAGTCAAAACTCAACTTTTGTTCTTTGGGAAAGTCAAAACTAAAGTTTTGATCTTTAGGAAATTCAAAACTGAAGTTTCTCTCTTCAGTGAAGTCAAAACTCAAGTTTAGTTTTTCAGTGAAGTTAAAACTCAAGTTCTGTTCTTCAGAAAAGTCAAAACTTAAGTCTTGTCTTTCAGGGAAATCAAAACTCAAATTTTGTTTTTCAGTGAATGCAAAATTCAACTTTTGTTCTTTAGGAAAGTCAAAACTGAAGTTTTGATTTTGAGGAAATTTAATACCAAAGTTTCGTTCTTCATTGAGGTCAAAAATAAGGTTTGGTTTTTAACTGAAGTTAAAACTTAAGTTTTGTTATTCACAAAAATCAAAACCCAAGTCTTGATCTTTAGGGA
This sequence comes from Macrobrachium rosenbergii, assembly GCA_039081455.1. Lineage (NCBI taxonomy): Eukaryota > Metazoa > Arthropoda > Malacostraca > Decapoda > Palaemonidae > Macrobrachium > Macrobrachium rosenbergii. The sequence goes on from JANJGK010000393.1 coordinate 233,032, forward strand.
AATCAAAACTCAAGTTTTATTCTTCAGTGAAGTCAAAACTCAACTTTTGTTCATTCGGAAAGTCAAAATTAAAGTTTTGATCTTCAGGAAATTTAAATCTGAAGTTTCGTTCTTCAGTGAAGTCAAAACTCAAGTTTGGTTTTTCAGTGAAGTTAAAACTGAAGTTTTGTTATTAACAGAAAAATAAAACCCATGTCTTGATCTTCAGGGAAATCAAAAATCAAGGTTTGTTCTTCAGTGAAGTCAAAACTCAACTTTTGCTCTTCAGGAAAGTCAAAATTAAAGTTTTGGTCTTCAGGAAATTGAAAACTGAGGTTTTGTTCTTCATTGAATTCAAAACTGATGTTTGGATTTTCAGTGAAGTTGAAACTCAAGTTTTGTTCTTCACAAAATTCAAAACTTAGGTCTTGATCTTCTGGGAAATCAAAACTCAAGTTTAGTTTTTCAGTGAAGTCAAAACTCCACTTTTGTTCTTCAGGAAAGTCAAAACTGAAGTTTTGATCTTCAGGAAATTTAAAACTGAAGTTTCGTTCTTCACTGAAGTAAAAAATCAAGTTTGGTTTTTCATTGAAGTTAAAACTTTTGTTATTCACAAAAAACAAAACCCAAGTAACGATCTTCAGGGAAATCAAAACTCAAGTTTTGTTCTTTAGTGAAGTCAAAACTCCACTTTTGTTCTTCAGGAAAGTCAAAATTAAAGTTTTGATATTCAGGAAATTTAAAACTGAAGATTCGTTCTTCAGTGAAGTCAAAACTCAAAGTTTTATCTTCAGAGATGTCAGAACTCAAGTTTGTTTTTCAGTGAAGTCAAAACTCAACTTTTGATCTTTAGGAAAGTCAAAACTGAAGTTTTAATCTTCAGGGAATTCCAAACTGAAGTTCCGTTCTTCAGTGAAATTAAAAATTAAGTTTTGTTTTTCATTGAAGTCAAAACTCAAGTTTTGTGCTTCACAAAATTCAAAACTTAAGTCTTGATCTTCAGGGAAATCAAAACTCAAGTTTTGTTTTTCAGTGAAGTCAAAACTTAACTTTTGTTTTTTAGGACAGTCACAACTGAAGTTTTCATCTTCAGGAAATTTAAAACTGAAGTGTCGTTCTTCACTGAAGTTAAAGCTCAAGTTTGGTTTTTCAGTGAAGTAAAAACTTAAATTTTGTTATTCACAAAAATCAAAACCCAAGTCTTCATCTTCCGGGAAATCAAAACTCAAGTTTTGTTCTTCAGTGAAATCAAAACTCAACTTTTGTTCTTTAGGAAAGTCAAAATTAAAGTTTTGATCTTCTGGAAATTTAAAACTGAAGTTTCGTTCTTCATTGGAGTAAAAACTCAAGTTTGGTTTTTCAGTGAAGTTAAAACTTAAGTTTTGTTACTGACAAAAATCAAAACCCAAGTCTTGATCTTCCGGGAAATCAAAACTCAAGTTTTGTTCTTCAGTGAAGTCAAAACTCAACTTTTGTTCTTTAGGAAAGTAAAAATTAAAGTTTTGATCTTCAGGAAATTTAAAACTGAAGTTTCGTTCTTCAGTGAAGTCAAAACTCAAGTTTGGTTTTTCAGTGAAGTTGAAACTCAAGTTTTGTTCTTCACAAAATTCAAAACTTAGGTCTTGATCTTAAGGGAAATCAAAACTCAATCTTTGTTTTTCAGTGAAGTCAAAACTCAACTTTTGTTCTTTAGGAAAGTCAAAACTGAAGTTTTGATCTTCATGAAATTTAAAACTGGAGTTTCTTTCTTCACTGAAGTCAAAACTAAAGTTTGGTTTTTCAGTGAAGTTGAAACTCAAGTTTTGTTCTTCACAAAATTCAAAACTTAGGTCTTGATCTTCAGGGAAATTAAAACTCAAGTTTTGTTTTTAAGTGAAGTCAAAACTCAACTCTTGTTCTTTGAGAAAGTCAAAACTAAAGTTTTGATCTTTAGGAAATTCAAAACTGAAGTTTCTCTCTTCAGTGAAGTCAAAACTCAAGTTTAGTTTTTCAGTGAAGTTAAAACTCAAGTTCTGTTCTTCAGAAAAGTCAAAACTTAAGTCTTGTTTTTCGGGGAAATCAAAACTCAAATTTTGTTTTTCAGTGAATGCAAAACTCAACTTTTGTTCTTTAGGAAAGTCAAAACTGAAGTTTTGATTTTGAGGAAATTTAATACCAAAGTTTCGTTCTTCATTGAGGTCAAAAATAAGGTTTGGTTTTTAACTGATGTTAAAACTTAAGTTTTGTTATTCACAAAAATCAAAACCCAAGTCTTGATCTTTAGGGAAATCAAAACTCAAGTTTTATTCTTCAGTGAAGTCAAAACTCAACTTTTGTTCATTTGTAAAGTCAAAATTAAAGTTTTGATCTTCAGGAAATTTAAATCTGAAGTTTCGTTCTTCAGTGAAGTCAAAACTCAAGTTCGGTTTTTCAGTGAAGTTAAAACTGAAGTTTTGTTATTAACAAAAAAACAAAACGCATGTCTTGATCTTCAGGGAAATAAAAAATCAAGGTTTGTTCTTCAGTGAAGTCAAAACTCAACTTTTGTTCTTTAGGAAAGTCAAAATTAAAGTTTTGGTCTTCAGGAAATTGAAAACTGAGGTTTTTTTCTTCATTGAATTCAAAACTGATGTTTGGATTTTCAGTGAAGTTGAAACTCAAGTTTTGTTCTTCACAAAATTCAAAACTTAGGTCTTGATCTTCAGGGAAATCAAAACTCAAGTTTAGTTTTTCAGTGAAGTGAAAACTCCACTTTTGTTCTTTAGGAAAGTCAAAACTGAAGTTTTGATCTTCGGGAAATTTAAAACTGAAGTTTCGTTCTTCACTGAAGTAAAAAATCAAGTTTGGTTTTTCATTGAAGTTAAAACTTTTGTTATTCACAAAAAACAAAAACCAAGTAACGATCTTCAGGGAAATCAAAACTCAAGTTTTGTTCTTTAGTGAAGTCAAAACTCCACTTGTTCTTTAGGAAAGTGAAAATTAAAGTTTTGATATTCAGGAAATTTCAAACTGAAGATTCGTTCTTCAGTGAAGTCAAAACTCAAAGTTTTATTTTCAGGGATGTCAGAACTCAAGTTTGTTTTTCAGTGAAGTCAAAACTCAACTTTTGATCTTTAGGAAAGTCAAAACTGAAGTTTCAATCTTCAGGAAATTCCAAACTGAAGTTCCGTTCTTCAGTGAAATTAAAAATTAAGTTTTGTTTTTCATTGAAATCAAAACTCAAGTTTTGTTTTTCAGTGAAGACAAAACTCAACTTTTGTTTTTTAGGACAGTCACAACTGAAGTTTTGATCTTCAGGAAATTTAAAACTGAAGTTTCGTTCTTCACTGAAGTCAAAACTCAAGTTTGGTTTTTCAGTGAAGTAAAAACTTAAATTTTGTTATTCACAAAAATCAAAACCCAAGTCTTCATCTTCCGGGAAATCAAAACTCAAGTTTTGTTCTTTAGTGAAATCAAAACTCAACTTTTGTTCTTTAGGAAAGTCAAAATTAAAGTTTTGATCTTCTGGAAATTTAAAACTGAAGTTTCGTTCTTCATTGGAGTCAAAACTCAAGTTTGGTTTTTCAGTTAATTTAAAACTTAAGTTTTGTTACTGACAAAAATCAAAACCCAAGTCTTGATCTTCCGGGAAATCAAAACTCAAGTTTTGTTCTTCAGTGAAGTCAAAACTCAACTTTTGTTCTTTAGGAAAGTAAAAATTAAAGTTTTGATCCTCAGGAAATTTAAAACTGAAGTTTCTTTCTTCAGTGAAGTCAAAACTCAAGTTTGGTTTTTCAGTGAAGTTGAAACTCAAGTTTTGTTCTTCACAAAATTCAAAACTTAGGTCTTGATCTTCAGGGAAATCAAAACTCAATCTTTGTTTTTCAGTGAAGTAAAAACTCAACCTTTGTTCTTTAGGAAAGTCAAAACTGAAGTTTTGATCTTCATGAAATTTAAAACTGGAGTTTCTTTCTTCACTGAAGTCAAAACTAAAGTTTGGTTTTTCAGTGAAGTTGAAACTCAAGTTTTGTTCTTCACAAAATTCAAAACTTAGGTCTTGATCTTCAGGGAAATTAAAAATCAAGTTTTGTTTTTAAGTGAAGTCAAAACTCAACTTTTGTTCTTTGGGAAAGTCAAAACTAAAGTTTTGATCTTTAGGAAATTCAAAACTGAAGTTTCTCTCTTCAGTGAAGTCAAAACTCAAGTTTAGTTTTTCAGTGAAGTTAAAACTCAAGTTCTGTTCTTCAGAAAAGTCAAAACTTAAGTCTTGTTTTTCAGGGAAATCAAAACTCAAATTTTGTTTTTCAGTGAATGCAAAACTCAACTTTTGTTCTTTAGGAAAGTCAAAACTGAAGTTTTGATTTTGAGGAAATTTAATACCAAAGTTTCGTTCTTCATTGAGGTCAAAAATAAGTTTTGGTTTTTAACTGAAGTTAAAACTTAAGTTTTGTTATTCACAAAAATCAAAACCCAAGTCTTGATATTTAGGGAAATCAAAACTCAAGTTTTATTCTTCAGTGAAGTCAAAACTCAACTTTTATTCATTCGGAAAGTCAAAATTAAAGTTTTGATCTTCAGGAAATTTAAATCTGAAGTTTCGTTCTTCAGTGAAGTCAAAACTCAAGTTTGGTTTTTCAGTGAAGTTAAAACTGAAGTTTTGTTATTAACAAAAAAACAAAACCCATGTCTTGATCTTCAGGGAAATCAAAAATCAAGGTTTGTTCTTCAGTGAAGTCAAAACTCAACTTTTGTTCTTTAGGAAAGTCAAAATTAAAGTTTTGATCTTCAGGAAATTTAAAACTGAGGTTTTGTTCTTCATTGGATTCAAAACTGATGTTTGGATTTTCAGTGAAGTTGAAACTCAAGTTTTGTTCTTCACAAAATTCAAAACTTAGGTCTTGATCTTCAGGGAAATCAAAACTCAAGTTTAGTTTTTCAGTTAAGTTAAAACTCAAGTTCTGTTCTTCACAAAAGTCAAAACTTAAGTCTTGTTTTTCAGGGAAATCTAAACTCAAATTTTGTTTTTCAGTGAAGTCAAAACTCAACTTTTGTTCTTTAGGAAAGTCAAAACTGAAGTTTTGATTTTCAGGAAATTTAATACCGAAGTTTTGTTCTTCATTGAGGTCAAAAATAAGGTTTGGTTTTTAAGTGAAGTTAAAACTTAAGTTTTGTTATTAACAAAAATCAAAACCCAAGTCTTGTTCTTTAGGGAAATCAAAACTCAAGTTTTGTTCTTCAGTGAAGTCAAAACTCAACTTTTGTTCTTTAGGGAAGTCAAAATTAAAGTTTTGACCTTCAGGAAATTTAAAACTGAAGTTTCGTTCTTCAGTGAAGTCAAAACTAAAGTTTGGTTTTTCAGTGAAGTTGAAACTCAAGTTTTGTTCTTCACAAAATTGAAAACTTAGGTCTTGATCTTCAGGGAAATCAAAACTCAATCTTTGTTTTTCAGTGAATTCAAAACTCAACTTTTGTTCTTTAGGAAAGTCAAAACTGAAGTTTTGATCTTCATGAAATTTAAAACTTGAGTTTCTTTCTTCACTGAAGTCAAAACTAAAGTTTGGTTTTTCAGTGAAGTTGAAACTCAAGTTTTGTTCTTCAAAAAATTCAAAACTTAGGTCTTGATCTTCAGGGAAATTAAAACTCAAGTTTTGTTTTTAAGTGAAGTCAAAACGCAACTTTTGTTCTTTGGGAAAGTGAAAATTAAAGTTTTGATCTTTAGGAAATTCAAAACTGAAGTTTCTCTCTTCAGTGAAGTCAAAACTCAAGTTTAGTTTTTCAGTGAAGTTAAAACTCAAGTTCTGTTCTTTAGAAAAGTCAAAACTTAAGTCTTGATTTTCGGATAAATCAAAACTCAAATTTTGTTTTTCAGTGAATGCAAAACTCAACTTTTGTTCTTTAGGAAAGTCAAAACTGAAGTTTTGATTTTGAGGAAATTTAATACCAAAGTTTCGTTCTTCATTGAGGTCAAAAATAAAGTTTGGCTTTTAACTGAAGTTAAAACTTAAGTTTTGTTATTCACAAAAATCAAAATCCAAGTCTTGATCTTTAGGGAAATCAAAACTCAAGTTTTATTCTTCAGTGAAGTCAAAACTCAACTTTTGTTCATTCGGAAAGTCAAAATTAAAGTTTCGATCTTCAGGAAATTTAAATCTGAAGTTTCGTTCTTCATTGAAGTCAAAACTCAAGTTTGGTTTTTCAGTGAAGTTAAAACTGAAGTTTTGTTATTAACAAAAAAAAAAAACCCATGTCTTGATCTTCAGGGAAATAAAAAATCAAGGTTTGTTCTTCAATGAAGTCAAAACTCAACTTTTGTTCTTTAGGAAAGTCAAAATTAAAGTTTTGGTCTTCAGGAAATTGAAAACTGAGGTTTTGTTCTTCATTGAATTCAAAACTGATGTTTGGATTTTCAGTGAAGTTGAAACTCAAGTTTTGTTCTTCACAAAATTCAAAACTTAGGTCTTGATCTTCAGGGAAATCAAAACTCAAGTTTAGTTTTTCAGTGAAGTCAAAACTCCACTTTTGTTCTTTAGGAAAGTCAAAACTGAAGTTTTGATCTTCAGGAAATTTAAAACTGAAGTTTCGTTCTTCACTGAAGTAAAAAATCAAGTTTGGTTTTTCATTGAAGTTAAAACTTTTGTTATTCACAAAAAACAAAACCCAAGTAACGATCTTCAGGGAAATCAAAACTCAAGTTTTGTTCTTTAGTGAAGTCAAAACTCCAATTTTGTTCTTTAGGAAAGTCAAAATTAAAGTTTTGATATTCAGGAAATTTCAAACTGAAGATTCGTTCTTCAGTGAAGTCAAAACTCAAAGTTTTATCTTCAGGGATGTCAGAACTCAAGTTTGTTTTTCAGTGAAGTCAAAACTCAACTTTTGATCTTTAGGAAAGTCAAAACTGAAGTTTTAATCTTCAGGAAATTCCAAACTGAAGTTCCGTTCTTCAGTGAAATTAAAAATTAAGTTTTGTTTTTCATTGAAGTCAAAACTCAAGTTTTGTGCTTCACAAAATTCAAAACTTAAGTCTTGATCTTCAGGGAAATCAAAACTCAAGTTTTGTTTTTCAGTGAAGTCAAAACTCAACTTTTGTTTTTTAGGACAGTCACAACTGAAGTTTTGATCTTCAGGAAATTTAAAACTGAAGTTTCGTTCTTCACTGAAGTCAAAACTCAAGTTTGGTTTTTCAGTGAAGTAAAAACTTAAATTTTGTTATTCACAAAAATCAAAACCCAAGTCTTCATCTTCCGGGAAATCAAAACTCAAGTTTTGTTCATCAGTGAAATCAAAACTCAACTTTTGTTCTTTAGGAAAGTCAAAATTAAAGTTTTGATCTTCTGGAAATTTAAAACTGAAGTTTCGTTCTTCATTGGAGTCAAAACTCAAGTTTGGTTTTTTAGTGAAGTTAAAACTTAAGTTTTGTTACTGACAAAAATCAAAACCCAAGTCTTGATCTTCCGGGAAATCAAAACTCAAGTTTTGTTCTTCAGTGAAGTCAAAACTCAACTTTTGTTCTTTAGGAAAGTCAAAATTAAAGTTTTGATCTTCAGGAAATTTAAAACTTAAGTTTCGTTCTTCAGTGAAGTCAAAACTCTAGTTTGGTTTTTCAGTGAAGTTGAAACTCAAGTTTTGTTCTTCACAAAATTCAAAACTTAGGTCTTGATCTTCAGGGAAACAAAACTCAATCTTTGTTTTTCAGTGAAGTCAAAACTCAACTTTTGTTCTTTAGGAAAGTCAAAACTGAAGTTTTGATCTTCATGAAATTTAAAACTGGAGGTTCTTTCTTCACTGAAGTCAAAACTAAAGTTTGGTTTTTCAGTGAAGTTGAAACTCAAGTTTTGTTCTTCACAAAATTCAAAACTTAGGTCTTGATCTTCAGGGAAATTAAAACTCAAGTTTTGTTTTTAAGTGAAGTCAAAACTCAACTTTTGTTCTTTGGGAAAGTCAAAACTAGTTTTGATCTTTAGGAAATTCAAAACTGAAGTTTCTCTCTTCAGTGAAGTCAAAACTCAAGTTTAGTTTTTCAGTGAAGTTAAAACTCAAGTTCTGTTCTTCAGAAAAGTCAAAACCTAAGTCTTGTTTTTCAGGGAAATCAAAACTCAAATTTTGTTTTTCAATGAATGCAAAACTCAACTTTTGTTCTTTAGGAAAGTCAAAACTGAAGTTTTGATTTTGAGGAAATTTAATACCAAAGTTTCGTTCTTCATTGAGGTCAAAAATAAGTTTTGGTTTTTAACTGAAGTTAAAACTTAAGTTTTGTTATTCACAAAAATCAAAACCCAAGTCTTGATCTTTAGGGAAATCAAAACTCAAGTTTTATTCTTCAGTGAAGTCAAAACTCAACTTTTGTTCATTCGGAAAGTCAAAATTAAAGTTTTGATCTTCAGGAAATTTAAATCTGAAGTTTCGTTCTTCAGTGAAGTCAAAACTCAAGTTTGGTTTTTCAGTGAAGTTAAAACTGAAGTTTTGTTATTAACAAAAAAACAAAACCCATGTCTTGATCTTCAGGGAAATCAAAAATCAAGGTTTGTTCTTCAGTGAAGTCAAAACTCAACTTTTGTTCTTTAGGAAAGTCAAAATTAAAGTTTTGATCTTCAGGAAATTTAAAACTGAGGTTTTGTTCTTCATTGAATTCAAAACTGATGTTTGGATTTTCAGTGAAGTTGAAACTCAAGTTTTGTTCTTCACAAAATTCAAATCTTAGGTCTTTATCTTCAGGGAAATCAAAACTCAAGTTTAGCTTTTCAGTTAAGTTAAAACTTAAGTTCTGTTCTTCAGAAAAGCCAAAACTTAAGCCTTGTTTTTCAGGGAAATCAAAACTCAAATTTTGTTTTTCAGTGAAGTCAAAACTCAACTTTTGTTCTTTAGGAAAGTCAAAACTGAAGTTTTGATTTTCATGAAATTTAATACCGAAGTTTTGTTCTTCATTGAGGTCAAAAATAAGGTTTGGTTTTTAAGTGAAGTTAAAATTTAAGTTTTGTTATTAACAAAAATCAAAACCCAAGTCTTGATCTTTAGGGAAATCAAAACTCAAGTTTTGTTCTTCAGTGAAGTCAAAACTCAACTTTTGTTCTTTAGGAAAGTCAAAATTAAAGTTTTGACCTTCAGAAAATTTAAAACTGAAGTTTCGTTCTTCAGTGAAGTCAAAACTCAAGTTTGGTTTTTCAGTGAAGTTGAAACTCAAGTTTTGTTCTTCACAAAATTCAAAACTTAGGTCTTGATCTTCAGGGAAATCAAAACTCAATCTTTGTTTTTCAGTGAAGTCAAAACTCAACTTTTGTTCTTTAGGAAAGTCAAAACTGAAGTTTTGATCTTCATGAAATTTAAAACTGGAGTTTCTTTCTTCACTGAAGTCAAAACTAAAGTTTGGTTTTTCAGTGAAGTTGAAACTCAAGTTTTATTCTTCAAAAAATTCAAAACTTAGGTATTGATCTTCAGGGAAATTAAAACTCAAGTTTTGTTTTTAAGTGAAGTCAAAACTCAACTTTTGTTCTTTGGGAAAGTCAAAACTAAAGTTTTGATCTTTAGGAAATTCAAAACTTAAGTTTCTCTCTTCAGTGAAGTCAAAACTCAAGTTTAGTTTTTCAGTGAAGTTAATACTCAAGTTCTGTTCTTCAGAAAAGTCAAAACTTAAGTCTTGTTTTTCAGGGAAATCAAAACTCAAATTTTGTTTTTCAGTGAATGCAAAACTCAACTTTTGTTCTTTAGGAAAGTCAAAACTGAAGTTTTGATTTTGAGGAAATTTAATACCAAAGTTTCGTTCTTCATTGAGGTCAAAAATAAGGTTTGGTTTTTAACTGAAGTTAAAACTTAAGTTTTGTTATTCACAAAAATCAAAACCCAATTCTTGATCTTTAGGGAAATCAAAACTCAAGTTTTATTCTTCAGTGAAGTCAAAACTCAACTTTTGTTCATTCAGAAAGTCAAAATTAAAGTTTTGATCTTCAGGAAATTTAAATCTGAAGTTTCGTTCTTCAGTGAAGTCAAAACTCACGTTTGGTTTTTCAGTGAAGTGAAAACTGAAGTTTTGTTATTAACAAAAAAACAAAACCCATGTCTTGATCTTCAGGGAAATCAAAAATCAAGGTTTGTTCTTCAGTGAAGTCAAAACTCAACTTTTGTTCTTTAGGAAAGTCAAAATTAAAGTTTTGATCTTCAGGAAATTTAAAACTGAGGTTTTTTTCTTCATTGAATTCAAAACTGATGTCTAGATTTTCAGTGAAGTTGAAACTCAAGTTTTGTTCTTCACAAAATTCAAAACTTAGGTCTTGATCTTCAGGGAAATCAAAACTCAAGTTTAGTTTTTCAGTTAAGTTAAAACTCAAGTTCTGTTCTTCAAAAAAGTCAAAAAAGTAAAAAAAGTCAAGTCTTGCTTTTCAGGGAAATCAAAACTCAAATTTTGTTTTTCAGTGAAGTCAAAACTCAACTTTTGTTCTTTAGGAAAGTCAAAACTGAAGTTTTGTTTTTCAGGAAATTTAATACCGAAGTTTTGTTCTTTATTGAGGTCAAAAATAAGGTTTGGTTTTGAAGTGAAGTTAAAACTTAAGTTTTGTTATTAACAAAAATCAAAACCCAAGTCTTGATCTTTAGGGAAATCAAAACTCAAGTTTTGTTCTTCAGTGAAGTCAAAACTCAACTTTTGTTCTTTAGGAGAGTCAAAATTAAAGTTTTGATCTTCAGGAAATTTAAAACTGAAGTTTTGTTCTTCAGTGAAGTCAAAACTCAAGTTTGGTTTTTCAGTGAAGTTGAAACTCAAGTTTTGTTCTTCACAAAATTGAAAACTTAGGTCTTGATCTTCAGGGAAATCAAAACTCAATCTTTGTTTTTCAGTGAAGTCAAAACTCAACTTTTGTTCTTTAGGAAAATCAAAACTCAAGTTTTGATCTTCATGAAATTTAAAATTGGAGTTGAGTTTCTTTCTTCACTGAAGTCAAAACTAAAGTTTGGTTTTTCATTGAAGTTGAAACTCAAGTTTTGTTCTTCAAAAAATTCAAAACTTAGGTCTTGATCTTCAGGGAAATTAAAACTCAAGTTTGTTTTTAAGTGAAGTCAAAACTGATGTCTGGATTTTCAGTGAAGTTGAAACTCAAGTTTTGTTCTTCTCATAATTCAAAACTTAGGTCTTGATCTTCAGGGAAATCAAAACTCAAGTTTAGTTTTTCAGTTAAGTTAAAACTCAAGTTCTGTTCTTCAGAAAAGTCAAAACTTAAGTCTTGTTTTTCAGGGAAATCAAAACTCAAATTTTGTTTTTCAGTGAAGTCAAAACTCAACTTTTGTTCTTTAGGAAAGTCAAAACTGAAGTTTTGATCTTCAGGAAATTTAAAACTGAAGTTTCGTTCTTCAGTGAAGTCAAAACTCAAGTTTGGTTTTTCAGTGAAGTTGAAACTCAAGTTTTGTTCTTCACAAAATTCAAAACTAAAGTTTTGATCTTCAGGGAAATCAAAACTCAAGTTTTGTTTTTCAGTGAAGTCAAAACTCAACTTTTGTTTTTTAGGACAGTCACAACTGAAGTTTTGATTTTGAGGAATTTTAATACCGAAGTTTTGTTCTTCATTGAGGTCAAAAATAAGGTTTGGTTTTTAAGTGAAGTTAAAACTTAAGTTTTGTTATTAACAAAAATCTAAACCCAAGTCTTGATCTTTAGGGAAATCAAAACTCAAGTTTTGTTCTTCAGTGAAGTCAAAACTCAACTTTTGTTCTTTAGGAAAGTCAAAATTAAAGTTTTGATCTTCAGGAAATTTAAAACTGAAGTTTCGTTCTTCAGTGAAGTCAAAACTCAAGTTTGGTTTTTCAGTGAAGTTAAAACTGAAGTTTTTTTATTAACAAAAAAAACAAAACCCATGTCTTGATCTTCAGGGAAATCAAAAATCAAGGTTTGTTCTTCAGTGAAGTAAAACTCAACTTTTGTTGTTTAGAAAAGTCAAAATTAAAGTTTTGGTCTTCAGGAAATTGAAAACTGAGGTTTTGTTCTTCATTGAATTCAAAATTGATGTTTGGATTTTCAGTGAAGTTGAAACTCAAGTTTTGTTCTTCACAAAATTCAAAACTTAGGTCTTGATCTTCAGGGAAATCAAAACTCAAGTTTAGTTTTTCAGTGAAGTCAAAACTCCACTTTTGTTCTTTAGGAAAGTCAAAACTGAAGTTTTGATCTTCAGGAAATTTAAAACTGAAGTTTCGTTCTTCACTGAAGTAAAAAATCAAGTTTGGTTTTTCATTGAAGTTAAAACTTTTGTTATTCACAAAAAAACAAAACCCAAGTAACGATCTTCAGGGAAATCAAAACTCAAGTTTTGTTCTTTAGTGAAGTCAAAACTCCACTTTTGTTCTTTAGTGAAGTCAAAACTCCACTTATGTTCTTTAGGAAAGTCAAAATTAAAGTTTTGATATTCAGGAAATTTCAAACTGAAGATTCGTTCTTCAGTGAAGTCAAAACTCAAAGTTTTATCTTCAGGGATGTCAGAACTCAAGTTTGTTTTTCAGTGAAGTCAAAACTCAACTTTTGATCTTTAGGAAAGTCAAAACTGAAGTTTTAATCTTCAGGAAATTCCAAACTGAAGTTCCGTTCTTCAGTGAAATTAAAAATTAAGTTTTGTTTTTCATTGAAGTCAAAACTCAAGTTTTGTGCTTCACAAAATTCAAAACTTAAGTCTTGATCTCCAGGGAAATCAAAACTCAAGTTTTGTTTTTCAGTGAAGTCAAAACTCAACTTTTGTTTTTTAGGACAGTCACAACTGAAGTTTTGATCTTCAGGAAATTTAAAACTGAAGTTTCGTTCTTCACTGAAGTCAAAACTCAAGTTTGGTTTTTCAGTGAAGTAAAAACTTAAATTTTGTTATTCACAAAAATCAAAACCCAAGTCTTCATCTTCAGGGAAATCAAAACTCAAGTTTTGTTCTTCAGTGAAGTCAAAACTCAACTTTTGTTCTTTAGGAAAGTCAAAATTAAAGTTTTGATCTTTAGGAAATTTAAAACTTAAGTTTCGTTCTTCATTGGAGTCAAAACTCAAGTTTGGTTTTTCAGTGAAGTTAAAACTTAAGTTTTGTTATTGACAAAAATCAAAACCCAAGTCTTGATCTTCCAGGAAATCAAAACTCAAGTTTTGTTCTTCAGTGAAGTCAAAACTCAACTTTTGTTCTTTGGGAAAGTCAAAACTAAAGTTTTGATCTTTAGGAAATTCAAAACTGAAGTTTCTCTCTTCAGTGAAGTCAAAACTCAAGTTTAGTTTTTCAGTGAAGTTAAAACTCAAGTTCTGTTCTTCAGAAAAGTCAAAACTTAAGTCTTGTTTTTCAGGAAAATCAAAACTCAAGTTTTGTTCTTCAGTGAAGTCAAAACTCAACTTTTGTTCTTTAGGAAAGTCAAAATTAAAGTTTTGACCTTCAGGAAATTTAAAACTGAAGTTTCGTTCTTCAGTGAAGTCAAAACTCAAGTTTGGTTTTTCAGTGAAGTTGAAACTCAAGTTTTGTTCTTCACAAAATTCAAAACTTAGGTCTTGATCTTCAGGGAAATCAAAACGCAATCTTTGTTTTTCAGTGAAGTCAAAACTCAACTTTTGTTCTTTAGGAAAGTCAAAACTGAAGTTTTGATCTTCATGAAATTTAAAACTGGAGTTTCTTTCTTCACTGAAGTCAAAACTAAAGTTTGGTTTTTCAGTGAAGTTGAAACTCAAGTTTTGTTCTTCACAAAATTCAAAACTTAGGTCTTGATCTTTAGGGAAATTAAAACTCAAGTTTTGTTTTTAAGTGAAGTCAAAACTCAACTTTTGTTCTTTGGGAAGGTTAAAACTAAAGTTTTGTTCTTTAGGAAATTCAAAACTGAAATTTCTCTCTTCAATGAAGTCAAAACTCAAGTTTAGTTTTTCAGTGAAGTTAAAACTCAAGTTCTGTTCTTCAGAAAAGTCAAAACTTAAGTCTTGTTTTTCAGGGAAATCAAAACTCAAATTTTGTTTTTCAGTGAATGCAAAACTCAACTTTTGTTCTTTAGGAAAGTCAAAACTGAAGTTTTGATTTTGAGGAAATTTAATACCAAAGTTTCGTTCTTCATTGAGGTCAAAAATAAGGTTTGGTTTTTAACTGAAGTTAAAACTTAAGTTTTGTTATTCACAAAAATTAAACCCAAGTCTTGATCTTTAGGGAAATCAAAACTCAAGTTTTATTCTTCAGTGAAGTCAAAACTCAACTTTTGTTCATTCGGAAAGTCAAAATTAAAGTTTTGATCTTCAGGAAATTTAAATCTGAAGTTTCGTTCTTCAGTGAAGTCAAAACTCAAGTTTGGTTTTTCAGTGAAGTTAAAACTGAAGTTTTGTTATTAACAAAAAACAAAACCCATGTCTTGATCTTCAGGGAAATCAAAAATCAATGTTTCTTCTATAGTGAAGTCAAAACTCAACTTTTGTTCTTTAGGAAAGTCAAAATTAAAGTTTTGATCTTCAGGAAATTATAAAACTGAGGTTTTGTTCTTCATTGAATTCAAAACTGATGTTTGGATTTTCAGTGAAGTTGAAAGTCAAGTTTTGTTCTTCACAAAATTCAAAACTTAGGTCTTGATCTTCAGGGAAATCAAAACTCAAGTTTAGTTTTTCAGTTAAGTTAAAAATCAAGTTCTGTTCTTCAGAAAAGTCAAAACTTAAGTCTTGTTTTTCAGGGAAATCAAAACTCAAATTTTGTTTTTCAGTGAAGTCAAAACTCACCTTTTGTTCTTTAGGAAAGTCAAAACTGACTTTTTGATTTTCAGGAAATTTAATACCGAAGTTTTGTTCTTCATTGAGGTAAAAAATAAGGTTTGGTTTTTAAGTGAAGTTAAAACTTAAGTTTTGTTATTAACAAAAATCAAAACCCAAGTCTTGATCTTTAGGGAAATCAAAACTCAAGTTTTGTTCTTCAGTGAAGTCAAAACTCAACTTTTGTTCATTCGGAAAGTCAAAATTAAACTTTTGATCTTCAGGAAATTTAAAAATGAAGTTTCGTTCTTCAGTGAGGTCAAAACTCAAGTTTGGTTTTTCAGTGAAGTTGAAACTCAAGTTTTGTTCTTCACAAAATTGAAAACTTAGGTCTTGATCTTCAGGGAAATCAAAACTCAATCTTTGTTTTTCAGTGAAGTCAAAACTCAACTTTTGTTCTTTAGGAAAGTCAAAACTGAAGTTTTGATCTTCATGAAATTTAAAACTGGAGTTTCTTTCTTCAATGAAGTCAAAACTAAAGGTTGGTTTTTCAGTGAAGTTGAAACTCAAGTTTTGTTCTTCAAAAAATTCAAAACTTAGGTTTTGATCTTCAGGGAAATTAAAACTCAAGTTTTGTTTTTAAGTGAAGTCAAAACTCAACTTTTGTTCTTTGGGAAAGTCAAAACTAAAGTTTTGATCTTTAGGAAATTCAAAACTGAAGTTTCTCTCTTCAGTGAAGTCAAAACTCAAGTTTAGTTTTTCAGTGAAGTTAAAACTCAAGTTCTGTTCTTCAGAAAAGTCAAAACTTAAGTCTTGTTTTTCAGGGAAATCAAAACTCAAATTTTGTTTTTCAGTGAATGCAAAACTCAACTTTTGTTCTTTAGGAAAGTCAAAACTGAAGTTTTGATTTTGAGGAAATTTAATACCAAAGTTTCGTTCTTCATTGAGGTAAAAAATAAGGTTTGTTTTTTAACTGAAGTTAAAACTTAAGTTTTGTTATTCACAAAAATCAAAACCCAAGTCTTGATCTTTAGGGAAATCAAAACTCAAGTTTTATTCTTCAGTGAAGTCAAAACTCAACTTTTGTTCATTCGGAAAGTCAAAATTAAAGTTTTGATCTTCAGGAAATTTAAATCTGAAGTTTCGTTCTTCAGTGAAGTCAAAACTCAAGTTTGGTTTTTCAGTGAAGTTAAAACTGTAGTTTTGTTATTAACAAAAAAACAAAACCCATGTCTTGATCTTCAGGGAAATCAAAAATCAAGGTTTGTTCTTCAGTGAAGTCAAAACTCAACTTTTGCTCTTTAGGAAAGTCAAAATTAAAGTTTTGGTCTTCAGGAAATTGAAAACTGAGGTTTTGTTCTTCATTGAATTCAAAACTGATGTTTGGATTTTCAGTGAAGTTGAAACTTAAGTTTTGTTCTTCACAAAATTCAAAACTTAGGTCTTGATCTTCAGGGAAATCAAAACTCAAGTTTAGTTTTTCAGTGAAGTCAAAACTCCACTTTTGTTCTTTAGGAAAGTCAAAACTGAAGTTTGGATCTTCATTAAATTTAAAACTGAATTTTCGTTCTTCACTGAAGTAAAAAATCAAGTTTGGTTTTTCATTGAAGTTAAAACTTTTGTTATTCACAAAAAACAAAACCCAAGTAACGATCTTCAGGGAAATCAAAACTCAAGTTTTGTTCTTTAGTGAAGTCAAAACTCCAATTTTGTTCTTTAGGAAAGTCAAAATTAAAGTTTTGATATTCAGGAAATTTAAAACTGAAGATTCGTTCTTCAGTGAAGTCAAAACTCAAAGTTTTATCTTCAGGGATGTCAGAACTCAAGTTTGTTTTTCAGTGAAGTCAAAACTCGACTTTTGATCTTTAGGAAAGTCAAAACTGAAGTTTTAATCTTCAGGAAATTCGAAACTGAAGTTCCGTTCTTCAGTGAAATTAAAAATTAAGTTTTGTTTTTCATTGAAGTCAAAACTCAAGTTTTGTGCTTCACAAAATTCAAAACTTAAGTCTTGATCTTCAGGGAAATCAAAACTCAAGTTTTGTTTTTCAGTGAAGTCAAAACTCAACTTTTGTTTTTTAGGACAGTCACAACTGAAGTTTTGATCTTCAGGAAATTTAAAACTGAAGTTTCGTTCTTCACTGAAGTCAAAACTCAAGTTTGGTTTTTCAGTGAAGTAAAAACTTAAATTTTGTTATTCGCAAAAATCAAAACCCAAGTCTTCATCTTCCGGGAAATCAAAACTCAAGTTTTGTTCTTCAGTGAAATCAAAACTCAACTTTTGTTCTTTAGGAAAGTCAAAATTAAAGTTTTGATCTTCTGGAAATTTAAAACTGAAGTTTCGTTCTTCAATGGAGTCAAAACCCAAGTTTGGTTTTTCAGTGAAATTAAAACTTAAGTTTTGTTACTGACAAAAATCAAAACCCAAGTCTTGATCTTCCGGGAAATCAAAACTCAAGTTTTGTTCTTCAGTGAAGTCAAAACTCAACTTTTGTTCTTTAGGGAAGTCAAAACTGAAGTTTTGAACATCATGAAATTTAAAACTGGAGTTTCTTTCTTCACAGAAGTCAAAACTAAAGTTTGGTTTTTCAGTGAAGTTGAAACTCAAGTTTTGTTCTTCACAAAATTCAAAACTTAGGTCTTGATCTTCAGGGAAATTAAAACTCAAGTTTTGTTTTTAAGTGAAATCAAAACTCAACTTTTGTTCTTTGGGAAAGTCAAAACTAAAGTTTTGATCTTTAGGAAATTCAAAACTGAAGTTTCTCTCTTCAGTGAAGTCAAAACTCAAGTTTAGTTTTTCAGTGAAGTTAAAACTCAAGTTCTGTTCTTCAGAAAAGTCAAAACTTAAGTCTTGTTTTTCAGGGAAATCAAAACTCAGATTTTGTTTTTCAGTGAATGCAAAACTCAACTGATGTTCTTTAGGAAAGTCAAAACTGAAGTTTTGATTTTGAGGAAATTTAATACCAAAGTTTCGTTCTTCATTGAGGTCAAAAATAAGTTTTGGTTTTTAACTGAAGTTAAAACTTAAGTTTTGTTATTCACAAAAATCAAAACCCAAGTCTTGATCTTTAGGGAAATCAAAACTCAAGTTTTATTCTTCAGTGAAGTCAAAACTCAACTTTTGTTCATTCAGAAAGTCAAAATTAAAGTTTTGATCTTCAGGAAATTTAAATCTGAAGTTTCTTTCTTCAGTGAAGTCAAAACTCAAGTTTGGTTTTTCAGTGAAGTTAAAACTGAAGTTTTGTTATTAACAAAAAAACAAAACCCATGTCTTGATCTTCAGGGAAATCAAAAATCAAGGTTGCCCTTCAGTGAAGTCAAAACTCAACTTTTGTTCTTTAGGAAAGTCAAAATTCAAGTTTTGATCTTCAGGAAATTTAAAACTGAGGTTTTGTTCTTCATTGAATTCAAAACTGATGTTTGGATTTTCAGTGAAGTTGAAACTCGAGTTTTGTTCTTCACAAAATTCAAAACTTAGGTCTTGATCTTCAGGGAAATCAAAACACAAGTTTAGTTTTTCAGTGAAGTCAAAACTCCACTTTTGTTCTTTAGGAAAGTCAAAACTGAAGTTTTGATCTTCAGGAAATTTAAAACTGAAGTTTCGTTCTTCACTGAAGTAAAAAATCAAGTTTGGTTTTTCATTGAAGTTAAAACTTTTGTTATTCACAAAAAACAAAACCCAAGTAACGATCTTCAGGGAAATCAAAACTCAAGTTTTGTTCTTTAGTGAAGTCAAAACTCCACTTTTGTTCTTTAGGAAAGTGAAAATAAAAGTTTTGATATTCAGGAAATTTAAAACTGAAGATTTGTTCTTCAGTGAAGTCAAAATTCAAAGTTTTATCTTCAGGGATGTCAGAACTCAAGTTTGTTTTTCAGTGAAGTCAAAACTCAACTTTTGATCTTTAGGAAAGTCAAAACTGAAGTTTTAATCTTCAGGAAATTCCAAACTGAAGTTCCGTTCCTCAGTGAAATTAAAAATTAAGTTTTGTTTTTCATTGAAGTCAAAACTCAAGTTTTGTGCTTCACAAAATTCAAAACTTAAGTCTTGATCTTCAGGGAAATCAAAACTCAAGTTTTGTTTTTCAGTGAAGTCAAAACTTAACTTTTGTTTTTTTAGGACAGTCACAACTGAAGTTTTCATCTTCAGGAAATTTAAAACTGAAGTTTCGTTCTTCAATGAAGTCAAAACTGAAGTTTGGTTTTTCAGTGTAGTAAAAACTTAAATTTTGTTATTCATAAAAATCAAAACCCAAGTCTTCATCTTCCGGGAGATCAAAACTCAAGTTTTGTTCTTCAGTGAAATCAAAACTCAACTTTTGTTCTTTAGGAAAGTCAAAATTAAAGTTTTGATCTTCTGGAAATTTAAAACTGAAGTTTCGTTCTTCATTGGAGTAAAAACTCAAGTTTGGTTTTTCAGTGAAGTTAAAACTTAAGTTTTGTTACTGACAAAAATCAAAACCCAAATCTTGATCTTCCGGGAAATCAAAACTCAAGTTTTGTTCTTCAGTGAAGTCAAAACTCAACTTTTGTTCTTTAGGAAAGTAAAAATTAAAGTTTTGATCTTCAGGAAATTTAAAACTGAAGTTTCGTTCTTCAGTGAAGTCAAAACTCAAGTTTGGTTTTTCAGTGAAGTTGAAACTCAAGTTTTGTTCTTCACAAAATTCAAAACTTAGGTCTTGATCTTCAGGGAAATTAAAACTCAAGTTTTGTTTTTCAGTGAAGTCAAAACTCAACTTTTGTTCTTTAGGAAAGTCAAAACTGAAGTTTTGATCTTCATGAAATTTAAAACTGGATTTTCTTTCTTCACTGAAGTCAAAACTAAAGTTTGGTTTTTCAGTGAAGTTGAAACTCAAGTTTTGTTCTTCAAAAAATTCAAAACTTAGGTCTTGATCTCAGGGAAATTAAAACTCAAGTTTTGTTTTAAGTGAAGTCAAAACTCAACTTTTGTTCTTTGGGAAAGTCAAAACTAAAGTTTTGATCTTTAGGAAATTCAAAACTGAAGTTTCTCTCTTCAGTGAAGTCAAAACTCAAGTTTAGTTTTTCAGTGAAGTTAAAACTCAAGTTCTGTTCTTCAGAAAAGTCAAAACTTAAGTCGTGTTTTTCAGGGAAATCAAAACTCAAATTTTGTTTTTCAGTGAATGCAAAACTGAACTTTTGTTCTTTAGGAAAGTCAAAACTGAAGTTTTGATTTTGAGGAAATTTAATACCAAAGTTTCGTTCTTCATTGAGGTCAAAAATAAGGTTTGGTTTTTAACTGAAGTTAAAACTGAAGTTTTGTTATTCACAAAAAAACAAAACCCATGTCTTGATCTCCAGGGAAATAAAAAATCAAGGTTTGTTCTTCAGTGAAGTCAAAACTCAACTTTTGTTCTTTAGGAAAGTCAAAATTAAAGTTTTGATCTTCAGGAAATTTAAAACTGAGGTTTTGTTCTTCATTGAATTCAAAACTGATGTTTGGATTTTCAGTGAAGTTGAAACTCAAGTTTTGTTCTTCACAAAATTCAAAACTTAGGTCTTGACCTTCAGGGAAATCAAAACTCAAGTTTAGTTTTTCAGTTAAGTTAAAACTCAAGTTCTGTTCTTCAGAAAAGTCAAAACTTAAGTCTTGTTTTTCAGGGAAATCAAAACTCAAATTTTTTTTTCAATGAAGTCAAAACTCAACTTTTGTTCTTTAGGAAAGTCAAAACTGAAGTTTTGATTTTCAGGAAATTTAATACCGAAGTTTTGTTCTTCATTGAGGTCAAAAATAAGGTTTGGTTTTTAAGTGAAGTTAAAACTTAAGTTTTGTTATTAACAAAAATCAAAACCCAAGTCTTGATCTTTAGGGAAATCAAAACTCAAGTTTTGTTCTTCAGTGAAGTCAAAACTCAACTTTTGTTCTTTAGGAAAGTCAAAATTAAAGTTTTGATCTTCAGGAAATTTAAAACTGAAGTTTCGTTCTTCAGTGAAGTCAAAACTCAAGTTTGGTTTTTCAGTGAAGTTAAAACTGAAGTTTTTTTATTAACAAAAAAACAAAACCCATGTCTTGATCTTCAGGGAAATAAAAAATCAAGGTTTGTTCTTCAGTGAAGTCAAAACTCAACCTTTGTTGTTTAGAAAAGTCAAAATTAAAGTTTTGGTCTTCAGGAAATTGAAAACTGAGGTTTTGTTCTTCATTGAATTCAAAATTGATGTTTGGATTTTCAGTGAAGTTGAAACTCAAGTTTTGTTCTTCACAAAATTCAAAACTTACGTCTTGATCTTCAGGGAAATCAAAACTCAAGTTTAGTTTTTCAGTGAAGTCAAAACTCCACTTTTGTTCTTTAGGAAAGTCAAAACTGAAGTTTTGATCTTCAGGAA
The DNA here is from genome assembly GCA_039081455.1 of Macrobrachium rosenbergii. Taxonomy (NCBI): domain Eukaryota; kingdom Metazoa; phylum Arthropoda; class Malacostraca; order Decapoda; family Palaemonidae; genus Macrobrachium; species Macrobrachium rosenbergii. The sequence continues at coordinate 253,955 of JANJGK010000393.1, forward strand.
ATTTAAAACTGAAGTTTCGTTCTACACTGAAGTAAAAAATCAAGTTTGGTTTTTCATTGAAGTTAAAACTTTTGTTATTCACAAAAAAACAAAACCCAAGTAACGATCTTCAGGGAAATCAAAACTCAAGTTTTGTTCTTTAGTGAAGTCAAAACTCCACTTTTTTTCTTTAGGAAAGACAAAATTTAAATTTCGATATTCAGGAAATTTAAAACTGAAGATTCGTTCTTCAGTGAAGTCAAAACTCAAAGTTTTATCTTCAGGGATGTCAGAACTCAAGTTTGTTTTTCAGTGAAGTCAAAACTCAACTTTTGATCTTTAGGAAAGTCAAAACTGAAGTTTTAATCTTCAGGAAATTCCAAACTGAAGTTCCGTTCTTCAGTGAAATTAAAAATTAAGTTTTGTTTTTCATTGAAGGCAAAACTCAAGTTTTGTGCTTCACAAAATTCAAAACTTAAGTCTTGATCTCCAGGGAAATCAAAACTCAAGTTTTGTTTTTCAGTGAAGTCAAAACTCAACTTTTGTTTTTTAGGACAGTCACAACTGAAGTTTTGATCTTCAGGAAATTTAAAACTGAAGTTTCGTTCTTAACTGAAGTCAAAACTCAAGTTTGGTTTTTCAGTGAAGTAAAAACTTAAATTTTGTTATTCACAAATATCAAAACCCAAGTCTTCATCTTCAGGGAAATCAAAACTCAAGTTTTGTTCTTCAGTGAAATCAAAACTCAACTTTTGTTCTTTAGGAAAGTCAAAATTAAAGTTTTGATCTTTAGGAAATTTAAAACTCAAGTTTCGTTCTTCATTGGAGTCAAAACTCAAGTTTGGTTTTTCAGTGAAGTTAAAACTTAAGTTTTGTTATTGACAAAAATCAAAACCCAAGTCTTGATCTTCCAGGAAATCAAAACTCAAGTTTTGTTCTTCAGTGAAGTCAAAACTCAACTTTTGTATTTTGGGAAAGTCAAAACTAAAGTTTTGATCTTTAGGAAATTCAAAACTGAAGTTTCTCTCTTCAGTGAAGTCAAAACTCAAGTTTAGTTTTTCAGTGAAGTTAAAACTCAAGTTCTGTTCTTCAGAAAAGTCAAAACTTAAGTCTTGTTTTTCAGGAAAATCAAAACTCAAGTTTTGTTCTTCAGTGAAGTCAAAACTCAACTTTTGTTCTTTAGGAAAGTCAAAATTAAAGTTTTGACCTTCAGGAAATTTAAAACTGAAGTTTTGTTCTTCAGTGGAGTCAAAACTCAAGTTTGGTTTTTCAGTGAAGTTGAAACTCAAGTTTTGTTCTTCACAAAATTGAAAACTTAGGTCTTGATCTTCAGGGAAAATCAAAACTCAATCTTTGTTTTTCAGTGAAGTCAAAACTCAACTTTTGTTCTTTAGGAAAGTCAAAACTGAAGTTTTGATCTTCATGAAATTTAAAACTGGAGTTTCTTTATTCACTGAAGTCAAAACTAAAGTTTGGTTTTTCAGTGAAGTTGAAACTCAAGTTTTGTTCTTCAAAAAATTCAAAACTTAGGTATTGATCTTCAGGGAAATTAAAACTCAAGTTTTGTTTTTAAGTGAAGTCAAAACTCAACTTTTGTTCTTTGGGAAAGTCAAAACTAAAGTTTTGATCTTTAGGAAATTCAAAACTGAAGTTTCTCTCTTCAGTGAAGTCAAAACTCAACTTTTGTTCTTTGGGAAAGTCAAAACTAAAGTTTTGATCTTTAGGAAATTCAAAACTGAAGTTTCTCTCTTCAGTGAAGTCAAAACTCAAGTTTAGTTTTTCAGCGAAGTTAAAACTCAAGTTCTGTTCTTCAGAAAAGTCAAAACTTAAGAGTTGTTTTTCAGGGAAATCAAAACTCAAATTTTGTTTTCCAGTGAATGCAAAACTCAAATTTTGTTCTTTAGGAAAGTCAAAACTGAAGTTTTGATTTTGAGGAAATTTAATACCAAAGTTTCGTTCTTCATTGAGGTTAAAAATAAGTTTTGGTTTTTAACTGAAGTTAAAACTTAAGTTTTGTTATTCACAAAAATCAAAACCCAAGTCTTGATCTTTAGGGAAATCAAAACTCAAGTTTTATTCTTCAGTGAAGTCAAAATTCAACTTTTGTTCATTCGGAAAGTCAAAATTAAAGTTTTGATCTTCAGGAAATTTAAATCTGAAGTTTCGTTCTTCAGTGAAGTCAAAACTCAATTTTGGTTTTTCAGTGAAGTTAAAACTGAAGTTTTGTTATTAACAAAAAACAAAACCCATGTCTTGATCTTCAGGGAAATCAAAAATCAAGGTTTGTTCTTCAGTGAAGTCAAAACTCAACTTTTCTTCTTTAGGAAACTCAAAATTAACGTTTTAATCTTCAGGAAATTGAAAACTGAGGTTTTGTTCTTCATTGAATTCAAAACTGATGTTTGGATTTTCAGTGAAGTTGAAACTCAAGTTTTGTTCTTCACAAAATTCAAAACTTAGGTCTTCATCTTCAGGGAAATCAAAACTCAAGTTTAGTTTTTCAGTTAAGTTAAAACTCAAGTTCTGTTCTTCAGAAACGTCAAAACTTAAGTCTTGTTTTTCAGGGAAATCAAAACTCAAATTTTGTTTTTCAGTGAAGTCAAAACTCAACTTTTGTTCTTTAGGAAAGTCAAAACTGAAGTTTTGATTTTCAGGAAATTTAATACCGAAGTTTTGTTCTTCATTGAGGTCAAAAATAAGGTTTGGTTTTTCAGTGAAGTAAAAACTTAAATTTTGTTATTCACAAAAATCAAAACCCAAGTCTTCATCTTCAGGGAAATCAAAACTCAAGTTTTGTTCTTCAGTGAAGTCAAAACTCAACTTTTGTTATTTAGGAAAGTCAAAATTAAAGTTTTGATCTTTAGGAAATTTAAAACTCAAGTTTCGTTCTTCATTGGAGTCAAAACTCAAGTTTGGTTTTTCAGTGAAGTTAAAACTTAAGTTTTGTTATTGACAAAAATCAAAACCCAAGTCTTGATCTTCCAGGAAATCGAAACTCAAGTTTTGTTCTTCAGTGAAGTCAAAACTCAACTTTTGTTCTTTGGTAAAGTCAAAACTAAAGTTTTGATCTTTAGGAAATTCAAAACTGAAGTTTCTCTCTTCAGTGAAGTCAAAACTCAAGTTTAGTTTTTCAGTGAAGTTAAAACTCAAGTTCTGTTCTTCAGAAGAGTCAAAACTTAAGTCTTGTTTTTCAGGAAAATCAAAACTCAAGTTTTGTTCTTCAGTGAAGTCAAAACTCAACTTTTGTTCTTTAGGAAAGTCAAAATTAAAGTTTTGACCTCCAGGAAATTTAAAACTGAAGTTTCGTTCTTCAGTGAGGTCAAAACTCAAGTTTGGTTTTTCAGTGAAGTTGAAACTCAAGTTTTGTTCTTCACAAAATTGAAAACTTAGGTCTTGATCTTCAGGGAAATCAAAACTCAATCTTTGTTTTTCAGTGAAGTCAAAACTCAACTTTTGTTCTTTAGGAAAGTCAAAACTGAAGTTTTGATCTTCATGAAATTTAAAACTGGAGTTTCTTTCTTCACTGAAGTCAAAACTAAAGTTTGGTTTTTCAGTGAAGTTGAAACTCAAGTTTTGTTCTTCACAAAATTCAAAACGTAGGTCTTGATCTTCAGGGAAATTAAAACTCAAGTTTTGTTTTTAAGTGAAGTCAAAACTCAACTTTTGTTCTTTGGGAAAGTCAAAACTAAAGTTTTGATCTTTAGGAAATTCAAAACTGAAGTTTCTCTCTTCAGTGAAGTCAAAACTCAAGTTTAGTTTTTCAGTGAAGTTAAAACTCAAGTTCTGTTCTTCAGAAAAGTCAAAACTTAAGTCTTGTTTTTCAGGGAAATCAAAACTCAAATTTTGTTTTTCAGTGAATGCAAAACTCAACTTTTGTTCTTTAGGAAAGTCAAAACTGAAGTTTTGATTTTGAGGATATTTAATACCAAAGTTTCGTTCTTCATTAAGGTCAAAAATAAGGTTTGGTTTTTAACTGAAGTTAAAACTTAAGTTTTGTTATTCACAAAAATTAAACCCAAGTCTTGATCTTTAGGGAAATCAAAACTCAAGTTTTATTCTTCAGTGAAGTCAAAACTCAACTTTTGTTCATTCGGAAAGTCAAAATTAAAGTTTTGATCTTCAGGAAATTTAAATCTGAAGTTTCGTTCTTCAGTGAAGTCAAAACTCAAGTTTGGTTTTTCAGTGAAGTTAAAACTCAAGTTTTGTTTTTCACAAAATTCAAAACTTAGGTCTTGATCTTCAGGGAAATCAAAACTCAACTTTAGTTTTTCAGTTAAGTTAAAAATCAAGTTCTGTTCTTCAGAAAAGTCAAAACTTAAGTCTTGTTTTTCAGGGAAATCAAAACTCAAATTTTGTTTTTCAGTGAAGTCAAAACTCACCTTTTGTTCTTTAGGAAAGTCAAAACTGACTTTTTGATTTTCAGGAAATTTAATACCGAAGTTTTGTTCTTCATTGAGGTCAAAAATAAGGTTTGGTTTTTAAGTGAAGTTAAAACTTAAGTTTTGTTATTTAACAAAAATCAAAACCCAAGTCTTGATCTTCCGGGAAATCAAAACTCAAGTTTTGTTCTTCAGTGAAGTCAAAACTCAACTTTTGTTCATTCGGAAAGTCAAAATTAAACTTTTGATCTTCAGGAAATTTAAAACTGAAGTTTCGTTCTTCAGTGAGGTCAAAACTCAAGTTTGGTTTTTCAGTGAAGTTGAAACTCAAGTTTTGTTTTTCACAAAATTGAAAACTTAGGTCTTGATCTTCAGGGAAATCAAAACTCAATCTTTGTTTTTCAGTGAAGTCAAAACTCAACTTTTGTTCTTTAGGAAAGTCAAAACTGAAATTTTGATCTTCATGAAATTTAAAACTGGAGTTTCTTTCTTCAATGAAGTCAAAACTAAAGGTTGGTTTTTCAGTGAAGTTGAAACTCAAGTTTTGTTCTTCAAAAAATTCAAAACTTAGGTTTTGATCTTCAGGGAAATTAAAACTCAAGTTTTGTTTTTAAGTGAAGTCAAAACTCATCTTTTGTTCTTTGGGAAAGTCAAAACTAAAGTTTTGATCTTTAGGAAATTCAAAACTGAAGTTTCTCTCTTCAGTGAAGTCAAAACTCAAGTTTAGTTTTTCAGTGAAGTTAAAACTCAAGTTCTGTTCTTCAGAAAAGTCAAAACTTAAGTCTTGTTTTTCAGGGAAATCAAAACTCAAATTTTGCTTTTCAGTGAATGCAAAACTCAACTTTTGTTCTTTAGGAAAGTCAAAACTGAAGTTTTGATTTTGAGGAAATTTAATACCAAAGTTTCGTTCTTCGTTGAGGTCAAAAATAAGGTTTGGTTTTTAACTGAAGTTAAAACTTAAGTTTTGTTATTCACAAAAATCAAAACCTAAGTCTTGATCTTTAGGGAAATCAAAACTTAAGTTTTATTCTTCAGTGAAGTCAAAACTCAACTTTTGTTCATTCAGAAAGTCAAAATTAAAGTTTTGATCTTCAGGAAATTTAAATCTGAAGTTTCGTTCTTCAGTGAAGTCAAAACTCAAGTTTGGTTTTTCAGTGAAGTTAAAACTGAAGTTTTGTTATTAACAAAAAAACAAAACCCATGTCTTGATCTTCAGGGAAATAAAAAAATCAAGGTTTGTTCTTCAATGAAGTCAAAACTCAACTTTTGCTCTTTAGGAAAGTCAAAATTAAAGTTTTGGTCTTCAGGAAATTTAAAACTGAGGTTTTGTTCTTCATTGAATTAAAACTGATGTTTGGATTTTCAGTGAAGTTGAAACTCAAGTTTTGTTCTTCACAAAATTCAAAACTTAGGTCTTGATCTTCAGGGAAATCAAAACTCAAGTTTAGTTTTTCAGTGAAGTCAAAACTCCACTTTTGTTCTTTAGGAAAGTCAAAACTGAAGTTTGGATCTTCAGGAAATTTAAAACTGAAGTTTCGTTCTTCACTGAAGTAAAAAATCAAGTTTGGTTTTTCATTGAAGTTAAAACTTTTGTTATTCACAAAAAACAAAACCCAAGTGACGATCTTCAGGGAAATCAAAACTCAAGTTTTGTTCTTTAGTGAAGTCAAAACTCCACTTTTGTTCTTTAGGAAAGTCAAAATTAAAGTTTTGATATTCTGGAAATTTAAAACTGAAGTTTCATTCTTCATTGGAGTCAAAACCCAAGTTTGGTTTTTCAGTGAAGTTAAAACTTAAGTTTTGTTACTGACAAAAATCAAAACCCAAGTCTTGATCTTCCGGGAAATCAAAACTCAAGCTTTGTTCTTCAGTGAAGTCAAAACTCAACTTTTGTTCTTTAGGAAAGTCAAAACTGAAGTTTTGATCATTATGAAATTTAAAACTGGAGTTTCTTTCTTCACTGAAGTCAAAACTAAAGTTTGGTTTTTCAGTGAAGTTGAAACTCAAGTTTTGTTCTTCATAAAATTCAAAACTTAGGTCTTGATCATCAGGGAAATTAAAACTCAAGTTTTATTCTTCAGTGAAGTCAAAACTCAACTTTTGTTCTTTGGGAAAGTCAAAACTAAAGTTTTGATCTTTAGGAAATTCAAAACTGAAGTTTCTCTCTTCAGTGAAGTCAAAACTCAAGTTTAGTTTTTCAGTGAAGTTAAAACTCAAGTTCTGTTCTTCAGAAAAGTCAAAACTTAAGTCTTGTTTTTCAGGGAAATCAAAACTCAGATTTTGTTTTTTAGTGAATGCAAAACTCAACTTTTGTTCTTTAGGAAAGTCAAAACTGAAGTTTTGATTTTGAGGAAATTTAATACCAAAGTTTCGTTCTTCATTGAGGTCAAAAATAAGTTTTGGTTTTTAACTGAAGTTAAAACTTAAGTTTTGTTATTCACAAAAATCAAAACCCAAGTCTTGATCTTTAGGGAAATCAAAAATCAAATTTTATTCTTCAGTGAAGTCAAAACTTAACTTTTGTTCATTCGGAAAGTCAAAATTAAAGTTTTGATCTTCAGGAAATTTAAATCTGAAGTTTCGTTCTTCAGTGAAGTCAAAACTCAAGTTTGGTTTTTCAGTGAAGTTAAAACTCAAGTTTTGTTATTAACAAAAAAAACAAAACCCATGTCTTGATCTTCAGGGAAATAAAAAATCAAGGTTGCCCTTCAGTGAAGTCAAAACTCAACTTTTGTTCTTTAGGAAAGTCAAAATTAAAGTTTTGATCTTCAGGAAATTTAAAACTGAGGTTTTGTTCTTCATTGAATTCAAAACTGATGCTTGGATTTTCAGTGAAGTTGAAACTCAAGTTTTGTTCTTCACAAAATTCAAAACTTAGGTCTTGATCTTCAGGGAAATCAAAACTCAAGTTTAGTTTTTCAGTGAAGTTAAAACTCAAGTTCTGTTCTTCAGAAAAGTCAAAACTTAAGTCTTGTTTTTCAGGGAAATCAAAACTCAAATTTTGTTTTTCAGTGAAGTCAAAACTCAACTTTTGTTCTTTAGGAAAGTCAAAACTGAAGTTTTGATTTTCAGGAAATTTAATACCGAAGTTTTGTTCTTCATTGAGGTCAAAAATAAGGTTTGGTTTTTAAGTGAAGTTCAAACTTAAGTTTTGTTATTAACAAAAATCAAAACCCAAGTCTTCATCTTCCGGGAAATCAAAACTCAAGTTTTGTTCTTCAGTGAAATCAAAACTCAACTTTTGTTCTTTAGGAAAGTCAAAATTAAAGTTTTGATCTTCTGGAAATTTAAAACTGAAGTTTCGTTCTTCATTGGAGTAAAAACTCAAGTTTGGTTTTTCAGTGAAGTTAAAACTTAAGTTTTGTTACTGACAAAAATCAAAACCCAAGTCTTGATCTTCCGGGAAATCAAAACTCAAGTTTTGTTTTTCAGTGAAGTCAAAACTCAACTTTTGTTCTTTAGGAAAGTCAAAATTAAAGTTTTGATCTTCAGGAAATTTAAAACTGAAGTTTCGTTCTTCAGTGAAGTCAAAACTCAAGTTTAGTTTTTCAGTGAAGTTGAAACTCAAGTTTTGTTCTTCACAAAATTCAAAACTTAGGTCTTGATCTTAAGGGAAATCAAAACTCAATCTTTGTTTTTCAGTGAAGTCAAAACTCAACTTTTGTTCTTTAGGAAAGTCAAAACTGAAGTTTTGATCTTCATGAAATTTAAAACTGGAGTTTCTTTCTTCACTGAAGTCAAAACTAAAGTTTGGTTTTTCAGTGAAGTTGAAACTCAAGTTTTGTTCTTCACAAAATTCAAAACTTAGGTCTTGATCTTCAGGGAAATTAAAACTCAAGTTTTGTTTTTAAGTGAAGTCAAAACTCAACTTTTGTTCTTTGGGAAAGTCAAAACTAAAGTTTTGATCTTTAGGAAATTCAAAACTGAAGTTTCTCTCTTCAGTGAAGTCAAAACTCAAGTTTAGTTTTTCAGTGAAGTTAAAACTCAAGTTCTGTTCTTCAGAAAAGTCAAAACTTAAGTCTTGTTTTTCAGGGAAATCAAAACTCAAATTTTGTTTTTCAGTGAATGCAAAACTCAACTTTTGTTCTTTAGGAAAGTCAAAACTGAAGTTATGATTTTGAGGAAATTTAATACCAAAGTTTCGTTCTTCATTGAGGTCAAAAATAAGGTTTGGTTTTTAACTGAAGTTAAAACTTAAGTTTTGTTATTCACAAAAATCAAAACCCAAGTCTTGATCTTTAGGGAAATCAAAACTCAAGTTTTATTCTTCAGTGAAGTCAAAACTCAAGTTTTGTTCATTCGGAAAGTCAAAATTAAAGTTTTGATCTTTAGGAAATTTAAATCTGAAGTTTCGTTCTTCAGTGAAGTCAAAACTCAAGTTTGGTTTTTCAGTGAAGTTAAAACTGAAGTTTTGTTATTAAGAAAAAAACAAAACCCATGTCTTGATCTTCAGGGAAATAAAAAATCAAGGTTTGTTCTTCAGTGAAGTCAAAACTCAACTTTTGTTCTTTAGGAAAGTCAAAATTAAAGTTTTGGTCTTCAGGAAATTGAAAACTGAGGTTTTGTTCTTCATTGAATTCAAAACTGATGTTTGGATTTTCAGTGAAGTTGAAACTCAAGTTTTGTTCTTCACAAAATTCAAAACTTAGGTCTTGATCTTCAGGGAAATCAAAACTAAAGTTTAGTTTTTCAGTGAAGTCAAAACTCCACTTTTGTTCTTTAGGAAAGTCAAAACTGAAGTTTTGATCTTCAGGAAATTTAAAACTGAAGTTTCGTTCTTCACTGAAGTAAAAAATCAAGTTTGGTTTTTCATTGAAGTTAAAACTTTTGTTATTCACAAAAAACAAAACCCAAGTAACGATCTTAAGGGAAATCAAAACTCAAGTTTTGTTCTTTAGTGAAGTCAAAACTCCACTTTTGTTCTTTAGGAAAGTCAAAATTAAAGTTTTGATATTCAGGAAATTTAAAACTGAAGATTCGTTCTTCAGTGAAGTCAAAACTCAAAGTTTTATCTTCAGGGATGTCAGAACTCAAGTTTGTTTTTCAGTGAAGTCAAAACTCAACTTTTGATCTTTAGGAAAGTCAAAACTGAAGTTTTAATCTTCAGGAAATTCCAAACTGAAGTTCCGTTCTTCAGTGAAATTAAAAATTAAGTTTTGTTTTTCATTAAAGTCAAAACTCAAGTTTTGTGCTTCACAAAATTCAAAACTAAAGTTTTGATCTTCAGGGAAATCAAAACTCAAGTTTTGTTTTTCAGTGAAGTCAAAACTCAACTTTTGTTTTTTAGGACAGTCACAACTGAAGTTTTGATCTTCAGGAAATTTAAAACTGAAGTTTCGTTCTTCACTGAAGTCAAAACTCAAGTTTGGTTTTTCAGTGAAGTAAAAACTTAAATTTTGTTATTCACAAAAATCAAAACCCAAGTCTTCATCTTCAGGGAAATCAAAACTCAAGTTTTGTTCTTCAGTGAAATCAAAACTCAACTTTTGTTCTTTAGGAAAGTCAAAATTAAAGTTTTGATCTTTAGGAAATTTAAAACTCAAGTTTCGTTCTTCATTGGAGTCAAAACTCAAGTTTGGTTTTTCAGTGAAGTTAAAACTTAAGTTTTGTTATTGACAAAAATCAAAACCCAAGTCTTGATCTTTCAGGAAATCAAAACTCAAGTTTTGTTCTTCAGTGAAGTCAAAACTCAACTTTTGTATTTTGGGAAAGTCAAAACTAAAGTTTTGATCTTTAGGAAATTCAAAACTGAAGTTTCTCTCTTCAGTGAAGTCAAAACTCAAGTTTAGTTTTTCAGTGAAGTTAAAACTCAAGTTCTGTTCTTCAGAAAAGTCAAAACTTAAGTCTTGTTTTTCAGGAAAATCAAAACTCAAGTTTTGTTCTTCAGTGAAGTCAAAACTCAACTTTTGTTCTTTAGGAAAGTCAAATTTAAAGTTTTGACCTTCAGGAAATTTAAAACTGAAGTTTCGTTCTTCAGTGAAGTCAAAACTCAAGTTTAGTTTTTCAGTGAAGTTGAAACTCAAGTTTTGTTCTTCACAAAATTGAAAACTTAGGTCTTGATCTTCAGGGAAATCAAAACTCAATCTTTGTTTTTCAGTGAAGTCAAAACTCAAGTTTTGTTCTTTAGGAAAGTCAAAACTGAAGTTTTGATCTTCATGAAATTTAAAACTGGAGTTTCTTTCTTCACTGAAGTCAAAACTAAAGTTTGGTTTTTCAGTGAAGTTGAAACTCAAGTTTTGTTCTTCAAAAAATTCAAAACTTAGGTATTGATCTTCAGGGAAATTAAAACTCAAGTTTTGTTTTTAAGTGAAGTCAAAACTCAACTTTTGTTCTTTGGGAAAGTCAAAACTAAAGTTTTGATCTTTAGGAAATTCAAAACTGAAGTTTCTCTCTTCAGTGAAGTCAAAACTCAAGTTTAGTTTTTCAGTGAAGTTAAAACTCAAGTTCTGTCCTTCAGAAAAGTCAAAACTTAAGAGTTGTTTTTCAGGGAAATCAAAACTCAAATTTTGTTTTCCAGTGAATGCAAAACTCAACTTTTGTTCTTTAGGAAAGTCAAAACTGAAGTTTTGATTTTGAGGAAATTTAATACCAAAGTTTCGTTCTTCATTGAGGTCAAAAATAAGTTTTGGTTTTTAACTGAAGTTAAAACTTAAGTTTTGTTATTCACAAAAATCAAAACCCAAGTCTTGATCTTTAGGGAAATCAAAACTCAAGTTTTATTCTTCAGTGAAGTCAAAACTCAGGTTTTGTTCATTCGGAAAGTCAAAATTAAAGTTTTGATCTTCAGGAAATTTAAATCTGAAGTTTCGTTCTTCAGTGAAGTCAAAACTCAAGTTTGGTTTTTCAGTGAAGTTAAAACTGAAGTTTTGTTATTAACAAAAAACAAAACCCATGTCTTGATCTTCAGGGAAATAAAAAATCAAGGTTTGTTCTTCAGTGAAGTCAAAACTCAACTTTTCTTCTTTAGGAAAGTCAAAATTAACGTTTTAATCTTCAGGAAATTGAAAACTGAGGTTTTGTTCTTCATTGAAATCAAAACTGATGTTTGGATTTTCAGTGAAGTTGAAACTCAAGTTTTGTTCTTCACAAAATTCCAAACTTAGGACTTGATCTTCAGGGAAATCAAAACTCAAGTTTAGTTTTTCAGTTAAGTTAAAACTCAAGTTCTGTTCTTCAGAAAAGTCAAAACTTAAGTCTTGCTTTTCCGGGAAATCAAAACTCAAATTTTGTTTTTCAGTGAAGTCAAAACTCAACTTTTGTTCTTTAGGAAAGTCAAAACTGAAGTTTTGATTTTCAGGAAATTTAATACCGAAGTTTTGTTCTTCATTGAGGTCAAAAATAAGGTTTGGTTTTTCAGTGAAGTAAAAACTTAAATTTTGTTATTCACAAAAATCAAAACCCAAGTCTTCATCTTCAGGGAAATCAAAACTCAAGTTTTGTTCTTCAGTGAAATCAAAACTCAACTTTCGTTCTTTAGGAAAGTCAAAATTAATGTTTTGATCTTTAGGAAATTTAAAACTCAAGTTTCGTTCTTCATTGGAGTCAAAACTCAAGTTTGGTTTTTCAGTGAAGTTAAAACTTAAGTTTTGTTATTGACAAAAATCAAAACCCAAGTCTTGATCTTTAGGGAAATTAAAACTCAAGTTTTGTTCTTCAGTGAAGTCAAAACTCAACTTTTGTTCTTTGGGAAAGTCAAAACTAAAGTTTTGATCTTTAGGAAATTCAAAACTGAAGTTTCTCTCTTCAGTGAAGTCAAAACTCAAGTTTAGTTTTTCAGTGAAGTTAAAACTCAAGTTCTGTTCTTCAGAAAAGTCAAAACTTAAGTCTTGTTTTTCAGGAAAATCAAAACTCAAGTTTTGTTTTTCAGTGAAGTCAAAACTCAACTTTTGTTCTTTAGGAAAGTCAAAATTAAAGTTTTGACCTTCAGGAAATTTAAAACTGAAGTTTCGTTCTTCAGTGAAGTCAAAATTCAAGTTTGGTTTTTCAGTGAAGTTGAAACTCAAGTTTTGTTCTTCACAAAATTGAAAACTTAGGTCTTGATCTTCAGGGAAATCGAAACTCAATCTTTGTTTTTCAGTGAAGTCAAAACTCAACTTTTGTTCTTTAGGAAAGTCAAAACTGAAGTTTTGATCTTCATGAAATTTAAAACTGAAGTTTCTTTCTTCACTGAAGTCAAAACTAAAGTTTGGTTTTTCAATGAAGTTGAAACTCAAGTTTTGTTCTTCACAAAATTCAAAACGTAGGTCTTGATCTTCAGGGAAATTAAAACTCAAGTTTTGTTTTTAAGTGAAGTCAAAACTCAACTTTTGTTCTTTGGGAAAGTCAAAACTAAAGTTTTGATCTTTAGGAAATTCAAAACTGAAGTTTCTCTCTTCAGTGAAGTCAAAACTCAAGTTTAGTTTTTCAGTGAAGTTAAAACTCAAGTTCTGTTCTTCAGAAAAGTCAAAACTTAAGTCTTGTTTTTCAGGGAAATCAAAACTCAAATTTTGTTTTTCAGTGAATGCAAAACTCAACTTTTGTTCTTTAGGAAAGTCAAAACTGAAGTTTTGATTTTGAGGAAATTTAATACCAAAGTTTCGTTCTTCATTGAGGTCAAAAATAAGGTTTGGTTTTTAACTGAAGTTAAAACTTAAGTTTTGTTATTCACAAAAATTAAACCCAAGTCTTGATCTTTAGGGAAATGAAAACTCAAGTTTTATTCTTCAGTGAAGTCAAAACTCAACTTTTGTTCATTCGGAAAGTCAAAATTAAAGTTTTGATCTTCAGGAAATTTAAATCTGAAGTTTCGTTCTTCAGTGAAGTCAAAACTCAAGTTTGGTTTTTCAGTGAAGTTAAAACTCAAGTTTTGTTCTTCACAAAATTCAAAACTTAGGTCTTGATCTTCAGGGAAATCAAAACTCAAGTTTAGTTTTTCAGTTAAGTTAAAAATCAAATTCTGTTCTTCAGAAAAGTCAAAACTTAAGTCTTGTTTTTCAGGGAAATCAAAACTCAAATTTTGTTTTTCAGTGAAGTCAAAACTCACCTTTTGTTCTTTAGGAAAGTCAAAACTGACTTTTTGATTTTCAGGAAATTTAATACCGAAGTTTCGTTCTTCATTGAGGTCAAAAATAAGGTTTGGTTTTTAAGTGAAGTTAAAACTTAAGTTTTGTTATTTAACAAAAATCAAAACCCAAGTCTTGATCTTCCGGGAAATCAAAACTCAAGTTTTGTTCTTCAGTGAAGTCAAAACTCAACTTTTGTTCATTCGGAAAGTCAAAATTAAACTTTTGATCTTCAGGAAATTTAAAACTGAAGTTTCGTTCTTCAGTGAGGTCAAAACTCAAGTTTGGTTTTTCAGTGAAGTTGAAACTCAAGTTTTGTTTTTCACAAAATTTAAAACTTAGGTCTTGATCTTCAGGGAAATCAAAACTCAATCTTTGTTTTTCAGTGAAGTCAAAACTCAACTTTTGTTCTTTAGGAAAGTCAAAACTGAAATTTTGATCTTCATGAAATTTAAAACTGGAGTTTCTTTCTTCAATGAAGTCAAAACTAAAGGTTGGTTTTTCAGTGAAGTTGAAACTCAAGTTTTGTTCTTCAAAAAATTCAAAACTTAGGTTTTGATCTTCAGGGAAATTAAAACTCAAGTTTTGTTTTTAAGTGAAGTCAAAACTCAACTTTTGTTCTTTGGGAAAGTCAAAACTAAAGTTTTGATCTTTAGGAAATTCAAAACTGAAGTTTCTCTCTTCAGTGAAGTCAAAGCTCAAGTTTAGTTTTTCAGTGAAGTTAAAACTCAAGTTCTGTTCTTCAGAAAAGTCAAAACTTAAGTCTTGTTTTTCAGGGAAATCAAAACTCAAATTTTGCTTTTCAGTGAATGCAAAACTCAACTTTTGTTCTTTAGGAAAGTCAAAACTGAAGTTTTGATTTTGAGGAAATTTAATACCAAAGTTTCGTTCTTCATTGAGGTCAAAAATAAGGTTTGGTTTTTAACTGAAGTTAAAACTTAAGTTTTGTTATTCACAAAAATCAAAACCCAAGTCTTGATCTTTAGGGAAATCAAAACTTAAGTTTTATTCTTCAGTGAAGTCAAAACTCAACTTTTGTTCATTCAGAAAGTCAAAATTAAAGTTTTGATCTTCAGGAAATTTAAATCTGAAGTTTCGTTCTTCAGTGAAGTCAAAACTCAAGTTTGGTTTTTCAGTGAAGTTAAAACTGAAGTTTTGTTATTAACAAAAAAACAAAACCCATGTCTTGATCTTCAGGGAAATAAAAAAAATCAAGGTTTGTTCTTCAGTGAAGTCAAAACTCAACTTTTGCTCTTTAGGAAAGTCAAAATTAAAGTTTTGGTCTTCAGGAAATTGAAAACTGAGGTTTTGTTCTTCATTGAATTAAAACTGATGTTTGGATTTTCAGTGAAGTTGAAACTCAAGTTTTGTTCTTCACAAAATTCAAAACTTAGGTCTTGATCTTCAGGGAAATCAAAACTCAAGTTTAGTTTTTCAGTGAAGCCAAAACTCCACTTTTGTTCTTTAGGAAAGTCAAAACTGAAGTTTGGATCTTCAGGAAATTTAAAACTGAAGTTTCGTTCTTCACTGAAGTAAAAAATCAAGTTTGGTTTTTCATTGAAGTTAAAACTTTTGTTATTCACAAAAAACAAAACCCAAGTGACGATCTTCAGGGAAATCAAAACTCAAGTTTTGTTCTTTAGTGAAGTCAAAACTCCAATTTTGTTCTTTAGAAAAGTCAAAATTAAAGTTTTGATATTCAGGAAATTTAAAACTGAAGATTCGTTCTTCAGTGAAGTCAAAACTCAAAGTTTTATCTTCAGGGATGTCAGAACTCAAGTTTGTTTTTCAGTGAAGTCAAAACTCAACTTTTGATCTTTAGGAAAGTCAAAACTGAAGTTTTAATCTTCAGGAAATTCCAAACTGAAGTTCCGTTCTTCAGTGAAATTAAAAATTAAGTTTTGTTTTTCATTGAAGTCAAAACTCAAGTTTTGTGCTTCACAAAATTCAAAACTTAAGTCTTGATCTTCAGGGAAATCAAAACTCAAGTTTTGTTTTTCAGTGAAGTCAAAACTCAACTTTTGTTTTTTAGGACAGGCACAACTGAAGTTTTGATCTTCAGGAAATTTAAAACTGAAGTTTCGTTCTTCACTGAAGTCAAAACTCAAGTTTGGTTTTTCAGTGAAGTAAAAACTTAAATTTTGTTATTCCCAAAAATCAAAACCCAAGTCTTCATCTTCCGGGAAATCAAAACTCAAGTTTTGTTCTTCAGTGAAATCAAAACTCAACTTTTGTTCTTTAGGAAAGTCAAAATTAAAGTTTTGATCTTCTGGAAATTTAAAACTGAAGTTTCGTTCTTCATTGGAGTCAAAACCCAAGTTTGGTTTTTCAGTGAAGTTAAAACTTAAGTTTTGTTACTGACAAAAATCAAAACCCAAGTCTTGATCTTCCGGGAAATCAAAACTCAAGTTTTGTTCTTCAGTGAAGTCAAAACTCAACTTTTGTTCTTTAGGAAAGTCAAAACTGAAGTTTTGATCATCATGAAATTTAAAACTGGAGTTTCTTTCTTCACTGAAGTCAATATTAAAGTTTGGTTTTTCAGTGAAGTTGAAACTCAAGTTTTGTTCTTCACAAAATTCAAAACTTAGGTCTTGATCATCAGGGAAATTAAAACTCAAGTTTTGTTTTTAAGTGAAGTCAAAACTCAACTTTTGTTCTTTGGGAAAGTCAAAACTAAAGTTTTGATCTTTAGGAAATTCAAAACTGAAGTTTCTCTCTTCAGTGAAGTCAAAACTCAAGTTTAGTGTTTCAGTGAAGTTAAAACTCAAGTTCTGTTCTTCAGAAAAGTCAAAACTTAAGTCTTGTTTTCAGGGAAATCAAAACTCAGATTTTGTTTTTCAGTGAATGCAAAACTCAACTTTTGTTCTTTAGGAAAGTCAAAACTGAAGTTTTGATTTTGAGGAAATTTAATACCAAAGTTTCGTTCTTCATTGAGGTCAAAAATAAGTTTTGGTTTTTAACTGAAGTTAAAACTCAAGTTTTGTTATTCACAAAAATCAAAACCCAAGTCTTGATCTTTAGGGAAATCAAAACTCAAATTTTATTCTTCAGTGAAGTCAAAACTCAACTTTTGTTCATTCGGAAAGTCAAAATTAAAGTTTTGATCTTCAGGAAATTTAAATCTGAAGTTTCGTTCTTCAGTGAAGTCAAAACTCAAGTTTGGTTTTTCAGTGAAGTTAAAACTCAAGTTTTGTTATTAACAAAAAAACAACACCCATGTCTTGATCTTCAGGGAAATCAAAAATCAAGGTTGCCCTTCAGTGAAGTCAAAACTCAACTTTTGTTCTTTAGGAAAGTCAAAATTAAAGTTTCGATCTTCAGGAAATTTAAAACTGAGGTTTTGTTCTTCATTGAATTCAAAACTGATGTTTGGATTTTCAGTGAAGTTGAAACTCAAGTTTTGTTCTTCACAAAATTCAAAACTTAGGTCTTGATCTTCAGGGAAATCAAAACTCAAGTTTAGTTTTTCAGTTAAGTTAAAACTCAAGTTCTGTTCTTCAGAAAAGTCAAAACTTAAGTCTTGTTTTTCAGGGAAATCAAAACTCAAATTTTGTTTTTCAGTGAAGTCAAAACTCAACTTTTGTTCTTTAGGAAAGTCAAAACTGAAGTTTTGATTTTCAGGAAATTTAATACCGAAGTTTTGTTCTTCATTGAGGTCAAAAATAAGGTTTGGTTTTTAAGTGAAGTTAAAACTTAAGTTTTGTTATTAACAAAAATCAAAACCCAAGTCTTCATCTTCCGGGAAATCAAAACTCAAGTTTTGTTCTTCAGTGAAGTCAAAACTCAACTTTTGTTCTTTAGGAAAGTCAAAATTAAAGTTTTGACCTTCAGGAAATTTAAAACTGAAGTTTCGTTCTTCAGTGAAGTCAAAACTCAAGTTTGGTTTTTCAGTGAAGTTGAAACTCAAGTTTTGTTCTTCACAAAATTGAAAACTTAGGTCTTGATCTTCAGGGAAATCAAAACTCAATCTTTGTTTTTCAGTGAAGTCAAAACTCAACTTTTGTTCTTTAGGAAAGTCAAAACTGAAGTTTTGATCTTCATGAAATTTAAAACTGGAGTTTCTTTCTTCACTGAAGTCAAAACTAAAGTTTGGTTTTTCAGTGAAGTTGAAACTCAAGTTTTGTTCTTCAAAAAATTCAAAACTTAGGTCTTGATCTTCAGGGAAATTAAAACTCAAGTTTTGTTTTTAAGTGAAGTCAAAACTCAACTTTTGTTCTTTAGGAAAGTCAAAATTAAAGTTTCGATCTTCAGGAAATTTAAAACTGAGGTTTTGTTCTTCATTGAATTCAAAACTGATGTTTGGATTTTCAGTGAAGTTGAAACTCAAGTTTTGTTCTTCACAAAATTCAAAACTTAGGTCTTGATCTTCAGGGAAATCAAAACTCAAGTTTAGTTTTTCAGTTAAGTTAAAACTCAAGTTCTGTTCTTCAGAAAAGTCAAAACTTAAGTCTTGTTTTTCAGGGAAATCAAAACTCAAATTTTGTTTTTCAGTGAAGTCAAAACTCAACTTTTGTTCTTTAGGAAAGTCAAAACTGAAGTTTTGATTTTCAGGAAATTTAATACCGAAGTTTTGTTCTTCATTGAGGTCAAAAATAAGGTTTGGTTTTTAAGTGAAGTTAAAACTTAAGTTTTGTTATTAACAAAATCAAAACCCAAGTCTTCATCTTCCGGGAAATCAAAACTCAAGTTTTGTTCTTCAGTGAAGTCAAAACTCAACTTTTGTTCTTTAGGAAAGTCAAAATTAAAGTTTTGACCTTCAGGAAATTTAAAACTGAAGTTTCGTTCTTCAGTGAAGCCAAAACTCAAGTTTGGTTTTTCAGTGAAGTTGAAACTCAAGTTTTGTTCTTCACAAAATTGAAAACTTAGGTCTTGATCTTCAGGGAAATCAAAACTCAATCTTTGTTTTTCAGTGAAGTCAAAACTCAACTTTTGTTCTTTAGGAAAGTCAAAACTGAAGTTTTGATCTTCATGAAATTTAAAACTGGAGTTTCTTTCTTCACTGAAGTCAAAACTAAAGTTTGGTTTTTCAGTGAAGTTGAAACTCAAGTTTTGTTCTTCAAAAAATTCAAAACTTAGGTCTTGATCTTCAGGGAAATTAAAACTCAAGTTTTGTTTTTAAGTGAAGTCAAAACTCAACTTTTGTTCTTTGGGAAAGTCAAAACTAAAGTTTTGATCTTTAGGAAATTCAAAACTGAAGTTTCTCTCTTCAGTGAAGTCAAAACTCAAGTTTAGTTTTTCAGTGAAGTTAAAACTCAAGTTCTGTTCTTCAGAAAAGTCAAAACTTAAGTCTTGTTTTTCAGGGAAATCAAAACTCAAATTTTGTTTTTCAGTGAATGCAAAACTCAACTTTTGTTCTTTAGGAAAGTCAAAACGGAAGTTTTGATTTTGAGGAAATTTAATACCAAAGTTTCGTTCTTCATTGAGGTCAAAAATAAGGTTTGGTTTTTAACTGAAGTTAAAACTTAAGTTTTGTTATTCACAAAAATCAAAACCCAAGTCTTGATCTTTAGGGAAATCAAAACTCAAGTTTTATTCTTCAGTGAAGTCAAAACTCAACTTTTGTTCATTCGGAAAGTCAAAATTAAAGTTTTGATCTTCAGGAAATTTAAATCTGAAGTTTCGTTCTTCAGTGAAGTCAAAACTCAAGTTTGGTTTTTCAGTGAAGTTGAAACTCAAGTTTTGTTTTTCACAAAATTCAAAACTTAGGTCTTGATCTTCAGGGAAATCAAAACTCAATCTTTGTTTTTCAGTGAAGTCAAAACTCAACTTTTGTTCTTTAGGAAAGTCAAAACTGAAGTTTTGATCTTCATGAAATTTAGAACTGGAGTTTCTTTCTTTACTGAAGTGAAAACCAAAGTTTGGTTTTTCAGTGAAGTTGAAACTCAAGTTTTGTTCTTCAAAAAATTCAAAATTTAGGTATTGATCTTCAGGGAAATTAAAACTCAAGTTTTGTTCTTTAGTGAAGTCAAAACTCCAATTTTGTTCTTTAGAAAAGTCAAAATTAAAGTTTTGATATTCAGGAAATTTAAAACTGAAGATTCGTTCTTCAGTGAAGTCAAAACTCAAAGTTTTATCTTCAGGGATGTCAGAACTCAAGTTTGTTTTTCAGTGAAGTCAAAACTCAACTTTTGATCTTTAGGAAAGTCAAAACTGAAGTTTTAATCTTCAGGAAATTCCAAACTGAAGTTCCGTTCTTCAGTGAAATTAAAAATTAAGTTTTGTTTTTCATTGAAGTCAAAACTCAAGTTTTGTGCTTCACAAAATTCAAAACTTAAGTCTTGATCTTCAGGGAAATCAAAACTCAAGTTTTGTTTTTCAGTGAAGTCAAAACTCAACTTTTGTTTTTTAGGACAGTCACAACAGAAGTTTGGATCTTCAGGAAATTTAAAACTGAAGTTTCGTTCTTCACTGAAGTAAAAAATCAAGTTTGGTTTTTCATTGAAGTTAAAACTTTTGTTATTCACAAAAAACAAAACTCAAGTGACGATCTTCAGGGAAATCAAAACTCAAGTTTTGTTCTTTAGTGAAGTCAAAACTCCAATTTTGTTCTTTAGAAAAGTCAAAATTAAAGTTTTGATATTCAGGAAATTTAAAACTGAAGATTCGTTCTTCAGTGAAGTCAAAACTCAAAGTTTTATCTTCAGGGATGTCAGAACTCAAGTTTGTTTTTCAGTGAAGTCAAAACTCAACTTTTGATCTTTAGAAAAGTCAAAACTGAAGTTTTAATCTTCAGGAAATTCCAAACTGAAGTTCCGTTCTTCAGTGAAATTAAAAATTAAGTTTTGTTTTTCAGTGAAGTCAAAACTCCACTTTTGTTCTTTAGGAAAGTCAAAACTGAAGTTTTGATCTTCAGGAAATTTAAAACTGAAGTTTCGTTCTTCACTGAAGTAAAAAATCAAGTTTGGTTTTTCATTGAAGTTAAAACTTTTGTTATTCACAAAAAACAAAACCCAAGTAACGATCTTAAGGGAAATCAAAACTCAAGTTTTGTTCTTTAGTGAAGTCAAAACTCCACTTTTGTTCTTTAGGAAAGTCAAAATTAAAGTTTTGATATTCAGGAAATTTAAAACTGAAGATTCGTTCTTCAGTGAAGTCAAAACTCAAAGTTTTATCTTCAGGGATGTCAGAACTCAAGTTTGTTTTTCAGTGAAGTCAAAACTCAACTTTTGATCTTTAGGAAAGTCAAAACTGAAGTTTTAATCTTCAGGAAATTCCAAACTGAAGTTCCGTTCTTCAGTGAAATTAAAAATTAAGTTTTGTTTTTCATTGAAGTCAAAACTCAAGTTTTGTGCTTCACAAAATTCAAAACTAAAGTTTTGATCTTCAGGGAAATCAAAACTCAAGTTTTGTTTTTCAGTGAAGTCAAAACTCAACTTTTGTTTTTTAGGACAGTCACAACTGAAGTTTTGATCTTCAGGAAATTTAAAACTGAAGTTTCGTTCTTTACTGAAGTCAAAACTCAAGTTTGGTTTTTCAGTAAAGTAAAAACTTAAATTTTCTTATTCACAAAAATCAAAACCCAAGTCTTCATCTTCAGGGATATCAAAACTCAAGTTTTTTTCTTCAGTGAAATCAAAACTCAACTTTTGTTCTTTAGGAAAGTCAAAATTAAAGTTTTGATCTTTAGGAAATTTAAAACTCAAGTTTCGTTCTTCATTGGAGTCAAAACTCAAGTTTGGTTTTTCAGTGAAGTTAAAACTTAAGTTTTGTTATTGACAAAAATCAAAACCCAAGTCTTGATCTTTCAGGAAATCAAAACTCAAGTTTTGTTCTTCAGTGCAGTCAAAACTCAATTTTTGTATTTTGGGAAAGTCAAAACTAAAGTTTTGATCTTTAGGAAATTCAAAACTGAAGTTTCTCTCTTCAGTGAAGTCAAAACTCAAGTTTAGTTTTTCAGTGAAGTTAAAACTCAAGTTCTGTTCTTCAGAAAAGTCAAAACTTAAGTCTTGTTTTTCAGGAAAATCAAAACTCAAGTTTTGTTCTTCAGTGAAGTCAAAACTCAACTTTTGTTCTTTAGGAAAGTCAAATTTAAAGTTTTGACCTTCAGGAAATTTAAAACTGAAGTTTCGTTCTTCAGTGAAGTCAAAACTCAAGTTTGGTTTTTCAGTGAAGTTGAAACTCAAGTTTTGTTCTTCACAAAATTGAAAACTTAGGTCTTGATCTTCAGGGAAATCAAAACTCAATCTTTGTTTTTCAGTGAAGTCAAAACTCAAGTTTTGTTCTTTAGGAAAGTCAAAACTGAAGTTTTGATCTTCATGGAATTTAAAACTGGAGTTTCTTTCTTCACTGAAGTCAAAACTAAAGTTTGGTTTTTCAGTGAAGTTGAAACTCAAGTTTTGTTCTTCAAAAAATTCAAAACTTTAGTATTGATCTTCAGGGAAATTAAAACTGAAGTTTTGTTTTTAAGTGAAGTCAAAACTCAACTTTTGTTCTTTGGGAAAGTCAAAACTAAAGTTTTGATCTTTAGGAAATTCAAAACTGAAGTTTCTCTCTTCAGTGAAGTCAAAACTCAAGTTTAGTTTTTCAGTGAAGTTAAAACTCAAGTTCTGTCCTTCAGAAAAGTCAAAACTTAAGAGTTGTTTTTCAGGGAAATCAAAACTCAAATTTTGTTTTCCAGTGAATGCAAAACTCAACTTTTGTTCTTTAGGAAAGTCAAAACTGAAGTTTTGATTTTGAGGAAATTTAATACCAAAGTTTCGTTCTTCATTGAGGTCAAAAATAAGTTTTGGTTTTTAACTGAAGTTAAAACTTAAGTTTTGTTATTCACAAAAATCAAAACCCAAGTCTTGATCTTTAGGGAAATCAAAACTCAAGTTTTATTCTTCAGTGAAGTCAAAACTCAGGTTTTGTTCATTCGGAAAGTCAAAATTAAAGTTTTGATCTTCAGGAAATTTAAATCTGAAGTTTCGTTCTTCAGTGAAGTCAAAACTCAAGTTTGGTTTTTCAGTGAAGTTAAAACTGAAGTTTTGTTATTAACAAAAAACAAAACCCATGTCTTGATCTTCAGGGAAATAAAAAATCAAGGTTTGTTCTTCAGTGAAGTCAAAACTCAACTTTTCTTCTTTAGGAAAGTCAAAATTAACGTTTTAATCTTCAGGAAATTGAAAACTGAGGTTTTGTTCTTCATTGAAATCAAAACTGATGTTTGGATTTTCAGTGAAGTTGAAACTCAAGTTTTGTTCTTCACAAAATTCCAAACTTAGGACTTGATCTTCAGGGAAATCAAAACTCAAGTTTAGTTTTTCAGTTAAGTTAAAGCTCAAGTTCTGTTCTTCAGAAAAGTCAAAACTTAAGTCTTGCTTTTCCGGGAAATCAAAACTCAAATTTTGTTTTTCAGTGAAGTCAAAACTCAACTTTTGTTCTTTAGGAAAGTCAAAACTGAAGTTTTGATTTTCAGGAAATTTAATACCGAAGTTTTGTTCTTCATTGAGGTCAAAAATAAGGTTTGGTTTTTCAGTGAAGTAAAAACTTAAATTTTGTTATTCACAAAAATCAAAACCCAAGTCTTCATCTTCAGGGAAATCAAAACTCAAGTTTTGTTCTTCAGTGAAATCAAAACTCAACTTTTGTTCTTTAGGAAAGTCAAAATTAAAGTTTTGATCTTTAGGAAATTTAAAACTCAAGTTTCGTTCTTCATTGGAGTCAAAACTCAAGTTTGGTTTTTCAGTGAAGTTAAAACTTAAGTTTTGTTATTGACAAAAATCAAAACCCAAGTCTTGATCTTCCAGGAAAATAAAACTCAAGTTTTGTTCTTCAGTGAAGTCAAAACTCAACTTTTGTTCTTTGGGAAAGTCAAAACTAAAGTTTTGATCTTTAGGAAATTCAAAACTGAATTTTCTCTCTTCAGTGAAGTCAAAACTCAAGTTTAGTTTTTCAGTGAAGTTAAAACTCAAGTTCTGTTCTTCAGAAAAGTCAAAACTTAAGTCTTGTTTTTCAGGAAAATCAAAACTCAAGTTTTGTTCTTCAGTGAAGTCAAAACTCAACTTTTGTTCTTTAGGAAAGTCAAAATTAAAGTTTTGACCTTCAGGAAATTTAAAACTGAAGTTTCGTTCTTCAGTGAAGTCAAAATTCAAGTTTGGTTTTTCAGTGAAGTTGAAACTCAAGTTTTGTTTTTCACAAAATTGAAAACTTAGGTCTTGATCTTCAGGGAAATCGAAACTCAATCTTTGTTTTTCAGTGAAGTCAAAACTCAACTTTTGTTCTTTAGGAAAGTCAAAACTGAAGTTTTGATCTTCATGAAATTTAAAACTGAAGTTTCTTTCTTCACTGAAGTCAAAACTAAAGTTTGGTTTTTCAATGAAGTTGAAACTCAAGTTTTGTTCTTCAAAAAATTCAAAACGTAGGTCTTGATCTTCAGGGAAATTAAAACTCAAGTTTTGTTTTTAAGTGAAGTCAAAACTCAACTTTTGTTCTTTGGGAAAGTCAAAACTAAAGTTTTGATCTTTAGGAAATTCAAAACTGAAGTTTCTCTCTTCAGTGAAGTCAAAACTCAAGTTTAGTTTTTCAGTGAAGTTAAAACTCAAGTTCTGTTCTTCAGAAAAGTCAAAACTTAAGTCTTGTTTTTCAGGGAAATCAAAACTCAAATTTTGTTTTTCAGTGAATGCAAAACTCAACTTTTGTTCTTTAGGAAAGTCAAAACTGAAGTTTTGATTTTGAGGAAATTTAATACCAAAGTTTCGTTCTTCATTGAGGTCAAAAATAAGGTTTGGTTTTTAACTGAAGTTAAAACTTAAGTTTTGTTATTCACAAAAATTAAACCCAAGTCTTGATCTTTAGGGAAATGAAAACTCAAGTTTTATTCTTCAGTGAAGTCAAAACTCAACTTTTGTTCATTCGGAAAGTCAAAATTAAAGTTTTGATCTTCAGGAAATTTATATCTGAAGTTTAGTTCTTCAGTGAAGTCAAAACTCAAGTTTGGTTTTTCAGTGAAGTTAAAACTCAAGTTTTGTTCTTCACAAAATTCAAAACTTAGGTCTTGATCTTCAGGGAAATCAAAACTCAAGTTTAGTTTTTCAGTTAAGTTAAAAATCAAGTTCTGTTCTTCAGAAAAGTCAAAACTTAAGTCTTGTTTTTCAGGGAAATCAAAACTCAAATTTTGTTTTTCAGTGAAGTCAAAACTCACCTTTTGTTCTTTAGGAAAGTCAAAACTGACTTTTTGATTTTCAGGAAATTTAATACCGAAGTTTCGTTCTTCATTGAGGTCAAAAATAAGGTTTGGTTTTTAAGTGAAGTTAAAACTTAAGTTTTGTTATTTAACAAAAATCAAAACCCAAGTCTTGATCTTCCGGGAAATCAAAACTCAAGTTAATTTCTTCAGTGAAGTCAAAACTCAACTTTTGTTCATTCGGAAAGTCAAAATTAAACTTTTGATCTTCAGGAAATTTAAAACTGAAGTTTCGTTCTTGAGTGAGGTCAAAACTCAAGTTTGGTTTTTCAGTGAAGTTGAAACTCAAGTTTTGTTTTTCACAAAATTTAAAACTTAGGTCTTGATCTTCAGGGAAATCAAAACTCAATCTTTGTTTTTCAGTGAAGTCAAAACTCAACTTTTGTTCTTTAGGAAAGTCAAAACTGAAATTTTGATCTTCATGAAATTTAAAACTGGAGTTTCTTTCTTCAATGAAGTCAAAACTAAAGGTTGGTTTTTCAGTGAAGTTGAAACTCAAGTTTTGTTCTTCAAAAAATTCAAAACTTAGGTTTTGATCTTCAGGGAAATTAAAACTCAAGTTTTATTCTTCAGTGAAGTCAAAACTCAACTTTTGTTCATTCGGAAAGTCAAAATTAAAGTTTTGATCTTCAGGAAATTTAAATCTGAAGTTTCGTTCTTCAGTGAAGTCAAAACTCAAGTTTGGTTTTTCAGTGAAGTTAAAACTCAAGTTTTGTTATTAACAAAAAAACAACACCCATGTCTTGATCTTCAGGGAAATCAAAAATCAAGGTTGCCCTTCAGTGAAGTCAAAACTCAACTTTTGTTCTTTAGGAAAGTCAAAATTAAAGTTTTGATCTTCAGGAAATTTAAAACTGAGGTTTTGTTCTTCATTGAATTCAAAACTGATGTTTGGATTTTCAGTGAAGTTGAAACTCAAGTTTTGTTCTTCACAAAATTCAAAACTTAGGTCTTGATCTTCAGGGAAATCAAAACTCAAGTTTAGTTTTTCAGTTAAGTTAAAACTCAAGTTCTGTTCTTCAGAAAAGTCAAAACTTAAGTCTTGTTTTTCAGGGAAATCAAAACTCAAATTTTGTTTTTCAGTGAAGTCAAAACTCAACTTTTGTTCTTTAGGAAAGTCAAAACTGAAATTTTGATTTTCAGGAAATTTAATACCGAAGTTTTGTTCTTCATTGAGGTCAAAAATAAGGTTTGGTTTTTAAGTGAAGTTAAAACTTAAGTTTTGTTATTAACAAAAATCAAAACCCAAGTCTTCATCTTCCGGGAAATCAAAACTCAAGTTTTGTTCTTCAGTGAAGTCAAAACTCAACTTTTGTTCTTCAGGAAAGTCAAAATTAAAGTTTTGACCTTCAGGAAATTTAAAACTGAAATTTCGTTCTTCAGTGAAGTCAAAACTCAAGTTTGGTTTTTCAGTGAAGTTGAAACTCAAGTTTTGTTCTTCACAAAATTGAAAACTTAGGTCTTGATCTTCAGGGAAATCAAAACTCAATCTTTGTTTTTCAGTGAAGTCAAAACTCAACTTTTGTTCTTTAGGAAAGTCAAAACTGAAGTTTTGATCTTCATGAAATTTAAAACTGGAGTTTCTTTCTTCACTGAAGTCAAAACTAAAGTTTGGTTTTTCAGTGAAGTTGAAACTCAAGTTTTGTTCTTCAAAAAATTCAAAACTTAGGTCTTGATCTTAAGGGAAATTAAAACTCATGTTTTGTTTTTAAGTGAAGTCAAAACTCAACTTTTGTTCTTTGGGAAAGTCAAAACTAAAGTTTTGATCTTTAGGAAATTCAAAACTGAAGTTTCTCTCTTCAGTGAAGTCAAAACTCAAGTTTAGTTTTTCAGTGAAGTTAAAACTCAAGTTCTGTTCTTCAGAAAAGTCAAAACTTAAGTCTTGTTTTTCAGGGAAATCAAAACTCAAATTTTGTTTTTCAGTGAATGCAAAACTCAACTTTTGTTCTTTAGGAAAGTCAAAACTGAAGTTTTGATTTTGAGGAAATTTAATACCAAAGTTTCGTTCTTCATTGAGGTCAAAAATAAGGTTTGGTTTTTAACTGAAGTTAAAACTTAAGTTTTGTTATTCACAAAAATCAAAACCCAAGTCTTGATCTTTAGGGAAATCAAAACTCAAGTTTTATTCTTCAGTGAAGTCAAAACTCAACTTTTGTTCATTCGGAAAGTCAAAATTAAAGTTTTGATCTTCAGGAAATTTAAATCTGAAGTTTCGTTCTTCAGTGAAGTCAAAACTCAAGTTTGGTTTTTCAGTGAAGTTAAAACTGAAGTTTTGTTATTAACAAAAAAAACAAAACCCATGTCTTGATCTTCAGGGAAATCAAAAATCAAGGTTTGTTCTTCAGTGAAGTCAAAACTCAACTTTTGCTCTTTACGAAAGTCAAAATTAAAGTTTTGGTCTTCAGGAAATTGAAAACTGAGGTTTTGTTCTTCATTGAATTCAAAACTGATGTTTGGATTTTCAGTGAAGTTGAAACTCAAGTTTTGTTCTTCACAAAATTTAAAACTTAGGTCTTGATCTTCTGGGAAATCAAAACTCAAGTTTAGTTTTTCAGTGAAGTCAAAACTCCACTTTTGTTCTTTAGGAAAGTCAAAACTGAAGTTTGGATCTTCAGGAAATTTAAAACTGAAGTTTCGTTCTTCACTGAAGTAAAAAATCAAGTTTGGTTTTTCATTGAAGTTAAAACTTTTGTTATTCACAAAAAACAAAACCCAAGTAACGATCTTCAGGGAAATCAAAACTCAAGTTTTGTTCTTTAGTGAAGTCAAAACTCCACTTTTGTTCTTCAGGAAAGTCAAAATTAAAGTTTTGATATTCAGGAAATTTAAAACTGAAGATTCGTTCTTCAGTGAAGTCAAAACTCAAAGTTTTATCTTCAGAGATGTCAGAACTCAAGTTTGTTTTTCAGTGAAGTCAAAACTCAACTTTTGATCTTTAGGAAAGTCAAAACTGAAGTTTTAATCTTCAGGAAATTCCAAACTGAAGTTCCGTTCTTCAGTGAAATTAAAAATTAAGTTTTGTTTTTCATTGAAGTCAAAACTCAAGTTTTGTGCTTCACAAAATTCAAAACTTAAGTCTTGATCTTCAGGGAAATCAAAACTCAAGTTTTGTTTTTCAGTGAAGTCAAAACTTAACTTTTGTTTTTTAGGACAGTCACAACTGAAGTTTTCATCTTCAGGAAATTTAAAACTGAAGTTTCGTTCTTCACTGAAGTCAAAACTCAAGTTTGGTTTTTCAGTGAAGTAAAAACTTAAATTTTGTTATTCACAAAAATCAAAACCCAAGTCTTCATCTTCCGGGAAATCAAAACTCAAGTTTTGTTCTTCAGTGAAATCAAAACTCAACTTTTGTTCTTTAGGAAAGTCAAAATTAAAGTTTTGATCTTCTGGAAATTTAAAACTGAAGTTTCGTTCTTCATTGGAGTAAAAACTCAAGTTTGGTTTTTCAGTGAAGTTAAAACTTAATTTTTTTTACTGACAAAAATCAAAACCCAAGTCTTGATCTTCCGGGAAATCAAAACTCAAGTTTTGTTCTTCAGTGAAGTCAAAACTCAACTTTTGTTCTTTAGGAAAGTAAAAATTAAAGTTTTGATCTTCAGGAAATTTAAAACTGAAGTTTCGTTCTTCATTGAAGTCAAAACTCAAGTTTGGTTTTTCAGTGAAGTTGAAACTCAAGTTTTGTTCTTCAGAAAATTCAAAACTTAGGTCTTGATCTTCAGGGAAATCAAAACTCAATCTTTGTTTTTCAGTGAAGTAAAAACTCAACTTTTCTTCTTTAGGAAAGTCAAAACTGAAGTTTTGATCTTCTTGAAATTTAAAACTGGAGTTTCTTTCTTCACTGAAGTCAAAACTAATGTTTCGTTTTTCAGTGAAGTTGAAACTCAAGTTTTGTTCTTCACAAAATTCAAAACTTAGGTCTTGATCTTCAGGGAAATTAAAACTCAAGTTTTGTTTTTAAGTGAAGTCAAAACTCAACTTTTGTTCTTTGGGAAAGTCAAAACTAAAGTTTTGATCTTTAGGAAATTCAAAACTGAAGTTTCTCTCTTCAGTGAAGTCAAAACTCAAGTTTAGTTTTTCAGTGAAGTTAAAACTCAAGTTCTGTTCTTCAGAAAAGTCAAAACTTAAGTCTTCTTTTTCAGGGAAATCAAAACTCAAATTTTGTTTTTCAGTGAATGCAAAACCAACTTTTGTTCTTTAGGAAAGTCAAAACTGAAGTTTTGATTTTGAGGAAATTTAATACCAAAGTTTCGTTCTTCATTGAGGTCAAAAATAAGGTTTGGTTTTTAACTGATGTTAAAACTTAAGTTTTGTTATTCACAAAAATCAAAACCCAAGTCTTGATCTTTAGGGAAATCAAAACTCAAGTTTTATTCTTCAGTGAAGTCAAAACTCAACTTTTGTTCATTCGGAAAGTCAAAAATAAAGTTTTGATCTTCAGGAAATTTAAAACTGAGGTTTTGTTCTTCATTGAATTCAAAACTGATGTTTGGATTTTCAGTGAAGTTGAAACTCAAGTTTTGTTCTTCACAAAATTCAAAACTTAGGTCTTGATCTTCAGGGAAATCAAAACTCAAGTTTAGTTTTTCAGTTAAGTTAAAACTTAAGTTCTGTTCTTCAGAAAAGTCAAAACTTAAGCCTTGTTTTTCAGGGAAATCAAAACTCAAATTTTGTTTTTCAGTGAAGTCAAAACTCAACTTTTGTTCTTTAGGAAAGTCAAAACTGAAGTTTTGATTTTCATGAAATTTAATACCGAAGTTTTGTTCTTCATTGAGGTCAAAAATAAGGTTTGGTTTTTAAGTGAAGTTAAAACTTAAGTTTTGTTATTAACAAAAATCAAAACCCAAGTCTTGATCTTTAGGGAAATCAAAACTCTAGTTTTGTTCTTCAGTGAAGTCAAAACTCAACTTTTGTTCTTTAGTAAAGTCAAAATTAAAGTTTTGATCTTCAGGAAATTTAAAACTGAAGTTTCGTTCTTCAGTGAAGTCAAAACTCAAGTTTGGTTTTTCAGTGAAGTTGAAACTCAAGTTTTGTTCTTCACAAAATTCAAAACTTAGGTCTTGATCTTCAGGGAAATCAAAACTCAATCTTTGTTTTTCAGTGAAGTCAAAACTCAACTTTTGTTCTTTAGGAAAGTCAAAACTGAAGTTTTGATCTTCATGAAATTTAAAACTGGAGTTTCTTTCTTCACTGAAGTCAAAACTAAAGTTTGGTTTTTCAGTGAAGTTGAAACTCAAGTTTTTTTCTTCAAAAAATTCAAAACTTAAGTACTGATCTTCAGGGAAATTAAAACTCAAGTTTTGTTTTTAAGTGAAGTCAAAACTCAACTTTTGTTCTTTGGGAAAGTCAAAACTAAAGTTTTGATCTTTAGGAAATTCAAAACTGAAATTTCTCTCTTCAGTGAAGTCAAAACTCAAGTTTAGTTTTTCAGTGAAGTTAATACTCAAGTTCTGTTCTTCAGAAAAGTCAAAACTTAAGTCTTGTTTTTCAGGGAAATCAAAACATAAATTTTGTTTTTCAGTGAATGCAAAACTCAACTTTTGTTCTTTAGGAAAGTCAAAACTGAAGTTTTGATTTTGAGGAAATTTAATACCAAAGTTTCGTTCTTCATTGAGGTAAAAAATAAGGTTTGTTTTTTAACTGAAGTTAAAAGTTAAGTTTTGTTATTCACAAAAATCAAAACCCAATTCTTGATCTTTAGGGAAATCAAAACTCAAGTTTTATTCTTCAGTGAAGTCAAAACTCAACTTTTGTTCATTCGGAAAGTCAAAAATAAAGTTTTGGTATTCAGGAAATTTAAATCTGAAGTTTCGTTCTTCAGTGAAGTCAAAACTCAAGTTTGGTTTTTCAGTGAAGTTGAAACTCAAGTTTTGTTTTTCACAAAATTCAAAACTTAGGTCTTGATCTTCAGGGAAATCAAAACTCAATCTTTGTTTTTCAGTGAAGTCAAAACTCAACTTTTGTTCTTTAGGAAAGTCAAAACTGAAGTTTTGATCTTCATGAAATTTAGAACTGGAGTTTCTTTCTTTACTGAAGTGAAAACCAAAGTTTGGTTTTTCAGTGAAGTTGAAACTCAAGTTTTGTTCTTCAAAAAATTCAAAACTTAGGTATTGATCTTCAGGGAAATTAAAACTCAAGTTTTGTTTTTAAGTGAAGTCAAAACTCAACTTTTGTTCTTTGGGAAAGTCAAAACTAAAGTTTTGATCTTTAGGAAATTCAAAACTTAAGTTTCTCTCTTCAGTGAAGTCAAAACTCAAGTTTAGTTTTTCAGTGAAGTTAATACTCAAGTTCTGTTCTTCAGAAAAGTCAAAACTTAAGTCTTGTTTTTCAGGGAAATCAAAACTCAGATTTTGTTTTTCAGTGAATGCAAACCTCAACTTTTGTTCTTTAGGAAAGTCAAAACTGAAGTTTTGATTTTGAGGAAATTTAATACCAAAGTTTCGTTCTTCATTGAGGTCAAAAATAAGTTTTGGTTTTTAACTGAAGTTAAAACTTAAGTTTTGTTATTCACAAAAATCAAAACCCAATTCTTGATCTTTAGGGAAATCAAAACTCAAGTTTTATTCTTCAGTGAAGTCAAAACTCAACTTTTGTTCATTCGGAAAGTCAAAATTAAAGTTTTGATCTTCAGAAAATTTAAATCTGAAGTTTCGTTCTTCAGTGAAGTCAAAACTCACGTTTGGTTTTTCAGTGAAATTAAAACTGAAGTTTTGTTATTAACAAAAAAACAAAACCCATGTCTTGATCTTCAGGGAAATAAAAAATCAAGGTTTGTTCTTCAGTGAAGTCAAAACTCAACTTTTGTTCTTTAGGAAAGTCAAAATTAAAGTTTTGATCTTGAGGAAATTTAAAACTGAGGTTTTTTTCTTCATTGAATTCAAAACTGATGTCTGGATTTTCAGTGAAGTTGAAACTCAAGTTTTGTTCTTCACAAAATTCAAAACTTAGGTCTTGATCTTCAGGGAAATCAAAACTCAAGTTTAGTTTTTCAGATAAGTTAAAACTCAAGTTCTGTTCTTCAGAAAAGTCAAAACTAAAGTCTTGCTTTTCAGGGAAATCAAAACTCAAATTTTGTTTTTCAGTGAAGTCAAAACTCAACTTTTGTTCTTTAGGAAAGTCAAAACTGAAGTTTTGTTTTTCAGGAAATTTAATACCGAAGTTTTTTTCTTCATTGAGGTCAAAAATAAGGTTTGGTTTTTAAGTGAAGTTAAAACTTAAGTTTTGTTATTAACAAAAATGAAAACCCAAGTCTTGATCTTTAGGGAAATCAAAACTCAAGTTTTGTTCTTCAGTGAAGTCAAAACTCAACTTTTGTTCTTTAGGAAAGTCAAAATTAAAGTTTTGACCTTCAGGAAATTTAAAACTGAAGTTTCGTTCTTCAGTGAAGTCAAAACTAAAGTTTGGTTTTTCAGTGAAGTTGAAACTCAAGTTTTGTTCTTCACAAAATTGAAAACTTAGGTCTCGATCTTCAGGAAATCAAAACTCAATCTTTGTTTTTCAGTGAAGTCAAAACTCAACTTTTGTTCTTTAGGAAAGTCAAAACTGAAGTTTTGATCTTCATGAAATTTAAAACTGGAGTTTCTTTCTTCACTGAAGTCAAAACTAAACTTTGGTTTTTCAGTGAAGTTGAAACTCAAGTTTTGTTCTTCAAAAAATTCAAAACTTAGGTCTTGATCTTCAGGGAAATTAAAACTCAAGTTTTGTTTTTAAGTGTAGTCAAAACTCAACTTTTGTTCTTTGGGAAAGTCAAAACTAAAGTTTTGATCTTTAGGAAATTCAAAACTGAAGTTTCTCTCTTCAGTGAAGTCAAAACTCAAGTTTAGTTTTTCAGTGAAGTTAATACTCAAGTTCTGTTCTTCAGAAAAGTCAAAACGTAAGTCTTGTTTTTCAGGGAAATCAAAACTCAAATTTTGTTTTTCAGTGAATGCAAAACTCAACTTTTGTTCTTTAGGAAAGTCAAAACTGAAGTTTTGATTTTGAGGAAATTTAATACCAAAGTTTCGTTCTTCATTGAGGTCAAAAATAAGTTTTGGTTTTTAACTGAAGTTAAAACTTAAGTTTTGTTATTCACAAAAATCAAACCCCAAGTCTTGATCTTTAGGGAAATCAAAACTCAAGTTTTATTCTTCAGTGAAGTCAAAACTCAACTTTTGTTCATTCGGAAAGTCAAAATTAAAGTTTTGATCTTCAGGAAATTTAAATCTGAAGTTTCGTTCTTCAGTGAAGTCAAAACTCACGTTTGGTTTTTCAGTGAAGTTAAAACTGAAGTTTTGTTATTAACAAAAAAACAAAACCCATGTCTTGATCTTCAGGGAAATAAAAAATCAAGGTTTGTTCTTCAGTGAAGTCAAAACTCAACTTTTGTTCTTTAGGAAAGTCAAAATTAAAGTTTTGATCTTCAGGAAATTTAAAACTGAGGTTTTGTTCTTCATTGAATTCAAAACCGATATCTGGATTTTCAGTGAAGTTGAAACTCAAGTCTTGTTCTTCACAAAATTCAAAACTTAGGTCTTGATATTCAGGGAAATCAAAACTCAAGTTTTGTTTTTCAGTTAAGTTAAAACTCAAGTTCTGTTCTTCAGAAAAGTCAAAACTTAAGTCTTGTTTTTCAGGGAAATCAAAACTTAAATTTTATTTTTCAGTGAAGTCAAAACTCAACTTTTGTTCTTTAGGAAAGTCAAAACTGACGTTTTGATTTTCAAGAAATTTAATACCGAAGTTTTGTTCTTCATTGAGGTCAAAAAT
This sequence comes from Macrobrachium rosenbergii, assembly GCA_039081455.1. Taxonomy (NCBI): domain Eukaryota; kingdom Metazoa; phylum Arthropoda; class Malacostraca; order Decapoda; family Palaemonidae; genus Macrobrachium; species Macrobrachium rosenbergii. The sequence goes on from JANJGK010000393.1 coordinate 287,260, forward strand.
AAGGTTTGGTTTTTAAGTGAAGTTAAAACTGAAGTTTTGTTATTAACAAAAATCAAAACCCAAGTCTTGATCTTTAGGGAAATCAAAACTCAAGTTTTGTTCTTCAGTGAAGTCAAAACTCAACTTTTGTTCTTTAGGAAAGTCAAAATTAAAGTTTTGATCTTCAGGAAATTTAAAACTGAAGTTTCGTTCTTCAGTGAAGTTAAAACTCAAGTTTGGTTTTTCAGTGAAGGTGAAACTCAAGTTTTGTTCTTCACAAAATTGAAAACTTAGGTCTTGATCTTCAGGGAAATCAAAACTCAATCTTTGTTTTTCAGTGAAGTAAAAACTCAACTTTTGTTCTTTAGGAAAGTCAAAACTGAAGTTTTGATCTTCATGAAATTTAAAACTGGAGTTTCTTTCTTCACTGAAGTCAAAACTAAAGTTTGGTTTTTCAGTGAAGTTGAAACTCAAGTTTTGTTCTTCAAAAAATTCAAAACTTAGGTCTTGTTTTTCAGGGAAATTAAAACTCAAGTTTTGTTTTTAAATGAAGTCAAAACTCAACTTTTGTTCTTTGGGAAAGTCAAAACTAAAGTTTTGATCTTTAGGAAATTCAAAACTGAAGTTTCTCTTTTCAGTGAAGTCAAAACTCAAGTTTAGTTTTTCAGTGAAGTTAAAACTCAAGTTCTGTTCTTTAGAAAAGTCAAAACTTAAGTCTTGTTTTTCGGGGAAATCAAAACTCAAATTTTGTTTTTCAGTGAATGCAAAACTCAACTTTTGTTCTTTAGGAAAGTCAAAACTGAAGTTTTGATTTTGAGGAAATTTAATACCAAAGTTTCGTTCTTCATTGAGGTAAAAAATAAGGTTTGTTTTTTAACTGAAGTTAAAAGTTAAGTTTTGTTATTCACAAAAATCAAAACCCAATTCTTGATCTTTAGGGAAATCAAAACTCAAGTTTTATTCTTCAGTGAAGTCAAAACTCAACTTTTGTTCATTCGGAAAGTCAAAAATAAAGTTTTGGTATTCAGGAAATTTAAATCTGAAGTTTCGTTCTTCAGTGAAGTCAAAACTCAAGTTTGGTTTTTCAGTGAAGTTGAAACTCAAGTTTTGTTTTTCACAAAATTCAAAACTTAGGTCTTGATCTTCAGGGAAATCAAAACTCAATCTTTGTTTTTCAGTGAAGTCAAAACTCAACTTTTGTTCTTTAGGAAAGTCAAAACTGAAGTTTTGATCTTCATGAAATTTAGAACTGGAGTTTCTTTCTTTACTGAAGTGAAAACCAAAGTTTGGTTTTTCAGTGAAGTTGAAACTCAAGTTTTGTTCTTCAAAAAATTCAAAACTTAGGTATTGATCTTCAGGGAAATTAAAACTCAAGTTTTGTTTTTAAGTGAAGTCAAAACTCAACTTTTGTTCTTTGGGAAAGTCAAAACTAAAGTTTTGATCTTTAGGAAATTCAAAACTTAAGTTTCTCTCTTCAGTGAAGTCAAAACTCAAGTTTAGTTTTTCAGTGAAGTTAATACTCAAGTTCTGTTCTTCAGAAAAGTCAAAACTTAAGTCTTGTTTTTCAGGGAAATCAAAACTCAGATTTTGTTTTTCAGTGAATGCAAACCTCAACTTTTGTTCTTTAGGAAAGTCAAAACTGAAGTTTTGATTTTGAGGAAATTTAATACCAAAGTTTCGTTCTTCATTGAGGTCAAAAATAAGTTTTGGTTTTTAACTCAAGTTAAAACTTAAGTTTTGTTATTCACAAAAATCAAAACCCAATTCTTGATCTTTAGGGAAATCAAAACTCAAGTTTTATTCTTCAGTGAAGTCAAAACTCAACTTTTGTTCATTCGGAAAGTCAAAATTAAAGTTTTGATCTTCAGAAAATTTAAATCTGAAGTTTCGTTCTTCAGTGAAGTCAAAACTCACGTTTGGTTTTTCAGTGAAATTAAAACTGAAGTTTTGTTATTAACAAAAAAACAAAACCCATGTCTTGATCTTCAGGGAAATAAAAAATCAAGGTTTGTTCTTCAGTGAAGTCAAAACTCAACTTTTGTTCTTTAGGAAAGTCAAAATTAAAGTTTTGATCTTGAGGAAATTTAAAACTGAGGTTTTTTTCTTCATTGAATTCAAAACTGATGTCTGGATTTTCAGTGAAGTTGAAACTCAAGTTTTGTTCTTCACAAAATTCAAAACTTAGGTCTTGATCTTCAGGGAAATCAAAACTCAAGTTTAGTTTTTCAGATAAGTTAAAACTCAAGTTCTGTTCTTCAGAAAAGTCAAAACTAAAGTCTTGCTTTTCAGGGAAATCAAAACTCAAATTTTGTTTTTCAGTGAAGTCAAAACTCAACTTTTGTTCTTTAGGAAAGTCAAAACTGAAGTTTTGTTTTTCAGGAAATTTAATACCGAAGTTTTTTTCTTCATTGAGGTCAAAAATAAGGTTTGGTTTTTAAGTGAAGTTAAAACTTAAGTTTTGTTATTAACAAAAATGAAAACCCAAGTCTTGATCTTTAGGGAAATCAAAACTCAAGTTTTGTTCTTCAGTGAAGTCAAAACTCAACTTTTGTTCTTTAGGAAAGTCAAAATTAAAGTTTTGACCTTCAGGAAATTTAAAACTGAAGTTTCGTTCTTCAGTGAAGTCAAAACTAAAGTTTGGTTTTTCAGTGAAGTTGAAACTCAAGTTTTGTTCTTCACAAAATTGAAAACTTAGGTCTCGATCTTCAGGAAATCAAAACTCAATCTTTGTTTTTCAGTGAAGTCAAAACTCAACTTTTGTTCTTTAGGAAAGTCAAAACTGAAGTTTTGATCTTCATGAAATTTAAAACTGGAGTTTCTTTCTTCACTGAAGTCAAAACTAAACTTTGGTTTTTCAGTGAAGTTGAAACTCAAGTTTTGTTCTTCAAAAAATTCAAAACTTAGGTCTTGATCTTCAGGGAAATTAAAACTCAAGTTTTGTTTTTAAGTGTAGTCAAAACTCAACTTTTGTTCTTTGGGAAAGTCAAAACTAAAGTTTTGATCTTTAGGAAATTCAAAACTGAAGTTTCTCTCTTCAGTGAAGTCAAAACTCAAGTTTAGTTTTTCAGTGAAGTTAATACTCAAGTTCTGTTCTTCAGAAAAGTCAAAACGTAAGTCTTGTTTTTCAGGGAAATCAAAACTCAAATTTTGTTTTTCAGTGAATGCAAAACTCAACTTTTGTTCTTTAGGAAAGTCAAAACTGAAGTTTTGATTTTGAGGAAATTTAATACCAAAGTTTCGTTCTTCATTGAGGTCAAAAATAAGTTTTGGTTTTTAACTGAAGTTAAAACTTAAGTTTTGTTATTCACAAAAATCAAACCCCAAGTCTTGATCTTTAGGGAAATCAAAACTCAAGTTTTATTCTTCAGTGAAGTCAAAACTCAACTTTTGTTCATTCGGAAAGTCAAAATTAAAGTTTTGATCTTCAGGAAATTTAAATCTGAAGTTTCGTTCTTCAGTGAAGTCAAAACTCACGTTTGGTTTTTCAGTGAAGTTAAAACTGAAGTTTTGTTATTAACAAAAAAACAAAACCCATGTCTTGATCTTCAGGGAAATAAAAAATCAAGGTTTGTTCTTCAGTGAAGTCAAAACTCAACTTTTGTTCTTTAGGAAAGTCAAAATTAAAGTTTTGATCTTCAGGAAATTTAAAACTGAGGTTTTGTTCTTCATTGAATTCAAAACCGATATCTGGATTTTCAGTGAAGTTGAAACTCAAGTCTTGTTCTTCACAAAATTCAAAACTTAGGTCTTGATATTCAGGGAAATCAAAACTCAAGTTTTGTTTTTCAGTTAAGTTAAAACTCAAGTTCTGTTCTTCAGAAAAGTCAAAACTTAAGTCTTGTTTTTCAGGGAAATCAAAACTTAAATTTTATTTTTCAGTGAAGTCAAAACTCAACTTTTGTTCTTTAGGAAAGTCAAAACTGACGTTTTGATTTTCAGGAAATTTAATACCGAAGTTTTGTTCTTCATTGAGGTCAAAAATAAGGTTTGGTTTTTAAGTGAAGTTAAAACTGAAGTTTTGTTATTAACAAAAATCAAAACCCAAGTCTTGATCTTTAGGGAAATCAAAACTCAAGTTTTGTTCTTCAGTGAAGTCAAAACTCAACTTTTGTTCTTTAGGAAAGTCAAAATTAAAGTTTTGATCTTCAGGAAATTTAAAACTGAAGTTTCGTTCTTCAGTGAAGTTAAAACTCAAGTTTGGTTTTTCAGTGAAGGTGAAACTCAAGTTTTGTTCTTCACAAAATTGAAAACTTAGGTCTTGATCTTCAGGGAAATCAAAACTCAATCTTTGTTTTTCAGTGAAGTAAAAACTCAACTTTTGTTCTTTAGGAAAGTCAAAACTGAAGTTTTGATCTTCATGAAATTTAAAACTGGAGTTTCTTTCTTCACTGAAGTCAAAACTAAAGTTTGGTTTTTCAGTGAAGTTGAAACTCAAGTTTTGTTCTTCAAAAAATTCAAAACTTAGGTCTTGTTTTTCAGGGAAATTAAAACTCAAGTTTTGTTTTTAAATGAAGTCAAAACTCAACTTTTGTTCTTTGGGAAAGTCAAAACTAAAGTTTTGATCTTTAGGAAATTCAAAACTGAAGTTTCTCTTTTCAGTGAAGTCAAAACTCAAGTTTAGTTTTTCAGTGAAGTTAAAACTCAAGTTCTGTTCTTTAGAAAAGTCAAAACTTAAGTCTTGTTTTTCGGGGAAATCAAAACTCAAATTTTGTTTTTCAGTGAATGCAAAACTCAACTTTTGTTCTTTAGGAAAGTCAAAACTGAAGTTTTGATTTTGAGGAAATTTAATACCAAAGTTTCGTTCTTCATTGAGGTAAAAAATAAGGTTTGTTTTTTAACTGAAGTTAAAAGTTAAGTTTTGTTATTCACAAAAATCAAAACCCAATTCTTGATCTTTAGGGAAATCAAAACTCAAGTTTTATTCTTCAGTGAAGTCAAAACTCAACTTTTGTTCATTCGGAAAGTCAAAAATAAAGTTTTGGTATTCAGGAAATTTAAATCTGAAGTTTCGTTCTTCAGTGAAGTCAAAACTCAAGTTTGGTTTTTCAGTGAAGTTGAAACTCAAGTTTTGTTTTTCACAAAATTCAAAACTTACGTCTTGATCTTCAGGGAAATCAAAACTCAATCTTTGTTTTTCAGTGAAGTCAAAACTCAACTTTTGTTCTTTAGGAAAGTCAAAACTGAAGTTTTGATCTTCATGAAATTTAGAACTGGAGTTTCTTTCTTTACTGAAGTGAAAACCAAAGTTTGGTTTTTCAGTGAAGTTGAAACTCAAGTTTTGTTCTTCAAAAAATTCAAAACTTAGGTATTGATCTTCAGGGAAATTAAAACTCAAGTTTTGTTTTTAAGTGAAGTCAAAACTCAACTTTTGTTCTTTGGGAAAGTCAAAACTAAAGTTTTGATCTTTAGGAAATTCAAAACTTAAGTTTCTCTCTTCAGTGAAGTCAAAACTCAAGTTTAGTTTTTCAGTGAAGTTAATACTCAAGTTCTGTTCTTCAGAAAAGTCAAAACTTAAGTCTTGTTTTTCAGGGAAATCAAAACTCAGATTTTGTTTTTCAGTGAATGCAAACCTCAACTTTTGTTCTTTAGGAAAGTCAAAACTGAAGTTTTGATTTTGAGGAAATTTAATACCAAAGTTTCGTTCTTCATTGAGGTCAAAAATAAGTTTTGGTTTTTAACTGAAGTTAAAACTTAAGTTTTGTTATTCACAAAAATCAAAACCCAATTCTTGATCTTTAGGGAAATCAAAACTCAAGTTTTATTCTTCAGTGAAGTCAAAACTCAACTTTTGTTCATTCGGAAAGTCAAAATTAAAGTTTTGATCTTCAGAAAATTTAAATCTGAAGTTTCGTTCTTCAGTGAAGTCAAAACTCACGTTTGGTTTTTCAGTGAAATTAAAACTGAAGTTTTGTTATTAACAAAAAAACAAAACCCATGTCTTGATCTTCAGGGAAATAAAAAATCAAGGTTTGTTCTTCAGTGAAGTCAAAACTCAACTTTTGTTCTTTAGGAAAGTCAAAATTAAAGTTTTGATCTTGAGGAAATTTAAAACTGAGGTTTTTTTCTTCATTGAATTCAAAACTGATGTCTGGATTTTCAGTGAAGTTGAAACTCAAGTTTTGTTCTTCACAAAATTCAAAACTTAGGTCTTGATCTTCAGGGAAATCAAAACTCAAGTTTAGTTTTTCAGATAAGTTAAAACTCAAGTTCTGTTCTTCAGAAAAGTCAAAACTAAAGTCTTGCTTTTCAGGGAAATCAAAACTCAAATTTTGTTTTTCAGTGAAGTCAAAACTCAACTTTTGTTCTTTAGGAAAGTCAAAACTGAAGTTTTGTTTTTCAGGAAATTTAATACCGAAGTTTTTTTCTTCATTGAGGTCAAAAATAAGGTTTGGTTTTTAAGTGAAGTTAAAACTTAAGTTTTGTTATTAACAAAAATGAAAACCCAAGTCTTGATCTTTAGGGAAATCAAAACTCAAGTTTTGTTCTTCAGTGAAGTCAAAACTCAACTTTTGTTCTTTAGGAAAGTCAAAATTAAAGTTTTGACCTTCAGGAAATTTAAAACTGAAGTTTCGTTCTTCAGTGAAGTCAAAACTAAAGTTTGGTTTTTCAGTGAAGTTGAAACTCAAGTTTTGTTCTTCACAAAATTGAAAACTTAGGTCTCGATCTTCAGGAAATCAAAACTCAATCTTTGTTTTTCAGTGAAGTCAAAACTCAACTTTTGTTCTTTAGGAAAGTCAAAACTGAAGTTTTGATCTTCATGAAATTTAAAACTGGAGTTTCTTTCTTCACTGAAGTCAAAACTAAACTTTGGTTTTTCAGTGAAGTTGAAACTCAAGTTTTGTTCTTCAAAAAATTCAAAACTTAGGTCTTGATCTTCAGGGAAATTAAAACTCAAGTTTTGTTTTTAAGTGTAGTCAAAACTCAACTTTTGTTCTTTGGGAAAGTCAAAACTAAAGTTTTGATCTTTAGGAAATTCAAAACTGAAGTTTCTCTCTTCAGTGAAGTCAAAACTCAAGTTTAGTTTTTCAGTGAAGTTAATACTCAAGTTCTGTTCTTCAGAAAAGTCAAAACGTAAGTCTTGTTTTTCAGGGAAATCAAAACTCAAATTTTGTTTTTCAGTGAATGCAAAACTCAACTTTTGTTCTTTAGGAAAGTCAAAACTGAAGTTTTGATTTTGAGGAAATTTAATACCAAAGTTTCGTTCTTCATTGAGGTCAAAAATAAGTTTTGGTTTTTAACTGAAGTTAAAACTTAAGTTTTGTTATTCACAAAAATCAAACCCCAAGTCTTGATCTTTAGGGAAATCAAAACTCAAGTTTTATTCTTCAGTGAAGTCAAAACTCAACTTTTGTTCATTCGGAAAGTCAAAATTAAAGTTTTGATCTTCAGGAAATTTAAATCTGAAGTTTCGTTCTTCAGTGAAGTCAAAACTCACGTTTGGTTTTTCAGTGAAGTTAAAACTGAAGTTTTGTTATTAACAAAAAAACAAAACCCATGTCTTGATCTTCAGGGAAATAAAAAATCAAGGTTTGTTCTTCAGTGAAGTCAAAACTCAACTTTTGTTCTTTAGGAAAGTCAAAATTAAAGTTTTGATCTTCAGGAAATTTAAAACTGAGGTTTTGTTCTTCATTGAATTCAAAACCGATATCTGGATTTTCAGTGAAGTTGAAACTCAAGTCTTGTTCTTCACAAAATTCAAAACTTAGGTCTTGATATTCAGGGAAATCAAAACTCAAGTTTTGTTTTTCAGTTAAGTTAAAACTCAAGTTCTGTTCTTCAGAAAAGTCAAAACTTAAGTCTTGTTTTTCAGGGAAATCAAAACTTAAATTTTATTTTTCAGTGAAGTCAAAACTCAACTTTTGTTCTTTAGGAAAGTCAAAACTGACGTTTTGATTTTCAGGAAATTTAATACCGAAGTTTTGTTCTTCATTGAGGTCAAAAATAAGGTTTGGTTTTTAAGTGAAGTTAAAACTGAAGTTTTGTTATTAACAAAAATCAAAACCCAAGTCTTGATCTTTAGGGAAATCAAAACTCAAGTTTTGTTCTTCAGTGAAGTCAAAACTCAACTTTTGTTCTTTAGGAAAGTCAAAATTAAAGTTTTGATCTTCAGGAAATTTAAAACTGAAGTTTCGTTCTTCAGTGAAGTTAAAACTCAAGTTTGGTTTTTCAGTGAAGGTGAAACTCAAGTTTTGTTCTTCACAAAATTGAAAACTTAGGTCTTGATCTTCAGGGAAATCAAAACTCAATCTTTGTTTTTCAGTGAAGTCAAAACTCAACTTTTGTTCTTTAGGAAAGTCAAAACTGAAGTTTTGATCTTCATGAAATTTAAAACTGGAGTTTCTTTCTTCACTGAAGTCAAAACTAAAGTTTGGTTTTTCAGTGAAGTTGAAACTCAAGTTTTGTTCTTCAAAAAATTCAAAACTTAGGTCTTGTTTTTCAGGGAAATTAAAACTCAAGTTTTGTTTTTAAATGAAGTCAAAACTCAACTTTTGTTCTTTGGGAAAGTCAAAACTAAAGTTTTGATCTTTAGGAAATTCAAAACTGAAGTTTCTCTTTTCAGTGAAGTCAAAACTCAAGTTTAGTTTTTCAGTGAAGTTAAAACTCAAGTTCTGTTCTTTAGAAAAGTCAAAACTTAAGTCTTGTTTTTCGGGGAAATCAAAACTCAAATTTTGTTTTTCAGTGAATGCAAAACTCAACTTTTGTTCTTTAGGAAAGTCAAAACTGAAGTTTTGATTATGAGGAAATTTAATACCAAAGTTTCGTTCTTCATTGAGGTCAAAAATAAAGTTTGGCTTTTAACTGAAGTTAAAACTTAAGTTTTGTTATTCACAAAAATCAAAATCCAAGTCTTGATCTTTAGGGAAATCAAAACTCAAGTTTTATTCTTCAGTGAAGTCAAAACTCAACTTTTGTTCATTCGGAAAGTCAAAATTAAAGTTTCGATCTTCAGGAAATTTAAATCTGAAGTTTCGATCTTCAGTGAAGTCAAAACTCAAGTTTGGTTTTTCAGTGAAGTTAAAACTGAAGTTTTGTTATTAACAAAAAAAAAACAAAACCCATGTCTTGATCTTCAGGGAAATAAAAAATCAAGGTTTGTTCTTCAGTGAAGTCAAAACTCAACTTTTGTTCTTTAGGAAAGTCAAAATTAAAGTTTTGGTCTTCAGGAAATTGAAAACTGAGGTTTTGTTCTTCATTGAATTCAAAACTGATGTCTGGATTTTCAGTGAAGTTGAAACTCAAGTTTTGTTCTTCACAAAATTCAAAACTTAGGTCTTGATCTTGAGGGAAATCAAAACTCAAGTTTAGTTTTTCAGTGAAGTCAAAACTCCACTTTTGTTCTTTAGGAAAGTCAAAACTGAAGTTTTGATCTTCAGGAAATTTAAAACTGAAGTTTCGTTCTTCACTGAAGTAAAAAATCAAGTTTGGTTTTTCATTGAAGTTAAAACTTTTGTTATTCACAAAAAACAAAACCCAAGTAACGATCTTCAGGGAAATCAAAACTCAAGTTTTGTTCTTTAGTGAAGTCAAAACTCCAATTTTGTTCTTTAGGAAAGTCAAAATTAAAGTTTTGATATTCAGGAAATTTCAAACTTAAGATTCGTTCTTCAGTGAAGTCAAAACTCAAAGTTTTATTTTCAGGGATGTCAGAACTCAAGTTTGTTTTTCAGTGAAGTCAAAACTCAACTTTTGATATTTAGGAAAGTCAAAACTGAAGTTTCAATCTTCAGGAAATTCCAAACTGAAGTTCCGTTCTTCAGTGAAATTAAAAATTAAGTTTTGTTTTTCATTGAAGTCAAAACTCAAGTTTTGTGCTTCACAATATTCAAAACTTAAGTCTTGATCTTCAGGGAAATCAAAACTCAAGTTTTGTTTTTCAGTGAAGTAAAAACTCAACTTTTGTTTTTTAGGACAGTCACAACTGAAGTTTTGATCTTCAGGAAATTTAAAACTGAAGTTTCGTTCTTCACTGAAGTCAAAACTCAAGTTTGGTTTTTCAGTGAAGTAAAAACTTAAATTTTGTTAATCACACAAATCAAAATCCAAGTCTTCATCTTCCGGGAAATCAAAACTCAAGTTTTGTTCTTCAGTGAAATCAAAACTCAACTTTTGTTCCTTAGGAAAGTCAAAATTAAAGCTTTGATCTTCTGGAAATTTAAAACTGAAGTTTCGTTCTTCATTGGAGTCAAAACTCAAGTTTGGTTTTTTAGTGAAGTTAAAACTTAAGTTTTGTTACTGACAAAAATCAAAACCCAAGTCTTGATCTTCCGGGAAATCAAAACTCAAGTTTTGTTCTTCAGTGAAGTCAAAACTCAACTTTTGTTCTTTAGGAAAGTCAAAATTAAAGTTTTGATCTTCAGGAAATTTAAAACTGAAGTTTCGTTCTTCAGTGAAGTCAAATCTCTAGTTTGGTTTTTCAGTGAAGTTGAAACTCAAGTTTTGTTCTTCACAAAATTCAAAACTTAGGTCTTGATCTTCAGGGAAATCAAACTCAATCTTTGTTTTTCAGTGAAGTCAAAACTCAACTTTTGTTCTTTAGGAAAGTCAAAACTGAAGTTTTGATCTTCATGAAATTTAAAACTGGAGTTTCTTTCTTCACTGAAGTCAAAACTAAAGTTTGGTTTTTCAGTGAAGTTGAAACTCAAGTTTTGTTCTTCACAAAATTCAAAACTTAGGTCTTGATCTTCAGGGAAATTAAAACTCAAGTTTTGTTTTTAAGTGAAGTCAAAACTCAACTTTTGTTCTTTGGGAAAGTCAAAACTAAAGTTTTGATCTTTAGGAAATTCAAAACTGAAGTTTCTCTCTTCAGTGAAGTCAAAACTCAAGTTTAGTTTTTCAGTGAAGTTAAAACTCAAGTTCTGTTCTTCAGTAAAGTCAAAACTTAAGTCTTGTTTTTCAGGGAAATCAAAACTCAAATTTTGTTTTTCAGTGAATGCAAAACTCAACTTTTGTTCTTTAGGAAAGTCAAAACTGAAGTTTTGATTTTGAGGAAACTTAATACCAAAGTTTCGTTCTTCATTGAGGTCAAAAATAAGTTTTGGTTTTTAACTGAAGTTAAAACATAAGTTTTGTTATTCACAAAAATCAAAACCCAAGTCTTGATCTTTAGGGAAATCAATACTCAAGTTTTATTCTTCATTGAAGTCAAAACTCAACTTTTGTTCATTCGGAAAGTCAAAATTAAAGTTTTGATCTTCAGGAAATTTAAATCTGAAGTTTCGTTCTTCAGTGAAGTCAAAACTCAAGTTTGGTTTTTCAGTGAAGTTAAAACTGAAGTTTTGTTATTAACAAAAAAACAAGACCCATGTCTTGATCTTCAGGGAAATCAAAAATCAAGGTTTGTTCTTCAGTGAAGTCAAAACTCAACTTTTGTTCTTTAGGAAAGTCAAAATTAAAGTTTTGATCTTCAGGAAATTTAAAACTGAGGTTTTGTTCTTCATTGAATTCAAAACTGATGTTTGGATTTTCAGTGAAGTTGAAACTCAAGTTTTGTTCTTCACAAAATTCAAAACTTAGGAATTGATCTTCAGGGAAATCAAAACTCAAGTTTAGTTTTTCAGTTAAGTTAAAACTTAAGTTCTGTTCTTCAGAAAAGTCAAAACTTAAGCCTTGTTTTTCAGGGAAATCAAAACTCAAATTTTGTTTTTCAGTGAAGTCAAAACTCAACTTTTGTTCTTTAGGAAAGTCAAAACTGAAGTTTTGATTTTCATGAAATTTAATACCGAAGTTTTGTTCTTCATTGAGGTCAAAAATAAGGTTTGGTTTTTAAGCGAAGTTAAAACTTAAGTTTTGTTATTAACAAAAATCAAAACCCAAGTCTTGATCTTTAGGGAAATCAAAACTCTAGTTTTGTTCTTCAGTGAAGTCAAAACTCAACTTTTGTTCTTTAGGAAAGTCAAAATTAAAGTTTTGACCTTCAGGAAATTTAAAACTGAAGTTTCGTTCTTCAGTGAAGTCAAAACTCAAGTTTGGTTTTTCAGTGAAGTTGAAACTCAAGTTTTGTTCTTCACAAAATTGAAAACTTAGGTCTTGATCTTCAGGGAAATAAAAACTCAATCTTTGTTTTTCAGTGAAGTCAAAACTCAACTTTTGTTCTTTAGGAAAGTCAAAACTGAAGTTTTGATCTTCATGAAATTTAAAACTGGAGTTTCTTTCTTCACTGAAGTCAAAACTAAAGTTTGGTTTTTCAGTGAAGTTGAAACTCAAGTTTTGTTCTTCAAAAAATTCAAAACTTAAGTATTGATCTTCAGGGAAATTAAAACTCAAGTTTTGTTTTTAAGTGAAGTCAAAACTCAACTTTTGTTCTTTGGGAAAGTCAAAACTAAAGTTTTGATCTTTAGGAAATTCAAAACTGATATTTCTCTCTTCAGTGAAGTCAAAACTCAAGTTTAGTTTTTCAGTGAAGTTAATACTCAAGTTCTGTTCTTCAGAAAAGTCAAAACTTAAGTCTTGTGTTTCAGGGAAATCAAAACATAAATTTTGTTTTTCAGTGAATGCAAAACTCAACTTTTGTTCTTTAGGAAAGTCAAAACTGAAGTTTTGATTTTGAGGAAATTTAATACCAAAGTTTCGTTCTTCATTGAGGTCAAAAATAAGGTTTGGTTTTTAACTGAAGTAAAAACTTAAGTTTTGTTATTCACAAAAATCAAAACCCAATTCTTGATCTTTAGGGAAATCAAAACTCAAGTTTTATTCTTCAGTGAAGTCAAAACTCAACTTTTGTTCATTCGGAAAGTCAAAAATAAAGTTTTGATCTTCAGGAAATTTAAATCTAAAGTTTCGTTCTTCAGTGAAGTCAAAACTCAAGTTTGGTTTTTCAGTGAAGTTGAAACTCAAGTTTTGTTCTTCACAAAATTCAAAACTTAGGTCTTGATCTTCAGGGAAATCAAAACTCAATCTTTGTTTTTCAGTGAAGTCAAAACTCAACTTTTGTTCTTTAGGAAAGTCAAAACTGAAGTTTTGATCTTCATGAAATTTAAAACTGGAGTTTCTTTCTTCACTGAAGTCAAAACTAAAGTTTGGTTTTTCAGTGAAGTTGAAACTCAAGTTTTGTTCTTCACAAAATTCAAAACTTAGTCTTGATCTTCAGGGAAATTAAAACTCAAGTTTTGTTTTTAAGTGAAGTCAAAACTCAACTTTTGTTCTTTGGGAAAGTCAAAACCAAAGTTTTGATCTTTAGGAAATTCAAAACTGAAGTTTCTCTCTTCAGTGAAGTCAAAACTCAAGTTTAGTTTTTCAGTGAAGTTAAAACTCAAGTTCTGTTCTTCAGAAAAGTCAAAACTTAAGTCTTGTTTTTCAGGGAAATCAAAACTCAAATTTTGTTTTTGAGTGAATGCAAAACTCAACTTTTGTTCTTTAGGAAAGTCAAAACTGAAGTTTTGATTTTGAGGAAATTTAATACCAAAATTTCGTTCTTCATTGAGGTCAAAAATAAGTTTTGGTTTTTAACTGAAGTTAAAACTTAAGTTTTGTTATTCACAAAAATCAAAACCCAAGTCTTGATCTTTAGGGAAATCAAAACTCAAGTTTTATTCTTCAGTGAAGTCAAAACTCAACTTTTGTTCATTCGGAAAGTCAAAATTAAAGTTTTGATCTTCAGGAAATTTAAATCTGAAGTTTCGTTCTTCAGTGAAGTCAAAACTCAAGTTTGGTTTTTCAGTGAAGTTAAAACTGAAGTTTTGTTATTAACAAAAAAAACAAAACCCATGTCTTGATCTTCAGGGAAATCAAAAATCAAGGTTTGTTCTTCAGTGAAGTCAAAACTCAACTTTTGTTCTTTAGGAAAGTCAAAATTAAAGTTTTGGTCTTCAGGAAATTGAAAACTGAAGTTTTGTTCTTCATTGATTTCAAAATTGATGTTTGGATTTTCAGTGAAGTTGAAACTCAAGTTTTGTTCTTCACAAAATTCAAAACTTAGGTCTTGATCTTCAGGGAAATCAAAACTCAAGTTTAGTTTTTCAGTGAAGTCAAAACTCCACTTTTGTTCTTTAGGAAAGTCAAAACTGAAGTTTTGATCTTCAGGAAATTTAAAACTGAAGTTTCGTTCTTCACTGAAGTAGAAAATCAAGTTTGGTTTTTCATTGAAGTTAAAACTTTTGTTATTCACAAAAAAACAAAACCCAAGTAACGATCTTCAGGGAAATCAAAACTCAAGTTTTGTTCTTTAGTGAAGTCAAAACTCCACTTTTGTTCTTTAGGAAAGTCAAAATTAAAGTTTTGATATTCAGGAAATTTCAAACTGAAGATTCGTTCTTCAGTGAAGTCAAAACTCAAAGTTTTATCTTCAGGAATGTCAGAACTCAAGTTTGTTTTTCAGTGAAGTCAAAACTCAACTTTTGATCTTTAGGAAAGTCAAAACTGAAGTTTTAATCTTCAGGAAATTCCAAACTGAAGTTCCGTTCTTCAGTGAAATTAAAAATTAAGTTTTGTTTTTCATTGAAGTCAAAACTCAAGTTTTGTGCTTCACAAAATTCAAAACTTAAGTCTTGATCTCCAGGGAAATCAAAACTCAAGTTTTGTTTTTCAGTGAAGTCAAAACTCAACTTTTGTTTTTTAGGACAGTCACAACTGAAGTTTTGATCTTCAGGAAATTTAAAACTGAAGTTTCGTTCTTCACTGAAGTCAAAACTCACGTTTGGTTTTTCAGTGAAGTTAAAACTGAAGTTTTGTTATTAACAAAAAAACAAAACCCATGTCTTGATCTTCAGGGAAATAAAAAATCAAGGTTTGTTCTTCAGTGAAGTCAAAACTCAACTTTTGTTCTTTAGGAAAGTCAAAATTAAAGTTTTGATCTTCAGGAAATTTAAAACTGAGGTTTTGTTCTTCATTGAATTCAAAACCGATATCTGGATTTTCAGTGAAGTTGAAACTCAAGTCTTGTTCTTCACAAAATTCAAAACTTAGGTCTTGATATTCAGGGAAATCAAAACTCAAGTTTTGTTTTTCAGTTAAGTTAAAACTCAAGTTCTGTTCTTCAGAAAAGTCAAAACTTAAGTCTTGTTTTTCAGGGAAATCAAAACTTAAATTTTATTTTTCAGTGAAGTCAAAACTCAACTTTTGTTCTTTAGGAAAGTCAAAACTGACGTTTTGATTTTCAGGAAATTTAATACCGAAGTTTTGTTCTTCATTGAGGTCAAAAATAAGGTTTGGTTTTTAAGTGAAGTTAAAACTGAAGTTTTGTTATTAACAAAAATCAAAACCCAAGTCTTGATCTTTAGGGAAATCAAAACTCAAGTTTTGTTCTTCAGTGAAGTCAAAACTCAACTTTTGTTCTTTAGGAAAGTCAAAATTAAAGTTTTGATCTTCAGGAAATTTAAAACTGAAGTTTCGTTCTTCAGTGAAGTTAAAACTCAAGTTTGGTTTTTCAGTGAAGGTGAAACTCAAGTTTTGTTCTTCACAAAATTGAAAACTTAGGTCTTGATCTTCAGGGAAATCAAAACTCAATCTTTGTTTTTCAGTGAAGTCAAAACTCAACTTTTGTTCTTTAGGAAAGTCAAAACTGAAGTTTTGATCTTCATGAAATTTAAAACTGGAGTTTCTTTCTTCACTGAAGTCAAAACTAAAGTTTGGTTTTTCAGTGAAGTTGAAACTCAAGTTTTGTTCTTCAAAAAATTCAAAACTTAGGTCTTGTTTTTCAGGGAAATTAAAACTCAAGTTTTGTTTTTAAATGAAGTCAAAACTCAACTTTTGTTCTTTGGGAAAGTCAAAACTAAAGTTTTGATCTTTAGGAAATTCAAAACTGAAGTTTCTCTTTTCAGTGAAGTCAAAACTCAAGTTTAGTTTTTCAGTGAAGTTAAAACTCAAGTTCTGTTCTTTAGAAAAGTCAAAACTTAAGTCTTGTTTTTCGGGGAAATCAAAACTCAAATTTTGTTTTTCAGTGAATGCAAAACTCAACTTTTGTTCTTTAGGAAAGTCAAAACTGAAGTTTTGATTATGAGGAAATTTAATACCAAAGTTTCGTTCTTCATTGAGGTCAAAAATAAAGTTTGGCTTTTAACTGAAGTTAAAACTTAAGTTTTGTTATTCACAAAAATCAAAATCCAAGTCTTGATCTTTAGGGAAATCAAAACTCAAGTTTTATTCTTCAGTGAAGTCAAAACTCAACTTTTGTTCATTCGGAAAGTCAAAATTAAAGTTTCGATCTTCAGGAAATTTAAATCTGAAGTTTCGATCTTCAGTGAAGTCAAAACTCAAGTTTGGTTTTTCAGTGAAGTTAAAACTGAAGTTTTGTTATTAACAAAAAAAAAACAAAACCCATGTCTTGATCTTCAGGGAAATAAAAAATCAAGGTTTGTTCTTCAGTGAAGTCAAAACTCAACTTTTGTTCTTTAGGAAAGTCAAAATTAAAGTTTTGGTCTTCAGGAAATTGAAAACTGAGGTTTTGTTCTTCATTGAATTCAAAACTGATGTTTGGATTTTCAGTGAAGTTGAAACTCAAGTTTTGTTCTTCACAAAATTCAAAACTTAGGTCTTGATCTTGAGGGAAATCAAAACTCAAGTTTAGTTTTTCAGTGAAGTCAAAACTCCACTTTTGTTCTTTAGGAAAGTCAAAACTGAAGTTTTGATCTTCAGGAAATTTAAAACTGAAGTTTCGTTCTTCACTGAAGTAAAAAATCAAGTTTGGTTTTTCATTGAAGTTAAAACTTTTGTTATTCACAAAAAACAAAACCCAAGTAACGATCTTCAGGGAAATCAAAACTCAAGTTTTGTTCTTTAGTGAAGTCAAAACTCCAATTTTGTTCTTTAGGAAAGTCAAAATTAAAGTTTTGATATTCAGGAAATTTCAAACTTAAGATTCGTTCTTCAGTGAAGTCAAAACTCAAAGTTTTATTTTCAGGGATGTCAGAACTCAAGTTTGTTTTTCAGTGAAGTCAAAACTCAACTTTTGATATTTAGGAAAGTCAAAACTGAAGTTTCAATCTTCAGGAAATTCCAAACTGAAGTTCCGTTCTTCAGTGAAATTAAAAATTAAGTTTTGTTTTTCATTGAAGTCAAAACTCAAGTTTTGTGCTTCACAATATTCAAAACTTAAGTCTTGATCTTCAGGGAAATCAAAACTCAAGTTTTGTTTTTCAGTGAAGTAAAAACTCAACTTTTGTTTTTTAGGACAGTCACAACTGAAGTTTTGATCTTCAGGAAATTTAAAACTGAAGTTTCGTTCTTCACTGAAGTCAAAACTCAAGTTTGGTTTTTCAGTGAAGTAAAAACTTAAATTTTGTTAATCACACAAATCAAAATCCAAGTCTTCATCTTCCGGGAAATCAAAACTCAAGTTTTGTTCTTCAGTGAAATCAAAACTCAACTTTTGTTCCTTAGGAAAGTCAAAATTAAAGCTTTGATCTTCTGGAAATTTAAAACTGAAGTTTCGTTCTTCATTGGAGTCAAAACTCAAGTTTGGTTTTTTAGTGAAGTTAAAACTTAAGTTTTGTTACTGACAAAAATCAAAACCCAAGTCTTGATCTTCCGGGAAATCAAAACTCAAGTTTTGTTCTTCAGTGAAGTCAAAACTCAACTTTTGTTCTTTAGGAAAGTCAAAATTAAAGTTTTGATCTTCAGGAAATTTAAAACTGAAGTTTCGTTCTTCAGTGAAGTCAAATCTCTAGTTTGGTTTTTCAGTGAAGTTGAAACTCAAGTTTTGTTCTTCACAAAATTCAAAACTTAGGTCTTGATCTTCAGGGAAATCAAACTCAATCTTTGTTTTTCAGTGAAGTCAAAACTCAACTTTTGTTCTTTAGGAAAGTCAAAACTGAAGTTTTGATCTTCATGAAATTTAAAACTGGAGTTTCTTTCTTCACTGAAGTCAAAACTAAAGTTTGGTTTTTCAGTGAAGTTGAAACTCAAGTTTTGTTCTTCACAAAATTCAAAACTTAGGTCTTGATCTTCAGGGAAATTAAAACTCAAGTTTTGTTTTTAAGTGAAGTCAAAACTCAACTTTTGTTCTTTGGGAAAGTCAAAACTAAAGTTTTGATCTTTAGGAAATTCAAAACTGAAGTTTCTCTCTTCAGTGAAGTCAAAACTCAAGTTTAGTTTTTCAGTGAAGTTAAAACTCAAGTTCTGTTCTTCAGTAAAGTCAAAACTTAAGTCTTGTTTTTCAGGGAAATCAAAACTCAAATTTTGTTTTTCAGTGAATGCAAAACTCAACTTTTGTTCTTTAGGAAAGTCAAAACTGAAGTTTTGATTTTGAGGAAATTTAATACCAAAGTTTCGTTCTTCATTGAGGTCAAAAATAAGTTTTGGTTTTTAACTGAAGTTAAAACATAAGTTTTGTTATTCACAAAAATCAAAACCCAAGTCTTGATCTTTAGGGAAATCAATACTCAAGTTTTATTCTTCAGTGAAGTCAAAACTCAACTTTTGTTCATTCGGAAAGTCAAAATTAAAGTTTTGATCTTCAGGAAATTTAAATCTGAAGTTTCGTTCTTCAGTGAAGTCAAAACTCAAGTTTGGTTTTTCAGTGAAGTTAAAACTGAAGTTTTGTTATTAACAAAAAAACAAGACCCATGTCTTGATCTTCAGGGAAATCAAAAATCAAGGTTTGTTCTTCAGTGAAGTCAAAACTCAACTTTTGTTCTTTAGGAAAGTCAAAATTAAAGTTTTGATCTTCAGGAAATTTAAAACTGAGGTTTTGTTCTTCATTGAATTCAAAACTGATGTTTGGATTTTCAGTGAAGTTGAAACTCAAGTTTTGTTCTTCACAAAATTCAAAACTTAGGAATTGATCTTCAGGGAAATCAAAACTCAAGTTTAGTTTTTCAGTTAAGTTAAAACTTAAGTTCTGTTCTTCAGAAAAGTCAAAACTTAAGCCTTGTTTTTCAGGGAAATCAAAACTCAAATTTTGTTTTTCAGTGAAGTCAAAACTCAACTTTTGTTCTTTAGGAAAGTCAAAACTGAAGTTTTGATTTTCATGAAATTTAATACCGAAGTTTTGTTCTTCATTGAGGTCAAAAATAAGGTTTGGTTTTTAAGCGAAGTTAAAACTTAAGTTTTGTTATTAACAAAAATCAAAACCCAAGTCTTGATCTTTAGGGAAATCAAAACTCTAGTTTTGTTCTTCAGTGAAGTCAAAACTCAACTTTTGTTCTTTAGGAAAGTCAAAATTAAAGTTTTGACCTTCAGGAAATTTAAAACTGAAGTTTCGTTCTTCAGTGAAGTCAAAACTCAAGTTTGGTTTTTCAGTGAAGTTGAAACTCAAGTTTTGTTCTTCACAAAATTGAAAACTTAGGTCTTGATCTTCAGGGAAATAAAAACTCAATCTTTGTTTTTCAGTGAAGTCAAAACTCAACTTTTGTTCTTTAGGAAAGTCAAAACTGAAGTTTTGATCTTCATGAAATTTAAAACTGGAGTTTCTTTCTTCACTGAAGTCAAAACTAAAGTTTGGTTTTTCAGTGAAGTTGAAACTCAAGTTTTGTTCTTCAAAAAATTCAAAACTTAAGTATTGATCTTCAGGGAAATTAAAACTCAAGTTTTGTTTTTAAGTGAAGTCAAAACTCAACTTTTGTTCTTTGGGAAAGTCAAAACTAAAGTTTTGATCTTTAGGAAATTCAAAACTGATATTTCTCTCTTCAGTGAAGTCAAAACTCAAGTTTAGTTTTTCAGTGAAGTTAATACTCAAGTTCTGTTCTTCAGAAAAGTCAAAACTTAAGTCTTGTGTTTCAGGGAAATCAAAACATAAATTTTGTTTTTCAGTGAATGCAAAACTCAACTTTTGTTCTTTAGGAAAGTCAAAACTGAAGTTTTGATTTTGAGGAAATTTAATACCAAAGTTTCGTTCTTCATTGAGGTCAAAAATAAGGTTTGGTTTTTAACTGAAGTAAAAACTTAAGTTTTGTTATTCACAAAAATCAAAACCCAATTCTTGATCTTTAGGGAAATCAAAACTCAAGTTTTATTCTTCAGTGAAGTCAAAACTCAACTTTTGTTCATTCGGAAAGTCAAAAATAAAGTTTTGATCTTCAGGAAATTTAAATCTAAAGTTTCGTTCTTCAGTGAAGTCAAAACTCAAGTTTGGTTTTTCAGTGAAGTTGAAACTCAAGTTTTGTTCTTCACAAAATTCAAAACTTAGGTCTTGATCTTCAGGGAAATCAAAACTCAATCTTTGTTTTTCAGTGAAGTCAAAACTCAACTTTTGTTCTTTAGGAAAGTCAAAACTGAAGTTTTGATCTTCATGAAATTTAAAACTGGAGTTTCTTTCTTCACTGAAGTCAAAACTAAAGTTTGGTTTTTCAGTGAAGTTGAAACTCAAGTTTTGTTCTTCACAAAATTCAAAACTTAGTCTTGATCTTCAGGGAAATTAAAACTCAAGTTTTGTTTTTAAGTGAAGTCAAAACTCAACTTTTGTTCTTTGGGAAAGTCAAAACCAAAGTTTTGATCTTTAGGAAATTCAAAACTGAAGTTTCTCTCTTCAGTGAAGTCAAAACTCAAGTTTAGTTTTTCAGTGAAGTTAAAACTCAAGTTCTGTTCTTCAGAAAAGTCAAAACTTAAGTCTTGTTTTTCAGGGAAATCAAAACTCAAATTTTGTTTTTGAGTGAATGCAAAACTCAACTTTTGTTCTTTAGGAAAGTCAAAACTGAAGTTTTGATTTTGAGGAAATTTAATACCAAAATTTCGTTCTTCATTGAGGTCAAAAATAAGTTTTGGTTTTTAACTGAAGTTAAAACTTAAGTTTTGTTATTCACAAAAATCAAAACCCAAGTCTTGATCTTTAGGGAAATCAAAACTCAAGTTTTATTCTTCAGTGAAGTCAAAACTCAACTTTTGTTCATTCGGAAAGTCAAAATTAAAGTTTTGATCTTCAGGAAATTTAAATCTGAAGTTTCGTTCTTCAGTGAAGTCAAAACTCAAGTTTGGTTTTTCAGTGAAGTTAAAACTGAAGTTTTGTTATTAACAAAAAAAACAAAACCCATGTCTTGATCTTCAGGGAAATCAAAAATCAAGGTTTGTTCTTCAGTGAAGTCAAAACTCAACTTTTGTTCTTTAGGAAAGTCAAAATTAAAGTTTTGGTCTTCAGGAAATTGAAAACTGAAGTTTTGTTCTTCATTGAATTCAAAATTGATGTTTGGATTTTCAGTGAAGTTGAAACTCAAGTTTTGTTCTTCACAAAATTCAAAACTTAGGTCTTGATCTTCAGGGAAATCAAAACTCAAGTTTAGTTTTTCAGTGAAGTCAAAACTCCACTTTTGTTCTTTAGGAAAGTCAAAACTGAAGTTTTGATCTTCATGAAATTTAAAACTGAAGTTTCGTTCTTCACTGAAGTAGAAAATCAAGTTTGGTTTTTCATTGAAGTTAAAACTTTTGTTATTCACAAAAAAACAAAACCCAAGTAACGATCTTCAGGGAAATCAAAACTCAAGTTTTGTTCTTTAGTGAAGTCAAAACTCCACTTTTGTTCTTTAGGAAAGTCAAAATTAAAGTTTTGATATTCAGGAAATTTCAAACTGAAGATTCGTTCTTCAGTGAAGTCAAAACTCAAAGTTTTATCTTCAGGAATGTCAGAACTCAAATTTGTTTTTCAGTGAAGTCAAAACTCAACTTTTGATCTTTAGGAAAGTCAAAACTGAAGTTTTAATCTTCAGGAAATTCCAAACTGAAGTTCCGTTCTTCAGTGAAATTAAAAATTAAGTTTTGTTTTTCATTGAAGTCAAAACTCAAGTTTTGTGCTTCACAAAATTCAAAACTTAAGTCTTGATCTCCAGGGAAATCAAAACTCAAGTTTTGTTTTTCAGTGAAGTCAAAACTCAACTTTTGTTTTTTAGGACAGTCACAACTGAAGTTTTGATCTTCAGGAAATTTAAAACTGAAGTTTCGTTCTTCACTGAAGTCAAAACTCAAGTTTGGTTTTTCAGTGAAGTTAAAACTTTAATTTTGTTATTCACAAAAATCAAAACCCAAGTCTTCATCTTCAGGGAAATCAAAACTCAAGTTTTGTTCTTCAGTGAAATCAAAACTCAACTTTTGTTCTTTAGGAAAGTCAAAATTAAAGTTTTGATCTTTAGGAAATTTAAAACTCAAGTTTCGTTCTTCATTGGAGTCAAAACTCAAGTTTGGTTTTTCAGTGAAGTTAAAACTTAAGTTTTGTTATTGAAAAAAATCAAAACCCAAGTCTTGATCTTCCAGGAAATCAAAACTCAAGTTTTGTTCTTCAGTGAAGTCAAAACTCAACTTTTGTTCTTTGGGAAAGTCAAAACTAAAGTTTTGATCTTTAGGAAATTCAAAACTGAAGTTTCTCTCTTCAGTGAAGTCAAAACTCAAGTTTAGTTTTCCAGTGAAGTTAAAACTCAAGTTCTGTTCTTCAGAAAAGTCAAAACTTAAGTCTTGTTTTTCAGTAAAATCAAAACTCAAGTTTTGTTCTTCAGTGAAGTCAAAACTCAACTTTTGTTCTTTAGGAAAGTAAAAATTAAAGTTTTGACCTTCAGGAAATTTAAAACTGACGTTTCGTTCTTCAGTGAAGTCAAAACTCAAGTTTGGTTTTTCAGTGAAGTTGAAACTCAAGTTTTGTTCTTCACAAAATTGAAAACTTAGGTCTTGATCTTCAGGGAAATCAAAACTCAATCTTTGTTTTTCAGTGAAGTCAAAACTCAACTTTTGTTCTTTAGGAAAGTCAAAACTGAAGTTTTGATCTTCATGAAATTTAAAACTGGAGTTTCTTTCTTCACTGAAGTCAAAACTAAAGTTTGGTTTTTCAGTGAAGTTGAAACTCAAATTTTGTTCTTCAAAAAATTCAAAACGTAGGTCTTGATCTTCAGGGAAATTAAAACTCAAGTTTTGTTTTTAAGTGAAGTCAAAACTCAACTTTTGTTCTTTGGGAAAGTCAAAACTAAAGTTTTGATCTTTAGGAAATTCAAAACTGAAGTTTCTCTCTTCAGTGAAGTCAAAACTCAAGTTTAGTTTTTCAGTGAAGTTAAAACTCAAGTTCTGTTCTTCAGAAAAGTCAAAACTTAAGTCTTGTTTTTCAGGGAAATCAAAACTCAAATTTTGTTTTTCAGTGAATGCAAAACTCAACTTTTGTTCTTTAGGAAAGTCAAAACTGAAATTTTGATTTTGAGGAAATTTAATACCAAAGTTTCGTTCTTCATTGAGGTCAAAAATAAGGTTTGGTTTTTAACTGAAGTTAAAACTTAAGTTTTGTTATTCACAAAAATTAAACCCAAGTCTTGATCTTTAGGGAAATCAAAACTCAAGTTTTATTCTTCAGTGAAGTCAAAACTCAACTTTTGTTCATTCGGAAAGTGAAAATTAAAGTTTTGATCTTCAGGAAATTTAAATCTGAAGTTTCGTTCTTCAGTGAAGTCAAAACTCAAGTTTGGTTTTTCAGTGAAGTTAAAACTCAAGTTTTGTTCTTCACAAAATTCAAAACTTAGGTCTTGATCTTCAGGGAAATCAAAACTCAAGTTTAGTTTTTTAGTTAAGTTAAAAATCAAGTTCTGTTCTTCAGAAAAGTCAAAACTTAAGTCTTGTTTTTCAGGGAAATCAAAACTCAAATTTTGTTTTTCAGTGAAGTCAAAACTCACCTTTTGTTCTTTAGGAAAGTCAAAACTGACTTTTTGATTTTCAGTAAATTTAATACCGAAGTTTTGTTCTTCATTGAGGTCAAAAATAAGGTTTGGTTTTTAAGTGAAGTTAAAACTTAAGTTTTGTTATTTAACAAAAATCAAAACACAAGTCTTGATCTTCCGGGAAATCAAAACTCAAGTTTTGTTCTTCAGTGAAGTCAAAACTCAACTTTTGTTCATTCGGAAAGTCAAAATTAAACTTTTGATCTTCAGGAAATATAAAACTGAAGTTTCGTTCTTCAGTGAGGTCAAAACTCAAGTTTGGTTTTTCAGTGAAGTTGAAACTCAAGTTTTGTTTTTCACAAAATTGAAAACTTAGGTCTTGATCTTCAGGGAAATCAAAACTCAATCTTTGTTTTTCAGTGAAGTCAAAACTCAACTTTTGTTCTTTAGGAAAGTCAAAACTGAAATTTTGATCTTCATGAAATTTAAAACTGGAGTTTCTTTCTTCAATGAAGTCAAAACTAAAGGTTGGTTTTTCAGTGAAGTTGAAACTCAAGTTTTGTTCTTCAAAAAATTCAAAACTTAGGTTTTGATCTTCATGGAAATTAAAACTCAAGTTTTGTTTTTGAGTGAAGTCAAAACTCAACTTTTGTTCTTTGGGAAAGTCAAAACTAAAGTTTTGATCTTTAGGAAATTCAAAACTGAAGTTTCTCTCTTCAGTGAAGTCAAAACTCAAGTTTAGTTTTTCAGTGAAGTTAAAACTCAAGTTCTGTTCTTCAGAAAAGTTAAAACTTAAGTCTTGTTTTTCAGGGAAATCAAAACTAAAATTTTGCTTTTCAGTGAATGCAAAACTCAACTTTTGTTCTTTAGGAAAGTCAAAACTGAAGTTTTGATTTTGAGGAAATTTAATACCAAAATTTCGTTCTTCATTGAGGTCAAAAATAAGTTTTGGTTTTTAACTGAAGTTAAAACTTAAGTTTTGTTATTCACAAAAATCAAAACCCAAGTCTTGATCTTTAGGGAAATCAAAACTCAAGTTTTATTCTTCAGTGAAGTCAAAACTCAACTTTTGTTCATTCGGAAAGTCAAAATTAAAGTTTTGATCTTCAGGAAATTTAAATCTGAAGTTTCGTTCTTCAGTGAAGTCAAAACTCAAGTTTGGTTTTTCAGTGAAGTTAAAACTGAAGTTTTGTTATTAACAAAAAAAAACAAAACCCATGTCTTGATCTTCAGGGAAATCAAAAATCAAGGTTTGTTCTTCAGTGAAGTCAAAACTCAACTTTTGCTCTTTACGAAAGTCAAAATTAAAGTTTTGGTCTTCAGGAAATTGAAAACTGAAGTTTTGTTCTTCATTGAATTCAAAATTGATGTTTGGATTTTCAGTGAAGTTGAAACTCAAGTTTTGTTCTTCACAAAATTCAAAACTTAGGTCTTGATCTTCAGGGAAATCAAAACTCAAGTTTAGTTTTTCAGTGAAGTCAAAACTCCACTTTTGTTCTTTAGGAAAGTCAAAACTGAAGTTTTGATCTTCAGGAAATTTAAAACTGAAGTTTCGTTCTTCACTGAAGTAGAAAATCAAGTTTGGTTTTTCATTGAAGTTAAAACTTTTGTTATTCACAAAAAAACAAAACCCAAGTAACGATCTTCAGGGAAATCAAAACTCAAGTTTTGTTCTTTAGTGAAGTCAAAACTCCACTTTTGTTCTTTAGGAAAGTCAAAATTAAAGTTTTGATATTCAGGAAATTTCAAACTGAAGATTCGTTCTTCAGTGAAGTCAAAACTCAAAGTTTTATCTTCAGGAATGTCAGAACTCAAGTTTGTTTTTCAGTGAAGTCAAAACTCAACTTTTGATCTTTAGGAAAGTCAAAACTGAAGTTTTAATCTTCAGGAAATTCCAAACTGAAGTTCCGTTCTTCAGTGAAATTAAAAATTAAGTTTTGTTTTTCATTGAAGTCAAAACTCAAGTTTTGTGCTTCACAAAATTCAAAACTTAAGTCTTGATCTCCAGGGAAATCAAAACTCAAGTTTTGTTTTTCAGTGAAGTCAAAACTCAACTTTTGTTTTTTAGGACAGTCACAACTGAAGTTTTGATCTTCAGGAAATTTAAAACTGAAGTTTCGTTCTTCACTGAAGTCAAAACTCAAGTTTGGTTTTTCAGTGAAGTAAAAACTTAAATTTTGTTATTCACAAAAATCAAAACCCAAGTCTTCATCTTCAGGGAATTCAAAACTCAAGTTTTGTTCTTCAGTGAAATCAAAACTCAACTTTTGTTCTTTAGGAAAGTCAAAATTAAAGTTTTGATCTTTAGGAAATTTAAAACTCAAGTTTCGTTCTTCATTGGAGTCAAAACTCAAGATTGGTTTTTCAGTGAAGTTAAAACTTAAGTTTTGTTATTGAAAAAAATCAAAACCCAAGTCTTGATCTTCCAGGAAATCAAAACTCAAGTTTTGTTCTTCAGTGAAGTCAAAACTCAACTTTTGTTCTTTGGGAAAGTCAAAACTAAAGTTTTGATCTTTAGGAAATTCAAAACTGAAGTTTCTCTCTTCAATGAAGTCAAAACTCAAGTTTAGTTTTTCACTGAAGTTAAAACTCAAGTTCTGTTCTTCAGAAAAGTCAAAACTTAAGTCTTGTTTTTCAGTAAAATCAAAACTCAAGTTTTGTTCTTCAGTGAAGTCAAAACTCAACTTTTGTTCTTTAGGAAAGTAAAAATTAAAGTTTTGACCTTCAGGAAATTTAAAACTGAAGTTTCGTTCTTCAGTGAAGTCAAAACTCAAGTTTGGTTTTTCAGTGAAGTTGAAACTCAAGTTTTGTTCTTCACAAAATTGAAAACTTAGGTCTTGATCTTCAGGGAAATCAAAACTCAATCTTTGTTTTTCAGTGAAGTCAAAACTCAACTTTTGTTCTTTAGGAAAGTCAAAACTGAAGTTTTGATCTTCATGAAATTTAAAACTGGAGTTTCTTTCTTCACTGAAGTCAAAACTAAAGTTTGGTTTTTCAGTGAAGTTGAAACTCAAATTTTGTTCTTCAAAAAATTCAAAACGTAGGTCTTGATCTTCAGGGAAATTAAAACTCAAGTTTTGTTTTTAAGTGAAGTCAAAACTCAACTTTTGTTCTTTGGGAAAGTCAAAACTAAAGTTTTGATCTTTAGGAAATTCAAAACTGAAGTTTCTCTCTTCAGTGAAGTCAAAACTCAAGTTTAGTTTTTCAGTGAAGTTAAAACTCAAGTTCTGTTCTTCAGAAAAGTCAAAACTTAAGTCTTGTTTTTCAGGGAAATCAAAACTCAAATTTTGTTTTTCAGTGAATGCAAAACTCAACTTTTGTTCTTTAGGAAAGTCAAAACTGAAATTTTGATTTTGAGGAAATTTAATACCAAAGTTTCGTTCTTCATTGAGGTCAAAAATAAGGTTTGGTTTTTAACTGAAGTTAAAACTTAAGTTTTGTTATTCACAAAAATTAAACCCAAGTCTTGATCTTTAGGGAAATCAAAACTCAAGTTTTATTCTTCAGTGAGGTCAAAACTCAACTTTTGTTCATTCGGAAAGTGAAAATTAAAGTTTTGATCTTCAGGAAATTTAAATCTGAAGTTTCGTTCTTCAGTGAAGTCAAAACTCAAGTTTGGTTTTTCAGTGAAGTTAAAACACAAGTTTTGTTCTTCACAAAATTCAAAACTTAGGTCTTGATCTTCAGGGAAATCAAAACTCAAGTTTAGTTTTTCAGTTAAGTTAAAAATCAAGTTCTGTTCTTCAGAAAAGTCAAAACTTAAGTCTTGTTTTTCAGGGAAATCAAAACTCAAATTTTGTTTTTCAGTGAAGTCAAAACTCACCTTTTGTTCTTTAGGAAAGTCAAAACTGACTTTTTGATTTTCAGTAAATTTAATACCGAAGTTTTGTTCTTCATTGAGGTCAAAAATAAGGTTTGGTTTTTAAGTGAAGTTAAAACTTAAGTTTTGTTATTTAACAAAAATCAAAACACAAGTCTTGATCTTCCGGGAAATCAAAACTCAAGTTTTGTTCTTCAGTGAAGTCAAAACTCAACTTTTGTTCATTCGGAAAGTCAAAATTAAACTTTTGATCTTCAGGAAATATAAAACTGAAGTTTCGTTCTTCAGTGAGGTCAAAACTCAAGTTTGGTTTTTCAGTGAAGTTGAAACTCAAGTTTTGTTTTTCACAAAATTGAAAACTTAGGTCTTGATCTTCAGGGAAATCAAAACTCAATCTTTGTTTTTCAGTGAAGTCAAAACTCAACTTTTGTTCTTTAGGAAAGTCAAAACTGAAATTTTGATCTTCATGAAATTTAAAACTGCAGTTTCTTTCTTCAATGAAGTCAAAACTAAAGGTTGGTTTTTCAGTGAAGTTGAAACTCAAGTTTTGTTCTTCAAAAAATTCAAAACTTAGGTTTTGATCTTCATGGAAATTAAAACTCAAGTTTTGTTTTTGAGTGAAGTCAAAACTCAACTTTTGTTCTTTGGGAAAGTCAAAACTAAAGTTTTGATCTTTAGGAAATTCAAAACTGAAGTTTCTCTCTTCAGTGAAGTCAAAACTCAAGTTTAGTTTTTCAGTGAAGTTAAAACTCAAGTTCTGTTCTTCAGAAAAGTCAAAACTTAAGTCTTGTTTTTCAGGGAAATCAAAACTCAAATTTTGCTTTTCAGTGAATGCAAAACTCAACTTTTGTTCTTTAGGAAAGTCAAAACTGAAGTTTTGATTTTGAGGAAATTTAATACCAAAGTTTCGTTCTTCATTGAGGTCAAAAATAAGGTTTGGTTTTTAACTGAAGTTAAAACTTAAGTTTTGTTATTCACAAAAATCAAAACCCAAGTCTTGATCTTTAGGGAAATCAAAACTTAAGTTTTATTCTTCAGTGAAGTCAAAACTCAACTTTTGTTCATTCAGAAAGTCAAAATTAAAGTTTTGATCTTCAGGAAATTTAAATCTGAAGTTTCGTTCTCCAGTGAAGTCAAAACTCAAGTTTGGTTTTTCAGTGATGTTAAAACTGAAGTTTTGTTATTAACAAAAAAACAAAACCCATGTCTTGATCTTCAGGGAAATAAAAAAATCAAGGTTTGTTCTTCAGTGAAGTCAAAACTCAACTTTTGCTCTTTAGGAAAGTCAAAATTAAAGTTTTGGTCTTCAGGAAATTGAAAACTGAGGTTTTGTTCTTCATTGAATTCAAAACTGATGTTTGGATTTTCAGTGAAGTTGAAACTCAAGATTTGTTCTTCACAAAATTCAAAACTTAGGTCTTGATCTTCAGGGAAATCAAAACTCAAGTTTAGTTTTTCAGTGAAGTCAAATCTCCACTTTTGTTCTTTAGGAAAGTCAAAACTGAAGTTTGGATCTTCAGGAAATTTAAAACTGAAGTTTCGTTCTTCACTGAAGTAAAAAATCAAGTTTGTTTTTTCATTGAAGTTAAAACTTTTGTTATTCACAAAAAACAAAACCCAAGTGACGATCTTCAGCTAAATCAAAACTCAAGTTTTGTTCTTTAGTGAAGTCAAAACTCCAATTTTGTTCTTTAGAAAAGTCAAAATTAAAGTTTTGATATTCAGGAAATTTAAAACTGAAGATTCGTTCTTCAGTGAAGTCAAAACTCAAAGTTTTATCTTCAGGGATGTCAGAACTCAAGTTTGTTTTTCAGTGAAGTCAAAACTCAACTTTTGATCTTTAGGAAAGCCAAAACTGAAGTTTTAATCTTCAGGAAATTCCAAACTGAAGTTCCGTTCTTCAGTGAAATTAAAAATTAAGTTTTGTTTTTCATTGAAGTCAAAACTCAAGTTTTGTGCTTCACAAAATTCAAAACTTAAGTCTTGATCTTCAGGGAAATCAAAACTCAAGTTTTGTTTTTCAGTGAAGTCAAAACTCAACTTTTGTTTTTTAGGACAGTCACAACTGAAGTTTTGATCTTCAGGAAATTTAAAACTGAAGTTTCGTTCTTCACTGAAGTCAAAAGTCAAGTTTGGTTTTTCAGTGAAGTAAAAACTTAAATTTTGTTATTCCCAAAAATCAAAACCCAAGTCTTCATCTTCCGGGAAATCAAAACTCAAGTTTTGTTCTTCAGTGAAATCAAAACTCAACTTTTGTTCTTTAGGAAAGTCAAAATTAAAGTTTTGATCTTCTGGAAATTTAAAACTGAAGTTTCGTTCTTCATTGGAGTCAAAACCCAAGTTTGGTTTTTCAGTGAATTTAAAACTTAAGTTTTGTTACTGACAAAAATCAAAACCCAAGTCTTGATCTTCCGGGAAATCAAAACTCAAGTTTTGTTCTTCAGTGAAGTCAAAACTCAACTTTTGTTCTTTAGGAAAGTCAAAACTGAAGTTTTGATCATCAGGAAATTTAAAACTGGAGTTTCGTTCTTCAGTGAAGTCAAAACTCAAGTTTGGTTTTTCAGTGAAGTTAAAACTGAAGTTTTGATATTAAAAAAAACAAAACCCATGTCTTGATCTTCAGGGAAATAAAAAATCAAGTTTTGTTCTTCAGTGAAGTCAAAACTCAACTTTTGTTCTTTAGGAAAGTCAAAATTAAAGTTTTGATCTTCAGGAAATTTAAAACTGAGGTTTTGTTCTTCATTGAATTCCAAACTGATGTTTGGATATTCAGTGAAGTTGAAACTCAAGTTTTGTTCTTCACAAACTTCAAAACTTAGGTCTTGATCTTCAGGGAAATCAAAACTCAAGTTTAGTTTTTCAGTTAAGTTAAAACTCAAGTTCTGTTCTTCAGAAAAGTCAAAACTTAAGTCTTGTTTTCAGGGAAATCAAAACTCAAATTTTGTTTTTCGATGAAGTCAAAACTCAACTTTTGTTCTTTACGAAAGTCAGAACTGAAGTTTTGATTTTCAGGAAATTTAATACCGAAGTTTTGTTCTTCATTGAGGTCAAAAATAAGGTTTGGTTTTTAAGTGAAGTTAAAACTTAAGTTTTGTTATTAACAAAAATCAAAACCCAAGTCTTGATCTTTAGGGAACTCAAAACTCAAGTTTTGTTCTTCATTGAAGTCAAAACTCAACTTTTGTTCTTTAGGAAAGTGAAAATTAAAGTTTTGATCTTTAGGAAATTTAAAACTGAAGTTTCGTTCTTCAGTGAAGTCAAAACTCAAGTTTGGTTTTTCAGTGAAGTTGAAACTTTAGTTTTATTGTTCACAAAAATCAAAACCCATGTCTTGATCTTCAAGGAAATCAAAACTCAAGTTTTGTTCTTTAGTGAGGTCAAAACTCAACTTTTTTTTCTTTAGGAAAGTCAAAATTAAAGTTTTGATCTTCAGGAAATCTAAAACTGAAGTTTCGTTCTTCAGTGAAGTCAAAACTCAAGTTTGGTTTTTCAATGAAGTTAAAACTAAAGTTCTGTTATTCACAAAAAACCAAACACATGTCTCGATCTTCAGGGAAATCAAAACTCAAGTTTTGTTCTTCAGTGAAGTCAAAACTCAACTTTTGTTCTTTAGGAAAGTCAAAATTAAAGTTTTGATGTTCATGAAATTTAAAACTGAAGTTTCGTTCTTCATTGGATTCAAAACTCAAGTTTAGTTTTTCAGTGAAGTTAAAACTTAAGTTTTGTTATTGACAAAAATCAAAACCCAAGTCTTGATCTTCCGGGAAATCAAAACTCAAGTTTTGTTCTTCAGTGAAGTCAAAACTCAACTTTTCTTCTTTAGGAAAGACAAAATTAAAGTTCTGATCTTCAGGAAATTTAAAACTGAAGTTTCGTTCTTCAGTGAAGTCGAAACTCAAGTTTGGTTTTTCAGTGAAGTTGAAACTCAAGTTTTGTTTTTCACAAAATTCAAAACTTAGGTCTTGATCTTCAGGGAAATCAAAATTCAATCTTTGTTTTTCAGTGAAGTCAAAACTCAACTTTTGTTCTTTAGGAAAGTCAAAACTGAAGTTTTGATCTTCATGAAACTTAAAACTGGAGTTTCTTTCTTCTCTGAAGTCAAAACTAAAGTTTAATTTTTCAGTGAAGTTAAAACTCAAGTTCTGTTCTTCAGAAAAGTCAAAACTTAAGTCTTGTTTTTCAGGGAAATCAAAACTCAAGTTTAGTTTTTCAGTAAATGCAAAACTCAACTTTTGTTCTTTAGGAAAGTCAAAACTGAAGTTTTGATTTTGAGGAAATTTAAAAACAAAGTTTCGTTCTTCATTGAGGTCAAAAATAAGTTTTGGTTTTTAACTGAAGTTAAAACTTAAGTTTTGTTATTCACAAAAATCAAAACCCAAGTCTTGATCTTTAGGGAAATCAAAACTCAAGTTTTATACTTCAGTGAAGTCAAAACTCAACTTTTGTTCATTCGGAAAGTCAAAATTAAAGTTTTGATCTTCAGGATATTTAAATCTGAAGTTTCGTTCTTCAGTGAAGTCAAAACTCAAGTTTGGTTTTTCAGTGAAGTTAAAACTGTAGTTTTGTTATTAACAAAAAAAAAACCCATGTCTTGATCTTCAGGGAAATCAAAAATCAAGTTTTGTTCTTCAGTGAAATCAAAACTCAACTTTTGTTCTTTCGGAAAGTTAAAATTAAAGTTTTTATCTTCAGGAAATTTGTATCTGAAGTTTCGTTCTTCAGTGAAGTCAAAACTCAAGTTTGGTTTTTCAGTGAAGTTAAAACTGAAGTTTTGTTATTCACAAAAAAACAAAACCCATGTCTTGATCTTCAGGGAAATTAAAAATCAAGGTTTGTTCTTCAGTGAAGTCAAAACTCAACTTTTTTTTTTAGGAAAGTCAAAATTAAAGTTTTGATCTTCAGGAAATTTAAAACTGCGGTTTTGTTTTTCATTGAATTCAAAACTGATGTTTGGATTTTCAGTGAAGTTGAAACTCAAGTTTTGTTCTTCACTAAATTCAAAACTTAGGTCTTGATCTTCAGGGAAATCAAAACTCAAGTTTAGTTTTTCAGTTAAGTTAAAACTCAAATTCTGTTCTTCAGAAAAGTCAAAACTTAAGTCTTGTTTTTCAGGGAAATCAAAACTCAAATTTGATTTTTCAGTGAAGTCAAAACTCAACTTTTGTTCTTTAGGAAAGTCAAAACTGAAGTTTTGATTTTCAGGAAATTTAATACCGAAGTTTTGTTCTTCATTGAGGTCAAAAATAAGGTTTGGTTTTTAAGTGAAGTTAAAACTTAAGTTTTGTTATTAACAAAAATCAAAACCCAAGTCTTGATCTTTAGGGAAATCAAAACTCAAGTTTTGTTCTTCAGTGAAGTCAAAACTCAACTTTTGTTCTTTAGGAAAGTGAAAATTAAAGTTTTGATCTTTAGGAAATTTAAAACTAAAGTTTCGTTCTTCAGTTAAGTCAAAACTCAAGTTTGGTTTTTCAGTGAAGTTGAAACTTAAGGTTTATTATTCACAAAAATCAAAACCCATGTCTTGATCTTCAAGGAAATCAAAACTCAAGTTTTGGTCTTTAGTGAAGTCAAAACTCAACTTTTTTTCTTTAGGAAAGTCAAAATTAAAGTTTTGATCTTCAGGAAATCTAAAACAGAATTTCGTTCTTCAGTGAAGTCAAAACTCAAGTTTGGTTTTTCAGTGAAGTTAAAACTAAAGTTTTGTTATTCACAAAAAAACCAAACACATGTCTCGATCTTTAGGGAAATCAAAACTCAAGTTTTGTTCTTCAGTGAAGTCAAAACTCAACTTTTGTTCATTAGGAAAAGTCAAAATTAATGTTTTGATCTTCAGGAAATTTAAAACTGAAGTTTCGTTCTACCGGAAAGTCAAAACTCAAGTTTTGTTCTTCAAAAAATTCAAAACATAGTTCTTAATCTTCAGGGAAATAAAAACTCAAGCTTTGTTCTTCAGTGAAGTCAAAACTCAACTTTTGTTCTTTAGGAATGTCAAAACTGAAGTTTTGATCTTCAGGAAATTTAAAACTGGAGTTTCTTTCTTCACTGAAGTCAAAACTCAAGTTTGGTTTTTCAGTGAAGTTAAAACTTAAGTTTTGTTATTCACAAAAACAAAACCCAAGTCTTCATCTTCCGGGAAATCAAAACTCAAGTTTTGTTCTTCAGTGAAGTCAAAACTCAACTTTTGTTCTTTAGGAAAGTCAAAATTAATGTTTTGATCTTCAGGGAATTTAAAACTGAAGTTTCGTTCTTCAGTAAAGTCAAAACTCAAGTTTGGTTTTTCAGTGAAGTTGAAACTCAAGTTTTCTTCTTCACAAAATTCAAAACATAGTTCTTAATCTTCAGGGAAATCAAAACTCAAGCTTTGTTCTTCAGTGAAGTCAAAACTCAACTTTTGTTCTTTAGGAATGTCAAAACTGAAGTTTTGATCTTCAGGAAATTTAAAACAGGAGTTTCTTTCTTCACTGAAGTAAAAACTCAAGTTTGGTTTTTCAGTGAAGTTAAAACTTAAGTTTTGTTATTCACAAAAAACAAAACCCAAGTCTTCATCTTCCGGGAAATCAAAACTCAAGTTTTGTTCTTCAGTGAAATCAAAACTCAACTTTTGTTCTTTAGGAAAGTCAAAATTAAAGTTTTGATCTTCAGGAAATTTAAAACTGAAGTTTCGTTCTTCATTGGAGTCAAAACTCAAGTTTGGTTTTTCAGTGAAGTTAAAACTTAAGTTTTGTTATTGACAAAAATCAAAACCCAAGTCTTGATCTTCCGGGAAATCAAAACTCAAGTTTTGTTCTTCAGTGAGGTAAAAACTCAACTTTTGTTCTTTAGGAAAGTCAAAATTAAAGTTTTGATCTTCAGGAAATTTAAAACTGAAGTTTCGTTCTTCAGTGAAGTCAAAACTCAAGTTTGGTTTTTCAGTGAAGTTGAAACTGAAGTTTTGTTCTTCACAAAATTCAAAACTTAGGTCTTGATCTTCAGGGAAATCAAAACTCAATCTTTGTTTTTCAGTGAAGTCAATACTCAACTTTTGTTCTTTATTAAAGTCAAAACTGAAGTTTTGATCTTCATGAAATTTAAAACTGGAGTTTCTTTCTTCACTGAAGTCAAAACTAAAGTTTGGTTTTTCAGTGAAGTTGAAACTCAAGTTTTATTCTTCAAAAAATTCAAAACTTAGGTCTTGATCTTCAGGGAAATTAAAACTCAAGTTTTGTTTTTAAGTGAAGTCAAAACTCAACTTTTGTTCTTTGGGAAAGTCAAAACTAAAGTTTTGATCTTTAGGAAATTCAAAACTGAAGTTTCTCTCTTCAGTGAAGTCAAAACTCATGTTTAGTTTTTCAGTGAAGTTAAAACTCAAGTTCTGTTCTTCAGAAAAGTCAAAACTTAAGTCTTGTTTTTCAAGGAAATCAAAACTCAAATTTTGTTTTTCAGTGAATGCAAAACTCAACTTTTGTTCTTTAAGAAAGTCAAAACTGAAGTTTTGATTTTGAGGAAATTTAATACAAAAGTTTCGTTCTTCATTGAGGTCAAAAATAAGTTTTGGTTTTTAACTGAAGTTAAAACTTAAGTTTTGTTATTCACAAAAATCAAAACCCAATTCTTGATCTTTAGGGAAATCAAAACTCAAGTTTTATTCTTCAGTGAAGTCAAAACTCAACTTTTGTTCATTCGGAAAGTCAAAATTAAAGTTTTGATCTTCAGGATATTTAAATCTGAAGTTTTGTTCTTCAGTGAAGTCAAAAATAAGGTTTGGTTTTTAAGTGAAGTTAAAACTGAAGTTTTGTTATTAACAAAAATCAAAACCCAAGTCTTGATCTTTAGGGAAATCAAAACTCAAGTTTTGTTCTTCATTGAAGTCAAAACTCAACTTTTGTTCTTTAGGAAAGTCAAAATTAATG
The DNA here is from genome assembly GCA_039081455.1 of Macrobrachium rosenbergii. Lineage (NCBI taxonomy): Eukaryota > Metazoa > Arthropoda > Malacostraca > Decapoda > Palaemonidae > Macrobrachium > Macrobrachium rosenbergii. The sequence continues at coordinate 322,437 of JANJGK010000393.1, forward strand.
TTTTGATCTTTAGGAAATTTAAAACTGACGTTTCGTTCTTCAGTTAAGTCAAAACTCAAGTTTGGTTTTTCAGTGAAGTTGAAACTTAAGTTTTATTATTCACAAAAATCAAAACCCATGTCTTGATCTTCAAGGAAATCAAAACTCAAGTTTTGTTCTTTAGTGAAGTCAAAACTCAACTTTTTTTCTTTAGGAAAGTCAAAATTAAAGTTTTGATCTTCAGGAAATCTAAAACTGAAGTTTCGTTCTTCAGTGAAGTCAAAACTCAAGTTTGTTTTTTCAGTGAAGTTAAAACTAAAGTTTTGTTATTCACAAAAAAACAAACACATGTCTCGATCTTCAGGGAAATCAAAACTCAAGTTTTGTTCTTCAGTGAAGTCAAAACTCAACTTTTGTTCTTTAGGAAAGTCAAAATTAATGTTTTGATCTTCAGGAAATTTAAAACTGAAGTTTCGTTCTTCAGTAAAGTTAAAACTCAAGTTTGGTTTTTCAGTGAAGTTGAAACTCAAGTTTTGTTCTTCACAAAATTCAAAACATAGTTCTTAATCTTCAGGGAAATCAAAACTCAAGCTTTGTTCTTCAGTGAAGTCAAAACTCAACTTTTGTTATTTAGGAATGTCAAAACTGAAGTTTTGATCTTCAGGAAATTTAAAACAGGAGTTTCTTTCTTCACTGAAGTCAAAACTCAAGTTTGGTTTTTCAGTGAAGTTAAAACTTAAGTTTTGTTATTCACAAAAAACAAAACCCAAGTCTTGATCTTCCGGGAAATCAAAACTCAAGTTTTGTTCTTCAGTGAAATCAAAACTCAACTTTTGTTCTTTAGGAAAGTCAAAATTAAAGTTTTGATCTTCAGGAAATTTAAAACTGAAGTTTCGTTCTTCATAGGAGTCAAAACTCAAGTTTAGTTTTTCAGTGAAGTTAAAACTTAAGTTTTGTTATTGACAAAAATCAAAACCCAAGTCTTCATCTTCCGGGAAATAAAAACTCAAGTTTTGTTCTTCAGTGAAGTCAAAACTCAACTTTTCTTCTTTAGGAAAGTCAAAATTAAAGTTTTGATCTTCAGGAAATTTAAAACTGAAGTTTCGTTCTTCAGTGAAGTAAAAAATCAAGTTTGGTTTTTCAGTGAAGTTGAAACTCAAGTTTTGTTCTTCACAAAATTCAAAACTTAGGTCTTGATCTTCAGGGAAATCAAAACTCAATCTTTGTTTTTCAGTGAAGTCAAAACTCAACTTTTGTTCTTTAGGAAAGTCAAAACTGAAGTTTTGATCTTCATGAAATTTAAAACTGGAGTTTCTTTCTTCACTGAAGTCAAAACTAAAGTTTGGTTTTTCAGTGAAGTTGAAACTCAAGTTTTGTTTTTCACAAAATTCAAAACTTAGGTCTTGATCTTCAGGGAAATTAAAACTCAAGTTTTGTTTTTAAGTGAAGTCAAAACTCAACTTTTGTTCTTTGGGAGAGTCAAAACTAAAGTTTTGATCTTTAGGAAATTCAAAACTGAAGTTTCTCTCTTCAGTGAAGTCAAAACTCAAGTTTAGTTTTTCAGTGAAGTTAAAACTCAAGTTATGTTTTTCAGAAAAGTCAAAACTTAAGTCTTGTTTTTCAGGGAAATCAAAACTCAAATTTTGTTTTTCAGTGAATGCAAAACTCAACTTTTGTTCTTTAGGAAAGTCAAAGTTGAAGTTTTTATTTTGAGGAAATTTAATACCAAAGTTTCGTTTTTCATTGAGGTCAAAAATAAGGTTTGGTTTTTAACTGAAGTTAAAACTTAAGTTTTGTTATTCACAAAAATCAAAACCCAAGTCTTGATCTTTAGGGAAATCAAAACTCAAGTTTTATTCTTCAGTGAAGTCAAAACTCAACTTTTGTTCATTCGGAAAGTCAAAATTAAAGTTTTGATCTTCAGGAAATTTAAATCTGAAGTTTCGTTCTTCAGTGAAGTCAAAACTCAAGTTTGGTTTTTCAGTGAAGTTAAAACTGAAGTTTTGTTATTAACAAAAAAAAAAAACAAAACCCATGTCTTGATCTTTAGGGAAATCAAAAATCAAGTTTTATTCTTCAGTGAAGTCAAAACTCAACTTTTGTTCATTCGGAAAGTCAAAATTAAAGTTTTGATCTTCAGGAAATTTAAAACTAAAGTTTCGTTCTTCAGTGAAGTCAAAACTCAAGTTTGGTTTTTCAGTGAAGTTAAAACTAAAGTTTTGTTATTCACAAAACCCAAACACATGTCTCAATATTCAGGGAAATCAAAACTCAAGTTTTGTTCTTCAGTGAAGTCAAAACTCAACTTTTGTTCTTTAGGAAAGTCAAAATTAATGTTTTGATCTTGAGGAAATTTAAAACTGAAGTTTCGTTCTTCAGTAAAGTCAAAACTCAAATTTGGTTTTTCAGTGAAGTTGAAACTCAAGTTTTGTTCTTCACAAAATTCAAAACATAGTTCTTAATCTTCAGGGAAATCAAAACTCAAGCTTTGTTCTTCAGTGAAGTCAAAACTCAACTTTTGTTCTTTAGGAATGTCAAAACTGAAGTTTTGATCTTCAGGAAATTTAAAACTGGAGTTTCTTTCTTCACTGAAGTCAAAACTCAAGTTTGGTTTTTCAGTGAAGTTAAAACTTAAGTTTTGTTATTCACAAAAAACAAAACCCAAGTCTTCATCTTCCGGGAAATCAAAAATCAAGTTTTGTACTTCAGTGAAGTCAAAACTCAACTTTTGTTAATTCGGAAAGTCAAAATTAATGTTTTGGTCTTCAGGAAATTTAAAACTGAAGTTTCGTTCTTCAGTAAAGTCAAAAGTCAAGTTTGGTTTTTCAGTGAAGTTGAAACTCAAGTTTTGTTCTTCACAAAATTCAAAACATAGTTCTTAATCTTCAGGTTAATCAAAACTAAAGCTTTGTTCTTCAGTGAAGTCAAAACTCAACTTATGTTCTTTAGGAATGTCAAAACTGAAGTTTTGATCTTCAGGAAATTTAAAACTGGAGTTTCTTTCTTCACTGAAGTCAAAACTCAACTTTTTTTTTTAGGAAAGTCAAAATTAAAGTTTTGATCTTCAGGAAATTTAAAACTGCGGTTTTGTTTTTCATTGAATTCAAAACTGATGTTTGGATTTTCAGTGAAGTTAAAACTAAAGTTTTGTTATTCACAAAAATACCAAACACATGTCTCGATCTTTAGGGAAATCAAAACTCAAGTTTTGTTCTTCAGTAAAGTCAAAACTCAACTTTTGTTCTTTAGGAAAGTCAAAATTAATGTTTTGATCTTCAGGAAATTTAAAACTGAAGTTTCGTTCTACAGGAAAGTCAAAACTTAAGTTTTGTTCTTCAAAAAATTCAAAACATAGTTCTTAATCTTCAGGGAAATCAAAACTCAAGCTTTGTTCTTCAGTGAAGTCAAAACTCAACTTTTGTTCTTTAGGAATGTCAAAACTGAAGTTTTGATCTTCAGGAAATTTAAAACTGGAGTTTCTTTCTTCACTGAAGTCAAAACTCAAGTTTGGTTTTTCAGTGAAGTTAAAACTTAAGTTTTGTTATTCACAAAAAACAAAACCCAAGTCTTCATCTTCCGGGAAATCAAAACTCAAGTTTTGTTCTTCAGTGAAGTCAAAACTGAACTTTTGTTCTTTAGGAAAGTCAAAATTAATGTTTTGATCTTCAGGAAATTTAAAACTGAAGTTTCGTTCTTAAGTAAAGTCAAAACTCAAGTTTGGTTTTTCAGTGAAGTTGAAACTCAAGTTTTGTTCTTCACAAAATTCAAAACATAGTTCTTAATCTTCAGGGAAATCAAAACTCAAGCTTTGTTCTTCAGTGAAGTCAAAACTCAACTTTTGTTCTTTAGGAATGTCAAAACTGAAGTTTTGATCTTCAGGAAATTTAAAACAGGAGTTTCTTTCTTCACTGAAGTCAAAACTCAAGTTTGGTTTTTCAGTGAAGTTAAAACTTAAGTTTTGTTATTGACAAAAAACAAAACCCAAGTCTTCATCTTCCGGGAAATCAAAACTCAAGTTTTGTTCTTCAGTGAAATCAAAACTCAACTTTTGTTCTTTAGGAAAGTCAAAATTAAAGTTTTGATCTTCAGGAAATTTAAAACTGAAGTTTCGTTCTTCATTGGAGTCAAAACTCAAGTTTGGTTTTTCAGTGAAGTTAAAACTTAAGTTTTGTTATTGACAAAAATCAAAACTTAGGTCTTGATCTTCAGGGAAATCAAAACTCAAGTTTTGTTCTTCAGTGAAGTCAAAACTCAACTTTTCTTCTTTAGGAAAGTCAAAATTAAAGTTTTGATCTTCAGGAAATTTAAAACTGAAGTTTCGTTCTTCAGTGAAGTCAAAACTCAAGTTTGGTTTTTCAGTGAAGTTGAAACTGAAGTTTTGTTCTTCACAAAATTCAAAACTTAGGTCTAGATCTTCAGGGAAATCAAAACTTAATCTTTGTTTTTCAATGAAGTCAATACTCAACTTTTGTTCTTTAGGAAAGTCAAAACTGAAGTTTTGATCTTCATGAAATTTAAAACTGGAGTTTCTTTCTTCACTGAAGTCAAAACTAAAGTTTGGTTTTTCAGTAAAGTTGAAACTCAAGTTTTATTCTTCAAAAAATTCAAAACTTAGGTCTTGATCTTCAGGGAAATTAAAACTCAAGTTTTTTTTTAAGTGAAGTCAAAACTCAACTTTTGTTCTTTGGGAAAGTCAAAACTAATGTTTTGATCTTTAGGAAATTCAAAACTGAAGTTTCTCTCTTCAGTGAAGTCAAAACTCAAGTTTAGTTTTTCAGTGAAGTTAAAACTCAAGTTCTGTTCTTCAGAAAAGTCAAAACTTAAGTCTTGTTTTTCAAGGAAATCAAAACTCAAATTTTGTTTTTCAGTGAATGCAAAACTCAACTTTTGTTCTTTAAGAAAGTCAAAACTAAAGTTTTGATTTTGAGGAAATTTAATACCAAAGTTTCGTTCTTCATTGAGGTCAAAAATAAGTTTTGGTTTTTAACTGAAGTTAAAACTTAAGTTTTGTTATTCACAAAAATCAAAACCCAATTCTTGATCTTTAGGGAAATCAAAACTCAAGTTTTATTCTTCAGTGAAGTCAAAACTCAACTTTTGTTCATTCGAAAAGTCAAAATTAAAGTTTTGATCTTCAGGATATTTAAATCTGAAGTTTTGTTCTTCAGTGAAGTCAAAACTCAAGTTTGGTTTTTCAGTGAAGTTAAAACTGAAGTTTTGTTATTAAAAAAAACCCATGTCTTGATCTTCAGGGAAATCAAAAATCAAGTTTTGTTCTTCAGTGAAATCAAAACTCAACTTTTGTTCTTTAGGAAAGTCAAAATTAAAGTTTTGATCTTCAGGAAATTTAAAACTGAGGTTTTGTTCTTCATTGAATTCAAAACTGATGTTTGGATTTTCAGTGAAGTTGAAACTCAAGTTCTGTTCTTCACAAAATTCAAAACTTAGGTCTTGATCTTCAGGGAAATCAAAACTCAAGTTTAGTTTTTCAGTTAAGTTAAAACTCAAGTTCTGTTCTTCAGAAAAGACAAAACTTAAGTCTTGTTTTTCAGGGAAATCAAAACTCAAATTTTGTTTTTCAGTGAAGTCAAAACTCAACTTTTGTTCTTTAGGAAAGTCAGAACTGAAGTTTTGATTTTCAGGAAATTTAATACCGAAGTTTTGTTCTTCATTGAGGTCAAAAATAAGGTTTGGTTTTTAAGTGAAGTTAAAACTTAAGTTTTGTTATTAACAAAAATCAAAACCCAAGTCTTGATCTTTAGGGAAATCAAAACTCAAGTTTTGTTCTTCATTGAAGTCAAAACTCAACTTTTGTTCTTTAGGAAAGTGAAAATTAAAGTTTTGATCTTTAGGAAATTTAAAACTGAAGTTTCGTTCTTCAGTGAAGTCAAAACTCAAGTTTGGTTTTTCAGTGAAGTTGAAACTTAAGTTTTATTATTCACAAAAATCAAAACCCATGTCTTGATCTTCAAGGAAATCAAAACTCAAGTTTTGTTCTTTAGTGAAGTCAAAACTCAACTTTTGTTCTTTAGGAAAGTCAAAATTAAAGTTTTGATCTTCAGGAAATCTAAAACTGAAGTTTCGTTCTTCAGTGAAGTCAAAACTCAAGTTTGGTTTTTCAGTGAAGTTAAAACTAAAATTTTGTTATTCACAAAAAACCAAACACATGTCTCGATCTTCAGGGAAATCAAAACTCAAGTTTTGTTCTTCAGTGAAGTCAAAACTCAACTTTTGTTCTTTAGGAAAGTCAAAATTAATGTTTTGATCTTCAGGAAATTTAAAACTGAAGTTTCGTTCTTCAGTAAAGTCAAAACTCAAGTTTAGTTTTTCAGTGAAGTTGAAACTCAAGTTTTGTTCTTCACAAAATTCAAAACATAGTTCTTAATCTTCAGGGAAATCAAAACTCAAGCTTTGTTCTTCAGTGAAGTCAAACCTCAACTTTTGTTCTTTAGGAATGTCAAAACTGAAGTTTTGATCTTCAGGAAATTTAAAACAGGAGTTTCTTTCTTCACTGAAGTCAAAACTCAAGTTTGGTTTTTCAGTGAAGTTAAAACTTAAGTTTTGTTATTCACAAAAAACAAAACCCAAGTCTTGATCTTCCGGGAAATCAAAACACAAGTTTTGTTCTTCAGTGAAATCAAAACTCAACTTTTGTTCTTTAGGAAAGTCAAAATTAAAGTTTTGATCTTCAGGAAATTTAAAACTGAAGTTTCGTTCTTCATAGGAGTCAAAACTCAAGTTTAGTTTTTCAGTGAAGTTAAAACTTAAGTTTTGTTATTGACAAAAATCAAAACCCAAGTCTTCATCTTCCGGGAAATCAAAACTCAAGTTTTGTTCTTCAGTGAAGCCAAAACTCAACTTTTGTTCTTTAGGAAAGTCAAAATTAAAGTTTTGATCCTCAGGAAATTTAAAACTGAAGTTTCGTTCTTCAGTGAAGTAAAAAATCAAGTTTGGTTTTTCAGTGAAGTTGAAACTCAAGTTTTGTTCTTCACAAAATTCAAAACTTAGGTCTTGATCTTCAGGGAAATCAAAACTCAATCTTTGTTTTTCAGTGAAGTCAAAACTCAACTTTTGTTCTTTAGGAAAGTCAAAACTGAAGTTTTGATCTTCATGAAATTTAAAACTGGAGTTTCTTTCTTCACTGAAGTCAAAACTAAAGTTTGGTTTTTCAGTGAAGTTGAAACTCAAGTTTTGTTTTTCACAAAATTCAAAACTTAGGTCTTGATCTTCAGGGAAATTAAAACAAGTTTTGTTTTTAAGTGAAGTCAAAACTCAACTTTTGTTCTTTGGGAGAGTCAAAACTAAAGTTTTGATCTTTAGGAAATTCAAAACTGAAGTTTCTCTCTTCAGTGAAGTCAAAACTCAAGTTTAGTTTTTCAGTGAAGTTAAAACTCAAGTTCTGTTTTTCAGAAAAGTCAAAACTTAAGTCCTGTTTTTCAGGGAAATCAAAACTCAAATTTTGTTTTTCAGTTAATGCAAAACTCAACTTTTGTTCTTTAGGAAAGTCAAAATTGAAGTTTTTATTTTGAGGAAATTTAATACCAAAGTTTCGTTCTTCATTGAGGTCAAAAATAAGGTTTGGTTTTTAACTGAAGTTAAAACTTAAGTTTTGTTATTCACAAAAATCAAAACCCAAGTCTTGATCTTTTGGGAAATCAAAACTCAAGTTTTATTCTTCAGTGAAGTCAAAACTCAACTTTTGTTCATTCAGAAAGTCAAAATTTAAGTTTTGATCTTCAGGAAATTTAAATCTGAAGTTTCGTTCTTCAGTGAAGTCAAAACTCAAGTTTGGTTTTTCAGTGAAGTTAAAACTGAAGTTTTGTTATTAACAAAAAAAAACAAAACCCATGTCTTGATCTTTAGGGAAATCAAAAATCAAGTTTTATTCTTCAGTGAAGTCAAAACTCAACTTTTGTTCATTCGGAAAGTCAAAATTAAAGGTTTGATCTTCAGGAAATTTAAAACTAAAGTTTCGTTCTTCAGTGAAGTCAAAACTGATGTTTGGTTTTTCAGTGAAGTTAAAACTAAAGTTTTGTTATTCACAAAACCCAAACACATGTCTCGATATTCAGGGAAATCAAAACTCAAGTTTTGTTCTTCAGTGAAGTCAAAACTCAACTTTTGTTCTTTAGGAAAGTCAAAATTAATGTTTTGATCTTCAGGAAATTTAAAACTGAAGTTTCGTTCTTCAGTAAAGTCAAAACTCATGTTTGGTTTTTCAGTGAAGTTGAAACTCAAGTTTTGTTCTTCACAAAATTCAAAACATAGTTCTTAATCTTCAGGGAAATCAAAACTCAAGCTTTGTTCTTCAGTGAAGTCAAAACTCAACTTTTGTTCTTTAGGAATGTCAAAACTGAAGTTTTGATCTTCAGGAAATTTAAAACAGGAGTTTCTTTCTTCACTGAAGTCAAAACTCAAGTTTGGTTTTTCAGTGAAGTTAAAACTTAAGTTTTGTTATTCACAAAAAACAAAACCCAAGTCTTCATCTTCCGGGAAATCAAAACTCAAGTTTTGTTCTTCAGTGAAATCAAAACTCAACTTTTGTTCTTTAGGAAAGTCAAAATTAAAGTTTTGATCTTCAGGAAATTTAAAACTGAAGTTTCGTTCTTCATTGGAGTCAAAACTCAAGTTTGGTTTTTCAGTGAAGTTAAAACTTAAGTTTTGTTATTGACAAAAATCAAAACCCAAGTCTTGATCTTCCGGGAAATCAAAACTCAAGTTTTGTTCTTCAGTGAAGTCAAAACTCAACTTTTCTTCTTTAGGAAAGTCAAAATTAAAGTTTTGATCTTCAGGAAATTTAAAACTGAAGTTTCGTTCTTCAGTGAAGTCAAAACTCAAGTTTGGTTTTTCAGTGAAGTTGAAACTGAAGTTTTGTTCTTCACAAAATTCAAAACTTAGGTCTAGATCTTCAGGGAAATCAAAACTTAATCTTTGTTTTTCAATGAAGTCAATACTCAACTTTTGTTCTTTAGGAAAGTCAAAACTGAAGTTTTGATCTTCATGAAATTTAAAACTGGAGTTTCTTTCTTCACTGAAGTCAAAACTAAAGTTTGGTTTTTCAGTAAAGTTGAAACTCAAGTTTTATTCTTCAAAAAATTCAAAACTTAGGTCTTGATCTTCAGGGAAATTAAAACTCAAGTTTTTTTTAAGTGAAGTCAAAACTCAACTTTTGTTCTTTGGGAAAGTCAAAACTAATGTTTTGATCTTTAGGAAATTCAAAACTGAAGTTTCTCTCTTCAGTGAAGTCAAAACTCAAGTTTAGTTTTTCAGTGAAGTTAAAACTCAAGTTCTGTTCTTCAGAAAAGTCAAAACTTAAGTCTTGTTTTTCAAGGAAATCAAAACTCAAATTTTGTTTTTCAGTGAATGCAAAACTCAACTTTTGTTCTTTAAGAAAGTCAAAACTAAAGTTTTGATTTTGAGGAAATTTAATACCAAAGTTTCGTTCTTCATTGAGGTCAAAAATAAGTTTTGGTTTTTAACTGAAGTTAAAACTTCAGTTTTGTTATTCACAAAAATCAAAACCCAATTCTTGATCTTTAGGGAAATCAAAACTCAAGTTTTATTCTTCAGTGAAGTCAAAACTCAACTTTTGTTCATTCGGAAAGTCAAAATTAAAGTTTTGATCTTCAGGATATTTAAATCTGAAGTTTTGTTCTTCAGTGAAGTCAAAACTCAAGTTTGGTTTTTCAGTGAAGTTAAAACTGAAGTTTTGTTATTAAAAAAAAACCCATGTCTTGATCTTCAGGGAAATCAAAAATCAAGTTTTGTTCTTCAGTGAAATCAAAACTCAACTTTTGTTCTTTAGGAAAGTCAAAATTAAAGTTTTGATCTTCAGGAAATTTAAAACTGAGGTTTTGTTCTTCATTGAATTCAAAACTGATGTTTGGATTTTCAGTGAAGTTGAAACTCAAGTTTTGTTCTTCACAAAATTCAAAACTTAGGTCTTGATCTTCAGGGAAATCAAAACTCAAGTTTAGTTTTTCAGTTAAGTTAAAACTCAAGTTCGGTTCTTCAGAAAAGACAAAACTTAAGTCTTGTTTTTCAGGGAAATCAAAACTCAAATTTTGTTTTTCAGTGAAGTCAAAACTCAACTTTTGTTCTTTAGGAAAGTCAGAACTGAAGTTTTGATTTTCAGGAAATTTAATACCGAAGTTTTGTTCTTCATTGAGGTCAAAAATAAGGTTTGGTTTTTAAGTGAAGTTAAAACTTAAGTTTTGTTATTAACAAAAATCAAAACCCAAGTCTTGATCTTTAGGGAAATCAAAACTCAAGTTTTGTTCTTCATTGAAGTCAAAACTCAACTTTTGTTCTTTAGGAAAGTGAAAATTAAAGTTTTGATCTTTAGGAAATTTAAAACTGAAGTTTCGTTCTTCAGTGAAGTCAAAACTCAAGTTTGGTTTTTCAGTGAAGTTGAAACTTAAGTTTTATTATTCACAAAAATCAAAACCCATGTCTTGATCTTCAAGGAAATCAAAACTCAAGTTTTGTTCTTTAGTGAAGTCAAAACTCAACTTTTTTTCTTTAGGAAAGTCAAAATTAAAGTTTTGATCTTCAGGAAATCTAAAACTGAAGTTTCGTTCTTCAGTGAAGTCAAAACTCAAGTTTGGTTTTTCAGTGAAGTTAAAACTAAAATTTTGTTATTCACAAAAAACCAAACACATGTCTCGATCTTCAGGGAAATCAAAACTCAAGTTTTGTTCTTCAGTGAAGTCAAAACTCAACTTTTGTTCTTTAGGAAAGTCAAAATTAATGTTTTGATCTTCAGGAAATTTAAAACTGAAGTTTCGTTCTTCAGTAAAGTCAAAACTCAAGTTTGGTTTTTCAGTGAAGTTGAAACTCAAGTTTTGTTCTTCACAAAATTCAAAACATAGTTCTTAATCTTCAGGGAAATCAAAACTCAAGCTTTGTTCTTCAGTGAAGTCAAAACTCAACTTTTGTTCTTTAGGAATGTCAAAACTGAAGTTTTGATCTTCAGGAAATTTAAAACAGGAGTTTCTTTCTTCACTGAAGTCAAAACTCAAGTTTGGTTTTTCAGTGAAGTTAAAACTTAAGTTTTGTTATTCACAAAAAACAAAACCCAAGTCTTGATCTTCCGGGAAATCAAAACTCAAGTTTTGTTCTTCAGTGAAATCAAAACTCAACTTTTGTTCTTTAGGAAAGTCAAAATTAAAGTTTTGATCTTCAGGAAATTTAAAACTGAAGTTTCGTTCTTCATAGGAGTCAAAACTCAAGTTTAGTTTTTCAGTGAAGTTAAAACTTAAGTTTTGTTATTGACAAAAATCAAAACCCAAGTCTTCATCTTCCGGGAAATCAAAACTCAAGTTTTGTTCTTCAGTGAAGTCAAAACTCAACTTTTGTTCTTTAGGAAAGTCAAAATTAAAGTTTTGATCTTCAGGAAATTTAAAACTGAAGTTTCGTTCTTCAGTGAAGTAAAAAATCAAGTTTGGTTTTTCAGTGAAGTTGAAACTCAAGTTTTGTTCTTCACAAAATTCAAAACTTAGGTCTTGATCTTCAGGGAAATCAAAACTCAAGTTTAGTTTTTCAGTTAAGTTAAAACTCAAGTTCTGTTCTTCAGAAAAGACAAAACTTAAGTCTTGTTTTTCAGGGAAATCAAAACTCAAATTTTGTTTTTCAGTGAAGTCAAAACTCAACTTTTGTTCTTTAGGAAAGTCAGAACTGAAGTTTTGATTTTCAGGAAATTTAATACCGAAGTTTTGTTCTTCATTGAGGTCAAAAATAAGGTTTGGTTTTTAAGTGAAGTTAAAACTTAAGTTTTGTTATTAACAAAAATCAAAACCCAAGTCTTGATCTTTAGGGAAATCAAAACTCAAGTTTTGTTCTTCATTGAAGTCAAAACTCAACTTTTGTTCTTTAGGAAAGTGAAAATTAAAGTTTTGATCTTTAGGAAATTTAAAACTGAAGTTTCGTTCTTCAGTGAAGTCAAAACTCAAGTTTGGTTTTTCAGTGAAGTTGAAACTTAAGTTTTATTATTCACAAAAATCAAAACCCATGTCTTGATCTTCAAGGAAATCAAAACTCAAGTTTTGTTCTTTAGTGAAGTCAAAACTCAACTTTTTTTCTTTAGGAAAGTCAAAATTAAAGTTTTGATCTTCAGGAAATCTAAAACTGAAGTTTCGTTCTTCAGTGAAGTCAAAACTCAAGTTTGGTTTTTCAGTGAAGTTAAAACTAAAATTTTGTTATTCACAAAAAACCAAACACATGTCTCGATCTTCAGGGAAATCAAAACTCAAGTTTTGTTCTTCAGTGAAGTCAAAACTCAACTTTTGTTCTTTAGGAAAGTCAAAATTAATGTTTTGATCTTCAGGAAATTTAAAACTGAAGTTTCGTTCTTCAGTAAAGTCAAAACTCAAGTTTGGTTTTTCAGTGAAGTTGAAACTCAAGTTTTGTTCTTCACAAAATTCAAAACATAGTTCTTAATCTTCAGGGAAATCAAAACTCAAGCTTTGTTCTTCAGTGAAGTCAAAACTCAACTTTTGTTCTTTAGGAATGTCAAAACTGAAGTTTTGATCTTCAGGAAATTTAAAACAGGAGTTTCTTTCTTCACTGAAGTCAAAACTCAAGTTTGGTTTTTCAGTGAAGTTAAAACTTAAGTTTTGTTATTCACAAAAAACAAAACCCAAGTCTTGATCTTCCGGGAAATCAAAACTCAAGTTTTGTTCTTCAGTGAAATCAAAACTCAACTTTTGTTCTTTAGGAAAGTCAAAATTAAAGTTTTGATCTTCAGGAAATTTAAAACTGAAGTTTCGTTCTTCATAGGAGTCAAAACTCAAGTTTAGTTTTTCAGTGAAGTTAAAACTTAAGTTTTGTTATTGACAAAAATCAAAACCCAAGTCTTCATCTTCCGGGAAATCAAAACTCAAGTTTTGTTCTTCAGTGAAGTCAAAACTCAACTTTTGTTCTTTAGGAAAGTCAAAATTAAAGTTTTGATCTTCAGGAAATTTAAAACTGAAGTTTCGTTCTTCAGTGAAGTAAAAAATCAAGTTTGGTTTTTCAGTGAAGTTGAAACTCAAGTTTTGTTCTTCACAAAATTCAAAACTTAGGTCTTGATCTTCAGGGAAATCAAAACTCAATCTTTGTTTTTCAGTGAAGTCAAAACTCAACTTTTGTTCTTTAGGAAAGTCAAAACTGAAGTTTTGATCTTCATGAAATTTAACACTGGAGTTTCTTTCTTCACTGAAGTCAAAACTAAAGTTTGGTTTTTCAGTGAAGTTGAAACTCAAGTTTTGTTTTTCACAAAATTCAAAACTTAGGTCTTGATCTTCAGGGAAATTAAAACTCAAGTTTTGTTTTTAAGTGAAGTCAAAACTCAACTTTTGTTCTTTGGGAGAGTCAAAACTAAAGTTTTGATCTTTAGGAAATTCAAAACTGAAGTTTCTCTCTTCAGTGAAGTCAAAACTCAAGTTTAGTTTTTCAGTGAAGTTAAAACTCAAGTTCTGTTTTTCAGAAAAGTCAAAACTTAAGTCCTGTTTTTCAGGGAAATCAAAACTCAAATTTTGTTTTTCAGTTAATGCAAAACTCAACTTTTGTTCTTTAGGAAAGTCAAAATTGAAGTTTTTATTTTGAGGAAATTTAATACCAAAGTTTCGTTCTTCATTGAGGTCAAAAATAAGGTTTGGTTTTTAACTGAAGTTAAAACTTAAGTTTTGTTATTCACAAAAATCAAAACCCAAGTCTTGATCTTTAGGGAAATCAAAAATCAAGTTTTATTCTTCAGTGAAGTCAAAACTCAACTTTTGTTCATTCGGAAAGTCAAAATTAAAGTTTTGATCTTCAGGAAATTTAAAACTAAAGTTTCGTTCTTCAGTGAAGTCAAAACTCAAGTTTGGTTTTTCAGTGAAGTTAAAACTAAAGTTTTGTTATTCACAAAACCCAAACACATGTCTCGATATTCAGGGAAATCAAAACTCAAGTTTTGTTCTTCAGTGAAGTCAAAACTCAACTTTTGTTCTTTATGAAAGTCAAAATTAATGTTTTGATCTTGAGGAAACTTAAAACTGAAGTGTCGTTCTTCAGTAAAGTCAAAACTCAAATTTGGTTTTTCAGTGAAGTTAAAACTCAAGTTTTGTTCTTCACAAAATTCAAAACATAGTTCTTAATCTTCAGGGAAATCAAAACTCAAGCTTTGTTCTTCAGTGAAGTCAAAACTCAACTTTTGTTCTTTAGGAATGTCAAAACTGAAGTTTTGATCTTCAGGAAATTTAAAACTGGAGTTTCTTTCTTCACTGAAGTCAAAACTCAAGTTTGGTTTTTCAGTGAAGTTAAAACTTAAGTTTTGTTATTCACAAAAAAACAAAACCCAAGTCTTCATCTTCCGGGAAATCAAAAATCAAGTTTTGTACTTCAGTGAAGTCAAAACTCAACTTTTGTTAATTCGGAAAGTCAAAATTAATGTTTTGATCTTCAGGAAATTTAAAACTGAAGTTTCGTTCTTCAGTAAAGTCAAAAGTCAAGTTTGGTTTTTCAGTGAAGTTGAAACTCAAGTTTTGTTCTTCACAAAATTCAAAACATAGTTCTTAATCTTCAGGGAAATCAAAACTAAAGCTTTGTTCTTCAGTGAAGTCAAAACTCAACTTATGTTCTTTAGGAATGTCAAAACTGAAGTTTTGATCTTCAGGAAATTTAAAACTGGAGTTTCTTTCTTCACTGAAGTCAAAACTCAAGTTTGGTTTTTCAGTGAAGTTAAAACTTAAGTTTTGTTATTCACAAAAAAACAAAACCCAAGTCTTCATCTTCCGGGAAATCAAAACTCAACTTTTGTTCTTCAGTGAAATAAAAACTCAACTTTTGTTCTTTAGGAAAGTCAAAATTAAAGTTTTGATCTTCAGGAAATCGAAAACTGAAGTTTCGTTCTTCATTGGAGTCAAAACTCAAGTTTGGTTTTTCAGTGAAGTTAAAACTTAAGTTTTGTTATTGACAAAAATCAAAACCCAAGTATTGATCTTCCGGGAAATCAAAACTCAAGTTTTGTTCTTCTGTGAAATCAAAACTCAACTTTTGTTCTTTAGGAAAGTCAAAATTAAAGTTTTGATCTTCAGGAAATTGAAAACTGAAGTTTCGTTCTTCATTGGAGTCAAAACTCAAGTTTGGTTTTTCAGTGAAGTTAAAACTTAAGTTTTGTTATTGACAAAAATCAAAACCCAAGTCTTGATCTTCCGGGAAATCAAAACTCAAGTTTTGTTCTTCAGTGAAGTCAAAACTCAACTTTTCTTCTTTAGGAAAGTCAAAATTAATTTTTTGATCTTCAGGAAATTTAAAACTGAAGTTTCGTTCTTCAGTGAAGTCAAAACTCAAGTTTGGTTTTTCAGTGAAGTTGAAACTCAAGTTTTGTTCTTCACAAAATTTAAAACTTTGGTCTTGATCTTCAGGGAAATCAAAACTCAATCTTTGTTTTTCAGTGAAGTCAAAACTCAACTTTTGTTCTTTAGGAAAGTCAAAACTAAAGTTTGGTTTTTCAGTGAAGTTGAAACTCAAGTTTTGTTTTTCACAAAATTCAAAACTTAGGTCTTGATCTTCAGGGAAATTAAAACTCAAGTTTTGTTTTTAAGTGAAGTCAAAACTCAACTTTTGTTCTTTGGGAGAGTCAAAACTAAAGTTTTGATCTTTAGGAAATTCAAAACTGAAGTTTCTCTCTTCAGTGAAGTCAAAACTCAAGTTTAGTTTTTCAGTGAAGTTAAAACTCAAGTTCTGTTCTTCAGAAAAGTCAAAACTTAAGTCTTGTTTTTCAGGGAAATCAAAACTCAAATTTTGTTTTTCAGTGAATGCAAAACTCAACTTTTGTTCTTTAGGAAAGTCAAAACTGAAGTTTTGATTTTGAGGAAATTTAATACCAAAGTTTCGTTCTTCATTGAGGTCAAAAATAAGTTTTGGTTTTTAACTGAAGTTAAAACTTAAGTTTTGTTATTCACAAAAATCAAAACCCAAGTCTTGATCTTTAGGGAAATCAAAACTCAAGTTTTATACTTCAGTGAAGTCAAAACTCAACTTTTGTTCATTCGGAAAGTCAAAATTAAAGTTTTGATCTTCAGGATATTTAAATCTGAAGTTTCGTTCTTCAGTGAAGTCAAAACTCAAGTTTGGTTTTTCAGTGAAGTTAAAACTGAAGTTTTGTTATTAACAAATAAAAAACCCATGTCTTGATCTTCAGGGAAATAAAAAATCAAGTTTTGTTCTTCAGTGAAATCAAAACTCAACTTTTGTTCTTTCGGAAAGTCAAAATTAAAGTTTTGATCTTCAGGAAATTTAAATCTGAATTTTCGTTCTTCAGTGAAGTCAAAACTCAAGTTTGGTTTTTCAGTGAAGTTAAAACTGAAGTTTTGTTATTCACAAAAAAACAAAACCCATGTCTTGATCTTCAGGGAAATTAAAAATCAAGGTTTGTTCTTCAGTGAAGTCAAAACTCAACTTTTGTTCTTTAGGAAAGTCAAAATTAAAGTTTTGATCTTCAGGAAATTTAAAACTGCGGTTTTGTTTTTCATTGAATTCAAAACTAATGTTTGGATTTTCAGTGAAGTTGAAACTCAAGTTTTGTTCTTCACAAAATTCAAAACTTAGGTCTTGATCTTCAGGGAAATCAAAACTCAAGTTTAGTTTTTCAGTTAAGTTAAAACTCAAGTTCTGTTCTTCAGAAAAGTCAAAACTTAAGTCTTGTTTTTCAGGGAAATCAAAACCTAAATTTTGTTTTTCAGTGAAGTCAAAACTGAACTTTTGTTCTTTAGGAAAGTCAAAACTGAAGTTTTGATTTTCAGGAAATTTAATACCGAAGTTTCTTTCTACATTGAGGTCAAAAATAAGGTTTGGTTTTTAAGTGAAGTTAAAACTTAAGTTTTGTTATTAACAAAAATCAAAACCCAAGTCTTGATCTTTAGGGAAATCAAAACTCAAATTTTGTTCTTCAGTGAAGTCAAAACTCAACTTTTGTTCTTTAGGAAAGTGAAAATTAAAGTTTTGATCTTTAGGAAATTTAAAACTAAAGTTTCGTTCTTCAGTTAAGTCAAAACTCAAGTTTGGTTTTTCAGTGAAGTTGAAACTTAAGTTTTGTTATTCACAAAAATCAAAACCCATGTCTTGATCTTCAAGGAAATCAAAACTCAAGTTTTGGTCTTTAGTGAAGTCAAAACTCAACTTTTGTTCTTTAGGAAAGTCAAAATTAATGTGTTGATCTTGAGGAAATTTAAAACTGAAGTTTCGTTCTTCAGTAAAGTCAAAACTCAAGTTTGGTTTTTCAGTGAAGTTGAAACTCAAGTTTTGTTCTTCACAAAATTCAAAACATAGTTCTTAATCTTCAGGGAAATCAAAACTCAAGCTTTGTTCTTCAGTGATGTCAAATCTCAACTTTTGTTCTTTAGGAATGTCAAAACTGAAGTTTTGATCTTCAGGAAATTTAAAACAGGAGTTTCTTTCTTCACTGAAGTCAAAACTCAAGTTTGTTTTTTCAGTGAAGTTAAAACTTAAGTTTTGTTATTCACAAAAAACAAAACCCAAGTCTTCATCTTCCGGGAAATCAAAACTCAAGTTTTGTTCTTCAGTGAAATCAAAACTCAACTTTTGTTCTTTAGGAAAGTCAAAATTAAAGTCTTGATCTTCAGGAAATTTAAAACTGAAGTTTCGATCTTCATTGGAGTCAAAACTCAAGTTTGGTTTTTCAGTGAAGTTAAAACTTAAGTTTTGTTATTGACAAAAATCAAAACCCAAGTCTTGATCTTCCGGGAAATCAAAACTCAAGGTTTGTTCTTCAGTGAAGTCAAAACTCAACTTTTGTTCTTTAGGAAAGTCAAAATTAAAGTTTTGATCTTCAGGAAATTTAAAACTGAAGTTTCGTTCTTCAGTAAGGTCAAAACTCAAGTTTGGTTTTTCAGTGAAGTTGAAACTAAAGTTTTGTTCTTCATAAAATTCAAAACTTAGGTCTTGATCTTCAGGGAAATCAAAACTCGAGTTTAGTTTTTCAGTTAAGTTAAAACTCAAGTTCTGTTCTTCAGAAAAATCAAAACTTAAGTCTTGTTTTTCAGGGAAATCAAAACTCAAATTTTGTTTTTCAGTGAAGTCAAAACTCAACTTTTGTTCTTTAGGAAAGTCAGAACTGAAGTTTTGATTTTCAGGAAATTTAATACCGAAGTTTTGTTCTTCATTGAGGTCAAAAATAAGGTTTGGTTTTTAAGTGAAGTTGAAACTTAAGTTTTGTTATTAACAAAAATCATAACCCAAGTCTTGATCTTTAGGGAAATCAAAACTCAAGTTTTGTTCTTCATTGAAGTCAAAACTCAACTTTTGTTCTTTAGGAAAGTGAAAATTAAAGTTTTGATCTTTAGGAAATTTAAAACTGAAGTTTCGTTCTTCAGTGAAGTCAAAACTCAAGTTTGGTTTTTCAGTGAAGTTGAAACTTAAGTTATATTATTCACAAAAATCAAAACCCATGTCTTGATCTTCAAGGAAATCAAAACTCAAGTTTTGTTCTTTAGTGAAGTCAAAACTCAACATTTTTCTTTAGGAAAGTCAAAATTAAAGTTTTGATCTTCAGGAAATCTAAAACTGAAGTTTCGTTCTTCAGTGAAGTCAAAACTCAAGTTTGGTTTTTCAGTGAAGTTAAAACTAAAGTTTTGTTATTCACAAAAAACCAAACACATGTCTCGATCTTCAGGGAAATCAAAACTCAAGTTTTGTTCTTCAGTGAAGTCAAAACTCAACTTTTGTTCTTTAGGAAAGTCAAAATTAATGTTTTGATCTTCAGGAAATTTAAAACTGAAGTTTCGTTCTTCAGTAAAGTCAAAACTCAAGTTTGGTTTTTCAGTGAAGTTGAAACTCAAGTTTTGTTCTTCACAAAATTCAAAACATAGTTCTTAATCTTCAGGGAAATCAAAACTCAAGCTTTGTTCTTCAGTGAAGTCAAAACTCAACTCTTGTTCTTTAGGAATGTCAAAACTGAAGTTTTGATCTTCAGGAAATTTAAAACAGGAGTTTCTTTCTTCACTGAAGTCAAAACTCAAGTTTGGTTTTTCAGTGAAGTTAAAAGTTAAGTTTTGTTATTTACAAAAAAAACCCAAGTCTTGATCTTCCGGGAAATCAAAACTCAAGTTTTGTTCTTCAGTGAAATCAAAACTCAACTTTTGTTCTTTAGGAAAGTCAAAATTAAAGTTTTGATCTTCAAGAAATTTAAAACTGAAGTTTTGTTCTTCATAGGAGTCAAAACTCAAGTTTAGTTTTTCAGTGAAGTTAAAACTTAAGTTTTGTTATTGACAAAAATCAAAACCCAAGTCTTCATCTTCCGGGAAATCAAAACTCAAGTTTTGTTCTTCAGTGAAGTCAAAACTCAACTTTTCTTCTTTAGGAAAGTCAAAGTTAAAGTTTTGATCTTCAGGAAGTTTAAAACTGAAGTTTCGTTCTTCAGTGAAGTCAAAACTCAAGTTTGGTTTTTCAGTGAAGTTGAAACTCAAGTTTTGTTCTTCACAAAATTCAAAACTTAGGTCTTGATCTTCAGGGAAATCAAAACTCAATCTTTGTTTTTCAGTGAAGTCAAAACTCAACTTTTGTTCTTTAGGAAAGTCAAAACTGAAGTTTTGATCTTCATGAAATTTAAAACTGGAGTTTCTTTCTTCACTGAAGTCAAAACTAAAGTTTGGTTTTTCAGTGAAGTTGAAACTCAAGTTTTGTTCTTCACAAAATTCAAAACTTAGGTCTTGATCTTCAGGGAAATTAAAACTCAAGTTTTGTTTTTAAGTGAAGTCAAAACTCAACTTTTGTTCTTTGGGAAAGTCAAAACTAAAGTTTTGATCTTTAGGAAATTCAAAACTGAAGTTTCTCTCTTCAGTGAAGTCAAAACTCAACTTTAGTTTTTCAGTGAAGTTAAAACTCAAGTTCTGTTCTTCAGAAAAGTCAAAACTTAAGTCTTGTTTTTCAGGGAAATCAAAACTCAAATTTTGTTTTTCAGTGAATGCAAAACTCAACTTTTGTTCTTTAGGAAAGTCAAAACTGAAGTTTTGATTTTGAGGAAATTTAATACCAAAGTTTCGTTCTTCATTGAGGTCAAAAATAAGGTTTGGTTTTTCAGTGAAGTTAAAACTTAAGTTTTGTTATTCACAAAAATCAAAACCCAAGTCTTGATCTTTAGGGAAACAAAACTCAAGTTTTATTCTTCAGTGAAGTCAAAACTCAACTTTTGTTCATTCGGAAA
The DNA here is from genome assembly GCA_039081455.1 of Macrobrachium rosenbergii. Lineage (NCBI taxonomy): Eukaryota > Metazoa > Arthropoda > Malacostraca > Decapoda > Palaemonidae > Macrobrachium > Macrobrachium rosenbergii. The sequence continues at coordinate 342,601 of JANJGK010000393.1, forward strand.
GTCAAAATTAAAGTTTTGATCTTCAGGAAATTTAAATCTGAAGTTTCGTTCTTCAGTGAAGTCAAAACTCAAGTTTGGTTTTTCAGTGAAGTTAAAACTGAAGTTTAGTTATTAACAAAAAAACAAAACCCATGTCTTGATCTTCAGGGAAATCAAAAATCAAGGTTTGTTCTTCAGTGAAGTCAAAAATCAACTTTTGTTCTTTAGGAAAGTCAAAATTAAAGTTTTGATCTTCAGGAAATTGAAAACTGAGGTTTTGTTCTTCATTGAATTCAAAACTGATGTTTGGATTTTCAGTGAAGTTGAAACTCAAGTTTTGTTCTTCACAAAATTCAAAACTTAGGTCTTGATCTTCAGGGAAATCAAAACTCAAGTTTAGTTTTTCAGTTAAGTTAAAACCCAAGTTCTGTTCTTCAGAAAAGTCAAAACTTAAGTCTTCTTTGTCAGTGAAATCAAAACTCAAATTTTGTTTTTCAGTGAAGTCAAAACTCAACTTTTGTTCTTTAGGAAATTCAAAACTGAAGTTTTGATTTTCAGGAAATTTAATACCGAAGTTTTGTTCTTCATTGAGGTCAAAAATAAGCTTTGGTTTTTAAGTGAAGTTAAAACTTAAGTTTTGTTATTAACAAAAATCAAAACCCAAGTCTTGATCTTTAGGGAAATCAAAACTCAAGTTTTGTTCTTCAGTGAAGTCAAAACTCAACTTTTGTTCTTTAGGAAAGTGAAAATTAAAGTTTTGATCTTTAGGAAATTTAAAACTGGAGTTTCGTTCTTCACTGAAGTCAAAACTAAAGTTTGGTTTTTCAGTGAAGTTGAAACTCAAGTTTTGTTCTTCACAAAATTCAAAACTTAGGTCTTGATCTTCAGGGAAATTAAAACTCAAGTTTTGTTTTTAAGTGAAGTCAAAACTCAACTTTTGTTCTTTGGGAAAGTCAAAACTAAAGTTTTGATCTTTAGGAAATTCAAAACTGAAGTTTCTCTCTTCAGTGAAGCCAAAACTCAAGTTTAGTTTTTCAGTGAAGTTAAAACTCAAGTTCTGTTCTTCAGAAAAGTCAAAATTTAAGTCTTGTTTTTCAGGGAAATCAAAACTCAAATTTTGTTTTTCAGTGAATGCAAAACTCAACTTTTGTTCTTTAGGAAAGTCAAAACTGAAGTTTTGATTTTGAGGAAATTTAATACCAAAGTTTCGTTCTTCATTGAGGTCAAAAATAAGGTTTGGTTTTTAACTGAAGTTAAAACTTAAGTTTTGTTATTCACAAAAATCAAAACCCAAGTCTTGATCTTTAGGGAAATCAAAACTCAAGTTTTATTCTTCAGTGACGTCAAAACTCAACTTTTGTTCATTTGGAAAGTCAAAATTAAAGTTTTGATCTTCAGGAAATTTAAATCTGAAGTTTCGTTCTTCAGTGAAGTCAAAACTCAAGTTTGTTTTTCAGTGAAGTTAAAACTGAAGTTTTGTTATTAACAAAAAAAAAAAAAAAAAAAACCATGTATTGATCTTCAGGGAAATAAAAAATCAAGGTTTCTTCTTCAGTGAAGTCAAAACTCAACTTTTGTTCTTTAGGAAAGTCAAAATTAAAGTTTTGATCTTCAGGAAATTGAAAACTGAGGTTTTGTTCTTCATTGAATTCAAAACTGATGTTTAGATTTTCAGTGAAGTTGAAACTCAAGTTTTGTTTTTCACAAAATTCAAAACTTTGGTCTTGATCTTCAGGGAAATCAAAACTCAAGTTTAGTTTTTCAGTTAAGTTAAAACTCAAGTTCTGTTCTTCAGAAAGTCAAAACTTAAGTCTTGTTTTTCAGGGAAATCAAAACTCAAATTTTGTTTTTCAGTGAATTCAAAACTGAACTTTTGTTCTGTAGGAAAGTCAAAACTGAAGTTTTGATTTTCAGGAAATTTAATACCGAAGTTTTGTTCTTCATTGAGGTCAAAAATAAGGTTTGGTTTTTAAGTGAAGTTAAAACTTAAGTTTTGTTATTCACAAAAATCAAAACCCAAGTCTTGATCTTTAGGGAAATCAAAACTCAAGTTTTATACTTCAGTGAAGTCAAAACTCAACTTTTGTTCATTCGGAAAGTCAAAATTAAAGTTTTGATCTTCAGGATATTTAAATCTGAAGTTTCGTTCTTCAGTGAAGTCAAAACTCAAGTTTGGTTTTTCAGTGAAGTTAAAACTGAAGTTTTGTTATTAACAAATAAAAAACCCACGTCTTGATCTTCAGGGAAATAAAAAATCAAGTTTTGTTCTTCAGTGAAATCAAAACTCAACTTTTGTTCTTTAGGAAAGTCAAAATTAAAGTCTTGATCTTCAGGAAATTTAAAACTGAAGTTTCGTTCTTCATTGGAGTCAAAACTCAAGTTTGGTTTTTCAGTGAAGTTAAAACTTAAGTTTTGTTATTGACAAAAATCAAAACCCAAGTCTTGATCTTCCGGGAAATCAAAACTCAAGGTTTGTTCTTCAGTGAAGTCAAAACTCAACTTTTGTTCTTTAGGAAAGTCAAAATTAAAGTTTTGATCTTCAGGAAATTTAAAACTGAAGTTTCGTTCTTCAGTAAGGTCAAAACTCAAGTTTGGTTTTTCAGTGAAGTTGAAACTAAAGTTTTGTTCTTCACAAAATTCAAAACTTAGGTCTTGATCTTCAGGGAAATCAAAACTCAAGTTTAGTTTTTCAGTTAAGTTAAAACTCAAGTTCTGTTCTTCAGAAAAGTCAAAACTTAAGTCTTGTTTTTCAGGGAAATCAAAACTCAAATTTTGTTTTTCAGTGAAGTCAAAACTCAACTTTTGTTCTTTAGGAAAGTCAGAACTGAAGTTTTGATTTTCAGGAAATTTAATACCGAAGTTTTGTTCTTCATTGAGGTCAAAAATAAGGTTTGGTTTTTAAGTGAAGTTGAAACTTAAGTTTTGTTATTAACAAAAATCATAACCCAAGTCTTGATCTTTAGGGAAATCAAAACTCAAGTTTTGTTCTTCATTGAAGTCAAAACTCAACTTTTGTTCTTTAGGAAAGTGAAAATTAAAGTTTTGATCTTTAGGAAATTTAAAACTGAAGTTTCGTTCTTCAGTGAAGTCAAAACTCAAGTTTGGTTTTTCAGTGAAGTTGAAACTTAAGTTTTATTATTCACAAAAATCAAAACCCATGTCTTGATCTTCAAGGAAATCAAAACTCAAGTTTTGTTCTTTAGTGAAGTCAAAACTCAACATTTTTCTTTAGGAAAGTCAAAATTAAAGTTTTGATCTTCAGGAAATCTAAAACTGAAGTTCCGTTCTTCAGTGAAGTTAAAACTCAAGTTTGGTTTTTCAGTGAAGTTAAAACTAAAGTTTTGTTATTCACAAAAAACCAAACACATGTCTCGATCTTCAGGGAAATCAAAACTCAAGTTTCGTTCTTCAGTGAAGTCAAAACTCAACTTTTGTTCTTTAGGAAAGTCAAAATTAATGTTTTGATCTTCAGGAAATTTAAAACTGAAGTTTCGTTCTTCAGTAAAGTCAAAACTCAAGTTTGGTTTTTCAGTGAAGTTGAAACTCAAGTTTTGTTCTTCACAAAATTCAAAACATAGTTCTTAATCTTCAGGGAAATCAAAACTCAAGCTTTGTTCTTCAGTGAAGTCAAAACTCAACTCTTGTTCTTTAGGAATGTCAAAACTGAAGTTTTGATCTTCAGGAAATTTAAAACAGGAGTTTCTTTCTTCACTGAAGTCAAAACTCAAGTTTGGTTTTTCAGTGAAGTTAAAAGTTAAGTTTTGTTATTTACAAAAAAAAACCCAAGTCTTGATCTTCCGGGAAATCAAAACTCAAGTTTTGTTCTTCAGTGAAATCAAAACTCAACTTTTGTTCTTTAGGAAAGTCAAAATTAAAGTTTTGATCTTCAAGAAATTTAAAACTGAAGTTTCGTTCTTCATAGGAGTCAAAACTCAAGTTTAGTTTTTCAGTGAAGTTAAAACTTAAGTTTTGTTATTGACAAAAATCAAAACCCAAGTCTTCATCTTCCGGGAAATCAAAACTCAAGTTTTGTTCTTCAGTGAAGTCAAAACTCAACTTTTCTTCTTTAGGAAAGTCAAAGTTAAAGTTTTGATCTTCAGGAAGTTTAAAACTGAAGTTTCGTTCTTCAGTGAAGTCAAAACTCAAGTTTGGTTTTTCAGTGAAATTGAAACTCAAGTTTTGTTCTTCACAAAATTCAAAACTTAGGTCTTGATCTTCAGGGAAATCAAAACTCAATCTTTGTTTTTCAGTGAAGTCAAAACTCAACTTTTGTTCTTTAGGAAAGTCAAAACTGAAGTTTTGATCTTCATGAAATTTAAAACTGGAGTTTCTTTCTTCACTGAAGTCAAAACTAAAGTTTGGTTTTTCAGTGAAGTTGAAACTCAAGTTTTGTTCTTCACAAAATTCAAAACTTAGGTCTTGATCTTCAGGGAAATTAAAACTCAAGTTTTGTTTTTAAGTGAAGTCAAAACTCAACTTTTGTTCTTTGGGAAAGTCAAAACTAAAGTTTTGATCTTTAGGAAATTCAAAACTGAAGTTTCTCTCTTCAGTGAAGTCAAAACTCAACTTTAGTTTTTCAGTGAAGTTAAAACTCAAGTTCTGTTCTTCAGAAAAGTCAAAACTTAAGTCTTGTTTTTCAGGGAAATCAAAACTCAAATTTTGTTTTTCAGTGAATGCAAAACTCAACTTTTGTTCTTTAGGAAAGTCAAAACTGAAGTTTTGATTTTGAGGAAATTTAATACCAAAGTTTCGTTCTTCATTGAGGTCAAAAATAAGGTTTGGTTTTTCAGTGAAGTTAAAACTTAAGTTTTGTTATTCACAAAAATCAAAACCCAAGTCTTGATCTTTAGGGAAACAAAACTCAAGTTTTATTCTTCAGTGAAGTCAAAACTCAACTTTTGTTCATTCGGAAAGTCAAAATTAAAGTTTTGATCTTCAGGAAATTTAAATCTGAAGTTTCGTTCTTCAGTGAAGTCAAAACTCAAGTTTGGTTTTTCAGTGAAGTTAAAACTGAAGTTTAGTTATTAACAAAAAAACAAAACCCATGTCTTGATCTTCAGGGAAATCAAAAATCAAGGTTTGTTCTTCAGTGAAGTCAAAAATCAACTTTTGTTCTTTAGGAAAGTCAAAATTAAAGTTTTGATCTTCAGGAAATTGAAAACTGAGGTTTTGTTCTTCATTGAATTCAAAACTGATGTTTGGATTTTCAGTGAAGTTGAAACTCAAGTTTTGTTCTTCACAAAATTCAAAACTTAGGTCTTGATCTTCAGGGAAATCAAAACTCAAGTTTAGTTTTTCAGTTAAGTTAAAACCCAAGTTCTGTTCTTCAGAAAAGTCAAAACTTAAGTCTTCTTTGTCAGTGAAATCAAAACTCAAATTTTGTTTTTCAGTGAAGTCAAAACTCAACTTTTGTTCTTTAGGAAATTCAAAACTGAAGTTTTGATTTTCAGGAAATTTAATACCGAAGTTTTGTTCTTCATTGAGGTCAAAAATAAGCTTTGGTTTTTAAGTGAAGTTAAAACTTAAGTTTTGTTATTAACAAAAATCAAAACCCAAGTCTTGATCTTTAGGGAAATCAAAACTCAAGTTTTGTTCTTCAGTGAAGTCAAAACTCAACTTTTGTTCTTTAGGAAAGTGAAAATTAAAGTTTTGATCTTTAGGAAATTTAAAACTGGAGTTTCTTTCTTCACTGAAGTCAAAACTAAAGTTTGGTTTTTCAGTGAAGTTGAAACTCAAGTTTTGTTCTTCACAAAATTCAAAACTTAGGTCTTGATCTTCAGGGAAATTAAAACTCAAGTTTTGTTTTTAAGTGAAGTCAAAACTCAACTTTTGTTCTTTGGGAAAGTCAAAACTAAAGTTTTGATCTTTAGGAAATTCAAAACTGAAGTTTCTCTCTTCAGTGAAGCCAAAACTCAAGTTTAGTTTTTCAGTGAAGTTAAAACTCAAGTTCTGTTCTTCAGAAAAGTCAAAATTTAAGTCTTGTTTTTCAGGGAAATCAAAACTCAAATTTTGTTTTTCAGTGAATGCAAAACTCAACTTTTGTTCTTTAGGAAAGTCAAAACTGAAGTTTTGATTTTGAGGAAATTTAATACCAAAGTTTCGTTCTTCATTGAGGTCAAAAATAAGGTTTGGTTTTTAACTGAAGTTAAAACTTAAGTTTTGTTATTCACAAAAATCAAAACCCAAGTCTTGATCTTTAGGGAAATCAAAACTCAAGTTTTATTCTTCAGTGACGTCAAAACTCAACTTTTGTTCATTTGGAAAGTCAAAATTAAAGTTTTGATCTTCAGGAAATTTAAATCTGAAGTTTCGTTCTTCAGTGAAGTCAAAACTCAAGTTTGTTTTTCAGTGAAGTTAAAACTGAAGTTTTGTTATTAACAAAAAAAAAACAAAACAAAACCCATGTCTTGATCTTCAGGGAAATAAAAAATCAAGGTTTCTTCTTCAGTGAAGTCAAAACTCAACTTTTGTTCTTTAGGAAAGTCAAAATTAAAGTTTTGATCTTCAGGAAATTTAAAACTGAGGTTTTGTTCTTCATTGAATTCAAAACTGATGTTTAGATTTTCAGTGAAGTTGAAACTCAAGTTTTGTTCTTCACAAAATTCAAAACTTTGGTCTTGATCTTCAGGGAAATCAAAACTCAAGTTTAGTTTTTCAGTTAAGTTAAAACTCAAGTTCTGTTCTTCAGAAAGTCAAAACTTAAGTCTTGTTTTTCAGGGAAATCAAAACTCAAATTTTGTTTTTCAGTGAAGTCAAAACTGAACTTTTGTTCTGTAGGAAAGTCAAAACTGAAGTTTTGATTTTCAGGAAATTTAATACCGAAGTTTTGTTCTTCATTGAGGTCAAAAATAAGGTTTGGTTTTTAAGTGAAGTTAAAACTTAAGTTTTGTTATTCACAAAAATCAAAACCCAAGTCTTGATCTTTAGGGAAATCAAAACTCAAGTTTTATACTTCAGTGAAGTCAAAACTCAACTTTTGTTCATTCGGAAAGTCAAAATTAAAGTTTTGATCTTCAGGATATTTAAATCTGAAGTTTCGTTCTTCAGTGAAGTCAAAACTCAAGTTTGGTTTTTCAGTGAAGTTAAAACTGAAGTTTTGTTATTAACAAATAAAAAACCCACGTCTTGATCTTCAGGGAAATAAAAAATCAAGTTTTGTTCTTCAGTGAAATCAAAACTCAACTTTTGTTCTTTAGGAAAGTCAAAATTAAAGTCTTGATCTTCAGGAAATTTAAAACTGAAGTTTCGTTCTTCATTGGAGTCAAAACTCAAGTTTGGTTTTTCAGTGAAGTTAAAACTTAAGTTTTGTTATTGACAAAAATCAAAACCCAAGTCTTGATCTTCCGGGAAATCAAAACTCAAGGTTTGTTCTTCAGTGAAGTCAAAACTCAACTTTTGTTCTTTAGGAAAGTCAAAATTAAAGTTTTGATCTTCAGGAAATTTAAAACTGAAGTTTCGTTCTTCAGTAAGGTCAAAACTCAAGTTTGGTTTTTCAGTGAAGTTGAAACTAAAGTTTTGTTCTTCACAAAATTCAAAACTTAGGTCTTGATCTTCAGGGAAATCAAAACTCAAGTTTAGTTTTTCAGTTAAGTTAAAACTCAAGTTCTGTTCTTCAGAAAAGTCAAAACTTAAGTCTTGTTTTTCAGGGAAATCAAAACTCAAATTTTGTTTTTCAGTGAAGTCAAAACTCAACTTTTGTTCTTTAGGAAAGTCAGAACTGAAGTTTTGATTTTCAGGAAATTTAATACCGAAGTTTTGTTCTTCATTGAGGTCAAAAATAAGGTTTGGTTTTTAAGTGAAGTTGAAACTTAAGTTTTGTTATTAACAAAAATCATAACCCAAGTCTTGATCTTTAGGGAAATCAAAACTCAAGTTTTGTTCTTCATTGAAGTCAAAACTCAACTTTTGTTCTTTAGGAAAGTGAAAATTAAAGTTTTGATCTTTAGGAAATTTAAAACTGAAGTTTCGTTCTTCAGTGAAGTCAAAACTCAAGTTTGGTTTTTCAGTTAAGTTGAAACTTCAGTTTTATTATTCACAAAAATCAAAACCCATGTCTTGATCTTCAAGGAAATCAAAACTCAAGTTTTGTTCTTTAGTGAAGTCAAAACTCAACATTTTTCTTTAGGAAAGTCAAAATTAAAGTTTTGATCTTCAGGAAATCTAAAACTGAAGTTCCGTTCTTCAGTGAAGTTAAAACTCAAGTTTGGTTTTTCAGTGAAGTTAAAACTAAAGTTTTGTTATTCACAAAAAACCAAACACATGTCTCGATCTTCAGGGAAATCAAAACTCAAGTTTCGTTCTTCAGTGAAGTCAAAACTCAACTTTTGTTCTTTAGGAAAGTCAAAATTAATGTTTTGATCTTCAGGAAATTTAAAACTGAAGTTTCGTTCTTCAGTAAAGTCAAAACTCAAGTTTGGTTTTTCAGTGAAGTTGAAACTCAAGTTTTGTTCTTCACAAAATTCAAAACATAGTTCTTAATCTTCAGGGAAATCAAAACTCAAGCTTTGTTCTTCAGTGAAGTCAAAACTCAACTCTTGTTCTTTAGGAATGTCAAAACTGAAGTTTTGATCTTCAGGAAATTTAAAACAGGAGTTTCTTTCTTCACTGAAGTCAAAACTCAAGTTTGGTTTTTCAGTGAAGTTAAAAGTTAAGTTTTGTTATTTACAAAAAAAAACCCAAGTCTTGATCTTCCGGGAAATCAAAACTCAAGTTTTGTTCTTCAGTGAAATCAAAACTCAACTTTTGTTCTTTAGGAAAGTCAAAATTAAAGTTTTGATCTTCAAGAAATTTAAAACTGAAGTTTCGTTCTTCATAGGAGTCAAAACTCAAGTTTAGTTTTTCAGTGAAGTTAAAACTTAAGTTTTGTTATTGACAAAAATCAAAACCCAAGTCTTCATCTTCCGGGAAATCAAAACTCAAGTTTTGTTCTTCAGTGAAGTCAAAACTCAACTTTTCTTCTTTAGGAAAGTCAAAGTTAAAGTTTTGATCTTCAGGAAGTTTAAAACTGAAGTTTCGTTCTTCAGTGAAGTCAAAACTCAAGTTTGGTTTTTCAGTGAAATTGAAACTCAAGTTTTGTTCTTCACAAAATTCAAAACTTAGGTCTTGATCTTCAGGGAAATCAAAACTCAATCTTTGTTTTTCAGTGAAGTCAAAACTCAACTTTTGTTCTTTAGGAAAGTCAAAACTGAAGTTTTGATCTTCATGAAATTTAAAACTGGAGTTTCTTTCTTCACTGAAGTCAAAACTAAAGTTTGGTTTTTCAGTGAAGTTGAAACTCAAGTTTTGTTCTTCACAAAATTCAAAACTTAGGTCTTGATCTTCAGGGAAATTAAAACTCAAGTTTTGTTTTTAAGTGAAGTCAAAACTCAACTTTTGTTCTTTGGGAAAGTCAAAACTAAAGTTTTGATCTTTAGGAAATTCAAAACTGAAGTTTCTCTCTTCAGTGAAGTCAAAACTCAACTTTAGTTTTTCAGTGAAGTTAAAACTCAAGTTCTGTTCTTCAGAAAAGTCAAAACTTAAGTCTTGTTTTTCAGGGAAATCAAAACTCAAATTTTGTTTTTCAGTGAATGCAAAACTCAACTTTTGTTCTTTAGGAAAGTCAAAACTGAAGTTTTGATTTTGAGGAAATTTAATACCAAAGTTTCGTTCTTCATTGAGGTCAAAAATAAGGTTTGGTTTTTCAGTGAAGTTAAAACTTAAGTTTTGTTATTCACAAAAATCAAAACCCAAGTCTTGATCTTTAGGGAAACAAAACTCAAGTTTTATTCTTCAGTGAAGTCAAAACTCAACTTTTGTTCATTCGGAAAGTCAAAATTAAAGTTTTGATCTTCAGGAAATTTAAATCTGAAGTTTCGTTCTTCAGTGAAGTCAAAACTCAAGTTTGGTTTTTCAGTGAAGTTAAAACTGAAGTTTAGTTATTAACAAAAAAACAAAACCCATGTCTTGATCTTCAGGGAAATCAAAAATCAAGGTTTGTTCTTCAGTGAAGTCAAAAATCAACTTTTGTTCTTTAGGAAAGTCAAAATTAAAGTTTTGATCTTCAGGAAATTGAAAACTGAGGTTTTGTTCTTCATTGAATTCAAAACTGATGTTTGGATTTTCAGTGAAGTTGAAACTCAAGTTTTGTTCTTCACAAAATTCAAAACTTAGGTCTTGATCTTCAGGGAAATCAAAACTCAAGTTTAGTTTTTCAGTTAAGTTAAAACTCAAGTTCTGTTCTTCAGAAAAGTCAAAACTTAAGTCTTCTTTGTCAGTGAAATCAAAACTCAAATTTTGTTTTTCAGTGAAGTCAAAACTCAACTTTTGTTCTTTAGGAAATTCAAAACTGAAGTTTTGATTTTCAGGAAATTTAATACCGAAGTTTTGTTCTTCATTGAGGTCAAAAATAAGCTTTGGTTTTTAAGTGAAGTTAAAACTTAAGTTTTGTTATTAACAAAAATCAAAACCCAAGTCTTGATCTTTAGGGAAATCAAAACTCAAGTTTTGTTCTTCAGTGAAGTCAAAACTCAACTTTTGTTCTTTAGGAAAGTGAAAATTAAAGTTTTGATCTTTAGGAAATTTAAAACTGGAGTTTCTTTCTTCACTGAAGTCAAAACTAAAGTTTGGTTTTTCAGTGAAGTTGAAACTCAAGTTTTGTTCTTCACAAAATTCAAAACTTAGGTCTTGATCTTCAGGGAAATTAAAACTCAAGTTTTGTTTTTAAGTGAAGTCAAAACTCAACTTTTGTTCTTTGGGAAAGTCAAAACTAAAGTTTTGATCTTTAGGAAATTCAAAACTGAAGTTTCTCTCTTCAGTGAAGCCAAAACTTAAGTTTAGTTTTTCAGTGAAGTTAAAACTCAAGTTCTGTTCTTCAGAAAAGTCAAAATTTAAGTCTTGTTTTTCAGGGAAATCAAAACTCAAATTTTGTTTTTCAGTGAATGCAAAACTCAACTTTTGTTCTTTAGGAAAGTCAAAACTGAAGTTTTGATTTTGAGGAAATTTAATACCAAAGTTTCGTTCTTCATTGAGGTCAAAAATAAGGTTTGGTTTTTAACTGAAGTTAAAACTTAAGTTTTGTTATTCACAAAAATCAAAACCCAAGTCTTGATCTTTAGGGAAATCAAAACTCAAGTTTTATTCTTCAGTGACGTCAAAACTCAACTTTTGTTCATTTGGAAAGTCAAAATTAAAGTTTTGATCTTCAGGAAATTTAAATCTGAAGTTTCGTTCTTCAGTGAAGTCAAAACTCAAGTTTGTTTTTCAGTGAAGTTAAAACTGAAGTTTTGTTATTAACAAAAAAAAAAAAACAAAACCCATGTCTTGATCTTCAGGGAAATAAAAAATCAAGGTTTCTTCTTCAGTGAAGTCAAAACTCAACTTTTGTTCTTTAGGAAAGTCAAAATTAAAGTTTTGATCTTCAGGAAATTGAAAACTGAGGTTTTGTTCTTCATTGAATTCAAAACTGATGTTTAGATTTTCAGTGAAGTTGAAACTCAAGTTTTGTTCTTCACAAAATTCAAAACTTTGGTCTTGATCTTCAGGGAAATCAAAACTCAAGTTTAGTTTTTCAGTTAAGTTAAAACTCAAGTTCTGTTCTTCAGAAAGTCAAAACTTAAGTCTTGTTTTTCAGGGAAATCAAAACTCAAATTTTGTTTTCAGTGAAGTCAAAACTGAACTTTTGTTCTGTAGGAAAGTCAAAACTGAAGTTTTGATTTTCAGGAAATTTAATACCGAAGTTTTGTTCTTCATTGAGGTCAAAAATAAGGTTTGGTTTTTAAGTGAAGTTAAAACTTAAGTTTTGTTATTCACAAAAATCAAAACCCAAGTCTTGATCTTTAGGGAAATCAAAACTCAAGTTTTATACTTCAGTGAAGTCAAAACTCAACTTTTGTTCATTCGGAAAGTCAAAATTAAAGTTTTGATCTTCAGGATATTTAAATCTGAAGTTTCGTTCTTCAGTGAAGTTAAAACTCAAGTTTGGTTTTTCAGTGAAGTTAAAACTGAAGTTTTGTTATTAACAAATAAAAAACCCATGTCTTGATCTTCAGGGAAATAAAAAATCAAGTTTTGTTCTTCAGTGAAATCAAAACTCAACTTTTGTTCTTTAGGAAAGTCAAAATTAAAGTCTTGATCTTCAGGAAATTTAAAACTGAAGTTTCGTTCTTCATTGGAGTCAAAACTCAAGTTTGGTTTTTCAGTGAAGTTAAAACTTAAGTTTTGTTATTGACAAAAATCAAAACCCAAGTCTTGATCTTCCGGGAAATCAAAACTCAAGGTTTGTTCTTCAGTGAAGTCAAAACTCAACTTTTGTTCTTTAGGAAAGTCAAAATTAAAGTTTTGATCTTCAGGAAATTTAAAACTGAAGTTTCGTTCTTCAGTAAGGTCAAAACTCAAGTTTGGTTTTTCAGTGAAGTTGAAACTAAAGTTTTGTTCTTCACAAAATTCAAAACTTAGGTCTTGATCTTCAGGGAAATCAAAACTCAAGTTTAGTTTTTCAGTTAAGTTAAAACTCAAGTTCTGTTCTTCAGAAAAGTCAAAACTTAAGTCTTGTTTTTCAGGGAAATCAAAACTCAAATTTTGTTTTTCAGTGAAGTCAAAACTCAACTTTTGTTCTTTAGGAAAGTCAGAACTGAAGTTTTGATTTTCAGGAAATTTAATACCGAAGTTTTGTTCTTCATTGAGGTCAAAAATAAGGTTTGGTTTTTAAGTGAAGTTGAAACTTAAGTTTTGTTATTAACAAAAATCATAACCCAAGTCTTGATCTTTAGGGAAATCAAAACTCAAGTTTTGTTCTTCATTGAAGTCAAAACTCAACTTTTGTTCTTTAGGAAAGTGAAAATTAAAGTTTTGATCTTTAGGAAATTTAAAACTGAAGTTTCGTTCTTCAGTGAAGTCAAAACTCAAGTTTGGTTTTTCAGTGAAGTTGAAACTTAAGTTTTATTATTCACAAAAATCAAAACCCATGTCTTGATCTTCAAGGAAATCAAAACTCAAGTTTTGTTCTTTAGTGAAGTCAAAACTCAACATTTTTCTTTAGGAAAGTCAAAATTAAAGTTTTGATCTTCAGGAAATCTAAAACTGAAGTTTCGTTCTTCAGTGAAGTTAAAACTCAAGTTTGGTTTTTCAGTGAAGTTAAAACTAAAGTTTTGTTATTCACAAAAAACCAAACACATGTCTCGATCTTCAGGGAAATCAAAACTCAAGTTTTGTTCTTCAGTGAAGTCAAAACTCAACTTTTGTTCTTTAGGAAAGTCAAAATTAATGTTTTGATCTTCAGGAAATTTAAAACTGAAGTTTCGTTCTTCAGTAAAGTCAAAACTCAAGTTTGGTTTTTCAGTGAAGTTGAAACTCAAGTTTTGTTCTTCACAAAATTCAAAACATAGTTCTTAATCTTCAGGGAAATCAAAACTCAAGCTTTGTTCTTCAGTGAAGTCAAAACTCAACTCTTGTTCTTTAGGAATGTCAAAACTGAAGTTTTGATCTTCAGGAAATTTAAAACAGGAGTTTCTTTCTTCACTGAAGTCAAAACTCAAGTTTGGTTTTTTAGTGAAGTTAAAACTTAAGTTTTGTTATTTACAAAAAAACCCAAGTCTTGATCTTCCGGGAAATCAAAACTCAAGTTTTGTTCTTCAGTGAAATCAAAACTCAACTTTTGTTCTTTAGGAAAGTCAAAATTAAAGTTTTGATCTTCAAGAAATTTAAAACTGAAGTTTCGTTCTTCATAGGAGTCAAAACTCAAGTTTAGTTTTTCAGTGAAGTTAAAACTTTTGATCTTCAAGAAATTTAAAACTGAAGTTTCGTTCTTCATAGGAGTCAAAACTCAAGTTTAGTTTTTCAGTGAAGTTAAAACTTAAGTTTTGTTATTGACAAAAATCAAAACCCAAGTCTTCATCTTCCGGGAAATCAAAACTCAAATTTTGTTCTTCAGTGAAGTCAAAACTCAACTTTTCTTCTTTAGGAAAGTCAAAATTAAAGTTTTGATCTTCAGGAAGTTTAAAACTGAAGTTTCGTTCTTCAGTGAAGTCAAAACTCAAGTTTGGTTTTTCAGTGAAGTTGAAACTCAAGTTTTGTTCTTCACAAAATTCAAAACTTAGGTCTTGATCTTCAGGGAAATCAAAACTCAATCTTTGTTTTTCAGTGAAGTCAAAACTCAACTTTTGTTCTTTAGGAAAGTCAAAACTGAAGTTTTGATCTTCATGAAATTTAAAACTGGAGTTTCTTTCTTCACTGAAGTCAAAACTAAAGTTTGGTTTTTCAGTGAAGTTGAAACTCAAGTTTTGTTCTTCAAAAAATTCAAAACTTAGGTCTTGATCTTCAGGGAAATTAAAACTCAAGTTTTGTTTTTAAGTGAAGTCAAAACTCAACTTTTGTTCTTTGGGAAAGTCAAAACTAAAGTTTTGATCTTTAGGAAATTCAAAACTGAAGTTTCTCTCTTCAGTGAAGTCAAAACTCAAGTTTAGTTTTTCAGTGAAGTTAAAACTCAAGTTCTGTTCTTCAGAAAAGTCAAAACTTAAGTCTTGTTTTTCAATGAAATCAAAACTCAAATTTTGTTTTTCAGTGAATGCAAAACTCAACTTTTGTTCTTTAGGAAAGTCAAAACTGAAGTTTTGATTTTGAGGAAATTTAATACCAAAGTTTCGTTCTTCATTGAGGTCAAAAATAAGGTTTGGTTTTTCAGTGAAGTTAAAACTTAAGTTTTGTTATTCACAAAAATCAAAACCCAAGTCTTGATCTTTAGGGAAATCAAAACTCAAGTTTTATTCTTCAGTGAAGTCAAAACTCAACTTTTGTTCATTCGGAAAGTCAAAATTAAAGTTTTGATCTTCAGGAAATTTAAATCTGAAGTTTCGTTCTTCAGTGAAGTCAAAACTCAAGTTTGGTTTTTCAGTGAAGTTAAAACTGAAGTTTAGTTATTAACAAAAAAACAAAACCCATGTCTTGATCTTCAGGGAAATCAAAAATCAAGGTTTGTTCTTCAGTGAAGTCAAAAATCAACTTTTGTTCTTTAGGAAAGTCAAAATTAAAGTTTTGATCTTCAGGAAATTGAAAACTGAGGTTTTGTTCTTCATTGAATTCAAAACTGATGTTTGGATTTTCAGTGAAGTTGAAACTCAAGTTTTGTTCTTCACAAAATTCAAAACTTAGGTCTTGATCTTCAGGGAAATCAAAACTCAAGTTTAGTTTTTCAGTTAAGTTAAAACTCAAGTTTTGTTCTTCAGAAAAGTCAAAACTTAAGTCTTCTTTGTCAGTGAAATCATAACTCAAATTTTGTTTTTCAGTGAAGTCAAAACTCAACTTTTGTTCTTTAGGAAATTCAAAACTGAAGTTTTGATTTTCAGGAAATTTAATACCGAAGTTTTGTTCTTCATTGAGGTCAAAAATACGCTTTGGTTTTTAAGTGAAGTTAAAACTTAAGTTTTGTTATTAACAAAAATCAAAACCCAAGTCTTGATCTTTAGGGAAATCAAAACTCAAGTTTTGTTCTTCAGTGAAGTCAAAACTCAACTTTTGTTCTTTAGGAAAGTGAAAATTAAAGTTTTGATCTTTAGGAAATTTAAAACTGGAGTTTCTTTCTTCACTGAAGTCAAAACTAAAGTTTGGTTTTTCAGTGAAGTTGAAACTCAAGTTTTGTTCTTCACAAAATTCAAAACTTAGGTCTTGATCTTCAGGGAAATTAAAACTCAATTTTTGTTTTTAAGTGAAGTCAAAACTCAACTTTTGTTCTTTGGGAAAGTCAAAACTAAAGTTTTGATCTTTAGGAAATTCAAAACTGAAGTTTCTCTCTTCAGTGAAGCCAAAACTCAAGTTTAGTTTTTCAGTGAAGTTAAAACTCAAGTTCTGTTCTTCAGAAAAGTCAAAATTTAAGTCTTGTTTTTCAGGGAAATCAAAACTCAAATTTTGTTTTTCAGTGAATGCAAAACTCAACTTTTGTTCTTTAGGAAAGTCAAAACTGAAGTTTTGATTTTCAGGAAATTTAATACCAAAGTTTCGTTCTTCATTGAGGTCAAAAATAAGGTTTGGTTTTTAACTGAAGTTAAAACTTAAGTTTTGTTATTCACAAAAATCAAAACCCAAGTCTTGATCTTTAGGGAAATCAAAACTCAAGTTTTATTCTTCAGTGACGTCAAAACTCAACTTTTGTTCATTTGGAAAGTCAAAATTAAAGTTTTGATCTTCAGGATATTTAAATCTGAAGTTTCGTTCTTCAGTGAAGTCAAAACTCAAGTTTGGTTTTTCAGTGAAGTTAAAACTGAAGTTTTGTTATTAACAAATAAAAAACCCATGTCTTGATCTTCAGGGAAATCAAAAATCAAGTTTTGTTCTTCAGTGAAATCAAAACTCAACTTTTGTTCTTTCGGAAAGTCAAAATTAAAGTTTTGATCTTCGGGAAATTTAAATCTGAATTTTCGTTCTTCAGTGAAGTCAAAACTCAAGTTTGGTTTTTCAGTGAAGTTAAAACTGAAGTTTTGTTATTCACAAAAAAACAAAACCCATGTCTTGATCTTCAGGGAAATTAAAAATCAAGGTTTGTTCTTCAGTGAAGTCAAAACTCAACTTTTGTTCTTTAGGAAAGTCAAAATTAAAGTTTTGATCTTCAGGAAATTTAAAACTGTGATTTTGTTTTTCATTGAATTCAAAACTAATGTTTGGATTTTCAGTGAAGTTGAAACTCAAGTTTTGTTCTTCACAAAATTCAAAACTTAGGTCTTGATCTTCAGGGAAATCAAAACTCAAGTTTAGTTTTTCAGTTAAGTTAAAACTCAAGTTCTGTTCTTCAGAAAAGTCAAAACTTAAGTCTTGTTTTTCAGGGAAATCAAAACCTAAATTTTGTTTTTCAGTGAAGTCAAAACTGAACTTTTGTTCTTTAGGAAAGTCAAAACTGAAGTTTTGATTTTCAGGAAATTTAATACCGAAGTTTCTTTCTACATTGAGGTCAAAAATAAGGTTTGGTTTTTAAGTGAAGTTAAAACTTAAGTTTTGTTATTAACAAAAATCAAAACCCAAGTCTTGATCTTTAGGGAAATCAAAACTCAAATTTTGTTCTTCAGTGAAGTCAAAACTCAACTTTTGTTCTTTAGGAAAGTGAAAATTAAAGTTTTGATCTTTAGGAAATTTAAAACTAAAGTTTCGTTCTTCAGTTAAGTCAAAACTCAAGTTTGGTTTTTCAGTGAAGTTGAAACTTAAGTTTTGTTATTCACAAAAATCAAAACCCATGTCTTGATCTTCAAGGAAATCAAAACTCAAGTTTTGGTCTTTAGTGAAGTCAAAACTCAACTTTTGTTCTTTAGGAAAGTCAAAATTAATGTTTTGATCTTGAGGAAATTTAAAACTGAAGTTTCGTTCTTCAGTAAAGTCAAAACTCAAGTTTGGTTTTTCAGTGAAGTTGAAACTCAAGTTTTGTTCTTCACAAAATTCAAAACATAGTTCTTAATCTTCAGGGAAATCAAAACTCAAGCTTTGTTCTTCAGTGATGTCAAAACTCAACTTTTGTTCTTTAGGAATGTCAAAACTGAAGTTTTGATCTTCAGGAAATTTAAAACAGGAGTTTCTTTCTTCACTGAAGTCAAAACTCAAGTTTGTTTTTTCAGTGAAGTTAAAACTTAAATTTTGTTATTCACAAAAAAACAAAACCCAAGTCTTCATCTTCCGGGAAATCAAAACTCAAGTTTTGTTCTTCAGTGAAATCAAAACTCAACTTTTGTTCTTTAGGAAAGTCAAAATTAAAGTCTTGATCTTCAGGAAATTTAAAACTGAAGTTTCGATCTTCATTGGAGTCAAAACTCAAGTTTGGTTTTTCAGTGAAGTTAAAACTTAAGTTTTGTTATTGACAAAAATCAAAACCCAAGTCTTGATCTTCCGGGAAATCAAAACTCAAGGTTTGTTCTTCAGTGAAGTCAAAACTCAACTTTTGTTCTTTAGGAAAGTCAAAATTAAAGTTTTGATCTTCAGGAAATTTAAAACTGAAGTTTCGTTCTTCAGTAAGGTCAAAACTCAAGTTTGGTTTTTCAGTGAAGTTGAAACTAAAGTTTTGTTCTTCACAAAATTCAAAACTTAGGTCTTGATCTTCAGGGAAATCAAAACTCAAGTTTAGTTTTTCAGTTAAGTTAAAACTCAAGTTCTGTTCTTCAGAAAAGTCAAAACTTAAGTCTTGTTTTTCAGGGAAATCAAAACTCAAATTTTGTTTTTCAGTGAAGTCAAAACTCAACTTTTGTTCTTTAGGAAAGTCAGAACTGAAGTTTTGATTTTCAGGAAATTTAATACCGAAGTTTTGTTCTTCATTGAGGTCAAAAATAAGGTTTGGTTTTTAAGTGAAGTTGAAACTTAAGTTTTGTTATTAACAAAAATCATAACCCAAGTCTTGATCTTTAGGGAAATCAAAACTCAAGTTTTGTTCTTCATTGAAGTCAAAACTCAACTTTTGTTCTTTAGGAAAGTGAAAATTAAAGTTTTGATCTTTAGGAAATTTAAAACTGAAGTTTCGTTCTTCAGTGAAGTCAAAACTCAAGTTTGGTTTTTCAGTGAAGTTGAAACTTAAGTTTTATTATTCACAAAAATCAAAACCCATGTCTTGATCTTCAAGGAAATCAAAACTCAAGTTTTGCTCTTTAGTGAAGTCAAAACTCAACTTTTTTCTTTAGGAAAGTCAAAATTAAAGTTTTGATCTTCAGGAAATCTAAAACTGAAGTTTCGTTCTTCAGTGAAGTCAAAACTCAAGTTTGGTTTTTCAGTGAAGTTAAAACTAAAGTTTTGTTATTCACAAAAAACCAAACACATGTCTCGATCTTCAGGGAAATCAAAACTCAAGTTTTGTTCTTCAGTGAAGTCAAAACTCAACTTTTGTTCTTTAGGAAAGTCAAAATTAATGTTTTGATCTCCAGGAAATTTAAAACTGAAGTTTCGTTCTTCAGTAAAGTCAAAACTCAAGTTTGGTTTTTCAGTGAAGTTGAAACTCAAGTTTTGTTCTTCACAAAATTCAAAACATAGTTCTTAATCTTCAGGGAAATCAAAACTCAAGCTTTGTTCTTCAGTGAAGTCAAAACTCAACTCTTGTTCTTTAGGAATGTCAAAACTGAAGTTTTGATCTTCAGGAAATTTAAAACAGGAGTTTCTTTCTTCACTGAAGTCAAAACTCAAGTTTGGTTTTTCAGTGAAGTTAAAACTTAAGTTTTGTTATTTACAAAAAAAAACCCAAGTCTTGATCTTCCGGGAAATCAAAACTCAAGTTTTGTTCTTCAGTGAAATCAAAACTCAACTTTTGTTCTTTAGGAAAGTCAAAATTAAAGTTTTGATCTTCAAGAAATTTAAAACTGAAGTTTCGTTCTTCATAGGAGTCAAAACTCAAGTTTAGTTTTTCAGTGAAGTTAAAACTTAAGTTTTGTTATTGACAAAAATCAAAACCCAAGTCTTCATCTTCCGGGAAATCAAAACTCAAGTTTTGTTCTTCAGTGAAATCAAAACTCAACTTTTCTTCTTTAGGAAAGTCAAAATTAAAGTTTTGATCTTCAGGAAGTTTAAAACTGAAGTTTCGTTCTTCAGTGAAGTCAAAACTCAAGTTTGGTTTTTCAGTGAAGTTGAAACTCAAGTTTTGTTCTTCACAAAATTCAAAACTTAGGTCTTGATCTTCAGGGAAATCAAAACTCAATCTTTGTTTTTCAGTGAAGTCAAAACTCAACTTTTGTTCTTTAGGAAAGTCAAAACTGAAGTTTTGATCTTCATGAAATTTAAAACTGGAGTTTCTTTCTTCACTGAAGTCAAAACTAAAGTTTTGTTTTTCAGTGAAGTTTAAACTCAAGTTTGTTCTTCACAAAATTCAAAACTTAGGTCTTGATCTTCAGGGAAATTAAAACTCAAGTTTTGTTTTTAAGTGAAGTCAAAACTCAACTTTTGTTCTTTGGGAAAGTAAAAACTAAAGTTTTGATCTTTAGGAAATTCAAAACTGAAGTTTCTCTCTTCAG
Source organism: Macrobrachium rosenbergii (assembly GCA_039081455.1). NCBI lineage: Eukaryota > Metazoa > Arthropoda > Malacostraca > Decapoda > Palaemonidae > Macrobrachium > Macrobrachium rosenbergii. The sequence goes on from JANJGK010000393.1 coordinate 362,514, forward strand.
TGAAGTCAAAACTCAACTTTAGTTTTTCAGTGAAGTTAAAACTCAAGTTCTGTTCTTCAGAAAAGTCAAAACTTAAGTCTTGTTTTTCAGGGAAATCAAAACTCAAATTTTGTTTTTCAGTGAATGCAAAACTCAACTTTTGTTCTTTAGGAAAGTCAAAACTGAAGTTTTGATTTTGAGGAAATTTAATACCAAAGTTTCGTTCTTCATTGAGGTCAAAAATAAGGTTTGGTTTTTCAGTGAAGTTAAAACTTAAGTTTTGTTATTCACAAAAATCAAAACCCAAGTCTTGATCTTTAGGGAAATCAAAACTCAAGTTTTATTCTTCAGTGAAGTCAAAACTCAACTTTTGTTCATTCGGAAAGTCAAAATTAAAGTTTTGATCTTCAGGAAATTTAAATCTGAAGTTTCGTTCTTCAGTGAAGTCAAAACTCAAGTTTGGTTTTTCAGTGAAGTTAAAACTGAAGTTTAGTTATTAACAAAAAAACAAAACCCATGTCTTGATCTTCAGGGAAATCAAAAATCAAGGTTTGTTCTTCAGTGAAGTCAAAAATCAACTTTTGTTCTTTAGGAAAGTCAAAATTAAAGTTTTGATCTTCAGGAAATTGAAAACTGAGGTTTTGTTCTTCATTGAATTCAAAACTGATGTTTGGATTTTCAGTGAAGTTGAAACTCAAGTTTTGTTCTTCACAAAATTCAAAACTTAGGTCTTGATCTTCAGGGAAATCAAAACTCAAGTTTAGTTTTTCAGTTAAGTTAAAACTCAAGTTCTGTTCTTCAGAAAAGTCAAAACTTAAGTCTTCTTTGTCAGTGAAATCAAAACTCAAATTTTGTTTTTCAGTGAAGTCAAAACTCAACTTTTGTTCTTTAGGAAATTCAAAACTGAAGTTTTGATTTTCAGGAAATTTAATACCGAAGTTTTGTTCTTCATTGAGGTCAAAAATAAGCTTTGGTTTTTAAGTGAAGTTAAAACTTAAGTTTTGTTATTAACAAAAATCAAAACCCAAGTCTTGATCTTTAGGGAAATCAAAACTCAAGTTTTGTTCTTCAGTGAAGTCAAAACTCAACTTTTGTTCTTTAGGAAAGTGAAAATTAAAGTTTTGATCTTTAGGAAATTTAAAACTGGTGTTTCTTTCTTCACTGAAGTCAAAACTAAAGTTTGGTTTTTCAGTGAAGTTGAAACTCAAGTTTTGTTCTTCACAAAATTCAAAACTTAGGTCTTGATCTTCAGGGAAATTAAAACTCAAGTTTTGTTTTTAAGTGAAGTCAAAACTCAACTTTTGTTCTTTGGGAAAGTCAAAACTAAAGTTTTGATCTTTAGGAAATTCAAAACTGAAGTTTCTCTCTTCAGTGAAGCCAAAACTCAAGTTTAGTTTTTCAGTGAAGTTAAAACTCAAGTTCTGTTCTTCAGAAAAGTCAAAATTTAAGTCTTGTTTTTCAGGGAAATCAAAACTCAAATTTTGTTTTTCAGTGAATGCAAAACTCAACTTTTGTTCTTTAGGAAAGTCAAAACTGAAGTTTTGATTTTGAGGAAATTTAATACCAAAGTTTCGTTCTTCATTGAGGTCAAAAATAAGGTTTGGTTTTTAACTGAAGTTAAAACTTAAGTTTTGTTATTCACAAAAATCAAAACCCAAGTCTTGATCTTTAGGGAAATCAAAACTCAAGTTTTATTCTTCAGTGAAGTCAAAACTCAACTTTTGTTCATTCGGAAAGTCAAAAGTAAAGTTTTGATCTTCAGGAAATTTAAATCTGAAGTTTCGTTCTTCAGTGAAGTCAAAACTCAAGTTTGGTTTTTCAGTGAAGTTAAAACTGAAGTTTAGTTATTAACAAAAAAACAAAACCCATGTCTTGATCTTCAGGGAAATCAAAAATCAAGGTTTGTTCTTCAGTGAAGTCAAAAATCAACTTTTGTTCTTTAGGAAAGTCAAAATTAAAGTTTTGATCTTCAGGAAATTGAAAACTGAGGTTTTGTTCTTCATTGAATTCAAAACTGATGTTTAGATTTTCAGTGAAGTTGAAACTCAAGTTTTGTTCTTCACAAAATTCAAAACTTTGGTCTTGATCTTCAGGGAAATCAAACTCAAGTTTAGTTTTTCAGTGAAGTTAAAACTCAAGTTCTGTTCTTCAGAAAAGTCAAAACTTAAGTCTTGTTTTTCAGGGAAATCAAAACTCAAATTTTGTTTTTCAGTGAAGTCAAAACTGAACTTTTGTTCTGTAGGAAAGTCAAAACTGAAGTTTTGATTTTCAAGAAAATTTAATACCGAAGTTTTGTTCTTCATTGAGGTCAAAAATAAGGTTTGGTTTTTAAGTGAAGTTAAAACTTAAGTTTTGTTATTAACAAAAATCAAAACCCAAGTCTTGATCTTTAGGGAAATCAAAACTCAAGTTTTCTTCTTCAGTGAAGTCAAAACTCAAGTTTGGTTCTTTTGGAAAGTGAAAATTAAAGTTTTGATCTTTAGGAAATTTAAAACTAAAGTTTCGTTCTTCAGTGAAGTCAAAACTCAAGTTTGGTTTTTCAGTGAAGTTAAAACTAAAACATGTCTCGATATTCAGGGAAATCAAAACTCAAGTTTTGTTCTTCAGTGAAGTCAAAACTCAACTTTTGTTCTTTAGGAAAGTCAAAATTAATGTTTTGATCTTGAGGAAATTGAAAACTGAGGTTTTGTTCTTCATTGAATTCAAAACTGATGTCTGGATTTTCAGTGAAGTTGAAACTCAAGTTTTGTTCTTCACAAAATTCAAAACTTTGGTCTTGATCTTCAGGGAAATCAAAACTCAAGTTTAGTTTTTCAGCTAAGTTAAAACTCAAGTTCTGTTCTTCAGAAAAGTCAAAACTTAAGTCTTGTTTTTCACGGAAATCAACACTCAAATTTTGTTTTTCAGTGAAGTCAAAACTGAACTTTTGTTCTGTAGGAAAGTCAAAACTGAAGTTTTGATTTTCAGGAAATTTAATACCGAAGTTTTGTTCTTCATTGAGGTCAAAAATAAGGTTTGGTTTTTAAGTGAAGTTAAAACTTAAGTTTTGTTATTAACAAAAATCAAAACCCAAGTCTTGATCTTTAGGGAAATCAAAACTCAAGTTTTGTTCTTCAGTGAAGTCAAAACTCAACTTTTGTTCTTTAGGAAAGTGAAAATTAAAGTTTTGATCTTTAGGAAATTTAAAACTGGAGTTTCTTTCTTCACTGAAGTCAAAACTAAAGTTTGGTTTTTCAGTGAAGTTGAAACTCAAGTTTTGTTCTTCACAAAATTCAAAACTTAGGTCTTGATCTTCAGGGAAATTAAAACTCAATTTTTGTTTTTAAGTGAAGTCAAAACTCAACTTTTGTTCTTTGGGAAAGTCAAAACTAAAGTTTTGATCTTTAGGAAATTCAAAACTGAAGTTTCTCTCTTCAGTGAAGCCAAAACTCAAGTTTAGTTTTTCAGTGAAGTTAAAACTCAAGTTCTGTTCTTCAGAAAAGTCAAAATTTAAGTCTTGTTTTTCAGGGAAATCAAAACTCAAATTTTGTTTTTCAGTGAATGCAAAACTCAACTTTTGTTCTTTAGGAAAGTCAAAACTGAAGTTTTGATTTTCAGGAAATTTAATACCAAAGTTTCGTTCTTCATTGAGGTCAAAAATAAGGTTTGGTTTTTAACTGAAGTTAAAACTTAAGTTTTGTTATTCACAAAAATCAAAACCCAAGTCTTGATCTTTAGGGAAATCAAAACTCAAGTTTTATTCTTCAGTGACGTCAAAACTCAACTTTTGTTCATTTGGAAAGTCAAAATTAAAGTTTTGATCTTCAGGATATTTAAATCTGAAGTTTCGTTCTTCAGTGAAGTCAAAACTCAAGTTTGGTTTTTCAGTGAAGTTAAAACTGAAGTTTTGTTATTAACAAATAAAAAACCCATGTCTTGATCTTCAGGGAAATCAAAAATCAAGTTTTGTTCTTCAGTGAAATCAAAACTCAACTTTTGTTCTTTCGGAAAGTCAAAATTAAAGTTTTGATCTTCGGGAAATTTAAATCTGAATTTTCGTTCTTCAGTGAAGTCAAAACTCAAGTTTGGTTTTTCAGTGAAGTTAAAACTGAAGTTTTGTTATTCACAAAAAAACAAAACCCATGTCTTGATCTTCAGGGAAATTAAAAATCAAGGTTTGTTCTTCAGTGAAGTCAAAACTCAACTTTTGTTCTTTAGGAAAGTCAAAATTAAAGTTTTGATCTTCAGGAAATTTAAAACTGTGATTTTGTTTTTCATTGAATTCAAAACTAATGTTTGGATTTTCAGTGAAGTTGAAACTCAAGTTTTGTTCTTCACAAAATTCAAAACTTAGGTCTTGATCTTCAGGGAAATCAAAACTCAAGTTTAGTTTTTCAGTTAAGTTAAAACTCAAGTTCTGTTCTTCAGAAAAGTCAAAACTTAAGTCTTGTTTTTCAGGGAAATCAAAACCTAAATTTTGTTTTTCAGTGAAGTCAAAACTGAACTTTTGTTCTTTAGGAAAGTCAAAACTGAAGTTTTGATTTTCAGGAAATTTAATACCGAAGTTTCTTTCTACATTGAGGTCAAAAATAAGGTTTGGTTTTTAAGTGAAGTTAAAACTTAAGTTTTGTTATTAACAAAAATCAAAACCCAAGTCTTGATCTTTAGGGAAATCAAAACTCAAATTTTGTTCTTCAGTGAAGTCAAAACTCAACTTTTGTTCTTTAGGAAAGTGAAAATTAAAGTTTTGATCTTTAGGAAATTTAAAACTAAAGTTTCGTTCTTCAGTTAAGTCAAAACTCAAGTTTGGTTTTTCAGTGAAGTTGAAACTTAAGTTTTGTTATTCACAAAAATCAAAACCCATGTCTTGATCTTCAAGGAAATCAAAACTCAAGTTTTGGTCTTTAGTGAAGTCAAAACTCAACTTTTGTTCTTTAGGAAAGTCAAAATTAATGTTTTGATCTTGAGGAAATTTAAAACTGAAGTTTCGTTCTTCAGTAAAGTCAAAACTCAAGTTTGGTTTTTCAGTGAAGTTGAAACTCAAGTTTTGTTCTTCACAAAATTCAAAACATAGTTCTTAATCTTCAGGGAAATCAAAACTCAAGCTTTGTTCTTCAGTGATGTCAAAACTCAACTTTTGTTCTTTAGGAATGTCAAAACTGAAGTTTTGATCTTCAGGAAATTTAAAACAGGAGTTTCTTTCTTCACTGAAGTCAAAACTCAAGTTTGTTTTTTCAGTGAAGTTAAAACTTAAATTTTGTTATTCACAAAAAAACAAAACCCAAGTCTTCATCTTCCGGGAAATCAAAACTCAAGTTTTGTTCTTCAGTGAAATCAAAACTCAACTTTTGTTCTTTAGGAAAGTCAAAATTAAAGTCTTGATCTTCAGGAAATTTAAAACTGAAGTTTCGATCTTCATTGGAGTCAAAACTCAAGTTTGGTTTTTCAGTGAAGTTAAAACTTAAGTTTTGTTATTGACAAAAATCAAAACCCAAGTCTTGATCTTCCGGGAAATCAAAACTCAAGGTTTGTTCTTCAGTGAAGTCAAAACTCAACTTTTGTTCTTTAGGAAAGTCAAAATTAAAGTTTTGATCTTCAGGAAATTTAAAACTGAAGTTTCGTTCTTCAGTAAGGTCAAAACTCAAGTTTGGTTTTTCAGTGAAGTTGAAACTAAAGTTTTGTTCTTCACAAAATTCAAAACTTAGGTCTTGATCTTCAGGGAAATCAAAACTCAAGTTTAGTTTTTCAGTTAAGTTAAAACTCAAGTTCTGTTCTTCAGAAAAGTCAAAACTTAAGTCTTGTTTTTCAGGGAAATCAAAACTCAAATTTTGTTTTTCAGTGAAGTCAAAACTCAACTTTTGTTCTTTAGGAAAGTCAGAACTGAAGTTTTGATTTTCAGGAAATTTAATACCGAAGTTTTGTTCTTCATTGAGGTCAAAAATAAGGTTTGGTTTTTAAGTGAAGTTGAAACTTAAGTTTTGTTATTAACAAAAATCATAACCCAAGTCTTGATCTTTAGGGAAATCAAAACTCAAGTTTTGTTCTTCATTGAAGTCAAAACTCAACTTTTGTTCTTTAGGAAAGTGAAAATTAAAGTTTTGATCTTTAGGAAATTTAAAACTGAAGTTTCGTTCTTCAGTGAAGTCAAAACTCAAGTTTGGTTTTTCAGTGAAGTTGAAACTTAAGTTTTATTATTCACAAAAATCAAAACCCATGTCTTGATCTTCAAGGAAATCAAAACTCAAGTTTTGCTCTTTAGTGAAGTCAAAACTCAACTTTTTTCTTTAGGAAAGTCAAAATTAAAGTTTTGATCTTCAGGAAATCTAAAACTGAAGTTTCGTTCTTCAGTGAAGTCAAAACTCAAGTTTGGTTTTTCAGTGAAGTTAAAACTAAAGTTTTGTTATTCACAAAAAACCAAACACATGTCTCGATCTTCAGGGAAATCAAAACTCAAGTTTTGTTCTTCAGTGAAGTCAAAACTCAACTTTTGTTCTTTAGGAAAGTCAAAATTAATGTTTTGATCTCCAGGAAATTTAAAACTGAAGTTTCGTTCTTCAGTAAAGTCAAAACTCAAGTTTGGTTTTTCAGTGAAGTTGAAACTCAAGTTTTGTTCTTCACAAAATTCAAAACATAGTTCTTAATCTTCAGGGAAATCAAAACTCAAGCTTTGTTCTTCAGTGAAGTCAAAACTCAACTCTTGTTCTTTAGGAATGTCAAAACTGAAGTTTTGATCTTCAGGAAATTTAAAACAGGAGTTTCTTTCTTCACTGAAGTCAAAACTCAAGTTTGGTTTTTCAGTGAAGTTAAAACTTAAGTTTTGTTATTTACAAAAAAAAACCCAAGTCTTGATCTTCCGGGAAATCAAAACTCAAGTTTTGTTCTTCAGTGAAATCAAAACTCAACTTTTGTTCTTTAGGAAAGTCAAAATTAAAGTTTTGATCTTCAAGAAATTTAAAACTGAAGTTTCGTTCTTCATAGGAGTCAAAACTCAAGTTTAGTTTTTCAGTGAAGTTAAAACTTAAGTTTTGTTATTGACAAAAATCAAAACCCAAGTCTTCATCTTCCGGGAAATCAAAACTCAAGTTTTGTTCTTCAGTGAAATCAAAACTCAACTTTTCTTCTTTAGGAAAGTCAAAATTAAAGTTTTGATCTTCAGGAAGTTTAAAACTGAAGTTTCGTTCTTCAGTGAAGTCAAAACTCAAGTTTGGTTTTTCAGTGAAGTTGAAACTCAAGTTTTGTTCTTCACAAAATTCAAAACTTAGGTCTTGATCTTCAGGGAAATCAAAACTCAATCTTTGTTTTTCAGTGAAGTCAAAACTCAACTTTTGTTCTTTAGGAAAGTCAAAACTGAAGTTTTGATCTTCATGAAATTTAAAACTGGAGTTTCTTTCTTCACTGAAGTCAAAACTAAAGTTTTGTTTTTCAGTGAAGTTGAAACTCAAGTTTGTTCTTCACAAAATTCAAAACTTAGGTCTTGATCTTCAGGGAAATTAAAACTCAAGTTTTGTTTTTAAGTGAAGTCAAAACTCAACTTTTGTTCTTTGGGAAAGTAAAAACTAAAGTTTTGATCTTTAGGAAATTCAAAACTGAAGTTTCTCTCTTCAGTGAAGTCAAAACTCAACTTTAGTTTTTCAGTGAAGTTAAAACTCAAGTTCTGTTCTTCAGAAAAGTCAAAACTTAAGTCTTGTTTTTCAGGGAAATCAAAACTCAAATTTTGTTTTTCAGTGAATGCAAAACTCAACTTTTGTTCTTTAGGAAAGTCAAAACTGAAGTTTTGATTTTGAGGAAATTTAATACCAAAGTTTCGTTCTTCATTGAGGTCAAAAATAAGGTTTGGTTTTTCAGTGAAGTTAAAACTTAAGTTTTGTTATTCACAAAAATCAAAACCCAAGTCTTGATCTTTAGGGAAATCAAAACTCAAGTTTTATTCTTCAGTGAAGTCAAAACTCAACTTTTGTTCATTCGGAAAGTCAAAATTAAAGTTTTGATCTTCAGGAAATTTAAATCTGAAGTTTCGTTCTTCAGTGAAGTCAAAACTCAAGTTTGGTTTTTCAGTGAAGTTAAAACTGAAGTTTAGTTATTAACAAAAAAACAAAACCCATGTCTTGATCTTCAGGGAAATCAAAAATCAAGGTTTGTTCTTCAGTGAAGTCAAAAATCAACTTTTGTTCTTTAGGAAAGTCAAAATTAAAGTTTTGATCTTCAGGAAATTGAAAACTGAGGTTTTGTTCTTCATTGAATTCAAAACTGATGTTTGGATTTTCAGTGAAGTTGAAACTCAAGTTTTGTTCTTCACAAAATTCAAAACTTAGGTCTTGATCTTCAGGGAAATCAAAACTCAAGTTTAGTTTTTCAGTTAAGTTAAAACTCAAGTTCTGTTCTTCAGAAAAGTCAAAACTTAAGTCTTCTTTGTCAGTGAAATCAAAACTCAAATTTTGTTTTTCAGTGAAGTCAAAACTCAACTTTTGTTCTTTAGGAAATTCAAAACTGAAGTTTTGATTTTCAGGAAATTTAATACCGAAGTTTTGTTCTTCATTGAGGTCAAAAATAAGCTTTGGTTTTTAAGTGAAGTTAAAACTTAAGTTTTGTTATTAACAAAAATCAAAACCCAAGTCTTGATCTTTAGGGAAATCAAAACTCAAGTTTTGTTCTTCAGTGAAGTCAAAACTCAACTTTTGTTCTTTAGGAAAGTGAAAATTAAAGTTTTGATCTTTAGGAAATTTAAAACTGGTGTTTCTTTCTTCACTGAAGTCAAAACTAAAGTTTGGTTTTTCAGTGAAGTTGAAACTCAAGTTTTGTTCTTCACAAAATTCAAAACTTAGGTCTTGATCTTCAGGGAAATTAAAACTCAAGTTTTGTTTTTAAGTGAAGTCAAAACTCAACTTTTGTTCTTTGGGAAAGTCAAAACTAAAGTTTTGATCTTTAGGAAATTCAAAACTGAAGTTTCTCTCTTCAGTGAAGCCAAAACTCAAGTTTAGTTTTTCAGTGAAGTTAAAACTCAAGTTCTGTTCTTCAGAAAAGTCAAAATTTAAGTCTTGTTTTTCAGGGAAATCAAAACTCAAATTTTGTTTTTCAGTGAATGCAAAACTCAACTTTTGTTCTTTAGGAAAGTCAAAACTGAAGTTTTGATTTTGAGGAAATTTAATACCAAAGTTTCGTTCTTCATTGAGGTCAAAAATAAGGTTTGGTTTTTAACTGAAGTTAAAACTTAAGTTTTGTTATTCACAAAAATCAAAACCCAAGTCTTGATCTTTAGGGAAATCAAAACTCAAGTTTTATTCTTCAGTGAAGTCAAAACTCAACTTTTGTTCATTCGGAAAGTCAAAAGTAAAGTTTTGATCTTCAGGAAATTTAAATCTGAAGTTTCGTTCTTCAGTGAAGTCAAAACTCAAGTTTGGTTTTTCAGTGAAGTTAAAACTGAAGTTTAGTTATTAACAAAAAAACAAAACCCATGTCTTGATCTTCAGGGAAATCAAAAATCAAGGTTTGTTCTTCAGTGAAGTCAAAAATCAACTTTTGTTCTTTAGGAAAGTCAAAATTAAAGTTTTGATCTTCAGGAAATTGAAAACTGAGGTTTTGTTCTTCATTGAATTCAAAACTGATGTTTAGATTTTCAGTGAAGTTGAAACTCAAGTTTTGTTCTTCACAAAATTCAAAACTTTGGTCTTGATCTTCAGGGAAATCAAACTCAAGTTTAGTTTTTCAGTGAAGTTAAAACTCAAGTTCTGTTCTTCAGAAAAGTCAAAACTTAAGTCTTGTTTTTCAGGGAAATCAAAACTCAAATTTTGTTTTTCAGTGAAGTCAAAACTGAACTTTTGTTCTGTAGGAAAGTCAAAACTGAAGTTTTGATTTTCAAGAAAATTTAATACCGAAGTTTTGTTCTTCATTGAGGTCAAAAATAAGGTTTGGTTTTTAAGTGAAGTTAAAACTTAAGTTTTGTTATTAACAAAAATCAAAACCCAAGTCTTGATCTTTAGGGAAATCAAAACTCAAGTTTTCTTCTTCAGTGAAGTCAAAACTCAAGTTTGGTTCTTTTGGAAAGTGAAAATTAAAGTTTTGATCTTTAGGAAATTTAAAACTAAAGTTTCGTTCTTCAGTGAAGTCAAAACTCAAGTTTGGTTTTTCAGTGAAGTTAAAACTAAAACATGTCTCGATATTCAGGGAAATCAAAACTCAAGTTTTGTTCTTCAGTGAAGTCAAAACTCAACTTTTGTTCTTTAGGAAAGTCAAAATTAATGTTTTGATCTTGAGGAAATTGAAAACTGAGGTTTTGTTCTTCATTGAATTCAAAACTGATGTCTGGATTTTCAGTGAAGTTGAAACTCAAGTTTTGTTCTTCACAAAATTCAAAACTTTGGTCTTGATCTTCAGGGAAATCAAAACTCAAGTTTAGTTTTTCAGCTAAGTTAAAACTCAAGTTCTGTTCTTCAGAAAAGTCAAAACTTAAGTCTTGTTTTTCACGGAAATCAACACTCAAATTTTGTTTTTCAGTGAAGTCAAAACTGAACTTTTGTTCTGTAGGAAAGTCAAAACTGAAGTTTTGATTTTCAGGAAATTTAATACCGAAGTTTTGTTCTTCATTGAGGTCAAAAATAAGGTTTGGTTTTTAAGTGAAGTTAAAACTTAAGTTTTGTTATTAACAAAAATCAAAACCCAAGTCTTGATCTTTAGGGAAATCAAAACTCAAGTTTTGTTCTTCAGTGAAGTCAAAACTCAACTTTGGTTCTTTTGGAAAGTGAAAATTAAAGTTTTGATCTTTAGGAAATTTAAAACTAAAGTTTCGTTCTTCAGTGAAGTCAAAACTCAAGTTTGGTTTTTCAGTGAAGTTAAAACTAAAGTTTTGTTATTCACAAAACCCGAACACATGTCTCGATATTCAGGGAAATCAAAACTCAAGTTTTGTTCTTCATTGAAGTCAAAACTCAACTTTTGTTCTTTGGGAAAGTCAAAATTAATGTTTTGATCTTGAGGAAATTTAAAACTGAAGTTTCGTTCTTCAGTAAAGTCAAAACTCAAGTTTGGTTTTTCAGTGAAGTTGAAACTCAAGTTTTGTTCTTCACAAAATTCAAAACATAGTTCTTAATCTTCAGGGAAATCAAAACTCAAGCTTTGTTCTTCAGTGAAGTCAAAACTCAACTTTTGTTCTTTAGGAATGTCAAAACTGAAGTTTTGATCTTCAGGAAATTTAAAACTGGAGTTTCTTTCTTCACTGAAGTCAAAACTCAAGTTTGGTTTTTCAGTGAAGTTAAAACTTAAGTTTTGTTATTCACAAAAAACAAAACCCAAGTCTTCATCTTCCGGGAAATCAAAAATCAAGTTTTGTACTTCAGTGAAGTCAAAACTCAACTTTCGTTAATTCTGAAAGTCAAAATTAATGTTTTGATCTTCAGGAAATTTAAAACTGAAGTTTCGTTCTTCAGTAAAGTCAAAACTCAAGTTTGGTTTTTCAGTGAATTTGAAACTCAAGTTTTGTTCTTCACAAAATTCAAAACATAGTTCTTAATCTTCAGGGAAATCAAAACTAAAGCTTTGTTCTTCAGTGAAGTCAAAACTCAACTTTTGTTCTTTAGGAATGTCAAAACTGAAGTTTTGATCTTCAGGAAATTTAAAACAGGAGTTTCTTTCTTCACTGAAGTCAAAACTCAAGTTTGTTTTTTCAGTGAAGTTAAAACTTAAGTTTTGTTATTCACAAAAAAACAAAACCCAAGTCTTCATCTTCCGGGAAATCAAAACTCAACTTTTGTTCTTCAGTGAAATAAAAACTCAACTTTTGTTCTTTAGGAAAGTCAAAATTAAAGTTTTGATCTTCAGGAAATTTAAAACTGAAGTTTCGTTCTTCATTGGAGTCAAAACTCAAGTTTGGTTTTTCAGTTAAGTTAAAACTTAAGTTTTGTTATTGACAAAAATCAAAACCCAAGTCTTGTACTTCCGGGAAATCAAAACTCAAGTTTTGTTCTTCTGTGAAATCAAAACTCAACTTTTGTTCTTTAGGAAAGTCAAAATTAAAGTTTTGATCTTCAGGAAATTGAAAACTGAAGTTTCGTTCTTCATTGGAGTCAAAACTCAAGTTTGGTTTTTCAGTGAAGTTAAAACTTAAGTTTTGTTATTGACAAAAATCAAAACCCAAGTCTTGATCTTCCGGGAAATCAAAACTCAAGTTTTGTTCTTCAGTGAAGTCAAAACTCAACTTTTGTTCTTTAGGAAAGTCAAAATTAAAGTTTTGATCTTCAGGAAATTTAAAACTGAAGTTTCGTTCTTCGGTGAAGTCAAAACTCAAGTTTGGTTTTTCAGTGAAGTTGAAACTCAAGTTTTGTTCTTCACAAAATTTAAAACTTAGGTCTTGATCTTCAGGGAAATCAAAACTCAATCTTTGTTTTTCAGTGAAGTCAAAACTCAACTTTTGTTCTTTAAGAAAGTCAAAACTGAAGTTTTGATCTTCATGAAATTTAAAACTGGAGTTTCTTTCTTCACTGAAGTCAAAACTAAAGTTTGGTTTTTCAGTGAAGTTGAAACTCAAGTTTTGTTCTTCAACAAATTCAAAACTTAGGTCTTCATCTTCAGGGAAATTAAAACTCAAGTTTCGTTTTTAAGTGAAGTCAAAACTCAACTTTTGTTCTTTGGGAAAGTCAAAACTAAAGTTTTGATCTTCAGGAAATTCAAAACTGAAGTTTCTCTCTTCAGTGAAGTCAAAACTCAAGTTTAGTTTTTCAGTGAAGTTAAAACTCAAGTTCTGTTCTTCAGAAAAGTCAAAACTCAAATTTTGTTTTTCAGTGAATGCAAAACTCAACTTTTTTCTTTAGGAAAGTCAAAACTGAAGTTTTGATTTTGAGGAAATTTAAAACCAAAGTTTCGTTCTTCATTGAGGTCAAAAATAAGTTTTGGTTTTTAACTGAAGTTAAAACTTAAGTTTTGTTATTCACAAAAATCAAAACCCAAGTCTTGATCTTTAGGGAAATCAAAACTCAAGTTTTATACTTCAGTGAAGTCAAAACTCAACTTTTGTTCATTCGGAAAGTCAAAATTAAAGTTTTGATCTTCAGGATATTTAAATCAGAAGTTTCGTTCTTCAGTGAAGTCAAAACTCAAGTTTGGTTTTTCAGTGAAGTTAAAACTGAAGTTTTGTTATTAACAAAAAAAACAAAACCCATGTCTTGATTTTCAGGGAAATCAAAAATCAAGTTTTTTTCTTTAGTGAAGTCAAAACTCAACTTTTTTTCTTTAGGAAAGTCAAAATTAAAGTTTTGATCTTCAGGAAATTTAAATCTGAGGTTTTGTTCTTCATTGAATTCAAAACTGATGTTTGGATTTTCAGTGAAGTTGAAACTCAAGTTTTGTTCTTCACAAAATTCAAAACTTAGGTCTTGATCTTCAGGGAAATCAAAACTCAAGTTTAGTTTTTCAGTTAAGTTACAACTCAAGTTCTGTTCTTCAGAAAAGTCAAAACTTAAGTCTTGTTTATCAGGGAAATCAAAACTCAAATTTTGTTTTTCAGTGAAGTCAAAACTCAACTTTTGTTCTTTAGGAAAGTCAGAACTGAAATTTTGATTTTCAGGAAATTTAATACAGAAGTTTTGTTCTTCATTGAGGTCAAAAATAAGGTTTGGTTTTTAAGTGAAGTTAAAACATAAGTTTTGTTATTAACAAAAATCAAAACCCAAGTCTTAATCTTTAGAAAAATCAAAACTCAAGTTTTGTTCTTCAGTGAAGTCAAAACTCAACTTTTGTTCTTTAGGAAAGTGAAAATTAAAGTTTTGATCTTTAGGAAATTTAAAACTGAAGTTTCGTTCTTCAGTGAAGTCAAAACTCAAGTTTGGTTTTTCAGTGAAGTTGAAACTTAAGTTTTGTTATTCACAAAAATCAAAACCCATGTCTTGATCTTCAAGGAAATCAAAACTCAAGTTTTGTTCTTTAGTGATGTCAAAACTCAACTTTTTTTTCTTTAGGAAAGTCAAAATTAAAGTTTTGATCTTCAGGAAATCTAAAACTGAAGTTTCGTTCTTCAGTGAAGTCAACACTCAAGTTTGGTTTTTCAGTGAAGTTAAAACTGAAGTTTTGTTATTAACAAAAAAACAAAACCCATGTCTTGATCTTCAGGGAAATAAAAAATCAAGGTTTGTTCTTCAGTGAAGTCAAAAACCAACTTTTGTTCTTTAGGAAAGTCAAAATTAAAGTTTTGATCTTCAGGAAATTGAAAACTGAGGTTTTGTTCTTCATTGAATTTAAAACTGATGTTTGGATTTTCAGTGAAGTTGAAACTCAAGTTTTGTTCTTCACAAAATTCAAAACTTAGGTCTTGATCTTCAGGGAAATCAAAACTCAAGTTTAGTTTTTCAGTTAAGTTAAAACTCAAGTTCTGTTCTTCAGAAAAGTCAAAACTTAAGTCTTCATTGTCAGGGAAATCAAAACTCAAATTTTGTTTTTCAGTGAAGTCAAAACTCAACTTTTGTTCTTTAGGAAATTCAAAACTGAAGTTTTGATTTTCAGGAAATTTAATACCGAAGTTTTGTTCTTCATTGAGGTCAAAAATAAGCTTTGGTTTTTAAGTGAAGTTAAAACTTAAGTTTTGTTATTAACAAAAATCAAAACCCAAGTCTTGATCTTTAGGGAAATCAAAACTCAAGTTTTGTTCTTCAGTGAAGTCAAAACTCAACTTTTGTTCTTTTGGAAAGTGAAAATTAAAGTTTTGATCTTTAGGAAATTTAAAACTGAAGTTTCGTTCTTCAGTGGAGTCAAAACTCAAGTTTGGTTTTTCAGTGAAGTTGAAACTCAAGTTTTGTTCTTCACAAAATTCAAAACTTAGGTCTTGATCTTCAGGGAAATCAAAACTCAATCTTTCTTTTTCAGTGAAGTCAAAACTCAACTTTTGTTCATTAGGAAAGTCAAAACTGAAGTTTTGATCTTCATGAAATTTAAAACTGGAGTTTCTTTCTTCACTGAAGTCAAAACTAAAGTTTGGTTTTTCAGTGAAGTTGAAACTCAAGTTTTGTTCTTCACAAAATTCAGAACTTAGGTCTTGATCTTCAGTGAAATTAAAACTCAAGTTTTGTTTTTAAGTGAAGTCAAAACTCAACTTTTGTTCTTTGGGAAAGTCAAAACTAAAGTTTTGATCTTTAGGAAATTCAAAACTGAAGTTTCTCTCTTCAGTGAAGTCAAAACTCAAGTTTAGTTTTTCAGTGAAGTTAAAACTCAAGTTCTGTTCTTCAGAAAAGTCAAAATTTAAGTCTTGTTTTTCAGGGATATCAAAACTCAAATTTTGTTTTTCAGTGAATGCAAAACTCAACTTTTGTTCTTTAGGAAAGTCAAAACTGAAGTTTTGATTTTGAGGAAATTTAATACCAAAGTTTCGTTCTTCATTGAGGTAAAAAATAAGGTTTGGTTTTTAACTGAAGTTAAAACCTAAGTTTTGTTATTCACAAAAATCAAAACCCAAGTCTTGATCTTTAGGGAAATCAAAACTCAAGTTTTATTCTTCAGTGAAGTCAAAACTCAACTTTTGTTCATTCGGAAAGTCAAAATTAAAGTTTTCATCTTCAGGAAATTTAAATCTGAAGTTTCGTTCTTCAGTGAAGTCAAAACTCAAGTTTGGTTTTTCAGTGAAGTTAAAACTGAAGTTTTGTTATTAACAAAAAAAACAAAACCCATGTCTTGATCTTCAGGGAAATAAAAAATCAAGGTTTCTTCTTCAGTGAAGTCAAAACTCAACTTTTGTTCTTTAGGAAAGTCAAAATTAAAGTTTTGATCTTCAGGAAATTGAAAACTGAGGTTTTGTTCTTCATTGAATTCAAAACTGATGTTTGGATTTTCAGTGAAGTTGAAACTCAAGTTTTGTTCTTCACAAAATTCAAAACTTTGGTCTTGATCTTCAGGGAAATCAAAACTCAAGTTCAGTTTTTCAGTTAAGTTAAAACTCAAGTTCTGTTCTTCAGAAAAGTCAAAACTTAAGTCTTGTTTTTCAAGGAAATCAACACTCAAATTTTGTTTTTCAGTGAAGTCAAAACTGAACTTTTGTTCTGTAGGAAAGTCAAAACTGAAGTTTTGATTTTCAGGAAATTTAATACCGAAGTTTTGTTCTTCATTGAGGTCAAAAATAAGGTTTGGTTTTTAAGTGAAGTTAAAACTTAAGTTTTGTTATTAACAAAAATCAAAACCCAAGTCTTGATCTTTAGGGAAATCAAAACTCAAGTTTTGTTCTTCAGTGAAGTCAAAACTCAACTTTGGTTCTTTTGGAAAGTGAAAATTAAAGTTTTGATCTTTAGGAAATTTAAAACTAAAGTTTCGTTCTTCAGTGAAGTCAAAACTCAAGTTTGGTTTTTCAGTGAAGTTAAAACTAAAGTTTTGTTATTCACAAAACCCAAAGACATGTCTCGATATTCAGGGAAATCAAAACTCAAGTTTTGTTCTTCAGTGAAGTCAAAACTCAACTTTTGTTCTTTAGGAAAGTCAAAATTAATGTTTTGATCTTGAGGAAATTGAAAACTGAGGTTTTGTTCTTCATTGAATTCAAAACTGATGTTTGGATTTTCAGTGAAGTTGAAACTCAAGTTTTGTTCTTCACAAAATTCAAAACTTTGGTCTTGATCTTCAGGGAAATCAAAACTCAAGTTTAGTTTTTCAGCTAAGTTAAAACTCAAGTTCTGTTCTTCAGAAAAGTCAAAACTTAAGTCTTGTTTTTCAGGGAAATCAACACTCAAATTTTGTTTTTCAGTGAAGTCAAAACTGAACTTTTGTTCTGTTGGAAAGTCAAAACTGAAGTTTTGATTTTCAGGAAATTTAATACCGAAGTTTTGTTCTTCATTGAGGTCAAAAATAAGGTTTGGTTTTTAAGTGAAGTTAAAACTTAAGTTTTGTTATTAACAAAAATCAAAACCCAAGTCTTGATCTTTAGGGAAATCAAAACTCAAGTTTTCTTCTTCAGTGAAGTCAAAACTCAACTTTGGTTCTTTTGGAAAGTGAAAATTAAAGTTTTGATCTTTAGGAAATTAAAAACTAAAGTTTCGTTCTTCAGTGAAGTCAAAACTCAAGTTTGGTTTTTCAGTGAAGTTAAAACTAAAGTTTTGTTATTCACAAAACCCAAACACATGTCTCGATATTCAGGGAAATCAAAACTCAAGTTTTGTTCTTCAGTGAAGTCAAAACTCAACTTTTGTTCTTTAGGAAAGTCAAAATTAATGTTTTGATCTTGAGGAAATTTAAAACTGAAGTTTCGTTCTTCAGTAAAGTCAAAACTCAAGTTTGGTTTTTCAGTGAAGTTGAAACTCAAGTTTTGTTCTTCACAAAATTCAAAACATAGTTCTTAATCTTCAGGGAAATCAAAACTCAAGCTTTGTTCTTCAGTGAAGTCAAAACTCAACTTTTTTTCTTTAGGAATGTCAAAACTGAAGTTTTGATCTTCAGGAAATTTAAAACTGGAGTTTCTTTCTTCACTGAAGTCAAAACTCAAGTTTGGTTTTTCAGTGAAGTTAAAACTTAAGTTTTGTTATTCACAAAAAACAAAACCCAAGTCTTCATCTTCCGGGAAATAAAAAATCAAGTTTTGTACTTCAGTGAAGTCAAAACTCAACTTTTGTTAATGCTGAAAGTCAAAATTAATGTTTTGATCTTCAGGAAATTTAAAACTGAAGTTTCGTTCTTCAGTAAAGTGAAAACTCAAGTTTGGTTTTTCAGTGAAGTTGAAACTCAAGTTTTGTTCTTCACAAAATTCAAAACATAGTTCTTAATCTTCAGGGAAATCAAAACTATAGCTTTGTTCTTCAGTGAAGTCAAAACTCAACTTTTGTTCTTTAGTAATGTCAAAACTGAAGTTTTGATCTTCAGTAAATTTAAAACTGGAGTTTCTTTCTTCACTAAAGTCAAAACTCAAGTTTGGTTTTTCAGTGAAGTTAAAACTTAAGTTTTGTTATTCAAAAAAAAAACAAAACCCAAGTCTTCATCTTCCGGGAAATCAAAACTCAACTTTTGTTCTTCAGTGAAATAAAAACTCAACTTTTGTTCTTTAGGAAAGTCAAAATTAAAGTTTTGATCTTCAGGAAATTTAAAACTGAAGTTTCGTTCTTCATTGGAGTCAAAACTCAAGTTTGGTTTTTCAGTGAAGTTAAAACTTAAGTTTTGTTATTGACAAAAATCAAAACCCAAGTCTTGATCTTCCGGGAAATCAAAACTCAAGTTTTGTTCTTCTGTGAAATCAAAACTCAACTTTTGTTCTTTAGGAAAGTCAAAATTAAAGTTTTGATCTTCAGGAAATTGAAAACTGAAGTTTCGTTCTTCATTGGAGTCAAAACTCAAGTTTGGTTTTTCAGTGAAGTTAAAACTTAAGTTTTGTTATTGACAAAAATCAAAACCCAAGTCTTGATCTTCCGGGAAATCAAAACTCAAGTTTTGTTCTTCAGTGAAGTCAAAACTCAACTTTTGTTCTTTAGGAAAGTCAAAATTAAAGTTTTGATCTTCAGGAAATTTAAAACTGAAGTTTCGTTCTTCAGTGAAGTCAAAACTCAAGTTTGGTTTTTCAGTGAAGTTGAAACTCAAGTTTTGTTCTTCACAAAATTTAAAACTTAGGTCTTGATCTTCAGGGAAATCAAAACCCAATCTTTGTTTTTCAGTGAAGTCAAAACTCAACTTTTGTTCTTTAGGAAAGTCAAAACTGAAGTTTTGATCTTCATGAAATTTAAAACTGGAGTTTCTTTCTTCACTGAAGTCAAAACTAAAGTTTGGTTTTTCAGTGAAGTTGAAACTCAAGTTTTGTTCTTCAAAAAATTCAAAACTTAGGTCTTGATCTTCAGGGAAATTAAAACTTAAGTTTTGTTTTTAAGTGAAGTCAAAACTCAACTTTTGTTCTTTGGGAAAGTCAAAACTAAAGTTTTGATCTTCAGGAAATTCAAAACTGAAGTTTCTCTCTTCAGTGAAGTCAAAACTCAAGTTTAGTTTTTCAGTGAAGTTAAAACTCAAGTTCTGTTCTTCAGAAAAGTCAAAACTTAAGTCTTGTTTTTCAGGGAAATCAAAACTCAAATTTTGTTTTTCAGTGAATGCAAAACTCAACTTTTGTTCTTTAGGAAAGTCAAAACTGAAGTTTTGATTTTGAGGAAATTTAAAACCAAAGTTTCGTTCTTCATTGAGGTAAAAAATAAGTTTTGGTTTTTAACTGAAGTTAAAACTTAAGTTTTGTTATTCACAAAAATCAAAACCCATGTCTTGATCTTTAGGGAAATCAAAACTCAAGTTTTATACTTCAGTGAAGTCAAAACTCAACTTTTGTTCATTCAGAAAGTCAAAATTAAAGTTTTGATCTTCAGGATATTTAAATCTGAAGTTTCGTTCTTCAGTGAAGTCAAAACTCAAGTTTGGTTTTTCAGTGAAGTTAAAACTGAAGTTTTGTTATTAAAAAAAAAAACCCATGTCTTGATTTTCAGGGAAATAAAAAATCAAGTTTTTTTCTTCAGTGAAGTCAAAACTCAACTTTTGTTCTTTAGGAAAGTCAAAATTAATGTTTTGATCTTCAGGAAATTTAAAACTGAGGTTTTGTTCTTCATTGAATTCAAAACTGATGTTTGGATTTTCAGTGAAGTTGAAACTCAAGTTTTGTTCTTCACAAAATTCAAAACTTAGGTCTTGATCTTCAGGGAAATCAAAACTCAAGTTCAGTTTTTCAGTTAAGTTAAAAATCAAGTTCTGTTCTTCAGAAAAGTCAAAACTTAAGTCTTGTTTATCAGGGAAATCAAAACTCAAATTTTGTTTTTCAGTGAAGTCCAAACTCAACTTTTGTTCTTTAGGAAAGTCAGAACTGAAGTTTTGATTTTCAGGAAATTTAATACAGAAGTTTTGTTCTTCATTGAGGTCAAAAATAAGGTTTGGTTTTTAAGTGAAGTTAAAATTTAAGTTTTGTTATTAACAAAAATCAAAACCCAAGTCTTGATCTTTAGGGAAATCAAAACTCAAGTTTTGTTCTTCAGTGAAGTCAAAACTCAACTTTTGTTCTTTAGGAAAGTGAAAATTAAAGTTTTGATCTTTAGGAAATTTAAAACTGAAGTTTCGTTCTTCAGTGAAGTCAAAACTCAAGTTTGGTTTTTCAGTGAAGTTGAAACTTAAGTTTTGTTATTCACAAAAATCAAAACCCATGTCTTGATCTTCAAGGAAATGAAAACTCAAGTTTTGTTCTTTAGTGAAGTCAAAACTCAACTTTTTTTTCTTTAGGAAAGTCAAAATTAAAGTTTTGATCTTCAGGAAATCTAAAACTGAAGTTTCGTTCTTCAGTGAAGTCAAAACTCAAGTTTGGTTTTTCAGTGAAGGTGAAACTCAAGTTTTGTTCTTCACAAAATTGAAAACTTAGGTCTTGATCTTCAGGGAAATCAAAACTCAATCTTTGTTTTTCAGTGAAGTCAAAACTCAACTTTTGTTCTTTAGGAAAGTCAAAACTGAAGTTTTGATCTTCATGAAATTTAAAACTGGAGTTTCTTTCTTCACTGAAGTCAAAACCAAAGATTGATTTTTCATTGAAGTTGAAACTCAAGTTTTGTACTTCAAAAAATTCAAAACTTAAGTCTTGATCTTCAGGGAAATTAAAACTCAAGTTTTGTTTTTAAGTGAAGTCAAAACTCAACTTTTGTTCTTTGGGAAAGTCAAAACTAAAGTTTTGATCTTTAGGAAATTCAAAACTGAAGTTTCTCTCTTCAGTGAAGTCAAAACTCAAGTTTAGTTTTTCAGTGAAGTTAAAACTCAAGTTCTGTTCTTCAGAAAAGTCAAAACTTAAGTCTTGTTTTTCAGGGAAATCAAAACTCAAATTTTGTTTTTCAGTGAATGCAAAACTCAACTTTTGTTCTTTAGGAAAGTCAAAACTGAAGTTTTGATTTTGAGGAAATTTAATACCGAAGTTTTGTTCTGCATTGAGGTCAAAAATAAGGTTTGGTTTTTAAGTGAAGTTAAAACTTAAGTTTTGTTATTAACAAAAATCAAAACCCAAGTCTTGATCTTTAGGGAAATCAAAACTCAAGTTTTTTTCTTCAGTGAAGTCAAAGCTCAACTTCTGTTCTTTAGGAAAGTGAAAATTAAAGTTTTGATCTTTAGGAAATTTAAAACTAAAGTTTCGTTCTTCAGTTAAGTCAAAACTCAAGTTTGGTTTTTCAGTGAAGTTGAAACTTAAGTTTTGTTATTCACAAAAATCAAAACCCATGTCTTGATCTTCAAGGAAAACAAAACTCAAGTTTTGGTCTTTAGTGAAGTCAAAACTCAACTTTTGTTCTTTAGGAATGTCAAAATTAAAGTTTTGATCTTCAGGAAATCTAAAACAGAAGTTTCGTTCTTCAGTGAAGTCAAAACTCAAGTTTGGTTTTTCAGTGAAGTTAAAACTAAAGTTTTGTTATTCACAAAAAACCAAACACATGTCTCGATCTTCAAGGAAATCAAAACTCAAGTTTTGTTCTTCAGTGAAGTCAAAACTCAACTTTTTTTCTTTAGGAAAGTCAAAATTAATGTTTTGATCTTCAGGAAATTTAAAACTGAAGTTTCGTTCTACAGGAAAGTCAAAACTCAAGTTTGGTTTTTCAGTGAAGTTAAAACTCAAGTTTTGTTCTTCACAAAATTCAAAACATAGTTCTTAATCTTCAGGGAAATCAAAACTCAAGCTTTGTTCTTCAGTGAAGTCAAAACTCAACTTTTGTTCTTTAGGAATGTCAAAACTGAAGTTTTGATCTTCAGGAAATTTAAAACTGGAGTTTCTTTCTTCACTGAAGTCAAAACTCAAGTTTGGTTTTTCAGTGAAGTTAAAACTTAAGTTTTGTTATTCACAAAAAACAAAACCCAAGTCTTCATCTTCCGGGAAATCGAAACTCAAGTTTTGTTCTTCAGTGAAGTCAAAACTCAACTTTTGTTCTTTAGGAAAGTCAAAATTAATGTTTTGATCTTCAGGAAATTTAAAACTGAAGTTTCGTTCTTCAGTAAAGTCAAAACTCAAGTTTGGTTTTTCAGTGAAGTTAAAACTCAAGTTTTGTTCTTCACAAAATTCAAAACATAGTTCTTAATCTTCAGGGAAATCAAAACTCAAGCTTTGTTCTTCAGTGAAGTCAAAACTCAACTTTTGTTCTTTAGGAATGTCAAAACTGAAGTTTTGATCTTCAGGAAATTTAAAACAGGAGTTTCTTTCTTCACTGAAGTCAAAACTCAAGTTTGGTTTTTCAGTGAAGTTAAAACTTAAGTTTTGTTATTCACAAAAAAACAAAACCCAAGTCTTCATCTTCCGGGAAATCAAAACTCAAGGTTTGTTCTTCAGTGAAATCAAAACTCAACTTTTGTTCTTTAGGAAAGTCAAAATTAAAGTTTTGATCTTCAGGAAATTTAAAACTGAAGTTTCGTTCTTCATTGGAGTCAAAACTCAAGTTTGGTTTTTCAGTGAAGTTAAAACTTAAGTTTTGTTACTGACAAAAATCAAAACCCAAGTCTTGATCTTCCGAGAAATCAAAACTCAAGTTTTGTTCTTCAGTGAGGTCAAAACTCAACTTTTGTTCTTTAGGAAAGTCAAAATTAAAGTTTTGATCTTCAGGAAATTTAAAACTGAAGTTTCGTTCTTCAGTGAAGTCAAAACTCAAGTTTGGTTTTTCAGTGAAGTTGAAACTGAAGTTTTGTTCTTCACAAAATTCAAAACTTAGATCTTGATCTTCAGGGAAATCAAAACTCAATCTTTGTTTTTCAGTGAAGTCAAAACTCAACTTTTGTTCTTTAGGAAAGTCAAAACTGAAGTTTTGATCATCATGAAATTTAAAACTGGAGTTTCTTTCTTCACTGAAGTCAAAACTAAAGATTGGTTTTTCAGTGAAGTTGAAACTCAAGTTTTGTTCTTCAAAAAATTCAAAACTTAGGTCTTGATCTTCAGGGAAATTAAAACTCAAGTTTTGTTTTTAAGTGAAGTCAAAACTCAACTTTTGTTCTTTGGGAAAGTCAAAACTAAAGTTTTGATCTTTAGGAAATTCAAAACTGAAGTTTCTCTCTTCAGTGAAGTCAAAACTCAAGTTTAGTTTTTCAGTGAAGTTAAAACTCAAGTTCTGTTCTTAAGAAAAGTCAAAACTTAAGTCTTGTTTTTCAGGGAAATCAAAACTCAAATTTTGTTTTTCAGTGAATGCAAAACTCAACTTTTGTTCTTTAGGAAAGTCAAAACAGAAGTTTTGATTTTGAGGAAATTTAAAACCAAAGTTTCCCTTCTTCATTGAGGTGAAAAATAAGTTTTGGTTTTTAACTGAAGTTAAAACTTAAGTTTTGTTATTCACAAAAATCAAAACCCAAGTCTTCATCTTCCGGGAAATCAAAACTCAAGTTTTATACTTCAGTGAAGTCAAAACTCAACTTTTGTTCATTCGGAAAGTCAAAATTAAAGTTTTGATCTTCAGGATATTTAAATCTGAAGTTTCGTTCTTCAGTGAAGTCAAAACTCAAGTTTGGTTTTTCAGTGAAGTTAAAACTGAAGTTTTGTTATTAACAAATAAAAAACCCATGTCTTGATCTTCAGGGAAATCAAAAATCAAGTTTTGTTCTTCAGTTAAATCAAAACTCAACTTTTGTTCTTTCGGAAAGTCAAAATTAAAGTTTTGATCTTCAGGAAATTTAAATCTGAATTTTCGTTCTTCAGTGAAGTCAAAACTCAAGTTTGGTTTTTCAGTGAAGTTAAAACTGAAGTTTTGTTATTCACAAAAAAACAAAACCCATGTCTTGATCTTCAGGGAAATTAAAAATCAAGGTTTGTTCTTCAGTGAAGTCAAAACTCAACTTTTGTTCTTTAGGAAAGTCAAAATTAAAGTTTTGATCTTCAGGAAATTTAAACTTGCGGTTTTGTTTTTCATTGAATTCAAAACTAATGTTTGGATTTTCAGTGAAGTTGAAACTCAAGATTTGTTCTTCACAAAATTCAAAACTTAGGTCTTGATCTTCAGGGAAATCAAAACTCAAGTTTAGTTTTTCAGTTAAGTTAAAACTCAAGTTCTGTTCTTCAGAAAAGTCAAAACTTAAGTCTTGTTTTTCAGGGAAATCAAAACCTAAATTTTGTTTTTCAGTGAAGTCAAAACTCAACTTTTGTTCTTTAGGAAAGTCAAAACTGAAGTTTTGATTTTCTGGAAATTTAATACCGAAGTTTCGTTCTACATTGAGGTCAAAAATAAGGTTTGGTTTTTAAGTGAAGTGAAAACTTAAGTTTTGTTATTAACAAAAATCAAAACCCAAGTCTTGATCTTTAGGGAAATCAAAACTCAAGTTTTGTTCTTCAGTGAAGTCAAAACTCAACTTTTGTTCTTTAGGAAAGTGAAAATTAAAGTTTTGATCTTTAGGAAATTTAAAACTAAAGTTTCGTTCTTCAGTTAAGTCAAAACTCAAGTTTGGTTTTACAGTGAAGTTAAAACTTAAGTTTTGTTATTCACAAAAATCAAAACCCATGTCTTGATCTTCAAGGAAATCAAAACTCAAGTTTTGGTCTTTAGTGAAGTCAAAACTCAACTTTTGTTCTTTAGGAAAGTCAAAATTAATGTTTTGATCTTGAGGAAATTTAAAACTGAAGTTTCGTTCTTCAGTAAAGTCAAAACTCAAGTTTGGTTTTTCAGTGAAGTTGAAACTCAAGTTTTGTTCTTCACAAAATTCAAAACATAGTTCTTAATCTTCAGGGAAATCAAAACTCAAGCTTTGTTCTTCAGTGAAGTCAAAACTCAACTTTTGTTCTTTAGGAATATCAAAACTGAAGTTTTGATCTTCAGGAAATTTAAAACAGGAGTTTCTTTCTTCACTGAAGTCAAAACTCAAGTTTGGTTTTTCAGTTAAGTTAAAACTTAAGTTTTGTTATTCACAAAAAACAAAACCCAAGTCTTCATCTTCCGGGAAATCAAAACTCAAGTTTTGTTCTTCAGTGAAATCAAAACTCAACTTTTGTTCTTTAGGAAAGTCAAAATTAAAGTCTTGATCTTCAGGAAATTTAAAACTGAAGTTTCGTTCTTCATTGGAGTCAAAACTCAAGTTTGGTTTTTCAGTGAAGTTAAAACTTAAGTTTTGTTATTGACAAAAATCAAAACCCAAGTCTTGATCTTCCGGGAAATCAAAACTCAAGGTTTGTTCTTCAGTGAAGTCAAAACTCAACTTTTGTTCTTTAGGAAAGTCAAAATTAAAGTTTTGATCTTCAGGAAATTTAAAACTGAAGTTTCGTTCTTCAGTAAGGTCAAAACTCAAGTTTGGTTTTTCAGTGAAGTTAAAACTAAAGTTTTGTTATTCACAAAAAACCAAACACATGTCTCGATCTTCAAGGAAATCAAAACTCAAGTTTTGTTCTTCAGTGAAGTCAAAACTCAACTTTTTTTCTTTAGGAAAGTCAAAATTAATGTTTTGATCTTCAGGAAATTTAAAACTGAAGTTTCGTTCTACAGGAAAGTCAAAACTCAAGTTTGGTTTTTCAGTGAAGTTGAAACTCAAGTTTTGTTCTTCACAAAATTCAAAACATAGTTCTTAATCTTCAGGGAAATCAAAACTCAAGCTTTGTTCTTCAGTGAAGTCAAAACTCAACTTTTGTTCTTTAGGAATATCAAAACTGAAGTTTTGATCTTCAGGAAATTTAAAACAGGAGTTTCTTTCTTCACTGAAGTCAAAACTCAAGTTTGGTTTTTCAGTGAAGTTAAAACTTAAGTTTTGTTATTCACAAAAAACAAAACCCAAGTCTTCATCTTCCGGGAAATCAAAACTCAAGTTTTGTTCTTCAGTGAAATCAAAACTCAACTTTTGTTCTTTAGGAAAGTCAAAATTAAAGTTTTGATCTTCAGGAAATTTAAAACTGAAGTTTCGTTCTTCATTGGAGTCAAAACTCAAGTTTGGTTTTTCAGTGAAGTTAAAACTTAAGTTTTGTTATTGACAAAAATCAAAACCCAAGTCTTGATCTTCCGGGAAATCAAAACTCAAGGTTTGTTCTTCAGTGAAATCAAAACTCAACTTTTGTTCTTTAGGAAAGTCAAAATTAAAGTTTTGATCTTCAGGAAATTTAAAACTGAAGTTTCGTTCTTCAGTAAGGTCAAAACTCAAGTTTGGTTTTTCAGTGAAGTTGAAACTGAAGTTTTGTTCTTCACAAAATTCAAAACTTAGGTCTTGATCTTCAGGGAAATCAAAACTCAAGTTTAGTTTTTCAGTTAAGTTAAAACTCAAGTTCTGTTCTTCAGAAAAGTCAAAACTTAAGTCTTGTTTTTCAGGGAAATCAAAACTCAAATTTTGTTTTTCAGTGAAGTCAAAACTCAACTTTTGTTCTTTAGGAAAGTCAGAACTGAAGTTTTGATTTTCAGGAAATTTAATACCGAAGTTTTGTTCTTCATTGAGGTCAAAAATAAGGTTTGGTTTTTAAGTGAAGTTGAAACTTAAGTTTTGTTATTAACAAAAATCAAAACCCAAGTCCTGATCTTTAGGGAAATCAAAACTCAAGTTTTGTTCTTCATTGAAGTCAAAACTCAACTTTTGTTCTTTAGGAAAGTGAAAATTAAAGTTTTGATCTTTAGGAAATTTAAAACTGAAGTTTCGTTCTTCAGTGAAGTCAAAACTCAAGTTTGGTTTTTCAGTGAAGTTGAAACTTAAGTTTTCTTATTCACAAAAATCAAAACCCATGTCTTGATCTTCAAGGAAATCGAAACTCAAGTTTTGTTCTTTAGTGAAGTCAAAACTCAACTTTTTTTCTTTAGGAAAGTCAAAATTAAAGTTTTGATCTTCAGGAAATCTAAAACTGAAGTTTCGTTCTTCAGTAAAGTCAAAACTCAAGTTTGGTTTTTCAGTGAAGTTAAAACTCAAGTTTTGTTATTCACAAAAAACCAAACACATGTCTCGATCTTCAGGGAAATCAAAACTCAAGTTTTGTTCTTCAGTGAAGTCAAAACTCAACTTTTGTTCTTTAGGAAAGTCAAAATTAATGTTTTGATCTTCAGGAAATTTAAAACTGAAGTTTCGTTCTTCAGTAAAGTCAAAACTCAAGTTTGGTTTTTCAGTGAAGTTGAAACTCAAGTTTTGTTCTTCACAAAATTCAAAACATAGTTCTTAATCTTCAGGGAAATCAAAACTCAAGCTTTGTTCTTCAGTGAAGTCAAAACTCAACTTTTGTTCTTTAGGAATGTCAAAACTGAAGTTTTGATCTTCAGGAAATTTAAAACAGGAGTTTCTTTCTTCACTGAAGTCAAAACTCAAGTTTGGTTTTTCAGTGAAGTTAAAACTTAAGTTTTGTTATTTACAAAAAAAAACCCAAGTCTTGATCTTCCAGGAAATCAAAACTCAAGTTTTGTTCTTCAGTGAAATGAAAACTCAACTTTTGTTCTTTAGGAAAGTCAAAATTAAAGTTTTGATCTTCAAGAAATTTAAAACTGAAGTTTCGTTCTTCATAGGTGTCAAAACTCAAGTTTAGTTTTTCAGTGAAGTTAAAACTTAAGTTTTGTTATTGACAAAAATCAAAACCCAAGTCTTCATCTTCCGGGAAATCAAAACTCAAGTTTTGTTCTTCAGTGAAGTCAAAACTCAACTTTTCTTCTTTAGGAAAGTCAAAATTAAAGTTTTGATCTTCAGGAAGTTTAAAACTGAAGTTTCGTTCTTCAGTGAAGTCAAAACTCAAGTTTGGTTTTTCAGTGAAGTTGAAACTCAAGTTTTGTTCTTCACAAAATTCAAAACTTAGGTCTTGATCTTCAGGGAAATCAAAACTCAATCTTTGTTTTTCAGTGAAGTCAAAACTCAACTTTTGTTCTTTAGGAAAGTCAAAACTGAAGTTTTGATCTTCATGAAATTTAAAACTGGAGTTTCTTTCTTCACTGAAGTCAAAACTAAAGTTTGGTTTTTCAGAGAAGTTGAAACTCAAGTTTTGTTCTTCACAAAATTCAAAACTTAGGTCTTGATCTTCAGGGAAATTAAAACTCAAGTTTTGTTTTTAAGTGAAGTCAAAACTCAACTTTTGTTCTTTGGGAAAGTCAAAACTAAAGTTTTGATCTTTAGGAAATTCAAAACTGAAGTTTCTCTCTTCAGTGAAGTCAAAACTCAAGTTTAGTTTTTCAGTGAAGTTAAAACTCAAGTTCTGTTCTTCAGAAAAGTCAAAACTTAAGTCTTGTTTTTCAGGGAAATCAAAACTCAAATTTTGTTTTTCAGTGAATGCAAAACTCAACTTTTGTTCTTTAGGAAAGTCAAAACTGAAGTTTTGATTTTGAGGAAATTTAATACCAAAGTTTCGTTCTTCATTGAGGTCAAAAATAAGGTTAGGTTTTTAAGTGAAGTTAAAACTTAAGTTTTGTTATTCATAAAAATCAAAACCCAAGTCTTGATCTTTAGGGAAGTCAAAACTCAAGTTTTATTCTTCAGTGAAGTCAAAACTCAACTTTTGTTCATTCGGAAAGTCAAAATTAAAGTTTTGATCTTCAGGAAATTTAAATCTGAAGTTTCGTTCTTCAGTGAAGTCAAAACTCAAGTTTGGTTTTTCAGTGAAGTTAAAACTGAAGTTTTGTTATTAACGAAAAAACTAAACCCATGTCTTGATCTTCAGGGAAATCAAAAATCAAGGTTTGTTCTTCAGTGAAGTCAAAAATCAACTTTTGTTCTTTAGGAAAGTCAAAATTAAAGTTTTGATCTTCAGGAAATTGAAAACTGAGGTTTTGTTCTTCATTGAATTCAAAACTGATGTTTGGATTTTCAGTGAAGTTGAAACTCAAGTTTTGTTCTTCACAAAATTCAAAACTTAGGTCTTGATCTTCAGGGAAATCAAAACTCAAGTTTAGTTTTTCAGTTAAGTTAAAACTCAAGTTCTGTTCTTCAGAAAAGTCGAAACTTAAGTCTTCATTGTCAGGGAAATCAAAACTCAAATTTTGTTTTTCAGTGAAGTCAAAACTCAACTTTTGTTCTTTAGGAAATTCAAAAATGAAGTTTTGATTTTCAGGAAATTTAATACCGAAGTTTTGTTCTTCATTGAGGTCAAAAATAAGCTTTGGTTTTTAAGTGAAGGTAAAACTTAAGTTTTGTTATTAACAAAAATCAAAACCCAAGTCTTGATCTTTAGGGAAATCAAAACTCAAGTTTTGTTCTTCAGTGAAGTCAAAACTCAACTTTTGTTCTTTAGGAAAGTGAAAATTAAAGTTTTGATATTTAGGAAATTTAAAACTAAAGTTTCGTTCTTCAGTTAAGTCAAAACTCAAGTTTGGTTTTTCAGTGAAGTTAAAACTAAAGTTTTGTTATTCACAAAACGCAAACACATGTCTCGATATTCAGGGAAATCAAAACTCAAGTTTTGTTCTTCA
Source organism: Macrobrachium rosenbergii (assembly GCA_039081455.1). Taxonomy (NCBI): domain Eukaryota; kingdom Metazoa; phylum Arthropoda; class Malacostraca; order Decapoda; family Palaemonidae; genus Macrobrachium; species Macrobrachium rosenbergii. The sequence goes on from JANJGK010000393.1 coordinate 391,715, forward strand.
GTGAAGTCAAAATTCAACTTTTGTTCTTTAGGAAAGTCAAAATTAATGTTTTGATCTTGAGGAAATTGAAAACTGAGGTTTTGTTCTTCATTGAATTCAAAACTGATGTTTGGATTTTCAGTGAATTTGAAACTCAAGTTTTGTTCTTCACAAAATTCAAAACTTTGGTCTTGATCTTCAGGGAAATCAAAACTCAAGTTTAGTTTTTCAGCTAAGTTAAAACTCAAGTTCTGTTCTTCAGAAAAGTCAAAACTTAAGTCTTGTTTTTCAGGGAAATCAACACTCAAATTTTGTTTTTCAGTGAAGTCAAAACTGAACTTTTGTTCTGTAGGAAAGTCAAAACTGAAGTTTTGATTTTCAGGAAATTTAATACCGAAGTTTTGTTCTTCATTGAGGTCAAAAATAAGGTTTGGTTTTTAAGTGAAGTTAAAAATTAAGTTTTGTTATTAACAAAAATCAAAACCCAAGTATTGATCTTTAGGGAAATCAAAACTCAAGTTTTGTTCTTCAGTGAAGTCAAAACTCAACTTTGGTTCTTTTGGAAAGTGAAAATTAAAGTTTTGATCTTTAGGAAATTTAAAACTAAAGTTTCGTTCTTCAGTGAAGTCAAAACTCAAGTTTGGTTTTTCAGTGAAGTTAAAACTAAAGTTTTGTTATTCACAAAACCCAAACACATGTCTCGATATTCAGGGAAATCAAAACTCAAGTTTTGTTCTTCAGTGAAGTCAAAACTCAACTTTTGTTAATTCGGAAAGTCAAAATTAATGTTTTGATCTTCAGGAAATTTAAAACTGAAGTTTCGTTCTTCAGTAAAGTCAAAACTCAAGTTTGGTTTTTCAGTGAAGTTGAAACTCAAGTTTTGTTCTTCACAAAATTCAAAACATAGTTCGTAATCTTCAGGGAAATCAAAACTAAAGCTTTGTTCTTCAGTGAAGTCAAAACTCAACTTTTGTTCTTTAGGAATGTCAAAACTGAAGTTTTGATCTTCAGGAAATTTAAAACTGGAGTTTCTTTCTTCACTGAAGTCAAAAATCAAGTTTGGTTTTTCAGTGAAGTTAAAACTTAAGTTTTGTTATTCACAAAAAAACAAAACCCAAGTCTTCATCTTCCGGGAAATCAAAACTCAACTTTTGTTCTTCAGTGAAATAAAAACTCAACTTTTGTTCTTTAGTTCCGAAGTTTTGTTCTTCATTGAGGTAAAAAATAAGGTTTGGTTTTTAAGTGAAGTTAAAACTTAAGTTTTGTTATTAACAAAAATCAAAACCCAAGTCTTGATCTTTAGGGAAATAAAAACTCAAGTTTTGTTCTTCAGTGAAATCAAAACTCAACTTTGGTTCTTTAGGAAAGTGAAAATTAAAGTTTTGATCTTTAGGAAATTTAAAACTAAAGTTTCGTTCTTCAGTGAAGTCAAAACTCAAGTTTGGTTTTTCAGTGAAGTTAAAACTAAAGTTTTGTTATTCACAAAACCCAAACACATGTCTCGATATTCAGGGAAATCAAAACTCAAGTTTTGTTCTTCAGTGAAGTCAAAACTCAACTTTTGTTCTTTAGGAAAGTCAAAATTAATGTTTTGATCTTGAGGAAATTTAAAACTGAAGTTTCGTTCTTCAGTAAAGTCAAAACTCAAGTTTGTTTTTTCAGTGAAGTTGAAACTCAAGTTTTGTTCTTCACAAAATTCAAAACATAGTTCTTAATCTTCAGGGAAATCAAAACTCAAGCTTTGTTCTTCAGTGAAGTCAAAACTCAACTTTTGTTCTTTAGGAATGTCAAAACTGAAGTTTTGATCTTCAGGAAATTTAAAACTGGAGTTTCTTTCTTCACTGAAGTCAAAACTCAAGTTTGGTTTTTCAGTGAAGTTAAAACTTAAGTTTTGTTATTCACAAAAAACAAAACCCAAGTCTTCATCTTCCGGGAAATCAAAACTCAAGTTTTGTTCTTCAGTGAAGTCAAAACTCAACTTTAGTTCATTCGGAAAGTCAAAATTAATGTTTTGATCTTCAGGAAATTTAAAACTGAAGTTTCGTTCTTCAGTAAAGTCAAAACTCAAGTTTGGTTTTTCAGTGAAGTTGAAACTCAAGTTTTGTTCTTCACAAAATTCAAAACATAGTTCTTAATCTTCAGGGAAATCAAAACTAAAGCTTTGTCCTTCAGTGTAGTCAAAACTCAACTTTTGTTCTTTAGGAAAGTCAAAATTAAAGTTTTGATCTTCAGGAAATTTAAAACTGGAGTTTCTTTCTTCACTGAAGTCAAAACTCAAGTTTGGTTTTTCAGTGAAGTTAAAACTTAAGTTTTTTTATTCACAAAAAAACAAAACCCAAGTCTTCATCTTCCGGGAAATAAAAACTCAAGTTTTGTTCTTCAGTGAAATAAAAACTCAACTTTTGTTCTTTAGGAAAGTCAAAATTAAAGTTTTGATCTTCAGGAAATTTAAAACTGAAGTTTCGTTCTTCATTGGAGTCAAAACTCAAGTTTGGTTTTTCAGTGAAGTTAAAACTTAAGTTTTGTTATTGACAAAAATCAAAACCCAAGTCTTGATCTTCCGGGAAATCAAAACTCAAGTTTTGTTCTTCAGTGAAGTCAAAACTCAACTTTTGTTCTTTAGGAAAGTCAAAATTAAAGTTTTGATCTTCAGGAAATTGAAAACTGAAGTTTCGTTCTTCAGTGAAGTCAAAACTCAAGTTTGGTTTTTCAGTGAAGTTGAAACTCAAGTTTTGTTCTTCACAAAATTTAAAACTTAGATCTTGATCTTCAGGGAAATCAAAACTCAATCTTTGTTTTTCAGTGAAGTCAAAACTCAACTTTTGTTCTTTAGGAAAGTCAAAACTGAAGTTTTGATCTTCATGAAATTTAAAACTGGAGTTTCTTTCTTCACTGAAGTCAAAACTAAAGTTTGGTTTTTCAGTGAAGTTGAAACTCAAGTTTTATTCTTCAAAAAATTCAAAACTTAGGTCTTGATCTTCAGGGAAATTAAAACTCAAGTTTTGTTTTTAAGTGAAGTCAAAAGTCAACTTTTGTTCTTTGGGAAAGTCAAAACTAAAGTTTTGATCTTTAGGAAATTCAAAACTGAAGTTTCTCTCTTCAGTGAAGTCAAAACTCAAGTTTAGTTTTTCAGTGAAGTTAAAACTCAAGTTCTGTTCTTCAGAAAAGTCAAAACTTAAGTCTTGTTTTTCAAGGAAATCAAAACTCAAATTTTGTTTTTCAGTGAATGCAAAACTCAACTTTTGTTCTTTAGGAAAGTCAAAACTGAAGTTTTGATTTTGAGGAAATTTAATACCAAAGTTTCGTTCTTCATTGAGGTCAAAAATAAGATTTGGTTTTTAACTGAAGTTAAAACTTAAGTTTTGTTATTCACAAAAATCAAAACCCAATTCTTGATCTTTAGGGAAATCAAAACTCAAGTTTTATTCTTCAGTGAAGTCAAAACTCAACTTTTGTTCATTCGGAAAGTCAAAATTAAAGTTTTGATCTTCAGGATATTTAAAACTGAAGTTTCGTTCTTAAGTGAAGTCAAAACTCAAGTTTGGTTTTTCAGTGAAGTTGAAACTTAAGTTTTATTATTCACAAAAATCAAAACCCATGTCTTGATCTTCAAGGAAATCAAAACTCAAGTTTTGTTCTTTAGTGAAGTCAAAACTCAACTTTTTTTTCTTTAGGAAAGTCAAAATTAAAGTTTTGATCTTCAGGAAATCTAAAACTGAAGTTTCGTTCTTCAGTGAAGTCAAAACTCAAGTTTGGTTTTTCAGTGAAGTTAAAACTAAAGTTTTGTTATTCACAAAAAACCAAACACATGTCTCGATCTTCAGGGAAATCAAAACTCAAGTTTTGTTCTTCATTGAAGTCAAAACTCAACTTTTGTTCTTTAGGAAAGTCAAAATTAATGTTTTGATCTTCAGGAAATTTAAAACTGAAGTTTCGTTCTTCAGTAAAGTCAAAACTCAAGTTTGGTTTTTCAGTGAAGTTGAAACTCAAGTTTTGTTCTTCACAAAATTCAAAACATAGTTCATAATCTTCAGGGAAATCAAAATTCAAGCTTTGTTCTTCAGTGAAGTCAAAACTCAACTTTTGTTCTTTAGGAATGTCAAAACTGAAGTTTTGTTCTTCAGGAAATTTAAAACAGGAGTTTCTTTCTTCACTGAAGTCAAAACTCAAGTTTGGTTTTTCAGTGAAGTTAAAACTTAAGTTTTGTTATTCACAAAAAACAAAACCCAAGTCTTCATCTTCCGGGAAATCAAAACTCAAGTTTTGTTCTTCAGTGAAATCAAAACTCAACTTTTGTTCTTTAGGAAAGTCAAAATTAAAGTTTTGATCTTCAGGAAATTTAAAACTGAAGTTTCGTTCTTCATTGGAGTCAAAACTCAAGTTTGGTTTTTCAGTGAAGTTAAAACTTAAGTTTTGTTATTGACAAAAATCAAAACCCAAGTCTTGATCTTCCGGGAAATCAAAACTCAAGTTTTGTTCTTCAGTGAAATCAAAACTCAACTTTTGTTCTTTAGGAAAGTCAAAATTAAAGTTTTGATATTCAGGAAATTTAAAACTGAAGTTTCGTTCTTCAGTGAAGTCAAAACTCAAGTTTGGTTTTTCAGTGAAGTTGAAACTCAAGTTTTGTTCTTCACAAAATTGAAAACTTAGGTCTTGATCTTCAGGGAAATCAAAACTCAATCTTTGTTTTTCAGTGAAGTCAAAACTCAACTTTTGTTCTTTAGGAAAGTCAAAACTGAAGTTTTGATCTTCATGAAATTTAAAACTGGAGTTTCTTTCTTCACTGAAGTCAAAACTAAAGTTTGGTTTTTCAGTGAAGTTGAAACTCAAGTTTTGTTCTTCAAAAAATTCAAAACTTAGGTCTTGATCTTCAGGGAAATTAAAACTCAAGTTTTGTTTTTAAGTGAAGTCAAAACTCAACTTTTGTTCTTTGGGAATGTCAAAACTAAAGTTTTGATCTTTAGGAAATTCAAAACTGAAGTTTCTCTCTTCAGTGAAGTCAAAACTCAAGTTTAGTTTTTCTGTGAAGTTAAAACTCAAGTTCTGTTCTTCAGAAAAGTCAGAACTTAAGTCTTGTTTTTCAGGGAAATCAAAACTCAAATTTTGTTTTTCAGTGAATGCAAAACTCAACTTTTGTTCTTTAGGAAAGTCAAAACTGAAGTTTTGATTTTGAGGAAATTTAATACCAAAGTTTCGTTCTTCATTGAGGTCAAAAATAAGTTTTGGTTTTTAACTGAAGTTAAAACTTAAGTTTTGTTATTCACAAAAATCAAAACCCAATTCTTGATCTTTAGGGAAATCAAAACTCAAGTTTTATTCTTCAGTGAAGTCAAAACTTAACTTTTGTTCATTCGGAAAGTCAAAATTAAAGTTTTGATCTTCATGATATTTAAATCTGAAGTTTCGTTCTTCAGTGAAGTCAAAACTCAAGTTTGGTTTTTCAGTGAAGTTAAAACTGAAGTTTTGTTATTAACAAAAAAAAAACCATGTCATGATCTTCAGGGAAATCAAAAATCAAGTTTTGTTCTTCAGTGAAATCAAAACTCAACTTTTGTTCTTTAGGAAAGTCAAAATTAAAGTTTTGATCTTCAGGAAATTTAAAACTGAGGTTTTGTTCTTCATTGAATTCAAAACTGATGTTTGGATTTTCAGTAAAGTTGAAACTCAAGTTTGTTCTTCACAAAATTCAAAACTTAGGTCTTGATCTTCAGGGAAATCAAAACTCAAGTTTAGTTTTTCAGTTAAGTTAAAACTCAAGTTCTGTTCTTCAGAAAAGTCAAAACTTAAGTCTTGTTTTTCAGGGAAATCAAAACTCAAATTTTGTTTTTCAGTGAAGTCAAAACTCAACTTTTGTTCTTTAGGAAAGTCAGAACTGAAGTTTTGATTTTCAGGAAATTTAATACCGAAGTTTTGTTCTTCATTGAGGTAAAAAATAAGGTTTGGTTTTTAAGTGAAGTTAAAACTTAAGTTTTGTTATTAACAAAAATCAAAACCAAAGTCTTGATCTTTAGGGAAATCAAAACTCAAGTTTTGTTCTTCAGTGAAGTCAAAACTCAACTTTTGTTCTTTAGGAAAGTGAAAATTAAAGTTTTGATCTTTAGGAAATTTAAAACTGAAGTTTCGTTCTTCAGTGAAGTCAAAACTCAAGTTTGGTTTTTCAGTGAAGTTGAAACTTAAGTTTTATTATTCACAAAAATCAAAACCCATGTCTTGATCTTCAAGGAAATCAAAACTCAAGTTTTGTTCTTTAGTGAAGTCAAAACTCAACTTTTTTTCTTTAGGAAAGTCAAAATTAAAGTTTTGATCTTCAGGAAATCTAAAACTGAAGTTTCGTTCTTCAGTGAAGTCAAAACTCAAGTTTGGTTTTTCAGTGAAGTTGAAACTCAAGTTTTGTTCTTCACAAAATTCAAAACATAGTTCTTAATCTTCAGGGAAATGAAAACTCAAGCTTTGTTCTTCAGTGAGGTCAAATCTCAACTTTTGTTCTTTAGGAATGTCAAAACTGAAGTTTTGATCTTCAGGAAATTTAAAACAGGAGTTTCTTTCTTCACTGAAGTCAAAACTCAAGTTTGGTTTTTCAGTGAAGTTAAAACTTAAGTTTTGTTATTCACAAAAAACAAAACCCAAGTCTTGATCTTCCGGGAAATCAAAACTCAAGTTTAGTTCTTCAGTGAAATCAAAACTCAACTTTTGTTCTTTAGGAAAGTCAAAATTAAAGTTTTGATCTTCAGGAAATTTAAAACTGAAGTTTCGTTCTTCATTGGAGTCAAAACTCAAGTTTGGTTTTTCAGTGAAGTTAAAACTTAAGTTTTGTTATTGACAAAAATCAAAACCCAAGTCTTGATCTTCCGGGAAATCAAAACTCAAGTTTTGTTCTTCAGTGAAATCAAAACTCAACTTTTGTTCTTTAGGAAAGTCAAAATTAAAGTTTTGATCTTCAGGATATTTGAAACTGGAGTTTCGTTCTTCAGTGAAGTCAAAACTCAAGTTTGGTTTTTCAGTGAAGTTGAAACTCAAGTTTTGTTCTTCACAAAATTCAAAACTTAGGTCTTGATATTCAGGGAAATTGAAACTCAAGTTTTGTTTTTAAGTAAAGTCAAAACTCAACTTTTGTTCTTTGGGAATGTCAAAACTAAAGTTTTGATCTTTAGGAAATTCAAAACTGAAGTTTGTCTCTTCAGTGAAGTCAAAACTCAAGTTTAGTTTTTCAGTGAAGTTAAAACTCAAGTTCTGTTCTTCAGAAAAGTCAAAACTTAAGTCTTGTTTTTCAGGGAAATCAAAACTCAAATTTTGTTTTTCATTGAATGCAAAACTCAACTTTTGTTCTTTAGGAAAGTCAAAACTGAAGTTTTGATTTTGAGGAAATTTAATACCAAAGTTTCGTTCTTCAGTGAGGTCAAAAATAAGGTTTGGTTTTTAACTGAAGTTAAAACTTAAGTTTTGTTATTCACAAAAATCAAAACCCAAGTCTTGATCTTTAGGGAAATCAAAACTCAAGTTTTATTATTCAGTGAAGCCAAAACTCAACTTTTGTTCATTCGAAAAGTCAAAATTAAAGTTTTGATCTTCAGGAAATTTAAATCTGAAGTTTCGTTCTTCAGTGAAGTCAAAACTCAAGTTTGGTTTTTCAGTGAAGTTAAAACTGAAGTTTTGTTATTAACAAAAAAACAAAACCCATGTCTTGATCTTCAGGGAAATAAAAAATCAAGGTTTGTTCTTCAGTGAAGTCAAAACTCAACTTTTGTTCTTTAGGAAAGTCAAAATTAAAGTTTTGATCTTCAGGAAATTGAAAACTGAGGTTTTGTTCTTCATTGAATTCAAAACTGATGTTTGGATTTTCAGTGAAGTTGAAACTCAAGTTTTGTTCTTCAAAAAATTCAAAACTTAGGTCTTGATCTTCAGGGAAATCAAAACTCAAGTTTAGTTTTTCAGTTAAGTTAAAACTCAAGTTCTGTTCTTCAGAAAAGTCAAAACTTAAGTCTTGTTTTTCATGGAAATCAAAATTAAAATTTTGTTTTTCAGTGAAGTCAAAACTCAACTTTTGTTCTTTAGGAAAGTCAAAACTGAAGTTTTGATTTTCAGGAAATTTAATACCGAAGTTTTGTTCTTCATTGAGGTAAAAAATAAGGTTTGGTTTTTAAGTGAAGTTAAAACTTAAGTTTTGTTATTAACAAAAATCAAAACCCAAGTCTTGATCTTTAGGGAAATCAAAACTCAAGTTTTGTTCTTCAGTGAAGTCAAAACTCAACTTTTGTTCTTTAGGAAAGTGAAAATTAAAGTTTTGATCTTTAGGAAATTTAAAACTGAAGTTTCATTCTTCAGTGAAGTCAAAACTCAAGTTTGGTTTTTCAGTGAAGTTGAAACTCAAGTTTTGTTCTTCACAAAATTCAAAACTTAGGTCTTGATCTTCAGGGAAATCAAAACTCAATCTTTGTTTTTCAGTGAAGTCAAAACTCAACTTTTGTTCATTAGGAAAGTCAAAACTGAAGTTTTGATCTTCATGAAATTTAAAACTGGAGTTTCTTTCTTCACTGAAGTCAAAACTAAAGTTTGGTTTTTCAGTGAAGTTGAAACTCAAGTTTTGTTCTTCACAAAATTCAAAACTTAGGTCTTGATCTTTAGGGAAATTAAAACTCAAGTTTTGTTTTTAAGTGAAGTCAAAACTCAACTTTTGTTCTTTGGGAAAGTCAAAACTAAAGTTTTGATCTTTAGGAAATTCAAAACTGAAGTTTAGCTCTTCAGTGAAGTCAAAACTCAAGTTTAGTTTTTCAGTGAAGTTAAAACTCAAGTTCTGTTCTTTAGAAAAGTCAAAATTTAAGTCTTGTTTTTCAGGGAAATCAAAACTCAAATTTTGTTTTTCAGTGAATGCAAAACTCAACTTTTGTTCTTTAGGAAAGTCAAAACTGAAGTTTTGATTTTGAGGAAATTTAATACCAAAGTTTCGTTCTTCATTGAGGTCAAAAATAAGGTTTTGTTTTTAACTGAAGTTAAAACTTAAGTTTTGTTATTCACAAAAATTAAAACCCAAGTCTTGATCTTTAGGGAAATCAAAACTCAAGTTTTATTCTTCAGTGAAGTCAAAACTCAACTTTTGTTCATTCGGAAAGTCAAAATTAAAGTTTTGATCTTCAGGAAATTTAAATCTGAAGTTTCGTTCTTCAGTGAAGTCAAAACTCAAGTTCGGTTTTTCAGTGAAGTTAAAACTGAAGTTTTGTTATTAACAAAAAAAACAAAACCCATGTCTTGATCTTCAGGGAAATCAAAAATCAAGGTTTGTTCTTCAGTGAAGTCAAAACTCAACTTTTGTTCTTTAGGAAAGTCAAAATTAAAGTTTTGATCTTCAGGAAATTGAAAACTGAGGTTTTGTTCTTCATTGAATTCAAAACTGATGTTTGGATTTTCAGTGAAGTTGAAACTCAAGTTTTGTTCTTCACAAAATTCAAAACTTTGGTCTTGATCTTCAGGGAAATCAAAACTCAAGTTTAGTTTTTCAGTTAAGTTAAAACTCAAGTTCTGTTCTTCAGAAAAGTCAAAACTTAAGTCTTGTTTTTCAGGGAAATCAAAACTCAAATTTTGTTTTTCAGTGAAGTCAAAACTCAACTTTTGTTCTTTAGGAAAGTCAAAACTGAAGTTTTGATTTTCAGGAAATTTAATACCGAAGTTTTGTTCTTCATTGAGGTCAAAAATAATGTTTGGTTTTTAAGTGAAGTTAAAACTTAAGTTTTGTTATTAAAAAAAATCAAAACCCAAGTCTTGATCTTTAGGGAAATCAATACTCAAGTTTTGTTCTTCAGTGAAGTCAAAACTCAACTTTGGTTCTTTAGGAAAGTGAGAATTAAAGTTTTGATCTTTAGGAAATTTAAAACTAAACTTTTGTTCTTCAGTGAAGTCAAAACTCAAGTTTGGTTTTTCAGTGAAGTTGAAACTAAAGTTTTGTTATTCACAAAACCCAAACACATGTCTCGATATTCAGGGAAATCAAAACTCAAGTTTTGTTCTTCAGTGAAGTCAAAACTCAACTTTTGTTCTTTAGGAAAGTCAAAATTAATGTTTTGATCTTGAGGAAATTTAAAACTGAAGTTTCGTTCTTCAGTAAAGTCAAAACTCAAGTTTGGTTTTTCAGTGAAGTTGAAACTCAAGTTTTGTTCTTCACAAAATTCAAAACATAGTTCTTAATCTTCAGGGAAATCAAAACTCAAGCTTTCTTCTTCAGTGAAGTCAAAACTCAACTTTTGTTCTTTAGGAATGTCAAAACTGAAGTTTTGATCTTTAGGAAATTTAAAACTGGAGTTTCTTTCTTCACTGAAGTCAAAACTCAAGTTTGGTTTTTCAGTGAAGTTAAAACTTAAGTTTTGTTATTCACAAAAAAAACAAAACCCAAGTCTTCATCTTCCGGGAAATCAAAACTCAAGTTTTGTTCTTCAGTGCAATCAAAACTCAACTTTTGTTCTTTAGGAAAGTCAAAATTAAAGTTTTGATCTTCAGGAAATTTAAAACTGAAGTTTCGTTCTTCATTGGAGTCAAAACTCAAGTTTGGTTTTTCAGTGAAGTTAAAACTTAAGTTTTGTTATTGACAAAAATCAAAACCCAAGTCTTGATCTTCCGGGAAATCAAAACTCAAGTTTTGTTCTTCAGTGAAGTCAAAACTCAACTTTTGTTCTTTAGGAAAGTCAAAATTAAAGTTTTGATCTTCAGGAAATTGAAAACTGAAGTTTCGTTCTTCAGTGAAGTCAAAACTCATGTTTGGTTTTTCAGTGAAGTTGAAACTCAAGTTTTGTTCTTCACAAAATTTAAAACTTAGGTCATGATCTTCAGGGAAATCAAAACTCAATCTTTGTTTTTCAGTGAAGTCAAAACTCAACTTTTGTTCTTTAGGAAAGTCAAAACTGAAATTTTGATCTTCATGAAATTTAAAACTGGAGTTTCTTTCTTCACTGAAGTCAAAACTAAAGTTTGGTTTTTCAGTGAAGTTGAAACTCAAGTTTTGTTCTTCACAAAATTCAAAACTTAGGTCTTGATCTTCAAGGAAATTAAAACTTAAGTTTTGTTTTTAAGTGAAGTCAAAACTCAACTTTTGTTCTTTGGGAAAGTCAAAACGAAAGTTTTGATCTTCAGGAAATTCAAAACTGAAGTTTCTTTCTTCAGTGAAGTCAAAACTCAAGTTTAGTTTTTCAGTGAAGTTAAAACTCAAGTTCTGTTCTTCAGAAAAGTCAAAACTTAAGTCTTGTTTTTCAGGGAAATCAAAACTCAAATTTTGTTTTTCTGTGAATGCAAAACTCAACTTTTGTTCTTTAGGAAAGTCAAAACTGAAGTTTTGATTTTGATGAAATTTAAAACCAAAGTTTCGTTCTTCATTGAGGTCAAAAATAAATTTTGGTTTTTAACTGAAGTTAAAACTTAAGTTTTGTTATTCACAAAAATCAAAACCCAAGTCTTGATCTTTAGGGAAATCAAAACTCAAGTTTTATACTTCAGTGAAGTCAAAACTCAACTTTTGTTCATTCAGAAAGTCAAAATTAAAGTTTTGATCTTCAGGATATTTAAATCTGAAGTTTCGTTCTTCAGTGAAGTCAAAACTCAAGTTTGGTTTTTCAGTGAAGTTAAAACTGAAGTTTTGTTATTAACAAAAAAAAAACCATGTCTTGATTTTCAGGGAAATCAAAAATCAAGTTTTGTTCTTCAGTGAAGTCAAAACTCAACTTTTGTTCTTTAGGAAAGTCAAAATTAAAGTTTTGATCTTCAGGAAATTGAAAACTGAGGTTTTGTTCTTCATTGAATTTAAAACTGATGTTTGGATTTTCAGTGAAGTTGAAACTCAAGTTTTGTTCTTCACAAAATTCAAAACTTAGGTCTTGATCTTCAGGGAAATCAAAACTCAAGTTTAGTTTTTCAGTTAAGTTAAAACTCAAGTTCTGTTCTTCAGAAAAGTCAAAACTTAAGTCTTGTTTTTCAGGGAAATCAAAACTCAAATTTTGTTTTTCAGTGAAGTCAAAACTCAACTTTTGTTCTTTAGGAAAGTCAGAACTGAAGTTTTGATTTTCAGGAAATTTAATACCGAAGTTTTGTTCTTCATTGAGGTAAAAAATAAGGTTTGGTTTTTAAGTGAAGTTAAAACTTAAGTTTTGTTATTAACAAAAATAAAAACCCAAGTCTTGATCTTTAGGGAAATCAAAACTCAAGTTTTGTTCTTCAGTGAAGTCAAAACTCAACTTTTGTTCTTTAGGAAAGTGAAAATTAAAGTTTTGATCTTTAGGAAATTTAAAACTGAAGTTTCGTTCTTCATTGGAGTCAAAACTCAAGTTTGGTTTTTCAGTGAAGTTGAAAATTAAGTTTTGTTATTCACAAAAATCAAAACCCATGTCTTGATCTTCAAGGAAACCAAAACTCAAGTTTTGTTCTTTAGTGAAGTCAAAACTCAACTTTTTTTTCTTTAGGAAAGTCAAAATTAAAGTTTTGATCTTCAGGAAATCTAAAACTGAAGCTTCGTTCTTCAGTGAAGTCAAAACTCAAGTTTGGTTTTTCAGTGAAGTTAAAATTAAATTTTTGTTATTCACAAAAAACCAAACACATGTCTCGATCTTCAGGGAAATCAAAACTCAAGTTTTGTTCTTCAGTGAAGTCAAAACTCAACTTTTGTTCTTTAGGAAAGTCAAAACTGAAGTTTTGATATTCATGAAATTTAAAACTGGAGTTTATTTCTTCACTGAAGTCAAAACTAAAGTTTGGATTTTCAGTGAAGTTGAAACTCAAGTTTTGTTCTTCACAAAATTCAAAACTTTGGTCTTGATCTTCAGGGAAATTAAAACTCAAGTTTTGTTTTAAGTGAAGTCAAAACTCAACTTTTGTTCTTTGGGAAAGTCAAAACTAAAGTTTTGATCTTTAGGAAATTCAAAACTGAAGTTTCTCTCTTCAGTGAAGTCAAAACTCAAGTTTAGTTTTTCAGTGAAGTTAAAACTCAAGTTCTGTTCTTCAGAAAAGTCAAAATTTAAGTCTTGTTTTTCAGGGAAATCAAAACTCAAATTTTGTTTTTCAGTGAATGCAAAACTCAACTTTTGTTCTTTAGGAAAGTCAAAACTGAAGTTTTGATTTTGAGGAAATTTAATACCAAAGTTTCGTTCTTCATTGAGGTCAAAAATAAGGTTTGGTTTTTAACTGAAGTTAAAACTTAAGTTTTGTTATTCACAAAAATCAAAACCCAAGTCTTGATCTTTAGGGAAATCAAAACTCAAGTTTTATTCTTCAGTGAAGTCAAAACTCAACTTTTGTTCATTCGGAAAGTCAAAATTAAAGTTTTGATCTTCAGGATATTTAAATCTGAAGTTTTGTTTTTCAGTGAAGTCAAAACTCAAGTTTGGTTTTTCAGTGAAGTTAAAACTGAAGTTTTGTTATTAACAAAAAAAAAAACAAAACCCATGTCTTGGTCTTCAGGGAAATCAAAAATCAAGGTTTGTTCTTCAGTAAAGTCAAAACTCAACTTTTGTTCTTTAGGAAAGTCAAAATTAAAGTTTTGATGTTCAGGAAATTGAAAACTGAGGTTTTGTTCTTCATTGAATTCAAAACTGATGTTTGGATTTTCAGTGAAGTCGAAACTCAAGTTTTGTTCTTCACAAAATTCAAAACTTTGTTCTTGATCTTCAGGGAAATCAAAACTCAAGTTTAGTTTTTCAGTTAAGTTAAAACTCAAGTTATGTTCTTCAGAAAAGTCAAAACTTAAGTCTTTTTTTTTCAGGTAAATCAAAACTCAAATTTTGTTTTTCAGTGAAGTCAAAACTCAACTTTTTTTCTTTAGGAAAGTAAAAACTGGAGTTTTGATTTTCAGGAAATTTAATTCCGAAGTTTTGTTCTTCATTGAGGTAAAAAATAAGGTTTGGTTTTTAAGTGAAGTTAAAACTTAAGTTTTGTTATTAACAAAAATCAAAACCCAAGTCTTGATCTTTAGGGAAATCAAAACTCAAGTTTTGTTCTTCAGTGAAGTCAAAACTCAACTTTGGTTCTTTAGGAAAGTCAAAATTAAAGTTTTGATCTTTAGGAAATTTAAAACTAAAGTTTCGTTCTTCAGTGAAGTCAAAACTCAAGTTTGGTTTTTCAGTGAAGTTAAAACTAAAGTTTTGTTATTCACAAAACCCAAACACATGTCTCGATATTCAGGGAAATCAAAACTCAAGTTTTGTTCTTCAGTGAAGTCAAAACTCAACTTTTGTTCTTTAGGAAAGTCAAAATTAATGTTTTGATCTTCAGGAAATTTAAAACTGAAGTTTCGTTCTTCAGTAAAGTCAAAACTCAAGTTTGGTTTTTCAGTGAAGTTGAACCTAAATTTTTGTTCTTCACAAAATTCAAAACATAGATCTTAATCTTCAGGGAAATCAAAACTCAAGCTTTGTTCTTCAGTGAAGTCAAAACTCCACTTTTGTTCTTTAGGAATGTCAAAATTAAAGTTTTGATCTTCAGGAAATTTAAAACTGGAGTTTATTTCTTCACTGAAGTCAAAACTCAAGTTTGGTTTTTCAGTGAAGTTAAAACTTAAGTTTTGTTATTCACAAAAAACAAAACCCAAGTCTTCATCTTCCGGGAAATCAAAACTGAAGTTTTGTTCTTCAGTGAAGTCAAAACTCAACTTTTGTTCATTCGGAAAGTCAAAATTAATGTTTTGATCTTCAGGAAATTTAAAACTGAAGTTTCGTTCTTCAGTAAAGTCAAAACTCAAGTTTGGTTTTTCAGTGAAGTTGAAACTCAAGTTTTGTTCTTCACAAAATTCAAAACATAGTTCTTAATCTTCAGGGAAAACAAAACTAAAGCTTTGTTCTTCAGTGAAGTCAAAACTCAACTTTTGTTCTTTAGGAATGTCAAAACTGAAGTTTTGATCTTCAGGAAATTTAAAACTGGAGTTTCTTTCTTCACTGAAGTCAAAATTCGAGTTTGGTTTTTCAGTGAAGTTAAAACTTAAGTTTTGTTATTCACAAAAAAACAAAACCCAAGTCTTCATCTTTCGGGAAATCAAAACTCAAGTTTTGTTCTTCAGTGAAATCAAAACTCAACTTTTGTTCTTCAGGAAAGTCAAAATTAAAGTTTTGATCTTCAGGAAATTTAAAACTGAAGTTCCGTTCTTCATTGGAGTCAAAACTCAAGTTTGGTTTTTCAGTGAAGTTAAAACTTAAGTTTTGTTATTGACAAAAATCAAAACCCAAGTCTTGATCTTCCGGGAAATCAAAACTCAAGTTTTGTTCTTCAGTGAAGTCAAAACTCAACTTTTGTTCTTTAGGAAAGTCAAAATTAAAGTTTTGATCTTCAGGAAATTGAAAACTGAAGTTTCGCTCTTCAGTGAAGTCAAAACTCAAGTTTGGTTTTTCAGTGAAGTTGAAACTCAAGTTTTGTTCTTCACAAAATTTAAAACTTAGGTCTTGATCTTCAGGGAAATCAAAACTCAATCTTTGTTTTTCAGTGAAGTCAAAACTCAACTTTTGTTCTTTAGGAAAGTCAAAACTGAAGTTTTGATCTTCATGAAATTTAAAACTGGAGTTTCTTTCTTCACTGAAGTCAAAACTCAAGTTTGGTTTTTCAGTGAAGTTGAAACTCGTTTTATTCTTCAAAAAATTCAAAACTTAGGTCTTGATCTTCAGGGAAATTAAAACTCAAGTTTTGTTTTTAAGTGAAGTCAAAACTCAACTTTTGTTCTTTGGGAAAGTCAAAACTAAAGTTTTGATCTTTAGGAAATTCAAAACTGAATTTTCTCTCTTCAGTGAAGGCAAAACTCAAGTTTAGTTTTTCAGTGAAGTTAAAACTCAAGTTCTGTTCTTCAGAAAAGTCAAAACTTAAGTCTTGTTTTTCAGGGAAATCAAAACTCAACTTTTGTTTTTCAGTGAATGCAAAACTCAACTTTTGTTCTTTAGGAAAGTCAAAACTGAAGTTTTGATTTTGAGGAAATTTAATACCAAAGTTTCGTTGTTCATTGAGGTCAAAAATAAGTTTTGGTTTTTAACTGAAGTTAAAACTTAAGTTTTGTTATTCACAAAAATCAAAACCCAAGTCTTGATCTTTAGGGAAATCAAAACTCAAGTTTTATTCTTCAGTGAAGTCAAAACTCAACTTTTGTTCATTCGGAAAGTCAAATGGTTTTTCAGTGAAGTCAAAACTGAAGTTTTGTTATTAACAAAAAAACAGAACCCATGTCTTGATCTTCAGGGAAATAAAAAATCAAGTTTTGTTCTTCAGTGAAGTCAAAACTCAACTTTTGTTCTTTAGGAAAGTCAAAATTAAAGTTTTGATCTTCAAGAAATTTAAAACTGAGGTTTTGTTCTTCATTGAATTCAAAACTGATGTTTGAATTTTCAGTGAAGTTGAAACTCAAGTTTTGTTCTTCACAAAATTCAAAACTTAGGTCTTGATCTTCAGGGAAATCAAAACTCAAGTTTAGTTTTTCAGTTAAGTTAAAACTCAAGTTCTGTTCTTCAGAAAAGTCAAAACTTAAGTCTTGTTTTTCAGGGAAATCAAAACTCAAATTTTGTTTTTCAGTGAAGTCAAAACTCAACTTTTGTTCTTTACGAAAGTCAGAACTGAAGTTTTGATTTTCAGGAAATTTAATACCGAAGTTTTGTTCTTCATTGAGGTCAAAAATAAGGTTTGGTTTTTAAGTGAAGTTAAAACTTAAGTTTTGTTATTAACAAAAATCAAAACCCAAGTCTTGATCTTTAGGGAACTCAAAACTCAAGTTTTGTTCTTCATTGAAGTCAAAACTCAACTTTTGTTCTTTAGGAAAGTCAAAATTAATGTTTTGATCTTTAGGAAATTTAAAACTGAAGTTTCGTTCTTCAGTGAAGTCAAAACTCAAGTTTGGTTTTTCAGTGAAGTTGAAACTTAAGTTTTATTATTCACAAAAATCAAAACCCATGTCTTGATCTTCAAGGAAATCAAAACTCAAGTTTTGTTCTTTAGTGAAGTCAAAACTCAACTTCTTTTCTTTAGGAAAGTCAAAATTAAAGTTTTGATCTTCAGGAAATCTAAAACTGAAGTTTCGTTCTTCAGTGAAGTCAAAACTCAAGTTTGGTTTTCCAGTGAAGTTAAAACTAAAGTTCTGTTATTCACAAAAAACCAAACACATGTCTCGATCTTCAGGGAAATCAAAACTCAAGTTTTGTTCTTCAGTGAAGTCAAAACTCAACTTTTGTTCTTTAGGAAAGTCAAAATTAATGTTTTGATCTTCAGGAAATTTAAAACTGAAGTTTCGTTCTTCAGTAAAGTCAAAACTCAAGTTTGGTTTTTCAGTGAAGTTGAAACTCAAGTTTTGTTCTTCACAAAATTCAAAACATAGTTCTGAATCTTCAGGGAAATCAAAACTCAAGCTTTGTTCTTCAGTGAAGTCAAAACTCAACTTTTGTTCTTTAGGAATGTCAAAACTGAAGTTTTGATCTTCAGGAAATTTAAAACATGAGTTTCTTTCTTCACTGAAGTCAAAACTAAATTTTGGTTTTTCAGTGAAGTTAAAACTTAAGTTTTGTTATTCACAAAAAACAAAACCCAAGTCTTCATCTTCCGAGAAATCAAAACTCAAGTTTTGTTCTTCAGTGAAATCAAAATTCAACTTTTGTTCTTTAGGAAAGTCAAAATTAAAGTTTTGATCTTCAGGAAATTTAAAACTGAAGTTTCGTTCTTCATTGGAGTCAAAACTCAAGTTTAGTTTTTCAGTGAAGTTAAAACTTAAGTTTTCTTATTGACAAAAATCAAAACCCAAGTCTTGATATTAAGGGAAATCAAAACTCAAGTTTTGTTCTTCAGTGAAGTCAAAACTCAACTTTTCTTCTTTAGGAAAGTCAAAATTAAAGTTTTGATCTTCAGGAAATTTAAAACTGAAGTTTCGTTCTTCAGTGAAGTCAAAACTCAAGTTTGGTTTTTCAGTGAAGTTGAAACTCAAGTTTTGTTCTTCACCAAATTCAAAACTTAGGTCTTGATCTTCAGGGAAATCAAAACTCAATCTTTGTTTTTCAGTGAAGTCAAAACTCAACTTTTGTTCTTTAGGAAAGTCAAAACTGAAGTTTTGATCTTCATGAAATTTAAAACTGGAGTTTCTTTCTTCACTGAAGTCAAAACTAAAGTTTGGTTTTTCAGTGAAGTTGAAACTCGTTTTATTCTTCAAAAAATTCAAAACTTAGGTCTTGATCTTCAGGGAAATTAAAACTCAAGTTTTGTTTTTAAGTGAAGTCAAAACTCAACTTTTGTTCTTTGGGAAAGTCAAAACTAAAGTTTTGATCTTTAGGAAATTCAAAACTGAAGTTTCTCTCTTCAGTGAAGTCAAAACTCAAGTTTAGTTTTTCAGTGAAGTTAAAACTCAAGTTCTGTTCTTCAGAAAAGTCAAAACTTAAGTCTTGTTTTTCAGGGAAATCAAAACTCAACTTTTGTTTTTCAGTGAATGCAAAACTCAACTTTTGTTCTTTAGGAAAGTCAAAACTGAAGTTTTGATTTTGAGGAAATTTAATACCAAAGTTTCGTTCTTCATTGAGGTCAAAAATAAGTTTTGGTTTTTAACTGAAGTTAAAACTTAAGTTTTGTTATTCACAAAAATCAAAACCCAAGTCTTGATCTTTAGGGAAATCAAAACTCAAGTTTTATTCTTCAGTGAAGTCAAAACTCAACTTTTGTTCATTCGGAAAGTCAAATGGTTTTTCAGTGAAGTCAAAACTGAAGTTTTGTTATTAACAAAAAAACAGAACCCATGTCTTGATCTTCACGGAAATAAAAAATCAAGTTTTGTTCTTCAGTGAAGTCAAAACTCAACTTTTGTTCTTTAGGAAAGTCAAAATTAAAGTTTTGATCTTCAAGAAATTTAAAACTGAGGTTTTGTTCTTCATTGAATTCAAAACTGATGTTTGGATTTTCAGTGAAGTTGAAACTCAAGTTTTGTTCTTCACAAAATTCAAAACTTAGGTCTTGATCTTCAGGGAAATCAAAACTCAAGTTTAGTTTTTCAGTTAAGTTAAAACTCAAGTTCTGTTCTTCAGAAAAGTCAAAACTTAAGTCTTGTTTTTCAGGGAAATCAAAACTCAAATTTTGTTTTTCAGTGAAGTCCAAACTCAACTTTTGTTCTTTACGAAAGTCAGAACTGAAGTTTTGATTTTCAGGAAATTTAATACCGAAGTTTTGTTCTTCATTGAGGTCAAAAATAAGGTTTGGTTTTTAAGTGAAGTTAAAACTTAAGTTTTGTTATTAACAAAAATCAAAACCCAAGTCTTGATCTTTAGGGAACTCAAAACTCAAGTTTTTTTCTTCATTGAAGTCAAAACTCAACTTTTGTTCTTTAGGAAAGTCAAAATTAATGTTTTGATCTTTAGGAAATTTAAAACTGAAGTTTCGTTCTTCAGTGAAGTCAAAACTCAAGTTTGGTTTTTCAGTGAAGTTGAAACTTAAGTTTTATTATTCACAAAAATCAAAACCCATGTCTTGATCTTCAAGGAAATCAAAACTCAAGTTTTGTTCTTTAGTGAAGTCAAAACTCAACTTCTTTTCTTTAGGAAAGTCAAAATTAAAGTTTTGATCTTCAGGAAATCTAAAACTGAAGTTTCGTTCTTCAGTGAAGTCAAAACTCAAGTTTGGTTTTCCAGTGAAGTTAAAACTAAAGTTCTGTTATTCACAAAAAACCAAACACATGTCTCGATCTTCAGGGAAATCAAAACTCAAGTTTTGTTCTTCAGTGAAGTCAAAACTCAACTTTTGTTCTTTAGGAAAGTCAAAATTAATGTTTTGATCTTCAGGAAATTTAAAACTGAAGTTTCGTTCTTCAGTAAAGTCAAAACTCAAGTTTGGTTTTTCAGTGAAGTTGAAACTCAAGTTTTGTTCTTCACAAAATTCAAAACATAGTTCTGAATCTTCAGGGAAATCAAAACTCAAGCTTTGTTCTTCAGTGAAGTCAAAACTCAACTTTTGTTCTTTAGGAATGTCAAAACTGAAGTTTTGATCTTCAGGAAATTTAAAACATGAGTTTCTTTCTTCACTGAAGTCAAAACTAAATTTTGGTTTTTCAGTGAAGTTAAAACTTAAGTTTTGTTATTCACAAAAAACAAAACCCAAGTCTTCATCTTCCGGGAAATCAAAACTCAAGTTTTGTTCTTCAGTGAAATCAAAATTCAACTTTTGTTCTTTAGGAAAGTCAAAATTAAAGTTTTGATCTTCAGGAAATTTAAAACTGAAGTTTCGTTCTTCATTGGAGTCAAAACTCAAGTTTAGTTTTTCAGTGAAGTTAAAACTTAAGTTTTCTTATTGACAAAAATCAAAACTTAGGTCTTGATCTTCAGGGAAATCAAAACTCAATCTTTGTTTTTCAGTGAAGTCAAAACTCAACTTTTGTTCTTTAGGAAAGTCAAAATTAAAGTTTTGATCTTCAGGAAATTTAAAACTGGAGTTTCTTTCTTCACTGAAGTCAAAACTCAAGTTTGGTTTTTCAGTGAAGTTGAAACTCAAGTTTTGTTCTTCAAAAAATTCAAAACTTAGGTCTTGATCTTCAGGGAAATTAAAACTCAAGTTTTGTTTTTAAGTGAAGTCAAAACTCAACTTTTGTTCTTTGGGAAAGTCAAAACTAAAGTTTTGATCTTTAGGAAATTCAAAACTGAAGTTTCTCTCTTCAGTGAATTCAAAACTCAAGTTTAGTTTTTCAGTGAAGTTAAAACTCAAGTTCTGTTCTTCAGAAAAGTCAAAACTTAAGTCTTGTTTTTCAGGGAAATCAAAACTCAAATTTTGTTTTTCAGTGAATGCAAAACTCAACTTTTGTTCTTTAGGAAAGTCAAAACTGAAGTTTTGATTTTGAGGAAATTTAATACCAAAGTTTCGTTCTTCATTGAGGTCAAAAATAAGTTTTGGTTTTTAACTGAAGTTAAAACTTAAGTTTTGTTATTCACAAAAATCAAAACCCAAGTCTTGATCTTTAGGGAAATCAAAACTCAAGTTTTATTCTGCAGTGAAGTCAAAACTCAACTTTTGTTCATTCGGAAAGTCAAAATTAAAGTTTTGATCTTCAGGGTATTTAAATCTGAAGTTTCGTTCTTCAGTGAAGTCAAAACTCAAGTTTGGTTTTTCAGTGAAGTTAAAACTGAAGTTTTGTTATTGAAAAAAAACCCATGTCTTGATCTTCAGGGAAATAAAAAATCAAGTTTTGTTCTTCAGTGAAATCAAAACTCAACTTTTGTTCTTCCGGAAAGTCAAAATTTAAGTTTTGATCTTCAGGAAATTTAAATCTGAAGTTTCGTTCTTCAGTGAAGTCAAAACTCAAGTTTGGTTTTTCAGTGAAGTTAAAACTGAAGTTTTGTTATTCACAAAAAAACAAAACCCATGTCTTGATCTTCAGGGAAATTAAAAATCAAGGTTTGTTCTTCAGTGAAGTCAAAACTCAACTTTTGTTCTTTAGGAAAGTCAAAATTAAAGTTTTGATCTTCAGGAAATTTAAAACTGAGGTTTTGTTCTTCATTGAATTCAAAACTGATGTTTGGATTTTCAGTGAAGTTGAAACTCAAGATTTGTTCTTCACAAAATTCAAAACTTAGGTCTTGATCTTCAGGGAAATCAAAACTCAAGTTTTGTTTTTCAGTTAAGTTAAAACTCAAATTCTGTTCTTCAGAAAAGTCAAAACTTAAGTATTGTTTTTCAGGGAAATCAAAACTTAAATTTTGTTTTTCAGTGAAGTCAAAACTCAACTTTTGTTCTTTAGGAAAGTCAAAACTGAAGTTTTGATTTTCAGGAAATTTAATACCGAAGTTTTGTTCTTCATTGAGGTCAAAAATAAGGTTTGGTTTTTAAGTGAAGTTAAAACTTAAGTTTTGTTATTAACAAAAATCAAAACCCAAGTCTTGATCTTTAGGGAAATCAAAACTCAAGTTTTGTTCTTCAGTGAAGTCAAAACTCAACTTTTGTTCTTTAGGAAAGTGAAAATTAAAGTTTTGATCTTTAGGAAATTTAAAATTAAAGTTTCGTTCTTCAGTTAAGTCAAAACTCAAGTTTGGTTTTTCAGTGAAGTTGAAACTTAAGTTTTGTAATTCACAAAAATCAAAACCCATGTCTTGATCTTCAAGGAAATCAAAACTCAAGTTTTGGTCTTTAGTGAAGTCAAAACTCAACTTTTTTTCTTTAGGAAAGTCAAAATTAAAGTTTTGATCTTCAGGAAATCTAAAACAGAAGTTTCGTTCTTCAGTGAAGTCAAAACTCAAGTTTGGTTTTTCAGTGAAGTTAAAACTAAAGTTTTGTTATTCACAAAAAACCAAACACATGTCTCGATCTTCAGGGAAATCAAAACTCAAGTTTTGTTCTTCAGTGAAGTCAAAACTGAACTTTTGTTCTTTAGGAAAGTCAAAATTAATGTTTTGATCTTCAGGAAATTTAAAACTGAAGTTTTGTTCTACAGGAAAGTCAAAAATTAAGTTTGGTTTTTCAGTGAAGTTGAAACTCAAGTTTTGTTCTTCACAAAATTCAAAACATAGTTCTTAATCTTCAGGGAAATCAAAACTCAAGCTTCGTTCTTCAGTGAAGTCAAAACTCAACTTTTGTTCTTTAGGAATGTCAAAATTAAAGTTTTGATCTTCAGGAAATTTAAAACTGGAGTTTCTTTCTTCACTGAAGTCAAAACTCAAGTTTGGTTTTTCAGTGAAGTTAAAACTTAAGTTTTCTTATTCACAAAAAACAAAACCCAATTCTTCATCTTCTGGGAAATCAAAACTCAAGTTTTGTTCTTCAGTGAAGTCAAAACTCAACTTTTGTTCTTTAGGAAATTCAAAATTAATGTTTTGATCTTCAGGAAATTTAAAACTGAAGTTTCGTTCTTCAGTAAAGTCAAAACTCAAGTTTGGTTTTTCAGTGAAGTTAAAACTCAAGTTTTGTTCTTCACAAAATTCAAAACATAGTTCTTAATCTTCAGGGAAATCAAAACTCAAGCTTTGTTCTTCAGTGAAGTCAAAACTCAACTTTTGTTCTTTAGGAATGTCAAAACTGAAGTTTTGATCTTCAGGAAATTTAAAACAGGAGTTTCTTTCTTCAGTGAAGTCAAAACTCAAGTTTGGTTTTTCAGTGAAGTTAAAACTTAAGTTTTGTTATTCACAAAAAACAAAACCCAAGTCTTCATCTTCCGGGAAATCAAAACTCAAGTTTTGTTCTTCAGTGAAATCAAAACTCAACTTTTGTTCTTTAGGAAAGTCAAAATTAAAGTTTTGATCTTCAGGAAATTTAAAACTGAAGTTTCGTTCTTCATTGGAGTCAAAACTCAAGTTTGGTTTTTCAGTGAAGTTAAAACTTAAGTTTTGTTATTGACAAAAATCAAAACCCAAGTCTTGATCTTCCGGGAAATCAAAACTCATGTTTTGTTCTTCAGTGTTTTCAAAACTCAACTTTTGTTCTTTAGGAAAGTCAAAATTAAAGTTTTGATCTTCAGGAAATTTAAAACTGAAGTTTCGTTCTTCAGTGAAGTCAAAACTCAAGTTTGGTTTTTCAGTGAAGTTGAAACTCAAGTTTTGTTCTTCACAAAATTCAAAACTTAGGTCTTGATCTTCAGGGAAATCAAAACTCAATCTTTGTTTTTCAGTGAAGTCAAAACTCAACTTTTGTTCTTTAGGAAAGTCAAAACTGAAGTTTTGATCTTCATGAAATTTAAAACTGGAGTTTCTTTCTTCACTGAAGTCAAAACTAAAGTTTGGTTTTTCAGTGAAGTTGAAACTCAAGTTTTGTTCTTCAAAAAATTTAAAACTTAGGTCTTGATCTTCAGGGAAATTAAAACTCATGTTTTGTTTTTAAGTGAAGTCAAAACTCAACTTTTGTTCTTTGGGAAAGTCAAAACTAAAGTTTTGATCTTTAGGAAATTCAAAACTGAAGTTTCTCTCTTCAGTGAAGTCAAAACTCAAGTTTAGTTTTTCAGTGAAGTTAAAACTCAAGTTCTGTTCTTCAGAAAAGTCAAAACTTAAGTCTTGTTTTTCAGGGAAATCAAAACTCAAATTTTGTTTTTCAGTGAATGCAAAACTCAACTTTTGTTCTTTAGGAAAGTCAAAACTGAAGTTTTGATTTTGAGGAAATTTAATACCAAAGTTTCGTTCTTCATTGAGGTCAAAAATAAGTTTTGGTTTTTAACTGAAGTTAAAACTTAAGTTTTGTTATTCACAAAAATCAAAACCCAATTCTTGATCTTTAGGGAAATCAAAACTCAAGTTTTATTCTTCAGTGAAGTCAAAACTCAACTTTTGTTCATTCGGAAAGTCAAAATTAAAGTTTTGATCTTCAGGATATTTAAATCTGAAGTTTCGTTCTTCAGTGAAGTCAAAACTCAAGTTTGGTTTTTCAGTGAAGTTAAAACTGAAGTTTTGTTATTAACCCAAAAAAACCCATGTCTTGATCTTCAGGGAAATCAAAAATCAAGTTTTGTTCTTCAGTGAAATCAAAACTCAACTTTTGTTCTTTAGGAAAGTCAAAATTAAAGTTTTGATCTTCAGGAAATTTAAAACTGAGGTTTTGTTCTTCATTGAATTCAAAACTGATGTTTGGATTTTCAGTAAATTTGAAACTCAAGTTTTGTTATTCACAAAAAAAGAAAACCCATGTCTTGATCTTCAGGGAAATCAAAACTCAAGTTTAGTTTTTCAGTTAAGTTAAAACTCAAGTTCTGTTCTTCAGAAAAGTCAAAACTTAAGTCTTGTTTTTCAGGGAAATCAAAACTCAAATTTTGTTTTTCAGTGAAGTCAAATCTCAACTTTTGTTCTTTAGGAAAGTCAGAACTGAAGTTTTGATTTTCAGGAAATTTAATACTGAAGTTTTGTTCTTCATTGAGGTCAAAAATAAGGTTTGGTTTTTAAGTGAAGTTAAAACTTAAGTTTTGTTATTAACAAAAATCAAAACCCAAGTCTTGATCTTTAGGGAAATCAAAACTCAAGTTTTGTTCTTCATTGAAGTCAAAACTCAACTTTTGTTCTTTAGGAAAGTGAAAATTAAAGTTTTGATCTTTAGGAAATTTAAAACTGAAGGTTCGTTCTTCAGTGAAGTCAAAACTCAAGTTTGGTTTTTCAGTGAAGTTGAAACTTAAGTTTTATTATTCACAAAAATCAAAACCCAATTCTTGATCTTCAAGGAAATCAAAACTCAAGTTTTGTTCTTTAGTGAAGTCAAAACTCAACTTTTTTTTCTTTAGGAAAGTCAAAATTAAAGTTTTGATCTTCAGGAAATCTAAAACTGAAGTTTCGTTCTTCAGTGAAGTCAAAACTCAAGTTTGGTTTTTCAGTGAAGTTAAAACTAAAGTTTTGTTATTCACAAAAACCAAACACATTTCTCGATCTTCAGGGAAATCAAAACTCAAGTTTTGTTCTTCAGTGAAGTAAAAACTCAACTTTTGTTCTTTAGGAAAGTCAAAATTAATGTTTTGATCTTCAGGAAATTTAAAACTGAAGTTTCGTTCTTCAGTAAAGTCAAAACTCAATTTTGGTTTTTCAGTGAAGTTGAAACTCAAGTTTTGTTCTTCACAAAATTCAAAACATAGTTCTTAATCTTCAGGGAAATCAAAACTCAAGCTTTGTTCTTCAGTGAGGTCAAATCTCAACTTTTGTTCTTTAAGAATGTCAAAACTGAAGTTTTGATCTTCAGGAAATTTAAAACAGGAGTTTATTTCTTCACTGAAGTCAAAACTCAAGTTTGGTTTTTCAGTGAAGTTAAAACTTAAGTTTTGTTATTCACAAAAAACAAAACCCAAGTCTTGATCTTCCGGGAAATCAAAACTCAAGTTTAGTTCTTCAGTGAAATCAAAACTCAACTTTTGTTCTTTAGGAAAGTCAAAGTTAAAGTTTTGATCTTCATGAAATTTAAAACTGAAGTTTCGATCTTCATTGGAGTCAAAACTCAAGTTTAGTTTTTCAGTGAAGTTAAAACTTAAGTTTTGTTATTGACAAAAATCAAAACCCACGTCTTCATCTTCCGGGAAATCAAAACTCAAGTTTTGTTCTTCAGTGAAGTCAAAACTCAACTTTGGTTCTTTAGGAAAGTCAAAATTAAAGTTTTGATCTTCAGGAAATTTAAAACTGAAGTTTCGTTCTTCAGTGAAGTCAAAACTCAAGTTTGGTTTTTCAGTGAAGTTGAAACTCAAGTTTTGTTCTTCACAAAATTCAAAACTTAGGTCTTGATCTTCAGGGAAATCAAAACTCAATCTTTGTTTTTCAGTGAAGTCAAAACTCAACTTTTGTTCTTTAGGAAAGTCAAAACTGAAGTTTTGATCTTCATGAAATTTAAAACTGGAGTTTCTTTCTTCACTGAAGTCAAAACTAAAGTTTGGTTTTTCAGTGAAGTAGAAACTCAAGTTTTGTTCTTCACAAAATTCAAAACTTAGGTCTTGATCTTCAGGGAAATTAAAACTCAAGTTTTGTTTTTAAGTGAAGTCAAAACTCAACTTTTGTTCTTTGGGAAAGTCAAAACTAAAGTTTTGATCTTTAGGAAATTCAAAACTGAAGTTTCTCTTTTCAGTGAAGTCAAAACTCAAGTTTAGTTTTTCAGTGAAGTTGAAACTCAAGTTCAGTTCTTCAGAAAAGTCAAAACTTAAGTCTTGTTTTTCAGGGAAATCAAAACTCAAATTTTGTTTTTCAGTGAATGCAAAACTCAACTTTTGTTCTTTAGGAAAGTCAAAACTGAGGTTTTGATTTTGAGGAAATTTAATACCAAAGTTTCGTTCTTCATTGAGGTCAAAAATAAGTTTTTGTTTTTAACTGAAGTTAAAACTTAAGTTTTGTTATTCACAAAAATCAAAACCCAATTCTTGATCTTTAGGGAAATCAAAACTCAAGTTTTATTCTTCAGAGAAGTCAAAACTCAACTTTTGTTCATTGAGAAAGTCAAAATTAAAGTTTTGATCTTCAGGATATTTAAATCTGAAGTTTCGTTCTTCAGTGAAGTCAAAACTCAAGTTTGGTTTTTCAGTGAAGTTAAAACTGAAGTTTTGTTATTAACAAAAAAAACCATGTCTTGATCTTCAGGGAAATCAAAAATCAAGTTTTGTTCTTCAGTGAAATCAAAACTCAACTTTTGTTCTTTAGGAAAGTCAAAATTAAAGTTTTGATCTTCAGGAAATTTAAAACTGAGGTTTTGTTCTTCATTGAATTCAAAACTGATGTTTGGATTTTCAGTAAAGTTGAAACTCAAGTTTTGTTCTTCACAAAATTCAAAACTTAGGTCTTGATCTTCAGGGAAATCAAAACTCAAGTTTAGTTTTTCAGTTAAGTTAAAACTCAAGTTCTGTTCTTCAGAAAAGTCAAAACTTAAGTCTTGTTTTTCAGGGAAATCAAAACTCAAATTTTGTTTTTCAGTGAAGTCAAAACTCAACTTTTGTTCTTTAGGAAAGTCAGAACTGAAGTTTTGATTTTCTGGAAATTTAATACCGAAGTTTTGTTCTTCATTGAGGTCAAAAATAAGGTTTGGTTTTTAAGTGAAGTTAAAACTTAAGTTTTGTTATTAACAAAAATCAAAACCCAAGTCTTGATCTTTAGGGAAATCAAAACTCAAGTTTTGTTCTTCATTGAAGTCAAAACTCAACTTTTATTCTTTAGGAAAGTGAAAATTAAAGTTTTGATCTTTAGGAAATTTAAAACTGAAGTTTCGTTCTTCAGTGAAGTCAAAACTCAAGTTTGGTTTTTCAGTGAAGTTGAAACTTAAGTTTTATTATTCACAAAAATCAAAACCCATGTCTTGATCTTCAAGGAAATCAAAACTCAAGTTTTGTTCTTTAGTGAAGTCAAAACTCAACTATTTTCTTTAGGAAAGTCAAAATTAAAGTTTTGATCTTCAGGAAATCTAAAACTGAAGTTTCGTTCTTCAGTGAAGTCAAAACTCAAGTTTGGTTTTTCAGTGAAGTTAAAACTAAAGTTTTGTTATTCACAAAAAACCAAACACATGTCTCGATCTTCAGGGAAATCAAAACTCAAGTTTTGTTCTTCAGTGAAGTCAAAACTCAACTTTTGTTCTTTAGGAAAGTCAAAATTAATGTTTTGATCTTCAGGAAATTTAAAACTGAAGTTTCGTTCTACAGGAAAGTCAAAAATCAAGTTTGGTTTTTCAGTGAAGTTGAAACTCAAGTTTTGTTCTTCACAAAATTCAAAACATAGTTCTTAATCTTCAGGGAAATCAAAACTCAAGCTTTGTTCTTCAGTGAAGTCAAAACTCAACTTTTGTTCTTTAGGAATGTCAAAATTAAAGTTTTGATCTTCAGGAAATTTAAAACTGGAGTTTCTTTCTTCACTGAAGTCAAAACTCAAGTTTGGTTTTTCAGTGAAGTTAAAACTTAAGTTTTGTTATTCACAAAAAACAAAACCCAAGTCTTCATCTTCCGGGAAATCAAAACTCAAGTTTTGTTCTTCAGTGAAGTCAAAACTCAACTTTTGTTCTTTAGGAAAGTCAAAATTAATGTTTTGATCTTCAGGAAATTTAAAACTGAAGTTTCGTTCTTCAGTAAAGTCAAAACTCAAGTTTGGTTTTCAGTGAAGTTAAAACTCAAGTTTTGTTCTTCACAAAATTCAAAACATAGTTCTTAATCTTCAGGGAAATCAAAACTCAAGCTTTGTTCTTCAGTGAAGTCAAAACTCAACTTTTGTTCTTTAGGAATGTCAAAACTGAAGTTTTGATCTTCAGGAAATTTAAAGCAGGAGTTTCTTTCTTCAGGGAAGTCAAAACTCAAGTTTGGTTTTTCAGTGAAGTTAAAACTTAAGTTTTGTTATTCACAAAAAACAAAACCCAAGTCTTCATCTTCCGGGAAATCAAAACTCAAGTTTTGTTCTTCAGTGAAATCAAAACTCAACTTTTGTTCTTTAGGAAAGTCAAAATTAAAGTTTTGATCTTCAGGAAATTTAAAACTGAAGTTTCGTTCTTCATTGGAGTCAAAACTCAAGTTTGGTTTTTCAGTGAAGTTAAAACTTAAGTTTTGTTATTGACAAAAATCAAAACCCAAGTGTTGATCTTCCGGGAAATCAAAACTCATGTTTTGTTCTTCAGTGAGGTCAAAACTCAACTTTTGTTCTTTAGGAAAGTCAAAATTAAAGTTTTGATATTCAGGAAATTTAAAACTGAAGTTTCGTTCTTCAGTGAAGTCAAAACTCAAGTTTGGTTTTTCAGTGAAGTTGAAACTGAAGTTTTGTTCTTCACAAAATTCAAAACTTAGGTCTTGATCTTCAGGGAAATCAAAACTCAATCTTTGTTTTTCAGTGAAGTCAAAACTCAACTTTTGTTCTTTAGGAAAGTCAAAACTGAAGTTTTGATCTTCATGAAATTTAAAACTGGAGTTTCTTTCTTCACTGAAGTCAAAACTAAAGTTTGGTTTTTCAGTGAAGTTGAAACTCAAGTTTTGTTCTTCAAAAAATTCAAAACTTAGGTCTTGATCTTCAGGGAAATTAAAACTCAAGTTTTGTTTTTAAGTGAAGTCAAAACTCAACTTTTGTTCTTTGGGAAAGTCAAAACTAAAGTTTTGATCTTTAGGAAATTCAAAACTGAAGTTTCTCTCTTCAGTGAAGTCAAAACTCAAGTTTAGTTTTTCTGTGAAGTTAAAACTCAAGTTCTGTTCTTCAGAAAAGTCAAAACTTAAGTCTTGTTTTTCAGGGAAATCAAAACTCAAATTTTGTTTTTCAGTGAATGCAAAACTCAACTTTTGTTCTTTAGGAAAGTCAAAACTGAAGTTTTGATTTTGAGGAAATTTAATACCAAAGTTTCGTTCTTCATTGAGGTCAAAAATAAGTTTTGGTTTTTAACTGAAGTTAAAACTTAAGTTTTGTTATTCACAAAAATCAAAACCCAATTCTTGATCTTTAGGGAAATCAAAACTCAAGTTTTATTCTTCAGTGAAGTCAAAACTCAACTTTTGTTCATTCGGAAAGTCAAAATTAAAGTTTTGATCTTCAGGATATTTAAATCTGAAGTTTCGTTCTTCAGTGAAGTCAAAACTCAAGTTTGGTTTTTCAGTGAAGTTAAAACTGAAGTTTTGTTATTAACCCAAAAAAACCCATGTCTTGATCTTCAGGGAAATCAAAAATCAAGTTTTGTTCTTCAGTGAAATCAAAACTCAACTTTTGTTCTTTAGGAAAGTCAAAATTAAAGTTTTGATCTTCAGGAAATTTAAAACTGAGGTTTTGTTCTTCATTGAATTCAAAACTGATGTTTGGATTTTCAGTAAATTTGAAACTCAAGTTTTGTTATTCACAAAAAAAGAAAACCCATGTCTTGATCTTCAGGGAAATCAAAACTCAAGTTTAGTTTTTCAGTTAAGTTAAAACTCAAGTTCTGTTCTTCAGAAAAGTCAAAACTTAAGTCTTGTTTTTCAGGGAAATCAAAACTCAAATTTTGTTTTTCAGTGAAGTCAAAACTCAACTTTTCTTCTTTAGGAAAGTCAGAACTGAAGTTTTGAATTTCAGGAAATTTAATACCGAAGTTTTGTTCTTCATTGAGGTCAAAAATAAGGTTTGGTTTTTAAGTGAAGTTAAAACTTAAGTTTTGTTATTAACAAAAATCAAAACCCAAGTCTTGATCTTTAGGGAAATCAAAACTCAAGTTTTGTTCTTCATTGAAGTCAAAACTCAACTTTTGTTCTTTAGGAAAGTGAAAATTAAAGTTTTGATCTTTAGGAAATTTAAAACTGAAGTTTCGTTCTTCAGTGAAGTCAAAACTCAAGTTTGGTTTTTCAGTGAAGTTGAAACTTAAGTTTTATTATTCACAAAAATCAAAACCCATGTCTTGATCTTCAAGGAAATCAAAACTCAAGTTTTGTTCTTTAGTGAAGTCAAAACTCAACTTTTTTTCTTTAGGAAAGTCAAAATTAAAGTTTTGATCTTCAGGAAATCTAAAACTGAAGTTTCGTTCTTCAGTGAAGTCAAAACTCAAGTTTGGTTTTGCAGTGAAGTTAAAACTAAAGTTTTGTTATTCACAAAAAACCAAACACATGTCTCGATCTTCAGGGAAATCAAAACTCAAGTTTTGTTCTTCAGTGAAGTAAAAACTCAACTTTTATTCTTTAGGAAAGTCAAAATTAATGTTTTGATCTTCAGGAAATTTAAAACTGAAGTTTCGTTCTTCAGTAAAGTCAAAACTCAAGTTTGGTTTTTCAGTGAAGTTAAAACTCAAGTTTTGTTCTTCACAAAATTCAAAACCCAAGTCTTGATCTTCCGGGAAATCACAACTCAAGTTTAGTTCTTCAGTGAAATCAAAACTCAACTTTTGTTCTTTAGGAAAGTCAAAGTTAAAGTTTTGATCTTCAGGAAATTTAAAACTGAAGTTTCGATCTTCATTGGAGTCAAAACTCAAGTTTAGTTTTTCAGTGAAGTTAAAACTTAAGTTTTGTTATTGACAAAAATCAAAACCCAAGTCTTCATCTTCCGGGAAATCAAAACTCAAGTTTTGTTCTTCAGTGAAGTCAAAACTCAACTTTTGTTCTTTAGGAAAGTCAAAATTAAAGTTTTGATCTTCAGGAAATTTAAAACTGAAGTTTCGTTCTTCAGTGAAGTCAAAACTCAAGTTTGGTTTTTCAGTGAAGTTGAAACTCAAGTTTTGTTCTTCAAAAAATTTAAAAGTTAGGTCTTGATCTTCAGGGAAATCAAAACTCAATCTTTGTTTTTCAGTGAAGTCAAAACTCAACTTTTGTTCTTTAGGAAAGTCAAAACTGAAGTTTTGATCTTCATGAAATTTAAAACTGGAGTTTCTTTCTTCACTGAAGTCAAAACTCAAGTTTGGTTTTTCAGTGAAGTTAAAACTTAAGTTTTGTTATTCACAAAAAACAAAACCCAATTCTTCATCTTCCGGGAAATCAAAACTCAAGTTTTGTTCTTCAGTGAAGTCAAAACTCAACTTTTCTTCTTTAGGAAAGTCAAAATTAAAGTTTTGATCTTCAGGAAATTTAAAACTGAAGTTTCGTTCTTCAGTGAAGTCAAAACTCAAGTTTGGTTTTTCAGTGAAGTTGAAACTCAAGTTTTGTTCTTCACAAAATTCAAAACTTAGGTCTTGATCTTCAGGGAAATCAAAACTCAAGCTTTGTTCTTCAGTGAAGTCAAAACTCAACTTTTGTTCTTTAGGAATGTCAAAATTAAAGTTTTGATCTTCAGGAAATTTAAAACTGGAGTTTCTTTCTTCACTGAAGTCAAAACTCAAGTTTGGTTTTTCAGTGAAGTTAAAACTTAAGTTTTGTTATTCACAAAAAACAAAACCCAATTCTTCATCTTCCGGGAAATCAAAACTCAAGTTTTGTTCTTCAGTGAAGTCAAAACTCAACTTTTGTTCTTTAGGAAATTCAAAATTAATGTTTTGATCTTCAGGAAATTTAAAACTGAAGTTTCGTTCTTCAGTAAAGTCAAAACTCAAGTTTGGTTTTTCAGTGAAGTTAAAACTCAAGTTTTGTTCTTCACAAAATTCAAAACAGTTCTTAATCTTCAGGGAAATCAAAACTCAAGCTTTGTTCTTCAGTGAAGTCAAAACTCAACTTTTGTTCTTTAGGAATGTCAAAACTGAAGTTTTGATCTTCAGGAAATTTAAAACAGGAGTTTCTTTCTTCAGTGAAGTCAAAATTCAAGTTTGGTTTTTCAGTGAAGTTAAAACTTAAGTTTTGTTATTCACAAAAAACAAAACCCAAGTCTTCATCTTCTGGGAAATCAAAACTCAAGTTTTGTTCTTCAGTGAAATCAAAACTCAACTTTTGTTCTTTAGGAAAGTCAAAATTAAAGTTTTGATCTTCAGGAAATTTAAAACTGAAGTTTCGTTCTTCATTGGAATCAAAACTAAAGTTTGGTTTTTCAGTGAAGTTAAAACTAAAGTTTTGTTATTGACAAAAATCAAAACCCAAGTCTTGATCTTCCGGGAAATCAAAACTCATGTTTTGTTCTTCAGTGAGTTCAAAACTCAACTTTTGTTCTTTAGGAAAGTCAAAATTAAAGTTTTGATCTTCAGGAAATTTAAAACTGAAGTTTCGTTCTTCAGTGAAGTCAAAACTCAAGTTTGGTTTTTCAGTGAAGTTTAAACTCAAGTTTTGTTCTTCACAAAATTCAAAACTTAGGTCTTGATCTTCAGGGAAATCAAAACTCAATCTTTGTTTTTCAGTGAAGTCAAAACTCAACTTTTGTTCTTTAGGAAAGTCAAAACTGAAGTTTTGATCTTCATGAAATTTAAAACTGGAGTTTCTTTCTTCACTGAAGTCAAAACTAAAGTTAGGTTTTTCAGTGAAGTTGAAACTCAAGTTTTGTTCTTCAAAAAATTTAAAACTTAGGTCTTGATCTTCAGGGAAATTAAAACTCATGTTTTGTTTTTAAGTGAAGTCAAATCTCAACTTTTGTTCTTTGGGAAAGTCAAAACTAAAGTTTTGATCTTTAGGAAATTCAAAACTGAAGTTTCTCTCTTCAGTGAAGTCAAAACTCAAGTTTAGTTTTTCAGTGAAGTTAAAACTCAAGTTTAGTTTTTCAGTGAAGTTAAAACTCAAGTTCTGTTCTTCAGAAAAGTCAAAACTTAAGTCTTGTTTTTCAGGGAAATCAAAACTCAAATTTTGTTTTTCAGTGAATGCAAAACTCAACTTTTGTTCTTTAGGAAAGTCAAAACTGAAGTTTTGATTTTGAGGAAATTTAATACCCAAGTTTCGTTCTTCATTGAGGTCAAAAATAAGTTTTGGTTTTTAACTGAAGTTAAAACTTAAGTTTTGTTATTCACAAAAATCAAAACCCAATTCTTGATCTTTAGGGAAATCAAAACTCAAGTTTTATTCTTCAGTGAAGTCAAAACTCAACTTTTGTTCATTCTGAAAGTCAAAATTAAAGGTTTGATCTTCAGGATATTTAAATCTGAAGTTTCGTTCTTCAGTGAAGTCAAAACTCAAGTTTGGTTTTTCAGTGAAGTTAAAACTGAAGTTTTGTTATTAACAAAAAAAAACCCATGTCTTGATCTTCAGGGAAATCAAAAATCAAGTTTTGTTCTTCAGTGAAATCAAAACTCAACTTTTGTTCTTTAGGAAAGTCAAAATTAAAGTTTTGATCTTCAGGAAATTTAAAACTGAGGTTTTGTTCTTCATTGAATTCAAAACTGATGTTTGGATTTTCAGTAAAGTTGAAACTCAAGTTTTGTTCTTCACAAAATTCAAAACTTAGGTCTTGATCTTCAGGGAAATCAAAACTCAAGTTTAGTTTTTCAGTTAAGTTAAAACTCAAGTTCTGTTCTTCAGAAAAGTCAAAACTTAAGTCTTGTTTTTCAGGGAAATCAAAACTCAAATTTTGTTTTTCAGTGAAGTCAAAACTCAACTTTTGTTCTTTAGGAAAGTCAGAACTGAAGTTTTGATTTTCAGGAAATTTAATACCGAAGTTTTGTTCTTCATTGAGGTCAAAAATAAGGTTTGGTTTTTAAGTGAAGTTAAAACTTAAGTTTTGTTATTAACAAAAATCAAAACCCAAGTCTTGATCTTTAGGGAAATCAAAACTCAAGTTTTGTTCTTCATTGAAGTCAAAACTCAACTTTTATTCTTTAGGAAAGTGAAAATTAAAGTTTTGATCTTTAGGAAATTTAAAACTGAAGTTTCGTTCTTCAGTGAAGTCAAAACTCAAGTTTGGTTTTTCAGTGAAGTTGACACTTAAGTTTTATTATTCACAAAAATCAAAACCCATGTCTTGATCTTCAAGGAAATCAAAACTCAAGTTTTGTTCTTTAGTGAAGTCAAAACTCAACTTTTTTTCTTTAGGAAAGTCAAAATTAAAGTTTTGATCTTCAGGAAATCTAAAACTGAAGTTTCGTTCTTCAGTGAAGTCAAAACTCAAGTTTGGTTTTTCAGTGAAGTTAAAACTAAAGTTTTGTTATTCACAAAAAACCAAACACATGTCTCGATCTTCAGGGAAATCAAAACTCAAGTTTTGTTCTTCAGTGAAGTCAAAACTCAACTTTTGTTCTTTAGGAAAGTCAAAATTAATGTTTTGATCTTCAGGAAATTTAAAACTGAAGTTCCGTTCTACAGGAAAGTAAAAAATCAAGTTTGGTTTTTCAGTGAAGTTGAAACTCAAGTTTTGTTCTTCACAAAATTCAAAACATAGTTCTTAATCTTCAGGGAAATCAAAACTCAAGCTTTGTTCTTCAGTGAAGTCAAAACTCAACTTTTGTTCTTTAGGAATGTCAAAATTAAAGTTTTGATCTTCAGGAAATTTAAAACTGGAGTTTCTTTCTTCACTGAAGTCAAAACTCAAGTTTGGTTTTTCAGTGAAGTTAAAACTTAAGTTTTGTTATTCACAAAAAACAAAACCCAAGTCTTCATCTTCCAGGAAATCAAAACTCAAGTTTCGTTCTTCAGTGAAGTCAAAACTCAACTTTTGTTCTTTAGGAAAGTCAAAATTAATGTTTTGATCTTCAGGAAATTTAAAACTGAAGTTTCGTTCTTCAGTAAAGTCAAAACTCAAGTTTGGTTTTTCAGTGAAGTTAAAACTCAAGTTTTGTTCTTCACAAAATTCAAAACATAGTTCTTAATCTTCAGGGAAATCAAAACTCAAGCTTTGTTCTTCAGTGAAGTCAAAACTCAACTTTTGTTCTTTAGGAAAGTCAAAACTGAAGTTTTGATCTTCATGAAATTTAAAACTGGAGTTTCTTTCTTCACTGAAGTCAAAACTAAAGTTTGGTTTTTCAGTGAAGTTGAAACTCAAGTTTTGTTCTTCAAAAAATTCAAAACTTAGGTCTTGATCTTCAGGGAAATTAAAACTCAAGTTTTGTTGTTAAGTGAAGTCAAAACTCAACTTTTGTTCTTTGGGAAAGTCAAAACTAAAGTTTTGATCTTTAGGAAATTCAAAACTGAAGTTTCTCTCTTCAGTGAAGTCAAAACTCAAGTTTAGTTTTTCTGTGAAGTTAAAACTCAAGTTCTGTTCTTCAGTAAAGTCAAAACTTAAGTCTTGTTTTTCAGGGAAATCAAAACTCAAATTTTGTTTTTCAGTGAATGCAAAACTCAACTTTTGTTCTTTAGGAAAGTCAAAACTGAAGTTTTGATTTTGAGGAAATTTAATACCAAAGTTTCGTTCTTCATTGAGGTCAAAAATAAGTTTTGGTTTTTAACTGAAGTTAAAACTTAAGTTTTGTTATTCACAAAAATCAAAACCCAATTCTTGATCTTTAGGGAAATCAAAACTCAAGTTTTATTCTTCAGTGAAGTCAAAACTCAACTTTTTTTCATTCGGAAAGTCAAAATTAAAGTTTTGATCTTCAGGATATTTAAATCTGAAGTTTCGTTCTTCAGTGAAGTCAAAACTCAAGTTTGGTTTTTCAGTGAAGTTAAAACTGAAGTTTTGTTATTAAAAAAAACCCATGTCTTGATCTTCAGGGAAATCAAAAATCAAGTTTTGTTCTTCAGTGAAATCAAAACTCAACTTTTGTTCTTTAGGAAAGTCAAAATTAAAGTTTTGATCTTCAGGAAATTTAAAACTGAGGTTTTGTTCTTCATTGAATTCAAAACTGATGTTTGGATTTTCAGTAAAGTTGAAACTCAAGTTTTGTTCTTCACAAAATTCAAAACTTAGGTCTTGATCTTCAGGGAAATCAAAACTCAAGATTTGTTTTTCAGTTAAGTTAAAACTCAAGTTCTGTTCTTCAGAAAAGTGAAAACTTAAGTCTTGTTTTTCAGGGGAATCAAAACTCAAATTTTGTTTTTCAGTGAAGTCAAAACTCAACTTTTGTTCTTTAGGAAAGTCAGAACTGAAGTTTTGATTTTCAGGAAATTTAATACCGAAGTTTTGTTCTTCATTGAGGTCAAAAATAAGGTTTGGTTTTTAAGTGAAGTTAAAACTTAAGTTTTGTTATTAACAAAAATCAAAACCCAAGTCTTGATCTTTAGGGAAATCAAAACTCAAGTTTTGTTCTTCATTGAAGTCAAAACTCAACTTTTGTTCTTTAGGAAAGTGAAAATTAAAGTTTTGATCTTTAGGAAATTTAAAACTGAAGTTTCGTTCTTCAGTGAAGTCAAAACTCAAGTTTGGTTTTTCAGTGAAGTTGAAACTTAAGTTTTATTATTCACAAAAATCAAAACCCATGTCTTGATCTTCAAGGAAATCAAAACTCAAGTTTTGTTCTTTAGTGAAGTCAAATCTCAACTTTTTTTCTTTAGGAAAGTCAAAATTAATATTTGGTCTTCAGGAAATCTAAAACTGAAGTTTCGTTCTTCAGTGAAGTCAAAACTCAAGTTTGGTTTTTCAGTGAAGTTGAAACTCAAGTTTTGTTCTTCACAAAAAAACCAAACACATGTCTCGATCTTCAGGGAAATCAAAACTCAAGTTTTGTTCTTCAGTGAAGTAAAAACTCAACTTTTGTTCTTTAGGAAAGTCAAAATTAATGTTTTGATCTTCAGGAAATTTAAAACTGAAGTTTCGTTCTTCAGTAAAGTCAAAACTCAAGTTTGGTTTTTCAGTGAAGTTGAAACTCAAGTTTTGTTCTTCACAAAATTCAAAACATAGTTCTTAATCTTCAGGGAAATCAAAACTCAAGCTTTGTTCTTCAGTGAGGTCAAATCTCAACTTTTGTTCTTTAGGAATGTCAAAACTGAAGTTTTGATCTTCAGGAAATTTAAAACTGGAGTTTCTTTCTTCACTGAAGTCAAAACTCAAGTTTGGTTTTTCAGTGAAGTTAAAACTTAAGTTTTGTTATTCACAAAAAACAAAACCCAAGTCTTGATCTTCCGGGAAATCACAACTCAAGTTTAGTTCTTCAGTGAAATCAAAACTCAACTTTTGTTCTTTAGGAAAGTCAAAGTTAAAGTTTTGATCTTCAGGAAATTTAAAACTGAAGTTTCGATCTTCATTGGAGTCAAAACTCAAGTTTAGTTTTTCAGTGAAGTTAAAACTTAAGTTTTGTTATTGACAAAAATCAAAACCCAAGTCTTCATCTTCCGGGAAATCAAAACTCAAGTTTTGTTCTTCAGTGAAGTCAAAACTCAACTTTTCTTCTTTAGGAAAGTCAAAATTAAAGTTTTGATCTTCAGGAAATTTAAAACTGAAGTTTCGCTCTTCAGTGAAGTCAAAACTCACGTTTGGTTTTTCAGTGAAGTTGAAACTCAAGTTTTGTTCTTCACAAAATTCAAAACTTAGGTCTTGATCTTCAGGGAAATCAAAACTCAATCTTTGTTTTTCAGTGAAGTCAAAACTCAACTTTTGTTCTTTAGGAAAGTCAAAACTGAAGTTTTGATCTTCATGAAATTTAAAACTGGAGTTTCTTTCTTCACTGAAGTCAAAACTAAAGTTTGGTTTTTCAGTGAAGTTGAAACTCAAGTTTTGTTCTTCACAAAATTCAAAACTTAGGTCTTGATCTTCAGGGAAATTAAAACTCAAGTTTTGTTTTTAAGTGAAGTCAAAACTCAACTTTTGTTCTTTGGGAAAGTCAAAACTAAAGTTTTGTTCTTTAGGAAATTCAAAACTGAAGTTTCTCTCTTCAGTGAAGTCAAAACTCAAGTTTAGTTTTTCAGTGAAGTTGAAACTCAAGTTCTGTTCTTCAGAAAAGTCAAAACTTAAGTCTTGTTTTTCAGGGAAATCAAAACTCAAATTTTGTTTTTCAGTGAATGCAAAACTCAACTTTTGTTCTTTAGGAAAGTCAAAACTGAAGTTTTGATTTTGAGGAAATTTAATACCAAAGTTTCGTTCTTCATTGAGGTCAAAAATAAGTTTTGGTTTTTAACTGAAGTTAAAACTTAAGTTTTGTTATTCACAAAAATCAAAACCCAATTCTTGATCTTTAGGGAAATCAAAACTCAAGTTTTATTCTTCAGTGAAGTCAAAACTCAACTTTTGTTCATTCGGAAAGTCAAAATTAAAGTTTTGATATTCAGGATATTTAAATCTGAAGTTTCGTTCTTCAGTGAAGTCAAAACTCAAGTTTGGTTTTTCAGTGAAGTTAAAACTGAAGTTTTGTTATTAACAAAAAAAAAACCATGTCTTGATCTTCAGGGAAATAAAAAATCAAGTTTTGTTCTTCAGTGAAATCAAATCTCAACTTTTGTTCTTTAGGAAAGTCAAAATTAAAGTTTTGATCTTCAGGAAATTTAAAACTGAGGTTTTGTTCTTCATTGAATTCAAAACTGATGTTTGGATTTTCAGTAAAGTTGAAACTCAAGTTTTGTTCTTCACAAAATTCAAAACTTAGGTCTTGATCTTCAGGGAAATCAAAACTCAAGTTTAGTTTTTCAGTTAAGTTAAAACTCAAGTTCTGTTCTTCAGAAAAGTGAAAACTTAAGTCTTGTTTTTCAGGGAAATCAAAACTCAAATTTTGTTTTTCAGTGAAGTCAAAACTCAACTTTTGTTCTTTAGGAAAGTCAGAACTGAAGTTTTGATTTTCATGAAATTTAATACCGAAGTTTTGTTCTTCATTGAGGTCAAAAATAAGGTTTGGTTTTTAAGTGAAGTTAAAACTTAAGTTTTGTTATTAACAAAAATCAAAACCCAAGTCTTGATCTTTAGGGAAATCAGAACTCAAGTTTTGTTCTTCATTGAAGTAAAACTCAACTTTTATTCTTTAGGAAAGTGAAAATTAAAGTTTTGATCTTTAGGAAATTTAAAACTGAAGTTTCGTTCTTCAGTGAAGTCAAAACTCAAGTTTGGTTTTTCAGTGAAGTTGAAACTTAAGTTTTATTATTCACAAAAATCAAAACCCATGTCTTGATCTTCAAGGAAATCAAAACTCAAGTTTTGTTCTTTAGTGAAGTCAAAACTCAACTTTTTTTCTTTAGGAAAGTCAAAATTAAAGTTTTGATCTCCAGGAAATCTAAAACTGAAGTTTCGTTCTTCAGTGAAGTATAAACTCAAGTTTGGTTTTTCAGTGAAGTTAAAACTAAAGTTTTGTTATTCACAAAAAACCAAACACATGTCTCGATCTTCAGGGAAATCAAAACTCAAGTTTTGTTCTTCAGTGAAGTCAAAACTCAACTTTTGTTCTTTAGGAAAGTCAAAATTAATGTTTTGATCTTCAGGAAATTTAAAACTGAAGTTTCGTTCTTCAGTGAAGTCAAAACTCAAGTTTGGTTTTTCAGTGAAGTTGAAACTCAAGTTTTGTTCTTCACAAAATTCAAAACATAGTTCTTAATCTTCAGGGAAATCAAAACTCAAGTTTTGTTCTTCAGTGAAGTCAAAACTCAACTTTTGTTCTTTAGGAAAGTCAAAACTGAAGTTTTGATCTTCATGAAATTTAAAACTGGAGTTTCTTTCTTCACTGAAGTCAAAACTAAAGTTTGGTTTTTCAGTGAAGTTGAAACTCAAGTTTTGTTCTTCACAAAATTCAAAAACTTTGGTCTTGATCTTCAGGGAAATTAAAACTCAAGTTTTGTTTTTAAGTGAAGTCAAAACTCAACTTTTGTTCTTTGGGAAAGTCAAAACTAAAGTTTTGATCTTTAGGAAATTCAAAACTCAAGTTTAGTTTTTCAGTGAAGTTAAAACTCAAGTTCTGTTCTTCAGAAAAGTCAAAACTTAAGTCTTGTTTTTCAGGGAAATCAAAACTCAAATTTTGTTTTTCATTGAATGCAAAACTCAACTTTTGTTCTTTAGGAAAGTCAAAACTGAAGTTTTGATTTTAAGGAAATTTAATACCAAAGTTTCGTTCTTCATTGAGGTCAAAAATAAGTTTTGGTTTTTAACTGAAGTTAAAACTTAAGTTTTGTTATTCACAAAAATCAAAACCCAAGTCTTGATCTTTAGGGAAATCAAAACTCAAGTTTTATTCTTCAGTGAAGTCAAAACTCAACTTTTGTTCATTCGGAAAGTCAAAATTAAAGTTTTGATCTTCAGGATATTTAAATCTGAAGTTTCGTTCTTCAGTGAAGTCAAAACTCAAGTTTGGTTTTTCAGTGAAGTTAAAACTGAAGTTTTGTTATTAAAAAAAACCATGTCTTGATCTTCAGGGAAATAAAAAATCAAGTTTTGTTCTTCAGTTAAATCAAAACTCAACTTTTGTTCTTTAGGAAAGTCAAAATTAAAGTTTTGATCTTCAGGAAATTTAAAACTGAGGTTTTGTTCTTCATTGAATTCAAAACTGATGTTTGGATTTTCAGTGAAGTTGAAACTCAAGTTTTGTTCTTCACAAAATTCAAAACTTAGGTCTTGATCTTCAGGGAAATCAAAACTCAAGTTTAGTTTTTCAGTTAAGTTAAAACTCAAGTTCTGTTCTTCAGAAAAGTCAAAACTTAAGTCTTGTTTTTCAGGGAAATCAAAACTCAAATTTTGTTTTTCAGTGAAGTCAAAACTCAACTTTTGTTCTTTAGGAAAGTCAGAACTGAAGTTTTGATTTTCAGGAAATTTAATACCGAAGTTTTGTTCTTCATTGAGGTCAAAAATAAGGTTTGGTTTTTAAGTGAAGTTAAAACTTAAGTTTTGTTATTAACAAAAATCAAAACCCAAGTCTTGATCGTTAGGGAAATCAAAACTCAAGTTTTGTTCTTCATTGAAGTCAAAACTCAACTTTTGTTCTTTAGGAAAGTGAAAATTAAAGTTTTGATCTTTAGGAAATTTAAAACTGAAGTTTCGTTCTTCAGTGAAGTCAAAACTCAAGTTTGGTTTTTCAGTGAAGTTGAAACTTAAGTTTTATTATTCACAAAAATCATAACCCATGTCTTGATCTTCAAGGAAATCAAAACTCAAGTTTTGTTCTTTAGTGAAGTCAAAACTCAACTTTTTTTCTTTAGGAAAGTCAAAATTAAAGTTCTGATCTTCAGGAAATCTAAAACTGAAGTTTCGTTCTTCAGTGAAGTCAAAACTCAAGTTTGGTTTTTCAGTGAAGTTAAAACTAAAGTTCTGTTATTCACAAAAAACCAAACACATGTCTCGATCTTCAGGGAAATCAAAACTCAAGTTTTGTTCTTCAGTGAAGTCAAAACTCAACTTTTGTTCTTTAGGAAAGTCAAAATTAATGTTTTGATCTTCAGGAAATTTAAATCTGAAGTTTCGTTCTTCAGTGAAGTCAAAACTCAAGTTTGGTTTTTCAGTGAAGTTAAAACTGAAGTTTTGTTATTAACAAAAAAAAAACCATGTCTTGATCTTCAGGGAAATCAAAAATCAAGGTTTGTTCTTCAGTGAAGTCAAAACTCAACTTTTGTTCTTTAGGAAAGTCAAAATTAAAGTTTTGATCTTCAGGAAATTGAAAACTGAGGTTTTGTTCTTCATTGAATTCAAAACTGATGTTTGGATTTTCAGTGAAGTTGAAACTCAAGTTTTGTTCTTCACAAAATTCAAAACTTTGGTCTTGATCTTCAGGGAAATCAAAACTCAAGTTTAGTTTTTCAGTTAAGTTAAAACTCAAGTTCTGTTCTTCAGAAAAGTCAAAACTTAAGTCTTGTTTTTCAGGTAAATCAAAACTCAAATTTTGTTTTTCAGTGAAGTCAAAACTCAACTTTTGTTCTTTAGGAAAGTAAAAACTGAAGTTTTGATTTTCAGGAAATTTAATTCCGAAGTTTTGTTCTTCATTGAGGTAAAAAATAAGGTTTGGTTTTTAAGTGAAGTTAAAACTTAAGTTTTGTTATTAACAAAAATCAAAACCCAAGTCTTGATCTTTAGGGAAATCAAAACTCAAGTTTTGTTCTTCAGTGAAGTCAAAACTCAACTTTGGTTCTTTAGGAAAGTGAAAATTAAAGTTTTGATCTTTAGGAAATTTAAAACTAAAGTTTCGTTCTTCAGTGAAGTCAAAACTCAAGTTTGGTTTTTCAGTGAAGTTAAAACTAAAGTTTTGTTATTCACTAAACCCAAACACATGTCTCGATATTCAGGAAATCAAAACTCAAGTTTTGTTCTTCAGTGAGGTCAAAACTCAACTTTTTTTCTTTAGGAAAGTCAAAATTAATGTTTTGATCTTCAGGAAATTTAAAACTGAAGTTTCGTTCTTCAGTAAAGTAAAAACTCAAGTTTGGTTTTTCAGTGAAGTTGAAACTCAAGTTTTGTTCTTCACAAAATTCAAAACATAGTTCTTAATCTTCAGGGAAATCAAAACTCAAGCTTTGTTCTTCAGTGAAGTCAAAACTCAACTTTTATTCTTTAGGAATGTCAAAACTGAAGTTTTGGTCTTCAGGAAATTTAAAACTGGAGTTTCTTTCTTCACTGAAGTCAAAACTCAAGTTTGGTTTTTCAGTGAAGTTAAAACTTAAGTTTTGTTATTCACAAAAAAACAAAACCCAAGTCTTCATCTTCCGGGAAATCAAAACTCAAGTTTTGTTCTTCAGTGAAATCAAAACTCAACATTTGTTCTTCAGGAAAGTCAAAATTAAAGTTTTGATCTTCAGGAAATTTAAAACTGAAGTTTCGTTCTTCATTGGAGTCAAAACTCAAGTTTGGTTTTTCAGTGAAGTTAAAACTTAAGTTTTGTTATTGATAAAAATCAAAACGCAAGTCTTGATCTTCCGGGAAATCAAAACTCAAGTTTTGTTCTTCAGTGAAGTCAAAACTCAACTTTTGTTCTTTAGGAAAGTCAAAATTAAAGTTTGGATCTTCAGGAAATTGAAAACTGAAGTTTCGTTCTTCAGTGAAGTCAAAACTCAAGTTTGGTTTTTCAGTGAAGTTGAAACTCAAGTTTTGTTCTTCACAAAATTTAAAACTTAGGTCTTGATCTTCAGGGAAATCAAAACTCAATCTTTGTTTTTCAGTGAAGTCAAAACTCAACTTTTGTTCTTTAGGAAAGTCAAAACTGAAGTTTTGATCTTCATGAAATTTAAAACTGGAGTTTCTTTCTTCACTGAAGTCAAAACTAAAGTTTGGTTTTTCAGTGAAGTTGAAACTCAAGTTTTGTTCTTCACAAAATTCAAAACTTAGGTCTTGATCTTCAGGGAAATTAAAACTCAAGTTTTGTTTTTAAGTGAAGTCAAAACTCAACTTTTGTTCTTTGGGAAAGTCAAAACTAAAGTTTTGATCTTCAGGAAATTCAAAACTGAAGTTTCTCTCTTCAGTGAAGTCAAAACTCAAGTTTAGTTTTTCAGTGAAGTTAAAACTCAAGTTCTGTTCTTCAGAAAAGTCAAAACTTAAGTCTTGTTTTTCAGGGAAATCAAAACTCAAATTTTGTTTTTCAGTGAATGCAAAACTCAACTTTTGTTCTTTAGGAAAGTCAAAACTGAAGTTTTGATTTTAAGGAAATTTAATACCAAAGTTTGGTTCTTCATTGAGGTCAAAAATAAGTTTTGGTTTTTCAGTGAAGTTAAAACTTAAGTTTTGTTATTCACAAAAATCAAAACCCAAGTCTTGATCTTTAGGGAAATCAAAACTCAAGTTTTATTCTTCAGTGAAGTCAAAACTCAACTTTTGTTCATTCGGAAAGTCAAAATTAAAGTTTTGATCTTCAGGATATTTAAATCTGAAGTTTCGTTCTTCAGTGAAGTCAAAACTCAAGTTTGGTTTTTCAGTGAAGTTAAAACTAAAGTTCTGTTATTCACAAAAAACCAAACACATGTCTCGATCTTCAGGGAAATCAAAACTCAAGTTTTGTTCTTCAGTGAAGTCAAAACTCAACTTTTGTTCTTTAGGAAAGTCAAAATTAATGTTTTGATCTTCAGGAAATTTAAATCTGAAGTTTCGTTCTTCAGTGAAGTCAAAACTCAAGTTTGGTTTTTCAGTGAAGTTAAAACTGAAGTTTTGTTATTAACAAAAAAAAAACCCATGTCTTGATCTTCAGGGAAATAAAAAATCAAGGTTTGTTCTTCAGTGAAGTCAAAACTCAACTTTTGTTCTTTAGGAAAGTCAAAATTAAAGTTTTGATC
Source organism: Macrobrachium rosenbergii (assembly GCA_039081455.1). Classification (NCBI taxonomy): domain Eukaryota; kingdom Metazoa; phylum Arthropoda; class Malacostraca; order Decapoda; family Palaemonidae; genus Macrobrachium; species Macrobrachium rosenbergii. Next base: position 436,353 of record JANJGK010000393.1, read on the forward strand.
TTCAGGAAATTGAAAACTGAGGTTTTGTTCTTCATTGAATTCAAAACTGATGTTTGGATTTTCAGTGAAGTTGAAACTCAAGTTTTGTTCTTCACAAAATTCAAAACTTTGGTCTTGATCTTCAGGGAAATCAAAACTCAAGTTTAGTTTTTCAGTTAAGTTAAAACTCAAGTTCTGTTCTTCAGAAAAGTCAAAACTTAAGTCTTGTTTTTCAGGTAAATCAAAACTCAAATTTTGTTTTTCAGTGAAGTCAAAACTCAACTTTTGTTCTTTAGGAAAGTAAAAACTGAAGTTTTGATTTTCAGGAAATTTAATTCCGAAGTTTTGTTCTTCATTGAGGTAAAAAATAAGGTTTGGTTTTTAAGTGAAGTTAAAACTTAAGTTTTGTTATTAACAAAAATCAAAACCCAAGTCTTGATGTTTAGGGAAATCAAAACTCAAGTTTTGTTCTTCAGTGAAGTCAAAACTCAACTTTGGTTCTTTAGGAAAGTGAAAATTAAAGTTTTGATCTTTAGGAAATTTAAAACTAAAGTTTCGTTCTTCAGTGAAGTCAAAACTCAAGTTTGGTTTTTCAGTGAAGTTAAAACTAAAGTTTTGTTATTCACTAAACCCAATCACATGTCTCGATATTCAGGAAATCAAAACTCAAGTTTTGTTCTTCAGTGAGGTCAAAACTCAACTTTTTTTCTTTAGGAAAGTCAAAATTAATGTTTTGATCTTCAGGAAATTTAAAACTGAAGTTTCGTTCTTCAGTAAAGTAAAAACTCAAGTTTGGTTTTTCAGTGAAGTTGAAACTCAAGTTTTGTTCTTCACAAAATTCAAAACATAGTTCTTAATCTTCAGGGAAATCAAAACTCAAGCTTTGTTCTTCAGTGAAGTCAAAACTCAACTTTTATTCTTTAGGAATGTCAAAACTGAAGTTTTGGTCTTCAGGAAATTTAAAACTGGAGTTTCTTTCTTCACTGAAGTCAAAACTCAAGTTTGGTTTTTCAGTGAAGTTAAAACTTAAGTTTTGTTATTCACAAAAAAACAAAACCCAAGTCTTCATCTTCCGGGAAATCAAAACTCAAGTTTTGTTCTTCAGTGAAATCAAAACTCAACTTTTGTTCTTCAGGAAAGTCAAAATTAAAGTTTTGATCTTCAGGAAATTTAAAACTGAAGTTTCGTTCTTCATTGGAGTCAAAACTCAAGTTTGGTTTTTCAGTGAAGTTAAAACTTAAGTTTTGTTATTGACAAAAATCAAAACGCAAGTCTTGATCTTCCGGGAAATCAAAACTCAAGTTTTGTTCTTCAGTGAAGTCAAAACTCAACTTTTGTTCTTTAGGAAAGTCAAAATTAAAGTTTGGATCTTCAGGAAATTGAAAACTGAAGTTTCGTTCTTCAGTGAAGTCAAAACTCAAGTTTGGTTTTTCAGTGAAGTTGAAACTCAAGTTTTGTTCTTCACAAAATTTAAAACTTAGGTCTTGATCTTCAGGGAAATCAAAACTCAATCTTTGTTTTTCAGTGAAGTCAAAACTCAACTTTTGTTCTTTAGGAAAGTCAAAACTGAAGTTTTGATCTTCATGAAATTTAAAACTGGAGTTTCTTTCTTCACTGAAGTCAAAACTAAAGTTTGGTTTTTCAGTGAAGTTGAAACTCAAGTTTTGTTCTTCACAAAATTCAAAACTTAGGTCTTGATCTTCAGGGAAATTAAAACTGAAGTTTTGTTTTTAAGTGAAGTCAAAACTCAACTTTTGTTCTTTGGGAAAGTCAAAACTAAAGTTTTGATCTTCAGGAAATTCAAAATTGAAGTTTCTCTCTTCAGTGAAGTCAAAACTCAAGTTTAGTTTTTCAGTGAAGTTAAAACTCAAGTTCTGTTCTTCAGAAAAGTCAAAACTTAAGTCTTGTTTTTCAGGGAAATCAAAACTCAAATTTTGTTTTTCAGTGAATGCAAAACTCAACTTTTGTTCTTTAGGAAAGTCAAAACTGAAGTTTTGATTTTAAGGAAATTTAATACCAAAGTTTGGTTCTTCATTGAGGTCAAAAATAAGTTTTGGTTTTTCAGTGAAGTTAAAACTTAAGTTTTGTTATTCACAAAAATCAAAACCCAAGTCTTGATCTTTAGGGAAATCAAAACTCAAGTTTTATTCTTCAGTGAAGTCAAAACTCAACTTTTGTTCATTCGGAAAGTCAAAATTAAAGTTTTGATCTTCAGGATATTTAAATCTGAAGTTTCGTTCTTCAGTGAAGTCAAAACTCAAGTTTGGTTTTTCAGTGAAGTCAAAACTGAAGTTTTGTTATTAACAAAAAACAGAACCCATGTCTTGATCTTCAGGGAAATCAAAAATCAAGTTTTGTTCTTCAGTGAAATCAAAACTCAACTTTTGTTCTTTAGGAAAGTCAAAATTAAAGTTTTGATCTTCAGGAAATTTAAAACTGAGGTTTTGTTCTTCATTGAATTCAAAACTGGTGTTTGGATTTTCAGTGAAGTTGAAACTCAAGTTTTGTTCTTCACAAAATTCAAAACTTAGGTCTTGATCTTCAGGGAAATCAAAACTCAAGTTTAGTTTTTCAGTTAAGTTAAAACTCAAGTTCTGTTCTTCAGAAAAGTCAAAACTTAAGTCTTGTTTTTCAGGGAAATCAAAACTAAAATTTTGTTTTTCAGTGAAGTCAAAACTCAACTTTTGTTCTTTAGGAAAGTCAGAACTGAAGTTTTGATTTTCAGGAAATTTAATACCGAAGTTTTGTTCTTCATTGAGGTCAAAAATAAGGTTTGGTTTTTAAGTGAAGTTAAAACTTAAGTTTTGTTATTAACAAAAATCAAAACCCAAGTCTTGATCTTTAGGGAACTCAAAACTCAAGTTTTGTTCTTCATTGAAGTCAAAACTCAACTTTTGTTCTTTAGGAAAGTGAAAATTAAAGTTTTGATCTTTAGGAAATTTAAAACTGAAGTTTCGTTCTTCAGTGAAGTCAAAACTCAAGTTTGGTTTTTCAGTGAAGTTGAAACTTAAGTTTTATTATTCACAAAAATCAAAACCCATGTCTTGATCTTCAAGGAAATCAAAACTCAAGTTTTGTTCTTCAGTGAAGTCAAAACTCAACTTTTCTTCTTTAGGAAAGTCAAAATTAAAGTTTTGATCTTCAGGAAATTTAAAACTGAAGTTTCGTTCTTCAGTGAAGTCAAAACTCAAGTTTGGTTTTTCAGTGAAGTTGAAACTCAAGTTTTGTTCTTCACAAAATTCAAAACTTAGGTCTTGATCTTCAGGGAAATCAAAACTCAATCTTTGTTTTTCAGTGAAGTCAAAACTCAACTTTTGTTCTTTAGGAAAGTCAAAACTGAAGTTTTGATCTTCATGAAATTTAAAACTGGAGTTTCTTTCTTCACTGAAGTCAAAACTAAAGTTTGGTTAATCAGTGAAGTTGAAACTCAAGTTTTGTTCTTCACAAAATTCAAAACTTAGTTCTTGATCTTCAGGGAAATTAAAACTCAAGTTTTGTTTTTAATTGAAGTCAAAACTCAACTTTTGTTCTTTGGGAAAGTCAAAACTAAAGTTTTGATCTTTAGGAAATTCAAAACTGAAGTTTCTCTCTTCAGTGAAGTCAAAACTCAAGTTTAGTTTTTCAGTGAAGTTGAAACTCAAGTTCTGTTCTTCAGAAAAGTCAAAACTTAAGTCTTGTTTTTCAGGGAAATCAAAACTCAAATTTTGTTTTTCAGTGAATGCAAAACTCAACTTTTGTTCTTTAGGAAAGTCAAAACTGAAGTTTTGATTTTGAGGAAATTTAATACCAAAGTTTCGTTCTTCATTGAGGTCAAAAATAAGTTTTGGTTTTTAACTGAAGTTAAAACTTAAGTTTTGTTATTCACAAAAATCAAAACCCAATTCTTGATCTTTAGGGAAATCAAAACTCAAGTTTTATTCTTCAGTGAAGTAAAACTCAACTTTTGTTCATTGAGAAAGTCAAAATTAAAGTTTTGATCTTCAGGATATTTAAATCTGAAGTTTCGTTCTTCAGTGAAGTCAAAACTCAAGTTTGGTTTTTCAGTGAAGTTAAAACTGAAGTTTTGTTATTAACAAAAAAAACCATGTCTTGATCTTCAGGGAAATCAAAAATCAAGTTTTGTTCTTCAGTGAAATCAAAACTCAACTTTTGTTCTTTAGGAAAGTCAAAATTAAAGTTTTGAACTTCAGGAAATTTAAAACTGAGGTTTTGTTCTTCATTGAATTCAAAACTGATGTTTGGATTTTCAGTAAAGTTGAAACTCAAGTTTTGTTCTTCACAAAATTCAAAACTTAGGTCTTGATCTTCAGGGAAATCAAAACTCAAGTTTAGTTTTTCAGTTAAGTTAAAACTCAAGTTCTGTTCTTCAGAAAAGTCAAAACTTAAGTCTTGTTTTTCAGGGAAATCAAAACTCAAATTTTGTTTTTCAGTGAAGTCAAAACTCAACTTTTGTTCTTTAGGAAAGTCAGAACTGAAGTTTTGATTTTCAGGAAATTTAATACCGAAGTTTTGTTCTTCATTGAGGTCAAAAATAAGGTTTGGTTTTTAAGTGAAGTTAAAACTTAAGTTTTGTTATTAACAAAAATCAAAACCCAAGTCTTGATCTTTAGGGAAATCAAAACTCAAGTTTTGTTCTTCATTGAAGTCAAAACTCAACTTTTGTTCTTTAGGAAAGTGAAAATTAAAGTTTTGATCTTTAGGAAATTTAAAACTGAAGTTTCGTTCTTCAGTGAAGTCAAAACTCAAGTTTGGTTTTTCAGTGAAGTTGAAACTTAAGTTTTATTATTCACAAAAATCAAAACCCATGTCTTGATCTTCAAGGAAATCAAAACTCAAGTTTTGTTCTTCAGTGAAGTCAAAACTCAACTTTTCTTCTTTAGGAAAGTCAAAATTAAAGTTTTGATCTTCAGGAAATTTAAAACTGAAGTTTCGTTCTTCAGTGAAGTCAAAACTCAAGTTTGGTTTTTCAGTGAAGTTGAAACTCAAGTTTTGTTCTTCACAAAATTCAAAACTTAGGTCTTGATCTTCAGGGAAATCAAAACTCAATCTTTGTTTTTCAGTGAAGTCAAAACTCAACTTTTGTTCTTTAGGAAAGTCAAAACTGAAGTTTTGATCTTCATGAAATTTAAAACTGGAGTTTCTTTCTTCACTGAAGTCAAAACTAAAGTTTGGTTAATCAGTGAAGTTGAAACTCAAGTTTTGTTCTTCACAAAATTCAAAACTTAGTTCTTGATCTTCAGGGAAATTAAAACTCAAGTTTTGTTTTTAATTGAAGTCAAAACTCAACTTTTGTTCTTTGGGAAAGTCAAAACTAAAGTTTTGATCTTTAGGAAATTCAAAACTGAAGTTTCTCTCTTCAGTGAAGTCAAAACTCAAGTTTAGTTTTTCAGTGAAGTTGAAACTCAAGTTCTGTTCTTCAGAAAAGTCAAAACTTAAGTCTTGTTTTTCAGGGAAATCAAAACTCAAATTTTGTTTTTCAGTGAATGCAAAACTCAACTTTTGTTCTTTAGGAAAGTCAAAACTGAAGTTTTGATTTTGAGGAAATTTAATACCAAAGTTTCGTTCTTCATTGAGGTCAAAAATAAGTTTTGGTTTTTAACTGAAGTTAAAACTTAAGTTTTGTTATTCACAAAAATCAAAACCCAATTCTTGATCTTTAGGGAAATCAAAACTCAAGTTTTATTCTTCAGTGAAGTAAAACTCAACTTTTGTTCATTGAGAAAGTCAAAATTAAAGTTTTGATCTTCAGGATATTTAAATCTGAAGTTTCGTTCTTCAGTGAAGTCAAAACTCAAGTTTGGTTTTTCAGTGAAGTTAAAACTGAAGTTTTGTTATTAACAAAAAAAACCATGTCTTGATCTTCAGGGAAATCAAAAATCAAGTTTTGTTCTTCAGTGAAATCAAAACTCAACTTTTGTTCTTTAGGAAAGTCAAAATTAAAGTTTTGAACTTCAGGAAATTTAAAACTGAGGTTTTGTTCTTCATTGAATTCAAAACTGATGTTTGGATTTTCAGTAAAGTTGAAACTCAAGTTTTGTTCTTCACAAAATTCAAAACTTAGGTCTTGATCTTCAGGGAAATCAAAACTCAAGTTTAGTTTTTCAGTTAAGTTAAAACTCAAGTTCTGTTCTTCAGAAAAGTCAAAACTTAAGTCTTGTTTTTCAGGGAAATCAAAACTCAAATTTTGTTTTTCAGTGAAGTCAAAACTCAACTTTTGTTCTTTAGGAAAGTCAGAACTGAAGTTTTGATTTTCAGGAAATTTAATACCGAAGTTTTGTTCTTCATTGAGGTCAAAAATAAGGTTTGGTTTTTAAGTGAAGTTAAAACTTAAGTTTTGTTATTAACAAAAATCAAAACCCAAGTCTTGATCTTTAGGGAAATCAAAACTCAAGTTTTGTTCTTCATTGAAGTCAAAACTCAACTTTTGTTCTTTAGGAAAGTGAAAATTAAAGTTTTGATCTTTAGGAAATTTAAAACTGAAGTTTCGTTCTTCAGTGAAGTCAAAACTCAAGTTTGGTTTTTCAGTGAAGTTGAAACTTAAGTTTTATTATTCACAAAAATCAAAACCCATGTCTTGATCTTCAAGGAAATCAAAACTCAAGTTTTGTTCTCTAGTGAAGTCAAATCTCAACTTTTTTTCTTTAGGAAAGTCAAAATTAAAGTTTTGATCTTCAGGAAATCTAAAACTGAAGTTTCGTTCTTCAGTGAAGTCAAAACTCAAGTTTGGTTTTTCAGTGAAGTTGAAACTCAAGTTTTGTTCTTCACAAAAAAACCAAACACATGTCTCGATCTTCAGGGGAATCAAAACTCAAGTTTTGTTCTTCAGTGAAGTAAAAACTCAACTTTTGTTCTTTAGGAAAGTCAAAATTAATGTTTTGATCTTCAGGAAATTTAAAACTGAAGTTTCGTTCTTCAGTAAAGTCAAAACTCAAGTTTGGTTTTTCAGTGAAGTTGAAACTCAAGTTTTGTTCTTCACAAAATTCAAAACATAGTTCTTAATCTTCAGGGAACTCAAAACTCAAGCTTTGTTCTTCAGTGAGGTCAAATCTCAACTTTTGTTCTTTAGGAATGTCAAAACTGAAGTTTTGATCTTCAGGAAATTTAAAACTGGAGTTTCTTTCTTCATGAAGTCAAAACTCAAGTTTGGTTTTTCAGTGAAGTTAAAACTTAAGTTTTGTTATTCACAAAAAACAAAACCCAAGTCTTGATCTTCCGGGAAATCACAACTGAAGTTTAGTTCTTCAGTGAAATCAAAACTCAACTTTTGTTCTTTAGGAAAGTCAAAGTTAAAGTTTTGATCTTCAGGAAATTTAAAACTGAAGTTTCGATCTTCATTGGAGTCAAAACTCAAGTTTAGTTTTTCAGTGAAGTTAAAACTTAAGTTTTGTTATTGACAAAAATCAAAACCCAAGTCTTCATCTTCCGGGAAATCAAAACTCAAGTTTTGTTCTTCAGTGAAGTCAAAACTCAACTTTTCTTCTTTAGGAAAGTCAAAATTAAAGTTTTGATCTTCAGGAAATTTAAAACTGAGGTTTTGTTCTTCATTGAATTCAAAACTGATGTTTGGATTTTCAGTAAAGTTGAAACTCAAGTTTTGTTCTTCACAAAATTCAAAACTTAGGTCTTGATCTTCAGGGAAATCAAAACTCAAGTTTAGTTTTTCAGTTAAGTTAAAACTCAAGTTCTGTTCTTCAGAAAAGTGAAAACTTAAGTCTTGTTTTTCAGGGAAATCAAAACTCAAATTTTGTTTTTCAGTGAAGTCAAAACTCAACTTTTGTTCTTTAGGAAAGTCAGAACTGAAGTTTTGATTTTCAGGAAATTTAATACCGAAGTTTTGTTCTTCATTGAGGTCAAAAATAAGGTTTGGTTTTTAAGTGAAGTTAAAACTTAAGTTTTGTTATTAACAAAAATCAAAACCCAAGTCTTGATCTTTAGGGAAATCAGAACTCAAGTTTTGTTCTTCATTGAAGTAAAACTCAACTTTTATTATTTAGGAAAGTGAAAATTAAAGTTTTGATCTTTAGGAAATTTAAAACTGAAGTTTCGTTCTTCAGTGAAGTCAAAACTCAAGTTTGGTTTTTCAGTGAAGTTGAAACTTAAGTTTTATTATTCACAAAAATCAAAACCCATGTCTTGATCTTCAAGGAAATCAAAACTCAAGTTTTGTTCTTTAGTGAAGTCAAAACTCAACTTTTTTTCTTTAGGAAAGTGAAAATTAAAGTTTTGATCTCCAGGAAATCTAAAACTGAAGTTTCGTTCTTCAGTGAAGTATAAACTCAAGTTTGGTTTTTCAGTGAAGTTAAAACTAAAGTTTTGTTATTCACAAAAAACCAAACACATGTCTCGATCTTCAGGGAAATCAAAACTCAAGTTTTGTTCTTCAGTGAAGTCAAAACTCAACTTTTGTTCTTTAGGAAAGTCAAAATTAATGTTTTGATCTTCAGGAAATTTAAAACTGAAGTTTCGTTCTTCAGCAAAGTCAAAACTCAAGTTTGGTTTTTCAGTGAAGTTGAAACTCAAGTTTTGTTCTTCACAAAATTCAAAACATAGTTCTTAATCTTCAGGGAAATCAAAACTCAAGTTTTGTTCTTCAGCGAAGTCAAAACTCAACTTTTGTTCTTTAGGAAAGTCAAAACTGAAGTTTTGATCTTCATGAAATTTAAAACTGGAGTTTCTTTCTTCACTGAAGTCAAAACTAAAGTTTGGTTTTTCAGTGAAGTTGAAACTCAAGTTTTGTTCTTCACAAAATTCAAAAACTTTGGTCTTGATCTTCAGGGAAATTAAAACTCAAGTTTTGTTTTTAAGTGAAGTCAAAACTCAACTTTTGTTCTTTGGGAAAGTCAAAACTAAAGTTTTGATCTTTAGGAAATTCAAAACTCAAGTTTAGTTTTTCAGTGAAGTTAAAACTCAAGTTCTGTTCTTCAGAAAAGTCAAAACTTAAGTCTTGTTTTTCAGGGAAATCAAAACTCAAATTTTGTTTTTCATTGAATGCAAAACTCAACTTTTGTTCTTTAGGAAAGTCAAAACTGAAGTTTTGATTTTAAGGAAATTTAATACCAAAGTTTCATTCTTCATTGAGGTTAAAAATAAGTTTTGGTTTTTAACTGAAGTTAAAACTTAAGTTTTGTTATTCACAAAAATCAAAACCCAAGTCTTGATCTTTAGGGAAATCAAAACTCAAGTTTTATTCTTCAGTGAAGTCAAAACTCAACTTTTGTTCATTCGGAAAGTCAAAATTAAAGTTTTGATCTTCAGGATATTTAAATCTGAAGTTTCGTTCTTCAGTGAAGTCAAAACTCAAGTTTGGTTTTTCAGTGAAGTTAAAACTGAAGTTTTGTTTAAAAAAAAAACCATGTCTTGATCTTCAGGGAAATAAAAAATCAAGTTTTGTTCTTCAGTTAAATCAAAACTCAACTTTTGTTCTTTAGGAAAGTCAAAATTAAAGTTTTGATCTTCAGGAAATTTAAAACTGAGGTTTTGTTCTTCATTGAATTCAAAACTGATGTTTGGATTTTCAGTGAAGTTGAAACTCAAGTTTTGTTCTTCACAAAATTCAAGACTTAGGTCTTGATCTTCAGGGAAATCAAATCTCAAGTTTAGTTTTTCAGTTAAGTTAAAACTCAAGTTCTGTTCTTCAGAAAAGTCAAAACTTAAGTCTTGTTTTTCAGGGAAATCAAAACTCAAATTTTGTTTTTCAGTGAAGTCAAAACTCAACTTTTGTTCTTTAGGAAAGTCAGAACTGAAGTTTTGATTTTCAGGAAATTTAATACCGAAGTTTTGTTCTTCATTGAGGTCAAAAATAAGGTTTGGTTTTTAAGTGAAGTTAAAACTTAAGTTTTGTTATTAACAAAAATCAAAACCCAAGTCTTGATCTTTAGGGAAATCAAAACTCAAGTTTTGTTCTTCATTGAAGTCAAAACTCAACTTTTGTTCTTTAGGAAAGTGAAAATTAAAGTTTTGATCTTTAGGAAATTTAAAACTGAAGTTTCGTTCTTCAGTGAAGTCAAAACTCAAGTTTGGTTTTTCAGTGAAGTTGAAACTTAAGTTTTATTATTCACAAAAATCATAACCCATGTCTTGATCTTCAAGGAAATCAAAACTCAAGTTTTATTCTTTAGTGAAGTCAAAACTCAACTTTTTTTCTTTAGGAATGTCAAAATTAAAGTTTTGATCTTCAGGAAATTTAAAACTGGAGTTTCTTTCTTCACTGAAGTCAAAACTCAAGTTTTGGTTTTTCAGTGAAGTTAAAACTTAAGTTTTGTTATTCACAAAAAACAAAACCCAAGTCTTCATCTTCCAGGAAATCAAAACTCAAGTTTTGTTCTTCAGTGAAGTCAAAACTCAACTTTTGTTCTTTAGGAAAGTCAAAATTAATGTTTTGATCTTCAGGAAATTTAAAACTGAAGTTTCGTTCTTCAGTAAAGTCAAAACTCAAGTTTGGTTTTTCAGTGAAGTTAAAACTCAAGTTTTGTTCTTCACAAAATTCAAAACATAGTTCTTAATCTTCAGGGAAATCAAAACTCAAGCTTTGTTCTTCAGTGAAGTCAAAACTCAACTTTTGTTCTTTAGGAATTTCAAAACTGAAGTTTTGATCTTCAGGAAATTTAAAACAGGAGTTTCTTTCTTCAGGGAAGTCAAAAATCAAGTTTGGTTTTTCAGTGAAGTTAAAACTTAAGTTTTGTTATTCACAAAAAACAAAACCCAAGTCTTCATCTTCCGGGAAATCAAAACTCAAGTTTTGTTCTTCAGTGAAATCAAAACTCAACTTTTGTTCTTTAGGAAAGTCAAAATTAAAGTTTTGATCTTCAGGAAATTTAAAACTGAAGTTTCGTTCTTCATTGGAGTCAAAACTCAAGTTTGGTTTTTCAGTGAAGTTAAAACTTAAGTTTTGTTATTGACAAAAATCAAAACCCAAGTCTTCATCTTCCGGGAAATCAAAACTCATGTTTTGTTCTTCAGTGAGGTCAAAACTCATCTTTTGTTCATTAGGAAAGTCAAAATTAAAGTTTTGATCTTCAGGAAATTTAAAACTGAAGTTTCGTTCTTCAGTGAAGTCAAAACTCAAGTTTGGTTTTTCAGTGAAGTTGAAACTGAAGTTTTGTTCTTCACAAAATTCAAAACTTAGGTCTTGATCTTCAGGGAAATCAAAACTCAATCTTTGTTTTTCAGTGAAGTCAAAACTCAACTTTTGTTCTTTAGGAAAGTCAAAACTGAAGTTTTGATCTTCATGAAATTTAAAACTGGAGTTTCTTTCTTCACTGAAGTCAAAACTAAAGTTTGGTTTTTCAGTGAAGTTGAAACTCAAGTTTTGTTCTTCAAAAAATTCAAAACTTAGGTCTTGATCTTCAGGGAAATTAAAACTCAAGTTTTGTTGTTAAGTGAAGTCAAAACTCAACTTTTGTTCTTTGGGAAAGTAAAAACTAAAGTTTTGATCTTTAGGAAATTCAAAACTGAAGTTTCTCTCTTCAGTGAAGTCAAAACTCAAGTTTAGTTTTTCTGTGAAGTTAAAACTCAAGTTCTGTTCTTCAGTAAAGTCAAAACTTAAGTCTTGTTTTTCAGGGAAATCAAAACTCAAATTTTGTTTTTCAGTGAATGCAAAACTCAACTTTTGTTCTTTAGGAAAGTCAAAACTGAAGTTTTGATTTTGAGGAAATTTAATACCAAAGTTTCGTTCTTCATTGAGGTCAAAAATAAGTTTTGGTTTTTAACTGAAGTTAAAACTTAAGTTTTGTTATTCACAAAAATGAAAACCCAATTCTTGATCTTTAGGGAAATCAAAACTCAAGTTTTATTCTTCAGTGAAGTCAAAACTCAACTTTTTTTCATTCGGAAAGTCAAAATTAAAGTTTTGATCTTCAGGATATTTAAATCTGAAGTTTCGTTCTTCAGTGAAGTCAAAACTCAAGTTTGGTTTTTCAGTGAAGTTAAAACTGAAGTTTTGTTATTAAAAAAACCCATGTCTTGATCTTCAGGGAAATCAAAAATCAAGTTTTGTTCTTCAGTGAAATCAAAACTCAACTTTTGTTCTTTAGGAAAGTCAAAATTAAAGTTTTGATCTTCAGGAAATTTAAAACTGAGGTTTTGTTCTTCATTGAATTCAAAACTGATGTTTGGATTTTCAGTAAAGTTGAAACTCAAGTTTTGTTCTTCACAAAATTCAAAACTTAGGTCTTGATCTTCAGGGAAATCAAAACTCAAGATTTGTTTTTCAGTTAAGTTAAAACTCAAGTTCTGTTCTTCAGAAAAGTCAAAACTTAAGTCTTGTTTTTCAGGGAAATCAAAACTCAAATTTTGTTTTTCAGTGAAGTCAAAACTCAACTTTTGTTCTTTAGGAAAGTCAGAACTGAAGTTTTGATTTTCAGGAAATTTAATACCGAAGTTTTGTTCTTCATTGAGGTCAAAAATAAGGTTTGGTTTTTAAGTGAAGTTAAAACTTAAGTTTTGTTATTAACAAAAATCAAAACCCAAGTCTTGATCTTTAGGGAAATCAAAACTCAAGTTTTGTTCTTCAGTGAAGTCAAAACTCAACTTTTGTTCTTTAGGAAAGTGAAAATTAAAGTTTTGATCTTTAGGAAATTTAAAACTGAAGTTTCGTTCTTCAGTGAAGTCAAAACTCAAGTTTGGTTTTTCAGTGAAGTTGAAACTTAAGTTTTATTATTCACAAAAATCAAAACCCATGTCTTGATCTTCAAGGAAATCAAAACTCAAGTTTTGTTCTCTAGTGAAGTCAAATCTCAACTTTTTTTCTTTAGGAAAGTCAAAATTAAAGTTTTGATCTTCAGGAAATCTAAAACTGAAGTTTCGTTCTTCAGTGAAGTCAAAACTCAAGTTTGGTTTTTCAGTGAAGTTGAAACTCAAGTTTTGTTCTTCACAAAAAAACCAAACACATGTCTCGATCTTCAGGGAAATCAAAACTCAAGTTTTGTTCTTCAGTGAAGTAAAAACTCAACTTTTGTTCTTTAGGAAAGTCAAAATTAATGTTTTGATCTTCAGGAAATTTAAAACTGAAGTTTCGTTCTTCAGTAAAGTCAAAACTCAAGTTTGGTTTTTCAGTGAAGTTGAAACTCAAGTTTTGTTCTTCACAAAATTCAAAACATAGTTCTTAATCTTCAGGGAACTCAAAACTCAAGCTTTGTTCTTCAGTGAGGTCAAATCTCAACTTTTGTTCTTTAGGAATGTCAAAACTGAAGTTTTGATCTTCAGGAAATTTAAAACTGGAGTTTCTTTCTTCACTGAAGTCAAAACTCAAGTTTGGTTTTTCAGTGAAGTTAAAACTTAAGTTTTGTTATTCACAAAAAACAAAACCCAAGTCTTGATCTTCCGGGAAATCACAACTGAAGTTTAGTTCTTCAGTGAAATCAAAACTCAACTTTTGTTCTTTAGGAAAGTCAAAGTTAAAGTTTTGATCTTCAGGAAATTTAAAACTGAAGTTTCGATCTTCATTGGAGTCAAAACTCAAGTTTAGTTTTTCAGTGAAGTTAAAACTTAAGTTTTGTTATTGACAAAAATCAAAACCCAAGTCTTCATCTTCCGGGAAATCAAAACTCAAGTTTTGTTCTTCAGTGAAGTCAAAACTCAACTTTTCTTCTTTAGGAAAGTCAAAATTAAAGTTTTGATCTTCAGGAAATTTAAAACTGAGGTTTTGTTCTTCATTGAATTCAAAACTGATGTTTGGATTTTCAGTAAAGTTGAAACTCAAGTTTTGTTCTTCACAAAATTCAAAACTTAGGTCTTGATCTTCAGGGAAATCAAAACTCAAGTTTAGTTTTTCAGTTAAGTTAAAACTCAAGTTCTGTTCTTCAGAAAAGTGAAAACTTAAGTCTTGTTTTTCAGGGAAATCAAAACTCAAATTTTGTTTTTCAGTGAAGTCAAAACTCAACTTTTGTTCTTTAGGAAAGTCAGAACTGAAGTTTTGATTTTCAGGAAATTTAATACCGAAGTTTTGTTCTTCATTGAGGTCAAAAATAAGGTTTGGTTTTTAAGTGAAGTTAAAACTTAAGTTTTGTTATTAACAAAAATCAAAACCCAAGTCTTGATCTTTAGGGAAATCAGAACTCAAGTTTTGTTCTTCATTGAAGTAAAACTCAACTTTTATTCTTTAGGAAAGTGAAAATTAAAGTTTTGATCTTTAGGAAATTTAAAACTGAAGTTTCGTTCTTCAGTGAAGTCAAAACTCAAGTTTGGTTTTTCAGTGAAGTTGAAACTTAAGTTTTATTATTCACAAAAATCAAAACCCATGTCTTGATCTTCAAGGAAATCAAAACTCAAGTTTTGTTCTTTAGTGAAGTCAAAACTCAACTTTTTTTCTTTAGGAAAGTGAAAATTAAAGTTTTGATCTCCAGGAAATCTAAAACTGAAGTTTCGTTCTTCAGTGAAGTATAAACTCAAGTTTGGTTTTTCAGTGAAGTTAAAACTAAAGTTTTGTTATTCACAAAAAACCAAACACATGTCTCGATCTTCAGGGAAATCAAAACTCAAGTTTTGTTCTTCAGTGAAGTCAAAACTCAACTTTTGTTCTTTAGGAAAGTCAAAATTAATGTTTTGATCTTCAGGAAATTTAAAACTGAAGTTTCGTTCTTCAGCAAAGTCAAAACTCAAGTTTGGTTTTTCAGTGAAGTTGAAACTCAAGTTTTGTTCTTCACAAAATTCAAAACATAGTTCTTAATCTTCAGGGAAATCAAAACTCAAGTTCTGTTCTTCAGCGAAGTCAAAACTCAACTTTTGTTCTTTAGGAAAGTCAAAACTGAAGTTTTGATCTTCATGAAATTTAAAACTGGAGTTTCTTTCTTCACTGAAGTCAAAACTAAAGTTTGGTTTTTCAGTGAAGTTGAAACTCAAGTTTTGTTCTTCACAAAATTCAAAAACTTTGGTCTTGATCTTCAGGGAAATTAAAACTCAAGTTTTGTTTTTAAGTGAAGTCAAAACTCAACTTTTGTTCTTTGGGAAAGTCAAAACTAAAGTTTTGATCTTTAGGAAATTCAAAACTCAAGTTTAGTTTTTCAGTGAAGTTAAAACTCAAGTTCTGTTCTTCAGAAAAGTCAAAACTTAAGTCTTGTTTTTCAGGGAAATCAAAACTCAAATTTTGTTTTTCATTGAATGCAAAACTCAACTTTTGTTCTTTAGGAAAGTCAAAACTGAAGTTTTGATTTTAAGGAAATTTAATACCAAAGTTTCATTCTTCATTGAGGTTAAAAATAAGTTTTGGTTTTTAACTGAAGTTAAAACTTAAGTTTTGTTATTCACAAAAATCAAAACCCAAGTCTTGATCTTTAGGGAAATCAAAACTCAAGTTTTATTCTTCAGTGAAGTCAAAACTCAACTTTTGTTCATTCGGAAAGTCAAAATTAAAGTTTTGATCTTCAGGATATTTAAATCTGAAGTTTCGTTCTTCAGTGAAGTCAAAACTCAAGTTTGGTTTTTCAGTGAAGTTAAAACTGAAGTTTTGTTTAAAAAAAAAACCATGTCTTGATCTTCAGGGAAATAAAAAATCAAGTTTTGTTCTTCAGTTAAATCAAAACTCAACTTTTGTTCTTTAGGAAAGTCAAAATTAAAGTTTTGATCTTCAGGAAATTTAAAACTGAGGTTTTGTTCTTCATTGAATTCAAAACTGATGTTTGGATTTTCAGTGAAGTTGAAACTCAAGTTTTGTTCTTCACAAAATTCAAAACTTAGGTCTTGATCTTCAGGGAAATCAAAACTCAAGTTTAGTTTTTCAGTTAAGTTAAAACTCAAGTTCTGTTCTTCAGAAAAGTCAAAACTTAAGTCTTGTTTTTCAGGGAAATCAAAACTCAAATTTTGTTTTTCAGTGAAGTCAAAACTCAACTTTTGTTCTTTAGGAAAGTCAGAACTGAAGTTTTGATTTTCAGGAAATTTAATACCGAAGTTTTGTTCTTCATTGAGGTCAAAAATAAGGTTTGGTTTTTAAGTGAAGTTAAAACTTAAGTTTTGTTATTAACAAAAATCAAAACCCAAGTCTTGATCTTTAGGGAAATCAAAACTCAAGTTTTGTTCTTCATTGAAGTCAAAACTCAACTTTTGTTCTTTAGGAAAGTGAAAATTAAAGTTTTGATCTTTAGGAAATTTAAAACTGAAGTTTCGTTCTTCATTGAAGTCAAAACTCAAGTTTGGTTTTTCAGTGAAGTTGAAACTTAAGTTTTATTATTCACAAAAATCATAACCCATGTCTTGATCTTCAAGGAAATCAAAACTCAAGTTTTATTCTTTAGTGAAGTCAAAACTCAACTTTTTTTCTTTAGGAAAGTCAAAATTAAAGTTCTGATCTTCAGGAAATCTAAAACTGAAGTTTCGTTCTTCAGTGAAGTCAAAACTCAAGTTTGGTTTTTCAGTGAAGTTAAAACTAAAGTTCTGTTATTCACAAAAAACCAAACACATGTCTCGATCTTCAGGGAAATCAAAACTCAAGTTTTGTTCTTCAGTGAAGTCAAAACTCAACTTTTGTTCTTTAGGAAAGTCAAAATTAATGTTTTGATCTTCAGGAAATTTAAATCTGAAGTTTCGTTCTTCAGTGAAGTCAAAACTCAAGTTTGGTTTTTCAGTGAAGTTAAAACTGAAGTTTTGTTATTAACAAAAAAACCCATGTCTTGATCTTCAGGGAAATCAAAAATCAAGGTTTGTTCTTCAGTGAAGTCAAAACTCAACTTTTGTTCTTTAGGAAAGTCAAAATTAAAGTTTTGATCTTCAGGAAATTGAAAACTGAGGTTTTGTTCTTCATTGAATTCAAAACTGATGTTTGGATTTTCAGTGAAGTTGAAACTCAAGTTTTGTTCTTCACAAAATTCAAAACTTTGGTCTTGATCTTCAGGGAAATCAAAACTCAAGTTTAGTTTTTCAGTTAAGTTAAAACTCAAGTTCTGTTCTTCAGAAAAGTCAAAACTTAATTCTTGTTTTTCAGGTAAATCAAAACTCAAATTTTGTTTTTCAGTGAAGTCAAAACTCAACTTTTGTTCTTTAGGAAAGTAAAAACTGAAGTTTTGATTTTCAGGAAATTTAATTCCGAAGTTTTGTTCTTCATTGAGGTCAAAAATAAGGTTTGGTTTTTAAGTGAAGTTAAAACTTAAGTTTTGTTATTAACAAAAATCAAAACCCATGTCTTGATCTTTAGGGAAATCAAAACTCAAGTTTTGTTCTTCAGTGAAGTCAAAACTCAACTTTGGTTCTTTAGGAAAGTGAAAATTAAAGTTTTGATCTTTAGGAAATTTAAAACTAAAGTTTCGTTCTTCAGTGAAGTCAAAACTCAAGTTTGGTTTTTCAGTGAAGTTAAAACTAAAGTTTTGTTATTCACTAAACCCAAACACATGTCTCGATATTCAGGAAATCAAAACTCAAGTTTTGTTCTTCAGTGAGGTCAAAACTCAACTTTTTTTCTTTAGGAAAGTCAAAATTAATGTTTTGATCTTCAGGAAATTTAAAACTGAAGTTTCGTTCTTCAGTAAAGTAAAAACTCAAGTTTGGTTTTTCAGTGAAGTTGAAACTCAAGTTTTGTTCTTCACAAAATTCAAAACATAGTTCTTAATCTTCAGGGAAATCAAAACTCAAGCTTTGTTCTTCAGTGAAGTCAAAACTCAACTTTTATTCTTTAGGAATGTCAAAACTGAAGTTTTGGTCTTCAGGAAATTTAAAACTGGAGTTTCTTTCTTCACTGAAGTCAAAACTCAAGTTTGGTTTTTCAGTGAAGTTAAAACTTAAGTTTTGTTATTCACAAAAAAACAAAACCCAAGTCTTCATCTTCCGGGAAATCAAAACTCAAGTTTTGTTCTTCAGTGAAATCAAAACTCAACATTTGTTCTTCAGGAAAGTCAAAATTAAAGTTTTGATCTTCAGGAAATTTAAAACTGAAGTTTCGTTCTTCATTGGAGTCAAAACTCAAGTTTGGTTTTTCAGTGAAGTTAAAACTTAAGTTTTGTTATTGATAAAAATCAAAACGCAAGTCTTGATCTTCCGGGAAATCAAAACTCAAGTTTTGTTCTTCAGTGAAGTCAAAACTCAACTTTTGTTCTTTAGGAAAGTCAAAATTAAAGTTTGGATCTTCAGGAAATTGAAAACTGAAGTTTCGTTCTTCAGTGAAGTCAAAACTCAAGTTTGGTTTTTCAGTGAAGTTGAAACTCAAGTTTTGTTCTTCACAAAATTTAAAACTTAGGTCTTGATCTTCAGGGAAATCAAAACTCAATCTTTGTTTTTCAGTGAAGTCAAAACTCAACTTTTGTTCTTTAGGAAAGTCAAAACTGAAGTTTTGATCTTCATGAAATTTAAAACTGGAGTTTCTTTCTTCACTGAAGTCAAAACTAAAGTTTGGTTTTTCAGTGAAGTTGAAACTCAAGTTTTGTTCTTCACAAAATTCAAAACTTAGGTCTTGATCTTCAGGGAAATTAAAACTCAAGTTTTGTTTTTAAGTGAAGTCAAAACTCAACTTTTGTTCTTTGGGAAAGTCAAAACTAAAGTTTTGATCTTCAGGAAATTCAAAACTGAAGTTTCTCTCTTCAGTGAAGTCAAAACTCAAGTTTAGTTTTTCAGTGAAGTTAAAACTCAAGTTCTGTTCTTCAGAAAAGTCAAAACTTAAGTCTTGTTTTTCAGGGAAATCAAAACTCAAATTTTGTTTTTCAGTGAATGCAAAACTCAACTTTTGTTCTTTAGGAAAGTCAAAACTGAAGTTTTGATTTTAAGGAAATTTAATACCAAAGTTTGGTTCTTCATTGAGGTCAAAAATAAGTTTTGGTTTTTCAGTGAAGTTAAAACTTAAGTTTTGTTATTCACAAAAATCAAAACCCAAGTCTTGATCTTTAGGGAAATCAAAACTCAAGTTTTATTCTTCAGTGAAGTCAAAACTCAACTTTTGTTCATTCGGAAAGTCAAAATTAAAGTTTTGATCTTCAGGATATTTAAATCTGAAGTTTCGTTCTTCAGTGAAGTCAAAACTCAAGTTTGGTTTTTCAGTGAAGTTAAAACTAAAGTTCTGTTATTCACAAAAAACCAAACACATGTCTCGATCTTCAGGGAAATCAAAACTCAAGTTTTGTTCTTCAGTGAAGTCAAAACTCAACTTTTGTTCTTTAGGAAAGTCAAAATTAATGTTTTGATCTTCAGGAAATTTAAATCTGAAGTTTCGTTCTTCAGTGAAGTCAAAACTCAAGTTTGGTTTTTCAGTGAAGTTA
Organism: Macrobrachium rosenbergii; assembly: GCA_039081455.1. Taxonomy (NCBI): domain Eukaryota; kingdom Metazoa; phylum Arthropoda; class Malacostraca; order Decapoda; family Palaemonidae; genus Macrobrachium; species Macrobrachium rosenbergii. Next base: position 455,501 of record JANJGK010000393.1, read on the forward strand.
AAACTGAAGTTTTGTTATTAACAAAAAAAAAAACCCATGTCTTGATCTTCAGGGAAATAAAAAATCAAGGTTTGTTCTTCAGTGAAGTCAAAACTCAACTTTTGTTCTTTAGGAAAGTCAAAATTAAAGTTTTGATCTTCAGGAAATTGAAAACTGAGGTTTTGTTCTTCATTGAATTCAAAACTGATGTTTGGATTTTCAGTGAAGTTGAAACTCAAGTTTTGTTCTTCACAAAATTCAAAACTTTGGTCTTGATCTTCAGGGAAATCAAAACTCAAGTTTAGTTTTTCAGTTAAGTTAAAACTCAAGTTCTGTTCTTCAGAAAAGTCAAAACTTAAGTCTTGTTTTTCAGGTAAATCAAAACTCAAATTTTGTTTTTCAGTGAAGTCAAAACTCAACTTTTGTTCTTTAGGAAAGTAAAAACTGAAGTTTTGATTTTCAGGAAATTTAATTCCGAAGTTTTGTTCTTCATTGAGGTAAAAAATAAGGTTTGGTTTTTAAGTGAAGTTAAAACTTAAGTTTTGTTATTAACAAAAATCAAAACCCAAGTCTTGATGTTTAGGGAAATCAAAACTCAAGTTTTGTTCTTCAGTGAAGTCAAAACTCAACTTTGGTTCTTTAGGAAAGTGAAAATTAAAGTTTTGATCTTTAGGAAATTTAAAACTAAAGTTTCGTTCTTCAGTGAAGTCAAAACTCAAGTTTGGTTTTTCAGTGAAGTTAAAACTAAAGTTTTGTTATTCACTAAACCCAATCACATGTCTCGATATTCAGGAAATCAAAACTCAAGTTTTGTTCTTCAGTGAGGTCAAAACTCAACTTTTTTTCTTTAGGAAAGTCAAAATTAATGTTTTGATCTTCAGGAAATTTAAAACTGAAGTTTCGTTCTTCAGTAAAGTAAAAACTCAAGTTTGGTTTTTCAGTGAAGTTGAAACTCAAGTTTTGTTCTTCACAAAATTCAAAACATAGTTCTTAATCTTCAGGGAAATCAAAACTCAAGCTTTGTTCTTCAGTGAAGTCAAAACTCAACTTTTATTCTTTAGGAATGTCAAAACTGAAGTTTTGGTCTTCAGGAAATTTAAAACTGGAGTTTCTTTCTTCACTGAAGTCAAAACTCAAGTTTGGTTTTTCAGTGAAGTTAAAACTTAAGTTTTGTTATTCACAAAAAAACAAAACCCAAGTCTTCATCTTCCGGGAAATCAAAACTCAAGTTTTGTTCTTCAGTGAAATCAAAACTCAACTTTTGTTCTTCAGGAAAGTCAAAATTAAAGTTTTGATCTTCAGGAAATTTAAAACTGAAGTTTCGTTCTTCATTGGAGTCAAAACTCAAGTTTGGTTTTTCAGTGAAGTTAAAACTTAAGTTTTGTTATTGACAAAAATCAAAACGCAAGTCTTGATCTTCCGGGAAATCAAAACTCAAGTTTTGTTCTTCAGTGAAGTCAAAACTCAACTTTTGTTCTTTAGGAAAGTCAAAATTAAAGTTTGGATCTTCAGGAAATTGAAAACTGAAGTTTCGTTCTTCAGTGAAGTCAAAACTCAAGTTTGGTTTTTCAGTGAAGTTGAAACTCAAGTTTTGTTCTTCACAAAATTTAAAACTTAGGTCTTGATCTTCAGGGAAATCAAAACTCAATCTTTGTTTTTCAGTGAAGTCAAAACTCAACTTTTGTTCTTTAGGAAAGTCAAAACTGAAGTTTTGATCTTCATGAAATTTAAAACTGGAGTTTCTTTCTTCACTGAAGTCAAAACTAAAGTTTGGTTTTTCAGTGAAGTTGAAACTCAAGTTTTGTTCTTCACAAAATTCAAAACTTAGGTCTTGATCTTCAGGGAAATTAAAACTGAAGTTTTGTTTTTAAGTGAAGTCAAAACTCAACTTTTGTTCTTTGGGAAAGTCAAAACTAAAGTTTTGATCTTCAGGAAATTCAAAATTGAAGTTTCTCTCTTCAGTGAAGTCAAAACTCAAGTTTAGTTTTTCAGTGAAGTTAAAACTCAAGTTCTGTTCTTCAGAAAAGTCAAAACTTAAGTCTTGTTTTTCAGGGAAATCAAAACTCAAATTTTGTTTTTCAGTGAATGCAAAACTCAACTTTTGTTCTTTAGGAAAGTCAAAACTGAAGTTTTGATTTTAAGGAAATTTAATACCAAAGTTTGGTTCTTCATTGAGGTCAAAAATAAGTTTTGGTTTTTCAGTGAAGTTAAAACTTAAGTTTTGTTATTCACAAAAATCAAAACCCAAGTCTTGATCTTTAGGGAAATCAAAACTCAAGTTTTATTCTTCAGTGAAGTCAAAACTCAACTTTTGTTCATTCGGAAAGTCAAAATTAAAGTTTTGATCTTCAGGATATTTAAATCTGAAGTTTCGTTCTTCAGTGAAGTCAAAACTCAAGTTTGGTTTTTCAGTGAAGTCAAAACTGAAGTTTTGTTATTAACAAAAAACAGAACCCATGTCTTGATCTTCAGGGAAATCAAAAATCAAGTTTTGTTCTTCAGTGAAATCAAAACTCAACTTTTGTTCTTTAGGAAAGTCAAAATTAAAGTTTTGATCTTCAGGAAATTTAAAACTGAGGTTTTGTTCTTCATTGAATTCAAAACTGATGTTTGGATTTTCAGTGAAGTTGAAACTCAAGTTTTGTTCTTCACAAAATTCAAAACTTAGGTCTTGATCTTCAGGGAAATCAAAACTCAAGTTTAGTTTTTCAGTTAAGTTAAAACTCAAGTTCTGTTCTTCAGAAAAGTCAAAACTTAAGTCTTGTTTTTCAGGGAAATCAAAACTAAAATTTTGTTTTTCAGTGAAGTCAAAACTCAACTTTTGTTCTTTAGGAAAGTCAGAACTGAAGTTTTGATTTTCAGGAAATTTAATACCGAAGTTTTGTTCTTCATTGAGGTCAAAAATAAGGTTTGGTTTTTAAGTGAAGTTAAAACTTAAGTTTTGTTATTAACAAAAATCAAAACCCAAGTCTTGATCTTTAGGGAACTCAAAACTCAAGTTTTGTTCTTCATTGAAGTCAAAACTCAACTTTTGTTCTTTAGGAAAGTGAAAATTAAAGTTTTGATCTTTAGGAAATTTAAAACTGAAGTTTCGTTCTTCAGTGAAGTCAAAACTCAAGTTTGGTTTTTCAGTGAAGTTGAAACTTAAGTTTTATTATTCACAAAAATCAAAACCCATGTCTTGATCTTCAAGGAAATCAAAACTCAAGTTTTGTTCTTCAGTGAAGTCAAAACTCAACTTTTCTTCTTTAGGAAAGTCAAAATTAAAGTTTTGATCTTCAGGAAATTTAAAACTGAAGTTTCGTTCTTCAGTGAAGTCAAAACTCAAGTTTGGTTTTTCAGTGAAGTTGAAACTCAAGTTTTGTTCTTCACAAAATTCAAAACTTAGGTCTTGATCTTCAGGGAAATCAAAACTCAATCTTTGTTTTTCAGTGAAGTCAAAACTCAACTTTTGTTCTTTAGGAAAGTCAAAACTGAAGTTTTGATCTTCATGAAATTTAAAACTGGAGTTTCTTTCTTCACTGAAGTCAAAACTAAAGTTTGGTTAATCAGTGAAGTTGAAACTCAAGTTTTGTTCTTCACAAAATTCAAAACTTAGTTCTTGATCTTCAGGGAAATTAAAACTCAAGTTTTGTTTTTAATTGAAGTCAAAACTCAACTTTTGTTCTTTGGGAAAGTCAAAACTAAAGTTTTGATCTTTAGGAAATTCAAAACTGAAGTTTCTCTCTTCAGTGAAGTCAAAACTCAAGTTTAGTTTTTCAGTGAAGTTGAAACTCAAGTTCTGTTCTTCAGAAAAGTCAAAACTTAAGTCTTGTTTTTCAGGGAAATCAAAACTCAAATTTTGTTTTTCAGTGAATGCAAAACTCAACTTTTGTTCTTTAGGAAAGTCAAAACTGAAGTTTTGATTTTGAGGAAATTTAATACCAAAGTTTCGTTCTTCATTGAGGTCAAAAATAAGTTTTGGTTTTTAACTGAAGTTAAAACTTAAGTTTTGTTATTCACAAAAATCAAAACCCAATTCTTGATCTTTAGGGAAATCAAAACTCAAGTTTTATTCTTCAGTGAAGTAAAACTCAACTTTTGTTCATTGAGAAAGTCAAAATTAAAGTTTTGATCTTCAGGATATTTAAATCTGAAGTTTCGTTCTTCAGTGAAGTCAAAACTCAAGTTTGGTTTTTCAGTGAAGTTAAAACTGAAGTTTTGTTATTAACAAAAAAAACCATGTCTTGATCTTCAGGGAAATCAAAAATCAAGTTTTGTTCTTCAGTGAAATCAAAACTCAACTTTTGTTCTTTAGGAAAGTCAAAATTAAAGTTTTGAACTTCAGGAAATTTAAAACTGAGGTTTTGTTCTTCATTGAATTCAAAACTGATGTTTGGATTTTCAGTAAAGTTGAAACTCAAGTTTTGTTCTTCACAAAATTCAAAACTTAGGTCTTGATCTTCAGGGAAATCAAAACTCAAGTTTAGTTTTTCAGTTAAGTTAAAACTCAAGTTCTGTTCTTCAGAAAAGTCAAAACTTAAGTCTTGTTTTTCAGGGAAATCAAAACTCAAATTTTGTTTTTCAGTGAAGTCAAAACTCAACTTTTGTTCTTTAGGAAAGTCAGAACTGAAGTTTTGATTTTCAGGAAATTTAATACCGAAGTTTTGTTCTTCATTGAGGTCAAAAATAAGGTTTGGTTTTTAAGTGAAGTTAAAACTTAAGTTTTGTTATTAACAAAAATCAAAACCCAAGTCTTGATCTTTAGGGAAATCAAAACTCAAGTTTTGTTCTTCATTGAAGTCAAAACTCAACTTTTGTTCTTTAGGAAAGTGAAAATTAAAGTTTTGATCTTTAGGAAATTTAAAACTGAAGTTTCGTTCTTCAGTGAAGTCAAAACTCAAGTTTGGTTTTTCAGTGAAGTTGAAACTTAAGTTTTATTATTCACAAAAATCAAAACCCATGTCTTGATCTTCAAGGAAATCAAAACTCAAGTTTTGTTCTTCAGTGAAGTCAAAACTCAACCTTTCTTCTTTAGGAAAGTCAAAATTAAAGTTTTGATCTTCAGGAAATTTAAAACTGAAGTTTCGTTCTTCAGTGAAGTCAAAACTCAAGTTTGGTTTTTCAGTGAAGTTGAAACTCAAGTTTTGTTCTTCACAAAATTCAAAACTTAGGTCTTGATCTTCAGGGAAATCAAAACTCAATCTTTGTTTTTCAGTGAAGTCAAAACTCAACTTTTGTTCTTTAGGAAAGTCAAAACTGAAGTTTTGATCTTCATGAAATTTAAAACTGGAGTTTCTTTCTTCACTGAAGTCAAAACTAAAGTTTGGTTAATCAGTGAAGTTGAAACTCAAGTTTTGTTCTTCACAAAATTCAAAACTTAGTTCTTGATCTTCAGGGAAATTAAAACTCAAGTTTTGTTTTTAATTGAAGTCAAAACTCAACTTTTGTTCTTTGGGAAAGTCAAAACTAAAGTTTTGATCTTTAGGAAATTCAAAACTGAAGTTTCTCTCTTCAGTGAAGTCAAAACTCAAGTTTAGTTTTTCAGTGAAGTTGAAACTCAAGTTCTGTTCTTCAGAAAAGTCAAAACTTAAGTCTTGTTTTTCAGGGAAATCAAAACTCAAATTTTGTTTTTCAGTGAATGCAAAACTCAACTTTTGTTCTTTAGGAAAGTCAAAACTGAAGTTTTGATTTTGAGGAAATTTAATACCAAAGTTTCGTTCTTCATTGAGGTCAAAAATAAGTTTTGGTTTTTAACTGAAGTTAAAACTTAAGTTTTGTTATTCACAAAAATCAAAACCCAATTCTTGATCTTTAGGGAAATCAAAACTCAAGTTTTATTCTTCAGTGAAGTAAAACTCAACTTTTGTTCATCGAGAAAGTCAAAATTAAAGTTTTGATCTTCAGGATATTTAAATCTGAAGTTTCGTTCTTCAGTGAAGTCAAAACTCAAGTTTGGTTTTTCAGTGAAGTTAAAACTGAAGTTTTGTTATTAACAAAAAAAACCATGTCTTGATCTTCAGGGAAATCAAAAATCAAGTTTTGTTCTTCAGTGAAATCAAAACTCAACTTTTGTTCTTTAGGAAAGTCAAAATTAAAGTTTTGAACTTCAGGAAATTTAAAACTGAGGTTTTGTTCTTCATTGAATTCAAAACTGATGTTTGGATTTTCAGTAAAGTTGAAACTCAAGTTTTGTTCTTCACAAAATTCAAAACTTAGGTCTTGATCTTCAGGGAAATCAAAACTCAAGTTTAGTTTTTCAGTTAAGTTAAAACTCAAGTTCTGTTCTTCAGAAAAGTCAAAACTTAAGTCTTGTTTTTCAGGGAAATCAAAACTCAAATTTTGTTTTTCAGTGAAGTCAAAACTCAACTTTTGTTCTTTAGGAAAGTCAGAACTGAAGTTTTGATTTTCAGGAAATTTAATACCGAAGTTTTGTTCTTCATTGAGGTCAAAAATAAGGTTTGGTTTTTAAGTGAAGTTAAAACTTAAGTTTTGTTATTAACAAAAATCAAAACCCAAGTCTTGATCTTTAGGGAAATCAAAACTCAAGTTTTGTTCTTCATTGAAGTCAAAACTCAACTTTTGTTCTTTAGGAAAGTGAAAATTAAAGTTTTGATCTTTAGGAAATTTAAAACTGAAGTTTCGTTCTTCAGTGAAGTCAAAACTCAAGTTTGGTTTTTCAGTGAAGTTGAAACTTAAGTTTTATTATTCACAAAAATCAAAACCCATGTCTTGATCTTCAAGGAAATCAAAACTCAAGTTTTGTTCTCTAGTGAAGTCAAATCTCAACTTTTTTCTTTAGGAAAGTCAAAATTAAAGTTTTGATCTTCAGGAAATCTAAAACTGAAGTTTCGTTCTTCAGTGAAGTCAAAACTCAAGTTTGGTTTTTCAGTGAAGTTGAAACTCAAGTTTTGTTCTTCACAAAAAAACCAAACACATGTCTCGATCTTCAGGGGAATCAAAACTCAAGTTTTGTTCTTCAGTGAAGTAAAAACTCAACTTTTGTTCTTTAGGAAAGTCAAAATTAATGTTTTGATCTTCAGGAAATTTAAAACTGAAGTTTCGTTCTTCAGTAAAGTCAAAACTCAAGTTTGGTTTTTCAGTGAAGTTGAAACTCAAGTTTTGTTCTTCACAAAATTCAAAACATAGTTCTTAATCTTCAGGGAACTCAAAACTCAAGCTTTGTTCTTCAGTGAGGTCAAATCTCAACTTTTGTTCTTTAGGAATGTCAAAACTGAAGTTTTGATCTTCAGGAAATTTAAAACTGGAGTTTCTTTCTTCACTGAAGTCAAAACTCAAGTTTGGTTTTTCAGTGAAGTTAAAACTTAAGTTTTGTTATTCACAAAAAACAAAACCCAAGTCTTGATCTTCCGGGAAATCACAACTGAAGTTTAGTTCTTCAGTGAAATCAAAACTCAACTTTTGTTCTTTAGGAAAGTCAAAGTTAAAGTTTTGATCTTCAGGAAATTTAAAACTGAAGTTTCGATCTTCATTGGAGTCAAAACTCAAGTTTAGTTTTTCAGTGAAGTTAAAACTTAAGTTTTGTTATTGACAAAAATCAAAACCCAAGTCTTCATCTTCCGGGAAATCAAAACTCAAGTTTTGTTCTTCAGTGAAGTCAAAACTCAACTTTTCTTCTTTAGGAAAGTCAAAATTAAAGTTTTGATCTTCAGGAAATTTAAAACTGAGGTTTTGTTCTTCATTGAATTCAAAACTGATGTTTGGATTTTCAGTAAAGTTGAAACTCAAGTTTTGTTCTTCACAAAATTCAAAACTTAGGTCTTGATCTTCAGGGAAATCAAAACTCAAGTTTAGTTTTTCAGTTAAGTTAAAACTCAAGTTCTGTTCTTCAGAAAAGTGAAAACTTAAGTCTTGTTTTTCAGGGAAATCAAAACTCAAATTTTGTTTTTCAGTGAAGTCAAAACTCAACTTTTGTTCTTTAGGAAAGTCAGAACTGAAGTTTTGATTTTCAGGAAATTTAATACCGAAGTTTTGTTCTTCATTGAGGTCAAAAATAAGGTTTGGTTTTTAAGTGAAGTTAAAACTTAAGTTTTGTTATTAACAAAAATCAAAACCCAAGTCTTGATCTTTAGGGAAATCAGAACTCAAGTTTTGTTCTTCATTGAAGTAAAACTCAACTTTTATTCTTTAGGAAAGTGAAAATTAAAGTTTTGATCTTTAGGAAATTTAAAACTGAAGTTTCGTTCTTCAGTGAAGTCAAAACTCAAGTTTGGTTTTTCAGTGAAGTTGAAACTTAAGTTTTATTATTCACAAAAATCAAAACCCATGTCTTGATCTTCAAGGAAATCAAAACTCAAGTTTTGTTCTTTAGTGAAGTCAAAACTCAACTTTTTTTCTTTAGGAAAGTGAAAATTAAAGTTTTGATCTCCAGGAAATCTAAAACTGAAGTTTCGTTCTTCAGTGAAGTATAAACTCAAGTTTGGTTTTTCAGTGAAGTTAAAACTAAAGTTTTGTTATTCACAAAAAACCAAACACATGTCTCGATCTTCAGGGAAATCAAAACTCAAGTTTTGTTCTTCAGTGAAGTCAAAACTCAACTTTTGTTCTTTAGGAAAGTCAAAATTAATGTTTTGATCTTCAGGAAATTTAAAACTGAAGTTTCGTTCTTCAGCAAAGTCAAAACTCAAGTTTGGTTTTTCAGTGAAGTTGAAACTCAAGTTTTGTTCTTCACAAAATTCAAAACATAGTTCTTAATCTTCAGGGAAATCAAAACTCAAGTTTTGTTCTTCAGCGAAGTCAAAACTCAACTTTTGTTCTTTAGGAAAGTCAAAACTGAAGTTTTGATCTTCATGAAATTTAAAACTGGAGTTTCTTTCTTCACTGAAGTCAAAACTAAAGTTTGGTTTTTCAGTGAAGTTGAAACTCAAGTTTTGTTCTTCACAAAATTCAAAAACTTTGGTCTTGATCTTCAGGGAAATTAAAACTCAAGTTTTGTTTTTAAGTGAAGTCAAAACTCAACTTTTGTTCTTTGGGAAAGTCAAAACTAAAGTTTTGATCTTTAGGAAATTCAAAACTCAAGTTTAGTTTTTCAGTGAAGTTAAAACTCAAGTTCTGTTCTTCAGAAAAGTCAAAACTTAAGTCTTGTTTTTCAGGGAAATCAAAACTCAAATTTTGTTTTTCATTGAATGCAAAACTCAACTTTTGTTCTTTAGGAAAGTCAAAACTGAAGTTTTGATTTTAAGGAAATTTAATACCAAAGTTTCATTCTTCATTGAGGTTAAAAATAAGTTTTGGTTTTTAACTGAAGTTAAAACTTAAGTTTTGTTATTCACAAAAATCAAAACCCAAGTCTTGATCTTTAGGGAAATCAAAACTCAAGTTTTATTCTTCAGTGAAGTCAAAACTCAACTTTTGTTCATTCGGAAAGTCAAAATTAAAGTTTTGATCTTCAGGATATTTAAATCTGAAGTTTCGTTCTTCAGTGAAGTCAAAACTCAAGTTTGGTTTTTCAGTGAAGTTAAAACTGAAGTTTTGTTTAAAAAAAAAACCATGTCTTGATCTTCAGGGAAATAAAAAATCAAGTTTTGTTCTTCAGTTAAATCAAAACTCAACTTTTGTTCTTTAGGAAAGTCAAAATTAAAGTTTTGATCTTCAGGAAATTTAAAACTGAGGTTTTGTTCTTCATTGAATTCAAAACTGATGTTTGGATTTTCAGTGAAGTTGAAACTCAAGTTTTGTTCTTCACAAAATTCAAGACTTAGGTCTTGATCTTCAGGGAAATCAAATCTCAAGTTTAGTTTTTCAGTTAAGTTAAAACTCAAGTTCTGTTCTTCAGAAAAGTCAAAACTTAAGTCTTGTTTTTCAGGGAAATCAAAACTCAAATTTTGTTTTTCAGTGAAGTCAAAACTCAACTTTTGTTCTTTAGGAAAGTCAGAACTGAAGTTTTGATTTTCAGGAAATTTAATACCGAAGTTTTGTTCTTCATTGAGGTCAAAAATAAGGTTTGGTTTTTAAGTGAAGTTAAAACTTAAGTTTTGTTATTAACAAAAATCAAAACCCAAGTCTTGATCTTTAGGGAAATCAAAACTCAAGTTTTGTTCTTCATTGAAGTCAAAACTCAACTTTTGTTCTTTAGGAAAGTGAAAATTAAAGTTTTGATCTTTAGGAAATTTAAAACTGAAGTTTCGTTCTTCAGTGAAGTCAAAACTCAAGTTTGGTTTTTCAGTGAAGTTGAAACTTAAGTTTTATTATTCACAAAAATCATAACCCATGTCTTGATCTTCAAGGAAATCAAAACTCAAGTTTTATTCTTTAGTGAAGTCAAAACTCAACTTTTTTTCTTTAGGAATGTCAAAATTAAAGTTTTGATCTTCAGGAAATTTAAAACTGGAGTTTCTTTCTTCACTGAAGTCAAAACTCAAGTTTTGGTTTTTCAGTGAAGTTAAAACTTAAGTTTTGTTATTCACAAAAAACAAAACCCAAGTCTTCATCTTCCAGGAAATCAAAACTCAAGTTTTGTTCTTCAGTGAAGTCAAAACTCAACTTTTGTTCTTTAGGAAAGTCAAAATTAATGTTTTGATCTTCAGGAAATTTAAAACTGAAGTTTCGTTCTTCAGTAAAGTCAAAACTCAAGTTTGGTTTTTCAGTGAAGTTAAAACTCAAGTTTTGTTCTTCACAAAATTCAAAACATAGTTCTTAATCTTCAGGGAAATCAAAACTCAAGCTTTGTTCTTCAGTGAAGTCAAAACTCAACTTTTGTTCTTTAGGAATTTCAAAACTGAAGTTTTGATCTTCAGGAAATTTAAAACAGGAGTTTCTTTCTTCAGGGAAGTCAAAAATCAAGTTTGGTTTTTCAGTGAAGTTAAAACTTAAGTTTTGTTATTCACAAAAAACAAAACCCAAGTCTTCATCTTCCGGGAAATCAAAACTCAAGTTTTGTTCTTCAGTGAAATCAAAACTCAACTTTTGTTCTTTAGGAAAGTCAAAATTAAAGTTTTGATCTTCAGGAAATTTAAAACTGAAGTTTCGTTCTTCATTGGAGTCAAAACTCAAGTTTGGTTTTTCAGTGAAGTTAAAACTTAAGTTTTGTTATTGACAAAAATCAAAACCCAAGTCTTCATCTTCCGGGAAATCAAAACTCATGTTTTGTTCTTCAGTGAGGTCAAAACTCATCTTTTGTTCATTAGGAAAGTCAAAATTAAAGTTTTGATCTTCAGGAAATTTAAAACTGAAGTTTCGTTCTTCAGTGAAGTCAAAACTCAAGTTTGGTTTTTCAGTGAAGTTGAAACTGAAGTTTTGTTCTTCACAAAATTCAAAACTTAGGTCTTGATCTTCAGGGAAATCAAAACTCAATCTTTGTTTTTCAGTGAAGTCAAAACTCAACTTTTGTTCTTTAGGAAAGTCAAAACTGAAGTTTTGATCTTCATGAAATTTAAAACTGGAGTTTCTTTCTTCACTGAAGTCAAAACTAAAGTTTGGTTTTTCAGTGAAGTTGAAACTCAAGTTTTGTTCTTCAAAAAATTCAAAACTTAGGTCTTGATCTTCAGGGAAATTAAAACTCAAGTTTTGTTGTTAAGTGAAGTCAAAACTCAACTTTTGTTCTTTGGGAAAGTAAAAACTAAAGTTTTGATCTTTAGGAAATTCAAAACTGAAGTTTCTCTCTTCAGTGAAGTCAAAACTCAAGTTTAGTTTTTCTGTGAAGTTAAAACTCAAGTTCTGTTCTTCAGTAAAGTCAAAACTTAAGTCTTGTTTTTCAGGGAAATCAAAACTCAAATTTTGTTTTTCAGTGAATGCAAAACTCAACTTTTGTTCTTTAGGAAAGTCAAAACTGAAGTTTTGATTTTGAGGAAATTTAATACCAAAGTTTCGTTCTTCATTGAGGTCAAAAATAAGTTTTGGTTTTTAACTGAAGTTAAAACTTAAGTTTTGTTATTCACAAAAATGAAAACCCAATTCTTGATCTTTAGGGAAATCAAAACTCAAGTTTTATTCTTCAGTGAAGTCAAAACTCAACTTTTTTTCATTCGGAAAGTCAAAATTAAAGTTTTGATCTTCAGGATATTTAAATCTGAAGTTTCGTTCTTCAGTGAAGTCAAAACTCAAGTTTGGTTTTTCAGTGAAGTTAAAACTGAAGTTTTGTTATTAAAAAAACCCATGTCTTGATCTTCAGGGAAATCAAAAATCAAGTTTTGTTCTTCAGTGAAATCAAAACTCAACTTTTGTTCTTTAGGAAAGTCAAAATTAAAGTTTTGATCTTCAGGAAATTTAAAACTGAGGTTTTGTTCTTCATTGAATTCAAAACTGATGTTTGGATTTTCAGTAAAGTTGAAACTCAAGTTTTGTTCTTCACAAAATTCAAAACTTAGGTCTTGATCTTCAGGGAAATCAAAACTCAAGATTTGTTTTTCAGTTAAGTTAAAACTCAAGTTCTGTTCTTCAGAAAAGTCAAAACTTAAGTCTTGTTTTTCAGGGAAATCAAAACTCAAATTTTGTTTTTCAGTGAAGTCAAAACTCAACTTTTGTTCTTTAGGAAAGTCAGAACTGAAGTTTTGATTTTCAGGAAATTTAATACCGAAGTTTTGTTCTTCATTGAGGTCAAAAATAAGGTTTGGTTTTTAAGTGAAGTTAAAACTTAAGTTTTGTTATTAACAAAAATCAAAACCCAAGTCTTGATCTTTAGGGAAATCAAAACTCAAGTTTTGTTCTTCATTGAAGTCAAAACTCAACTTTTGTTCTTTAGGAAAGTGAAAATTAAAGTTTTGATCTTTAGGAAATTTAAAACTGAAGTTTCGTTCTTCAGTGAAGTCAAAACTCAAGTTTGGTTTTTCAGTGAAGTTGAAACTTAAGTTTTATTATTCACAAAAATCAAAACCCATGTCTTGATCTTCAAGGAAATCAAAACTCAAGTTTTGTTCTCTAGTGAAGTCAAATCTCAACTTTTTTTCTTTAGGAAAGTCAAAATTAAAGTTTTGATCTTCAGGAAATCTAAAACTGAAGTTTCGTTCTTCAGTGAAGTCAAAACTCAAGTTTGGTTTTTCAGTGAAGTTGAAACTCAAGTTTTGTTCTTCACAAAAAAACCAAACACATGTCTCGATCTTCAGGGAAATCAAAACTCAAGTTTTGTTCTTCAGTGAAGTAAAAACTCAACTTTTGTTCTTTAGGAAAGTCAAAATTAATGTTTTGATCTTCAGGAAATTTAAAACTGAAGTTTCGTTCTTCAGTAAAGTCAAAACTCAAGTTTGGTTTTTCAGTGAAGTTGAAACTCAAGTTTTGTTCTTCACAAAATTCAAAACATAGTTCTTAATCTTCAGGGAACTCAAAACTCAAGCTTTGTTCTTCAGTGAGGTCAAATCTCAACTTTTGTTCTTTAGGAATGTCAAAACTGAAGTTTTGATCTTCAGGAAATTTAAAACTGGAGTTTCTTTCTTCACTGAAGTCAAAACTCAAGTTTGGTTTTTCAGTGAAGTTAAAACTTAAGTTTTGTTATTCACAAAAAACAAAACCCAAGTCTTGATCTTCCGGGAAATCAAAACTGAAGTTTAGTTCTTCAGTGAAATCAAAACTCAACTTTTGTTCTTTAGGAAAGTCAAAGTTAAAGTTTTGATCTTCAGGAAATTTAAAACTGAAGTTTCGATCTTCATTGGAGTCAAAACTCAAGTTTAGTTTTTCAGTGAAGTTAAAACTTAAGTTTTGTTATTGACAAAAATCAAAACCCAAGTCTTCATCTTCCGGGAAATCAAAACTCAAGTTTTGTTCTTCAGTGAAGTCAAAACTCAACTTTTCTTCTTTAGGAAAGTCAAAATTAAAGTTTTGATCTTCAGGAAATTTAAAACTGAGGTTTTGTTCTTCATTGAATTCAAAACTGATGTTTGGATTTTCAGTAAAGTTGAAACTCAAGTTTTGTTCTTCACAAAATTCAAAACTTAGGTCTTGATCTTCAGGGAAATCAAAACTCAAGTTTAGTTTTTCAGTTAAGTTAAAACTCAAGTTCTGTTCTTCAGAAAAGTGAAAACTTAAGTCTTGTTTTTCAGGGAAATCAAAACTCAAATTTTGTTTTTCAGTGAAGTCAAAACTCAACTTTTGTTCTTTAGGAAAGTCAGAACTGAAGTTTTGATTTTCAGGAAATTTAATACCGAAGTTTTGTTCTTCATTGAGGTCAAAAATAAGGTTTGGTTTTTAAGTGAAGTTAAAACTTAAGTTTTGTTATTAACAAAAATCAAAACCCAAGTCTTGATCTTTAGGGAAATCAGAACTCAAGTTTTGTTCTTCATTGAAGTAAAACTCAACTTTTATTCTTTAGGAAAGTGAAAATTAAAGTTTTGATCTTTAGGAAATTTAAAACTGAAGTTTCGTTCTTCAGTGAAGTCAAAACTCAAGTTTGGTTTTTCAGTGAAGTTGAAACTTAAGTTTAATTATTCACAAAAATCAAAACCCATGTCTTGATCTTCAAGGAAATCAAAACTCAAGTTTTGTTCTTTAGTGAAGTCAAAACTCAACTTTTTTTCTTTAGGAAAGTGAAAATTAAAGTTTTGATCTCCAGGAAATCTAAAACTGAAGTTTCGTTCTTCAGTGAAGTATAAACTCAAGTTTGGTTTTTCAGTGAAGTTAAAACTAAAGTTTTGTTATTCACAAAAAACCAAACACATGTCTCGATCTTCAGGGAAATCAAAACTCAAGTTTTGTTCTTCAGTGAAGTCAAAACTCAACTTTTGTTCTTTAGGAAAGTCAAAATTAATGTTTTGATCTTCAGGAAATTTAAAACTGAAGTTTCGTTCTTCAGCAAAGTCAAAACTCAAGTTTGGTTTTTCAGTGAAGTTGAAACTCAAGTTTTGTTCTTCACAAAATTCAAAACATAGTTCTTAATCTTCAGGGAAATCAAAACTCAAGTTTTGTTCTTCAGCGAAGTCAAAACTCAACTTTTGTTCTTTAGGAAAGTCAAAACTGAAGTTTTGATCTTCATGAAATTTAAAACTGGAGTTTCTTTCTTCACTGAAGTCAAAACTAAAGTTTGGTTTTTCAGTGAAGTTGAAACTCAAGTTTTGTTCTTCACAAAATTCAAAAACTTTGGTCTTGATCTTCAGGGAAATTAAAACTCAAGTTTTGTTTTTAAGTGAAGTCAAAACTCAACTTTTGTTCTTTGGGAAAGTCAAAACTAAAGTTTTGATCTTTAGGAAATTCAAAACTCAAGTTTAGTTTTTCAGTGAAGTTAAAACTCAAGTTCTGTTCTTCAGAAAAGTCAAAACTTAAGTCTTGTTTTTCAGGGAAATCAAAACTCAAATTTTGTTTTTCATTGAATGCAAAACTCAACTTTTGTTCTTTAGGAAAGTCAAAACTGAAGTTTTGATTTTAAGGAAATTTAATACCAAAGTTTCATTCTTCATTGAGGTTAAAAATAAGTTTTGGTTTTTAACTGAAGTTAAAACTTAAGTTTTGTTATTCACAAAAATCAAAACCCAAGTCTTGATCTTTAGGGAAATCAAAACTCAAGTTTTATTCTTCAGTGAAGTCAAAACTCAACTTTTGTTCATTCGGAAAGTCAAAATTAAAGTTTTGATCTTCAGGATATTTAAATCTGAAGTTTCGTTCTTCAGTGAAGTCAAAACTCAAGTTTGGTTTTTCAGTGAAGTTAAAACTGAAGTTTTGTTTAAAAAAAAAACCATGTCTTGATCTTCAGGGAAATAAAAAATCAAGTTTTGTTCTTCAGTTAAATCAAAACTCAACTTTTGTTCTTTAGGAAAGTCAAAATTAAAGTTTTGATCTTCAGGAAATTTAAAACTGAGGTTTTGTTCTTCATTGAATTCAAAACTGATGTTTGGATTTTCAGTGAAGTTGAAACTCAAGTTTTGTTCTTCACAAAATTCAAAACTTAGGTCTTGATCTTCAGGGAAATCAAAACTCAAGTTTAGTTTTTCAGTTAAGTTAAAACTCAAGTTCTGTTCTTCAGAAAAGTCAAAACTTAAGTCTTGTTTTTCAGGGAAATCAAAACTCAAATTTTGTTTTTCAGTGAAGTCAAAACTCAACTTTTGTTCTTTAGGAAAGTCAGAACTGAAGTTTTGATTTTCAGGAAATTTAATACCGAAGTTTTGTTCTTCATTGAGGTCAAAAATAAGGTTTGGTTTTTAAGTGAAGTTAAAACTTAAGTTTTGTTATTAACAAAAATCAAAACCCAAGTCTTGATCTTTAGGGAAATCAAAACTCAAGTTTTGTTCTTCATTGAAGTCAAAACTCAACTTTTGTTCTTTAGGAAAGTGAAAATTAAAGTTTTGATCTTTAGGAAATTTAAAACTGAAGTTTCGTTCTTCATTGTAGTCAAAACTCAAGTTTGGTTTTTCAGTGAAGTTGAAACTTAAGTTTTATTATTCACAAAAATCATAACCCATGTCTTGATCTTCAAGGAAATCAAAACTCAAGTTTTATTCTTTAGTGAAGTCAAAACTCAACTTTTTTTCTTTAGGAAAGTCAAAATTAAAGTTCTGATCTTCAGGAAATCTAAAACTGAAGTTTCGTTCTTCAGTGAAGTCAAAACTCAAGTTTGGTTTTTCAGTGAAGTTAAAACTAAAGTTCTGTTATTCACAAAAAACCAAACACATGTCTCGATCTTCAGGGAAATCAAAACTCAAGTTTTGTTCTTCAGTGAAGTCAAAACTCAACTTTTGTTCTTTAGGAAAGTCAAAATTAATGTTTTGATCTTCAGGAAATTTAAATCTGAAGTTTCGTTCTTCAGTGAAGTCAAAACTCAAGTTTGGTTTTTCAGTGAAGTTAAAACTGAAGTTTTGTTATTAACAAAAAAACCCATGTCTTGATCTTCAGGGAAATCAAAAATCAAGGTTTGTTCTTCAGTGAAGTCAAAACTCAACTTTTGTTCTTTAGGAAAGTCAAAATTAAAGTTTTGATCTTCAGGAAATTGAAAACTGAGGTTTTGTTCTTCATTGAATTCAAAACTGATGTTTGGATTTTCAGTGAAGTTGAAACTCAAGTTTTGTTCTTCACAAAATTCAAAACTTTGGTCTTGATCTTCAGGGAAATCAAAACTCAAGTTTAGTTTTTCAGTTAAGTTAAAACTCAAGTTCTGTTCTTCAGAAAAGTCAAAACTTAATTCTTGTTTTTCAGGTAAATCAAAACTCAAATTTTGTTTTTCAGTGAAGTCAAAACTCAACTTTTGTTCTTTAGGAAAGTAAAAACTGAAGTTTTGATTTTCAGGAAATTTAATTCCGAAGTTTTGTTCTTCATTGAGGTAAAAATTAAGGTTTGGTTTTTAAGTGAAGTTAAAACTTAAGTTTTGTTATTAACAAAAATCAAAACCCATGTCTTGATCTTTAGGGAAATCAAAACTCAAGTTTTGTTCTTCAGTGAAGTCAAAACTCAACTTTGGTTCTTTAGGAAAGTGAAAATTAAAGTTTTGATCTTTAGGAAATTTAAAACTAAAGTTTCGTTCTTCAGTGAAGTCAAAACTCAAGTTTGGTTTTTCAGTGAAGTTAAAACTAAAGTTTTGTTATTCACAAAACCCAAACACATGTCTCGATATTCAGGAAATCAAAACTCAAGTTTTGTTCTTCAGTGAGGTCAAAACTCAACTTTTTTTCTTTAGGAAAGTCAAAATTAATGTTTTGATCTTCAGGAAATTTAAAACTGAAGTTTCGTTCTTCAGTAAAGTAAAAACTCAAGTTTGGTTTTTCAGTGAAGTTGAAACTCAAGTTTTGTTCTTCACAAAATTCAAAACATAGTTCTTAATCTTCAGGGAAATCAAAACTCAAGCTTTGTTCTTCAGTGAAGTCAAAACTCAACTTTTGTTCTTTAGGAATGTCAAAACTGAAGTTTTGGTCTTCAGGAAATTTAAAACTGGAGTTTCTTTCTTCACTGAAGTCAAAACTCAAGTTTGGTTTTTCAGTGAAGTTAAAACTTAAGTTTTGTTATTCACAAAAAAACAAAACCCAAGTCTTCATCTTCCGGGAAATCAAAACTCAAGTTTTGTTCTTCAGTGAAATCAAAACTCAACTTTTGTTCTTCAGGAAAGTCAAAGTTAAAGTTTTGATCTTCAGGAAATTTAAAACTGAAGTTTCGTTCTTCATTGGAGTCAAAACTCAAGTTTGGTTTTTCAGTGAAGTTAAAACTTAAGTTTTGTTATTGACAAAAATCAAAACCCAAGTCTTGATCTTCCGGGAAATCAAAACTCAAGTTTTGTTCTTCAGTGAAGTCAAAACTCAACTTTTGTTCTTTAGGAAAGTCAAAATTAAAGTTTGGATCTTCAGGAAATTTAAAACTGAAGTTTCGTTCTTCATTGGAGTCAAAACTCAAGTTTGGTTTTTCAGTGAAGTTGAAACTCAAGTTTTGTTCTTCACAAAATTTAAAACTTAGGTCTTGATCTTCAGGGAAATCAAAACTCAATCTTTGTTTTTCAGTGAAGTCAAAACTCAACTTTTGTTCTTTAGGAAAGTCAAAACTGAAGTTTTGATCTTCATGAAATTTAAAACTGGAGTTTCTTTCTTCACTGAAGTCAAAACTAAAGTTTGGTTTTTCAGTGAAGTTGAAACTCAAGTTTTGTTCTTCACAAAATTCAAAACTTAGGTCTTGATCTTCAGGGAAATTAAAACTCAAGTTTTGTTTTTAAGTGAAGTCAAAACTCAACTTTTGTTCTTTGGGAAAGTCAAAACTAAAGTTTTGATCTTCAGGAAATTCAAAACTGAAGTTTCTCTCTTCAGTGAAGTCAAAACTCAAGTTTAGTTTTTCAGTGAAGTTAAAACTCAAGTTCTGTTCTTCAGAAAAGTCAAAACTTAAGTCTTGTTTTTCAAGGAAATCAAAACTCAAATTTTGTTTTTCAGTGAATGCAAAACTCAACTTTTGTTCTTTAGGAAAGTCAAAACTGAAGTTTTGATTTTAAGGAAATTTAATACCAAAGTTTGGTTCTTCATTGAGGTCAAAAATAAGTTTTGGTTTTTCAGTGAAGTTAAAACTTAAGTTTTGTTATTCACAAAAATCAAAACCCAAGTCTTGATCTTTAGGGAAATCAAAACTCAAGTTTTATTCTTCAGTGAAGTCAAAACTCAACTTTTGTTCATTCGGAAAGTCAAAATTAAAGTTTTGATCTTCAGGATATTTAAATCTGAAGTTTCGTTCTTCAGTGAAGTCAAAACTCAAGTTTGGTTTTTCAGTGAAGTCAAAACTGAAGTTTTGTTATTAACAAAAAACAGAACCCATGTCTTGATCTTCAGGGAAATCAAAAATCAAGTTTTGTTCTTCAGTGAAGTCAAAACTCAACTTTTGTTCTTTAGGAAAGTCAAAATTAAAGTTTTGATCTTCAGGAAATTTAAAACTGAGGTTTTGTTCTTCATTGAATTCAAAACTGATGTTTGGATTTTCAGTGAAGTTGAAACTCAAGTTTTGTTCTTCACAAAATTCAAAACTTAGGTCTTGATCTTCAGGGAAATCAAAACTCAAGTTTAGTTTTTCAGTTAAGTTAAAACTCAAGTTCTGTTCTTCAGAAAAGTCAAAACTTAAGTCTTGTTTTTCAGGGAAATCAAAACTCAAATTTTGTTTTTCAGTGAAGTCAAAACTCAACTTTTGTTCTTTAGGAAAGTCAGAACTGAAGTTTTGATTTTCAGGAAATTTAATACCGAAGTTTTGTTCTTCATTGAGGTCAAAAATAAGGTTTGGTTTTTAAGTGAAGTTAAAACTTAAGTTTTGTTATTAACAAAAATCAAAACCCAAGTCTTGATCTTTAGGGAACTCAAAACTCAAGTTTTGTTCTTCATTGAAGTCAAAACTCAACTTTTGTTCTTTAGGAAAGTGAAAATTAAAGTTTTGATCTTTAGGAAATTTAAAACTGAAGTTTCGTTCTTCAGTGAAGTCAAAACTCAAGTTTGGTTTTTCAGTGAAGTTGAAACTTAAGTTTTATTATTCACAAAAATCAAAACCCATGTCTTGATCTTCAAGGAAATTAAAACTCAAGTTTTGTTCTTTAGTGAAGTCAAAACTCAACTTTTTTTCTTTAGGAAAGTCAAAATTAAAGTTTTGATCTTCAGGAAATCTAAAACTGAAGTTTCGTTCTTCAGTGAAGTCAAGACTCAAGTTTGGTTTTTCAGTGAAGTTAAAACTAAAGTTCTGTTATTCACAAAAAACCAAACACATGTCTCGATCTTCTGGGAAATCAAAACTCAAGTTTTGTTCTTCAGTGAAGTCAAAACTCAAGTTTTGTTCTTTAGGAAAGTCAAAATTAATGTTTTGATCTTCAGGAAATTTAAAACTGAAGTTTCGTTCTTCAGTAAAGTCAAAACTCAAGTTTGGTTTTTCAGTGAAGTTGAAACTCAAGTTTTGTTCTTCACAAAATTCAAAACATAGTTCTTAATCTCCAGGGAAATCAAAACTCAAGCTTTGTTCTTCAGTGAAGTCAAAACTCAACTTTTGTTCTTTAAGAATGTCAAAACTGAAGTTTTGATCTTCAGGAAATTTAAAACTGGAGTTTCTTTCTTCACTGAAGTCAAAACTAAATTTTGGTTTTTCAGTGAAGTTAAAACTTAAGTTTTGTTATTCACAAAAACAAAACCCAAGTCTTCATCTTCCGGGAAATCAAAACTAAAGTTTTGTTCTTCAGTGAAATCAAAACTCAACTTTTGTTTTTTTAGGAAAGTCAAAATTAAAGTTTTGATCTTCAGGAAATTTAAAACTTAAGTCTCGTTCTTCATTGGAGTCAAAACTCAAGTTTAGTTTTTCAGTGAAGTTAAAACTTAAGTTTTGTTATTGACAAAAATCAAAACCCAAGTCTTGATATTCCGGGAAATCAAAACTCAAGTTTTGTTCTTCAGTGAAGTCAAAACTCAACTTTTCTTCTTTAGGAAAGTCAAAATTAAAGTTTTGATCTTCAGGAAATTTAAAACTGAAGTTTCGTTCTTCAGTGAAGTCAAAACTCAAGTTTGGTTTTTCAGTGAAGTTGAAACTCAAGTTTTGTTCTTCACAAAATTCCAAACTTAGGTCTTGATCTTCAGGGAAATCAAAACTCAATCTTTGTTTTTCAGTGAAGTCAAAACTCAACTTTTGTTCTTTAGGAAAGTCAAAACTGAAGTTTTGATCTTCATGAAATTTAAAACTGGAGTTTCTTTCTTCACTGAAGTCAAAACTAAAGTTTGGTTTTTCAGTGAAGTTGAAACTCAAGTTTTGTTCTTCAAAAAATTCAAAACTTAGGTCTTGATCTTCAGGGAAATTAAAACTCAAGTTTTGTTTTTAAGTGAAGTCAAAACTCAACTTTTGTTCTTTGGGAAAGTCAAAACTAAAGTTTTGATCTTTAGGAAATTCAAAACTGAAGTTTCTCTCTTCAGTGAAGTCAAAACCCAAGTTTAGTTTTTCAGTGAAGTTAAAACTCAAGTTCTGTTCTTCAGAAAAGTCAAAACTTAAGTCTTGTTTTTCAGGGAAATCAAAACTCAAATTTTGTTTTTCAGTGAATGCAAAACTCAACTTTTGTTCTTTAGGAAAGTCAAAACTGAAGTTTTGATTTTGAGGAAATTTAATACCAAAGTTTCGTTCTTCATTGAGGTCAAAAATAAGTTTTGGTTTTTAACTGAAGTTAAAACTTAAGTTTTGTTATTCACAAAAATCAAAACCCAAGTCTTGATCTTTAGGGAAATCAAAACTCAAGTTTTATTCTTCAGTGAAGTCAAAACTCAACTTTTGTTCATTCGGAAAGTCAAAATTAAAGTTTTGATCTTCAGGATATTTAAATCTGAAGTTTCGTTCTTCAGTGAAGTCAAAACTCAAGTTTGGTTTTTCAGTGAAGTTAAAACTGAAGTTTTGTTATTAAAAAAAACCCATGTCTTGATCTTCAGGGAAATAAAAAATCAAGTTTTGTTCTTCAGTGAAATCAAAACTCAACTTTTGTTCTTTCGGAAAGTCAAAATTTAAGTTTTGATCTTCAGGAAATTTAAATCTGAAGTTTCGTTCTCCAGTGAAGTCAAAACTCAAGTTTGGTTTTTCAGTGAAGTTAAAACTGAAGTTTTGTTATTCACAAAAAAACAAAACCCATGTCTTGATCTTCAGGGAAATTAAAAATCAAGGTTTGTTCTTCAGTGAAGTCAAAACTCAACTTTTGTTCTTTAGGAAAGTCAAAATTAAAATTTTGATCTTCAGGAAATTTAAAACTGCGGTTTTGTTTTTCATTGAATTCAAAACTGATGTTTGGATTTTCAGTGAAGTTGAAACTCAAGTTTTGTTCTTCACAAAATTCAAAACTTAGGTCTTGATCTTCAGGGAAATCAAAACTCAAGTTTAGTTTTTCAGTTAAGTTAAAACTCAAGTTCTGTTCTTCAGAAAAGTCAAAACTTAAGTCTTGTTTTTCAGGGAAATCAAAACTCAAATTTTGTTTTTCAGTGAAGTCAAAACTCAACTTTTGTTCTTTAGGAAAGTCAAAACTAAAGTTTTGATTTTCAGGAAATTTAATACCGAAGTTTTGTTCTTCATTGAGGTCAAAAATAAGGTTTGGTTTTTAAGTGAAGTTAAAACTTAAGTTTTGTTATTAACAAAAATCAAAACCCAAGTCTTGATCTTTAGGGAAATCAAAACTCAAGTTTTGTTCTTCAGTGAAGTCAAAACTCAACTTTTGTTCTTTAGGAAAGTGAAAATTAAAGTTTTGATCTTTAGGAAATTTAAAACTAAAGTTTCGTTCTTCAGTTAAGTCAAAACTCAAGTTTGGTTTTTCAGTGAAGTTGAAACTTAAGTTTTGTTATTCACAAAAATCAAAACCCATGTCTTGATCTTCAAGGAAATCAAAACTCAAGTTTTGGTCTTTAGTGAAGTCAAAACTCAACTTTTTTTCTTTAGGAAAGTCAAAATTAAAGTTTTGATCTTCAGGAAATCTAAAACAGAAGTTTCGTTCTTCAGTGAAGTCAAAACTCAAGTTTGGTTTTTCAGTGAAGTTAAAACTAAAGTTTTGTTATTCACAAAAAACCAAACACATGTCTCGATCTTCAGGGAAATCAAAACTCAAGTTTTGTTCTTCAGTGAAGTCAAAACTCAACTTTTGTTCTTTAGGAAAGTCAAAATTAATGTTTTGATCTTCAGGAAATTTAAAACTGAAGTTTCGTTCTACAGGAAAGTCAAAAATCAAGTTTGGTTTTTCAGTGAAGTTGAAACTCAAGTTTTGTTCTTCACAAAATTCAAAACATAGTTCTTAATCTTCAGGGAAATCAAAACTCAAGCTTTGTTCTTCAGTGAAGTCAAAACTCAACTTTTGTTCTTTAGGAATGTCAAAACTGAAGTTTTGATCTTCAGGAAATTTAATACTGGAGTTTCTTTCTTCACTGAAGTCAAAACTCAAGTTTGGTTTTTCAGTGAAGTTAAAACTTAAGTTTTGTTATTCACAAAAAACAAAACACATGTCTTCATCTTCCGGGAAATCAAAACTCAAGTTTTGTTCTTCAGTGAAGTCAAAACTCAACTTTTGTTCTTTAGGAAAGTCAAAATTAATGTTTTGATCTTCAGGAAATTTAAAACTGAAGTTTCGTTCTTCAGTAAAGTCAAAACTCAAGTTTGGTTTTTCAGTGAAGTTAAAACTCAAGTTTTGTTCTTCACAAAATTCAAAACATAGTTCTTAATCTTCAGGGAAATCAAAACTCAAGCTTTGTTCTTCAGTGTTGTCAAAACTCAACTTTTGTTCTTTAGGAATGTCAAAACTGAAGTTTTGATCTTCAGGAAATTTAAAACAGGAGTTTCTTTCTTCATTGAAGTCAAAACTCAAGTTTGGTTTTTCAGTGAAGTTAAAACTTAAGTTTTGTTATTCACAAAAAACACAACCCAAGTCTTCATCTTCCAGGAAATCAAAACTCCAGTTTTGTTCTTCAGTGAAATCAAAACTCAACTTTTGTTCTTTAGGAATGTCAAAATTAAAGTTTTGATCTTCAGGAAATTTAAAACTGAAGTTTCGTTCTTCATTGGAGTCAAAACTCAAGTTTGGTTTTTCAGTGAAGTTAAAACTTAAGTTTTGTTATTGACAAAAATCAAAACCTAAGTCTTGATCTTCCGGGAAATCAAAACTCAAGTTTTGTTCTTCAGTGAGGTCAAAACTCAACTTTTGTTCTTTAGGAAAGTCAAAATTAAAGTTTTGATCTTCAGGAAATTTAAATCTGAAGCTTCGTTCTTCAGTGAAGTCAAAACTCAAGTTTGGTTTTTCAGTGAAGTCAAAACTGAAGTTTTGTTATTAACAAAAAACAGAACCCATGTCTTGATCTTCAGGGAAATAAAAAATCAAGTTTTGTTCTTCAGTGAAGTCAAAACTCAACTTTTGTTCTTTAGGAAAGTCAAAATTAAAGTTTTGATCTTCATTAAATTTAAAACTGAGGTTTTGTTCTTCATTGAATTCAAAACTGATGTTTGGATTTTCAGTGAAGTTGAAACTCAAGTTTTGTTCTTCACAAAATTCAAAACTTAGGTCTTGATCTTCAGGGAAATCAAAACTCAAGTTAGTTTTTCAGTTAAGTTAAAACTCAAGTTCTGTTCTTCAGAAAAGTCAAAACTTAAGTCTTGTTTTTCAGGGAAATCAAAACTCAAATTTAGTTTTTCAGTGAAGTCAAAACTCAACTTTTGATCTTTACGAAAGTCAGAACTGAAGTTTTGATTTTCAGGAAATTTAATACCGAAGTTTTGTTCTTCATTGAGGTCAAAAATAAGGTTTGGTTTTTAAGTGAAGTTAAAACTTAAGTTTTGTTATTAACAAAAATCAAAACCCAAGTCTTGATCTTTAGGGAACTCAAAACTCAAGTTTTGTTCTTCATTGAAGTCAAAACTCAACTTTTGTTCTTTAGGAAAGTGAAAATTAAAGTTTTGATCTTTAGGAAATTTAAAACTGAAGTTTCGTTCTTCAGTGAAGTCAAAACTCAAGTTTGGTTTTTCAGTGAAGTTGAAACTTAAGTTTTATCATTCACAAAAATCAAAACCCATGTCTTGATCTTCAAGGAAATCAAAACTCAAGTTTTGTTCTTTAGTGAAGTCAAAACTCAACTTTTTTTCTTTAGGAAAGTCAAAATTAAAGTTTTGATCTTCAGGAAATCTAAAACTGAAGTTTCGTTCTTCAGTGAAGTCAAGACTCAAGTTTGGTTTTTCAGTGAAGTTAAAACTAAAGTTCTGTTATTCACAAAAAACCAAACACATGTCTCGATCTTCTGGGAAATCAAAACTAAAGTTTTGTTCTTCAGTGAAGTCAAAACTCAAGTTTTGTTCTTTAGGAAAGTCAAAATTAATGTTTTGATCTTCAGGAAATTTAAAACTGAAGTTTCGTTCTTCAGTAAAGTCAAAACTCAAGTTTGGTTTTTCAGTGAAGTTGAAACTCAAGTTTTGTTCTTCACAAAATTCAAAACATAGTTCTTAATCTCCAGGGAAATCAAAACTCAAGCTTTGTTCTTCAGTGAAGTCAAAACTCAACTTTTGTTCTTTAAGAATGTCAAAACTGAAGTTTTGATCTTCAGGAAATTTAAAACTGGAGTTTCTTTCTTCACTGAAGTCAAAACTAAATTTTGGTTTTTCAGTGAAGTTAAAACTTAAGTTTTGTTATTCACAAAAACAAAACCCAAGTCTTCATCTTCCGGGAAATCAAAACTAAAGTTTTGTTCTTCAGTGAAATCAAAACTCAACTTTTGTTTTTTTAGGAAAGTCAAAATTAAAGTTTTGATCTTCAGGAAATTTAAAACTTAAGTCTCGTTCTTCATTGGAGTCAAAACTCAAGTTTAGTTTTTCAGTGAAGTTAAAACTTAAGTTTTGTTATTGACAAAAATCAAAACCCAAGTCTTGATATTCCGGGAAATCAAAACTCAAGTTTTGTTCTTCAGTGAAGTCAAAACTCAACTTTTCTTCTTTAGGAAAGTCAAAATTAAAGTTTTGATCTTCAGGAAATTTAAAACTGAAGTTTCGTTCTTCAGTGAAGTCAAAACTCAAGTTTGGTTTTTCAGTGAAGTTGAAACTCAAGTTTTGTTCTTCACAAAATTCCAAACTTAGGTCTTGATCTTCAGGGAAATCAAAACTCAATCTTTGTTTTTCAGTGAAGTCAAAACTCAACTTTTGTTCTTTAGGAAAGTCAAAACTGAAGTTTTGATCTTCATGAAATTTAAAACTGGAGTTTCTTTCTTCACTGAAGTCAAAACTAAAGTTTGGTTTTTCAGTGAAGTTGAAACTCAAGTTTTGTTCTTCAAAAAATTCAAAACTTAGGTCTTGATCTTCAGGGAAATTAAAACTCAAGTTTTGTTTTTAAGTGAAGTCAAAACTCAACTTTTGTTCTTTGGGAAAGTCAAAACTAAAGTTTTGATCTTTAGGAAATTCAAAACTGAAGTTTCTCTCTTCAGTGAAGTCAAAACCCAAGTTTAGTTTTTCAGTGAAGTTAAAACTCAAGTTCTGTTCTTCAGAAAAGTCAAAACTTAAGTCTTGTTTTTCAGGGAAATCAAAACTCAAATTTTGTTTTTCAGTGAATGCAAAACTCAACTTTTGTTCTTTAGGAAAGTCAAAACTGAAGTTTTGATTTTGAGGAAATTTAATACCAAAGTTTCGTTCTTCATTGAGGTCAAAAATAAGTTTTGGTTTTTAACTGAAGTTAAAACTTAAGTTTTGTTATTCACAAAAATCAAAACCCAAGTCTTGATCTTTAGGGAAATCAAAACTCAAGTTTTATTCTTCAGTGAAGTCAAAACTCAACTTTTGTTCATTTGGAAAGTCAAAATTAAAGTTTTGATCTTCAGGATATTTAAATCTGAAGTTTCGTTCTTCAGTGAAGTCAAAACTCAAGTTTGGTTTTTCAGTGAAGTTAAAACTGAAGTTTTGTTATTAAAAAAAACCCATGTCTTGATCTTCAGGGAAATAAAAAATCAAGTTTTGTTCTTCAGTGAAATCAAAACTCAACTTTTGTTCTTTCGGAAAGTCAAAATTTAAGTTTTGATCTTCAGGAAATTTAAATCTGAAGTTTCGTTCTCCAGTGAAGTCAAAACTCAAGTTTGGTTTTTCAGTGAAGTTAAAACTGAAGTTTTGTTATTCACAAAAAAACAAAACCCATGTCTTGATCTTCAGGGAAATTAAAAATCAAGGTTTGTTCTTCAGTGAAGTCAAAACTCAACTTTTGTTCTTTAGGAAAGTCAAAATTAAAATTTTGATCTTCAGGAAATTTAAAACTGCGGTTTTGTTTTTCATTGAATTCAAAACTGATGTTTGGATTTTCAGTGAAGTTGAAACTTAAGTTTTGTTCTTCACAAAATTCAAAACTTAGGTCTTGATCTTCAGGGAAATCAAAACTCAAGTTTAGTTTTTCAGTTAAGTTAAAACTCAAGTTCTGTTCTTCAGAAAAGTCAAAACTTAAGTCTTGTTTTTCAGGGAAATCAAAACTCAAATTTTGTTTTTCAGTGAAGTCAAAACTCAACTTTTGTTCTTTAGGAAAGTCAAAACTAAAGTTTTGATTTTCAGGAAATTTAATACCGAAGTTTTGTTCTTCATTGAGGTCAAAAATAAGGTTTGGTTTTTAAGTGAAGTTAAAACTTAAGTTTTGTTATTAACAAAAATCAAAACCCAAGTCTTGATCTTTAGGGAAATCAAAACTCAAGTTTTGTTCTTCAGTGAAGTCAAAACTCAACTTTTGTTCTTTAGGAAAGTGAAAATTAAAGTTTTGATCTTTAGGAAATTTAAAACTAAAGTTTCGTTCTTCAGTTAAGTCAAAACTCAAGTTTGGTTTTTCAGTGAAGTTGAAACTTAAGTTTTGTTATTCACAAAAATCAAAACCCATGTCTTGATCTTCAAGGAAATCAAAACTCAAGTTTTGGTCTTTAGTGAAGTCAAAACTCAACTTTTTTTCTTTAGGAAAGTCAAAATTAAAGTTTTGATCTTCAGGAAATCTAAAACAGAAGTTTAGTTCTTCAGTGAAGTCAAAACTCAAGTTTGGTTTTTCAGTGAAGTTAAAACTAAAGTTTTGTTATTCACAAAAAACCAAACACATGTTTCGATCTTCAGGGAAATCAAAACTCAAGTTTTGTTCTTCAGTGAAGTCAAAACTCAACTTTTGTTCTTTAGGAAAGTCAAAATTAATGTTTTGATATTCAGGAAATTTAAAACTGAAGTTTCGTTCTACAGGAAAGTCAAAAATCAAGTTTGGTTTTTCAGTGAAGTTGAAACTCAAGTTTTGTTCTTCACAAAATTCAAAACATAGTTCTTAATCTTCAGGGAAATCAAAACTCAAGCTTTGTTCTTCAGTGAAGTCAAAACTCAACTTTTGTTCTTTAGGAATGTCAAAACTGAAGTTTTGATCTTCAGGAAATTTAATACTGGAGTTTCTTTCTTCACTGAAGTCAAAACTCAAGTTTGGTTTTTCAGTGAAGTTAAAACTTAAGTTTTGTTATTCACAAAAAACAAAACACATGTCTTCATCTTCCGGGAAATCAAAACTCAAGTTTTGTTCTTCAGTGAAGTCAAAACTCAACTTTTGTTCTTTAGGAAAGTCAAAATTAATGTTTTGATCTTCAGGAAATTTAAAACTGAAGTTTCGTTCTTCAGTAAAGTCAAAACTCAAGTTTGGTTTTTCAGTGAAGTTAAAACTCAAGTTTTGTTCTTCACAAAATTCAAAACATAGTTCTTAATCTTCAGGGAAATCAAAACTCAAGCTTTGTTCTTCAGTGTTGTCAAAACTCAACTTTTGTTCTTTAGGAATGTCAAAACTGAAGTTTTGATCTTCAGGAAATTTAAAACAGGAGTTTCTTTCTTCATTGAAGTCAAAACTCAAGTTTGGTTTTTCAGTGAAGTTAAAACTTAAGTTTTGTTATTCACAAAAAACACAACCCAAGTCTTCATCTTCCAGGAAATCAAAACTCCAGTTTTGTTCTTCAGTGAAATCAAAACTCAACTTTTGTTCTTTAGGAATGTCAAAATTAAAGTTTTGATCTTCAGGAAATTTAAAACTGAAGTTTCGTTCTTCATTGGAGTCAAAACTCAAGTTTGGTTTTTCAGTGAAGTTAAAACTTAAGTTTTGTTATTGACAAAAATCAAAACCTAAGTCTTGATCTTCCGGGAAATCAAAACTCAAGTTTTGTTCTTCAGTGAGGTCAAAACTCAACTTTTGTTCTTTAGGAAAGTCAAAATTAAAGTTTTGATCTTCAGGAAATTTAAATCTGAAGTTTCGTTCTTCAGTGAAGTCAAAACTCAAGTTTGGTTTTTCAGTGAAGTCAAAACTGAAGTTTTGTTATTAACAAAAAACAGAACCCATGTCTTGATCTTCAGGGAAATCAAAAATCAAGTTTTGTTCTTCAGTGAAGTCAAAACTCAACTTTTGTTCTTTAGGAAAGTCAAAATTAAAGTTTTGATCTTCATTAAATTTAAAACTGAGGTTTTGTTCTTCATTGAATTCAAAACTGATGTTTGGATTTTCAGTGAAGTTGAAACTCAAGTTTTGTTCTTCACAAAATTCAAAACTTAGGTCTTGATCTTCAGGGAAATCAAAACTCAAGTTTAGTTTTTCAGTTAAGTTAAAACTCAAGTTCTGTTCTTCAGAAAAGTCAAAACTTAAGTCTTGTTTTTCAGGGAAATCAAAACTCAAATTTTGTTTTTCAGTGAAGTCAAAACTCAACTTTTGTTCTTTACGAAAGTCAGAACTGAAGTTTTGATTTTCAGGAAATTTAATACCGAAGTTTTGTTCTTCATTGAGGTCAAAAATAAGGTTTGGTTTTTAAGTGAAGTTAAAACTTAAGTTTTGTTATTAACAAAAATCAAACCCCAAGTCTTGATCTTTAGGGAACTCAAAACTCAAGTTTTGTTCTTCATTGAAGTCAAAACTCAACATTTGTTCTTTAGGAAAGTGAAAATTAAAGTTTTGATCTTTAGGAAATTTAAAACTGAAGTTTCGTTCTTCAGTGAAGTCAAAACTCAAGTTTGGTTTTTCAGTGAAGTTGAAACTTAAGTTTTATCATTCACAAAAATCAAAACCCATGTCTTGATCTTCAAGGAAATCAAAACTCAAGTTTTGTTCTTTAGTGAAGTCAAAACTCAACTTTTTTTCTTTAGGAAAGTCAAAATTAAAGTTTTGATCTTCAGGAAATCTAAAACTGAAGTTTCGTTCTTCAGTGAAGTCAAAACTCAAGTTTGGTTTTTCAGTGAAGT
The DNA here is from genome assembly GCA_039081455.1 of Macrobrachium rosenbergii. Lineage (NCBI taxonomy): Eukaryota > Metazoa > Arthropoda > Malacostraca > Decapoda > Palaemonidae > Macrobrachium > Macrobrachium rosenbergii. Next base: position 485,513 of record JANJGK010000393.1, read on the forward strand.
TAAAACTAAAGTTCTGTTATTCACAAAAAACCAAACACATGTCTCGATCTTCTGGGAAATCAAAACTCAAGTTTTGTTCTTCAGTGAAGTCAAAACTCAAGTTTTGTTCTTTAGGAAAGTCAAAATTAATGTTTTGATCTTCAGGAAATTTAAAACTGAAGTTTCGTTCTTCAGTAAAGTCAAAACTCAAGTTTGGTTTTTCAGTGAAGTTGAAACTCAAGTTTTGTTCTTCACAAAATTCAAAACATAGTTCTTAATCTCCAGGGAAATCAAAACTCAAGCTTTGTTCTTCAGTGAAGTCAAAACTCAACTTTTGTTCTTTAGGAATGTCAAAACTGAAGTTTTGATCTTCAGGAAATTTAAAACTGGAGTTTCTTTCTTCACTGAAGTCAAAACTCAAGTTTGGTTTTTCAGTGAAGTTAAAACTTAAGTTTTGTTATTCACAAAAAACAAAACCCAAGTCTTCATCTTCCGGGAAATCAAAACTAAAGTTTTGTTCTTCAGTGAAATCAAAACTCAACTTTTGTTCTTTAGGAAAGTCAAAATTAAAGTTTTGATCTTCAGGAAATTTAAAACTTAAGTTTCGTTCTTCATTGGAGTCAAAACTCAAGTTTAGTTTTTCAGTGAAGTTAAAACTTAAGTTTTGTTATTGACAAAAATCAAAACCCAAGTCTTGATATTTCGGGAAATCAAAACTCAAGTTTTGTTCTTCAGTGAAGTCAAAACTCAACTTTTCTTCTTTAGGAAAGTCAAAATTAAAGTTTTGATCTTCAGGAAATTTAAAACTGAAGTTTCGTTCTTCAGTGAAGTCAAAACTCAAGTTTGGTTTTTCAGTGAAGTTGAAACTCAAGTTTTGTTCTTCACAAAATTCCAAACTTAGGTCTTGATCTTCAGGGAAATCAAAACTCAATCTTTGTTTTTCAGTGAAGTCAAAACTCAACTTTTGTTCTTTAGGAAAGTCAAAACTGAAGTTTTGATCTTCGTGAAATTTAAAACTGGAGTTTCTTTCTTCACTGAAGTCAAAACTAAAGTTTGGTTTTTCAGTGAAGTTGAAACTCAAGTTTTGTTCTTCAAAAAATTCAAAACTTAGGTCTTGATCTTCAGGGAAATTAAAACTCAAGTTTTGTTTTTAAGTGAAGTCAAAACTCAACTTTTGTTCTTTGGGAAAGTCAAAACTAAAGTTTTGATCTTTAGGAAATTCAAAACTGAAGTTTCTCTCTTCAGTGAAGTCAAAACTCAAGTTTAGTTTTTCAGTGAAGTTAAAACTCAAGTTCTGTTCTTCAGAAAAGTCAAAACTTAAGTCTTGTTTTTCAGGGAAATCAAAACTCAAAATTTGTTTTTCAGTGAATGCAAAACTCAACTTTTGTTCTTTAGGAAAGTCAAAACTGAAGTTTTGATTTTGAGGAAATTTAATACCAAAGTTTCGTTCTTCATTGAGGTCAAAAATAAGTTTTGGTTTTTAACTGAAGTTAAAACTTAAGTTTTGTTATTCACAAAAATCAAAACCCAAGTCTTGATCTTTAGGGAAATCAAAACTCAAGTTTTATTCTTCAGTGAAGTCAAAACTCAACTTTTGTTCATTTGGAAAGTCAAAATTAAAGTTTTGATCTTCAGGATATTTAAATCTGAAGTTTCGTTCTTCAGTGAAGTCAAAACTCAAGTTTGGTTTTTCAGTGAAGTTAAAACTGAAGTTTTGTTATTAAAAAAACCCATGTCTTGATCTTCAGGGAAATAAAAAATCAAGTTTTGTTCTTCAGTGAAATCAAAACTCAACTTTTGTTCTTTCGGAAAGTCAAAATTTAAGTTTTGATCTTCAGGAAATTTAAATCTGAAGTTTCGTTCTTCAGTGAAGTCAAAACTCAAGTTTGGTTTTTCAGTGAAGTTAAAACTGAAGTTTTGTTATTCACAAAAAAACAAAACCCTTGTCTTGATCTTCAGGGAAACTAAAAAATCAAGGTTTGTTCTTCAGTGAAGTCAAAACTCAACTTTTGTTCTTTAGGAAAGTCAAAATTAAAGTTTTGATCTTCAGGAAATTTAAAACTGCGGTTTTGTTTTTGATTGAATTCAAAACTGATGTTTGGATTTTCAGTGAAGTTGAAACTCAAGTTTTGTTCTTCACAAAATTCAAAACTTAGGTCTTGATCTTCAGGGAAATCAAAACTCAAGTTTAGTTTTTCAGTTAAGTTAAAACTCAAGTTCTGTTCTTCAGAAAAGTCAAAACTTAAGTCTTGTTTTTCAGGGAAATCAAAACTCAAATTTTGTTTTTCAGTGAAGTCAAAACTCAACTTTTGTTCTTTAGGAATGTCAAAACTAAAGTTTTGATTTTCAGGAAATTTAATACCGAAGTTTTGTTCTTCATTGAGGTCAAAAATAAGGTTTGGTTTTTAAGTGAAGTTAAAACTTAAGTTTTGTTATTAACAAAAATCAAAACCCAAGTCTTGATCTTTAGGGAAATCAAAACTCAAGTTTTGTTCTTCAGTGAAGTCAAAACTCAACTTTTGTTCTTTAGGAAAGTGAAAATTAAAGTTTTGATCTTTAGGAAATTTAAAACTAAAGTTTCGTTCTTCAGTTAAGTCAAAACTCAAGTTTGGTTTTTCAGTGAAGTTGAAACTTAAGTTTTGTTATTCACAAAAATCAAAACCCATGTCTTGATCTTCAAGGAAATCAAAACTCAAGTTTTGGTCTTTAGTGAAGTCAAAACTCAACTTTTTTTCTTTAGGAAAGTCAAAATTAAAGTTTTGATCTTCAGGAAATCTAAAACAGAAGTTTCGTTCTTCAGTGAAGTCAAAACTCAAGTTTGGTTTTTCAGTAAAGTCAAAACTCAACTTTTGTTCTTTAGGAAAGTCAAAATTAATGTTTTGATCTTCAGGAAATTTAAAACTGAAGTTTCGTTCTACAGGAAAGTAAAAAATCAAGTTTGGTTTTTCAGTGAAGTTGAAACTCAAGTTTTGTTCTTCACAAAATTCAAAACATAGTTCTTAATCTTCAGGGAAATCAAAACTCAAGCTTTGTTTTTCAGTGAAGTCAAAACTCAACTTTTGTTCTTTAGGAATGTCAAAACTGAAGTTTTGATCTTCAGGAAATTTAAAACTGGAGTTTCTTTCTTCACTGAAGTCAAAACTCAAGTTTGGTTTTTCAGTGAAGTTAAAACTTAAGTTTTGTTATTCACAAAAAAACAAAACCCAAGTCTTCATCTTCCGGGAAATCAAAACTCAAGTTTTGTTCTTCAGTGAAGTCAAAACTCAACTTTTGTTCTTTAGGAAAGTCAAAATTAATGTTTTGATCTTCAGGAAATTTAAAACTGAAGTTTCGTTCTTCAGTAAAGTCAAAACTCAGGTTTGGTTTTTCAGTGAAGTTAAAACTCAAGTTTTGTTCTTCACAAAATTCAAAACATAGTTCTTAATCTTCAGGGAAATCAAAACTCAAGCTTTGTTCTTCAGTGTTGTCAAAACTCAACTTTTGTTCTTTAGGAATGTCAAAACTGAAGTTTTGATCTTCAGGAAATTTAAAACAGGAGTTTCTTTCTTCATTGAAGTCAAAACTCAAGTTTGGTTTTTCAGTGAAGTTAAAACTTAAGTTTTGTTATTCACAAAAAACACAACCCAAGTCTTCATCTTCCAGGAAATCAAAACTCCAGTTTTGTTCTTCAGTGAAATCAAAACTCAACTTTCGTTCTTTAGGAATGTCAAAATTAAAGTTTTGATCTTCAGGTAATTTAAAACTGAAGTTTCGTTCTTCATTGGAGTCAAAACTCAAGTTTGGTTTTTCAGTGAAGTTAAAACTTAAGTTTTCTTATTGACAAAAATCAAAACCTAGGTCTTGATCTTCCGGGAAATCAAAACTCAAGTTTTGTTCTTCAGTGAGGTCAAAACTCAACTTTTGTTCTTTAGGAAAGTCAAAATTAAAGTTTTGATCTTCAGGAAATTTAAAACTGAAGTTTCGTTCTTCAGTGAAGTCAAAACTCAAGTTTGGTTTTTCAGTGAAGTTGAAACTGAAGTTTTGTTCTTCACAAAATTCAAAACTTAGGTCTTGATCTTCAGGGAAATCAAAACTCAATCTTTGTTTTTCAGTGAAGACAAAACTCAACTTTTGTTCTTTAGGAAAGTCAAAACTGAAGTTTTTATCTTCATGAAATTTAAAACTTAAGTTTCTTTCTTCACTGAAGTCAAAACTAAAGTTTGGTTTTTCAGTGAAGTTGAAACTCAAGTTTTGTTCTTCAAAAAATTCAAAACCTAGGTCTTGATCTTCAGGGAAATTAAAACTTAAGTTTTGTTTTTAAGTGAAGTCAAAACTCAACTTTTGTTCCATGGGAAAGTCAAAACTAAAGTTTTGATCTTTAGGAAATTCAAAACTGAAGTTTCCCTCTTCAGTGAAGTCAAAACTCAAGTTTAGTTTTTCAGTGAAGTTAAAACTCAAGTTCTTTTCTTCAGAAAAGTCAAAACTTAAGTCTTGTTTTTCAGGGAAATCAAAACTCAAATTTTGTTTTTCAGTGAATGCAAAACTCAACATTTGTTCTTTAGGAAAGTCAAAACTGAAGTTTTGATTTTGAGGAAATTTAAAACCAAAGTTTCGTTCTTCATTGAGGTCAAAAATAAGTTTTGGTTTTTAACTGAAGTTAAAACTTAAGTTTTGTTATTCACAAAAATCAAAACCCAAGTCTTGATCTTTAGGGAAATCAAAACTCAAGTTTTATACTTCAGTGAAGTCAAAACTCAACTTTTGTTCATTCGGAAAGTCAAAATTAAAGTTTTGATCTTCAGGATATTTAAATCTGAAGTTTCGTTCTTCAGTGAAGTCAAAACTCAAGTTTGGTTTTTCAGTGAAGTTAAAACTGAAGTTTTGTTATTAACAAAAAAAAAACAAAACCCATCTTGATTTTCAGGGAAATAAAAAATCAAGTTTTGTTCTTCAGTGAAGTCAAAACTCAACTTTTACTCTTTAGGAAAGTCAAAATTAAAGTTTTGATCTTCAGGAAATTTAAAACTGAGGTTTTGTTCTTCATTGAATTCAAAACTGATGTTTCGATTTTCAGTGAAGTTGAAACTCAAGTTTTGTTCTTCACAAAATTCAAAACTTAGGTCTTGATCTTCAGGGAAATCAAAACTCAAGTTTAGTTTTTCAGTTCAGTTAAAACTCAAGTTCTGTTCTTCAGAAAAGTCAAAACTTAAGTCTTGTTTTTCAGGGAAATCAAAACTCAAATTTTGTTTTTCAGTGAAGTCAAAACTCAACTTTTGTTCTTTAGGAAAGTCAGAACTGAAGTTTTGATTTTCAGGAAATTTAATACCGAAGTTTTGTTTTTCATGGAGGTCAAAAATAAGGTTTGGTTTTTAAGTGAAGTTAAAACTTAAGTTTTGTTATTAACAAAAATCAAAACCCAAGTCTTGATCTTTAGGGAAATCAAAACTCAAGTTTTGTTCTTCAGTGAAGTCAAAACTCAACTTTTGTTCTTTAGGAAAGTGAAAATTAAAGTTTTGATCTTTAGGAAATTTAAAACTGAAGTTTCGTTCTTCAGTGAAGTCAAAACTCAAGTTTGGTTTTTCAGTGAAGTTGAAACTTAAGTTTTGTTATTCACAAAAATCAAAACCCATGTCTTGATCTTCAAGGAAATTAAAACTCAAGTTTTGTTCTTTAGTGAAGTCAAAACTCAACTTTTTTTTCTTTAGGAAAGTCAAAATTAAAGTTTTGATCTTCAGGAAATCTAAAACTGAAGTTTCGTTCTTCAGTGAAGTCAAAACTCAAGTTTGGTTTTTCAGTGAAGTTAAAACTAAATTTTTGTTATTCACAAAAAACCAAACACATGTCTCGATTTTCAGGGAAATCAAAACTCAAGTTTTGTTCTTCAGTGAAGTCAAAACTCAACTTTTGTTCTTTAGGAAAGTCAAAACTGATGTTTTGATCTTCATGAAATTTAAAACTGGAGTTTCTTTCTTCACTGAAGTCAAAACTAAAGTTTGGTTTTTCAGTGAAGTTGAAACTCAAGTTTTGTTCTTCACAAAATTCAAAACTTTGGTCTTGATCTTCAGGGAAATTAAAACTCAAGTTTTGTTTTTAAGTGAAGTCAAAACTCAACTTTTGTTCTTTGGGAAAGTCAAAACTAAAGTTTTGATCTTTAGGAAATTCAAAACTGAAGTTTCTCTCTTCAGTGAAGTCAAAACTCAAGTTTAGTTTTTCAGTGAAGTTAAAACTCAAGTTCTGTTCTTCAGAAAAGTCAAAATTTAAGTCTTGTTTTTCAGGGAAATCAAAACTCAAATTTTGTTTTTCAGTGAAGTCAAAACTCAACTTTTGTTCTTTAGGAAAGTCAAAACTGAAGTTTTGATTTTGAGGAAATTTAATACCAAAGTTTTGTTCTTCATTGAGGTAAAAAATAAGGTTTGGTTTTTAAGTGAAGTTAAAACTTAAGTTTTGTTATTAACAAAAATCAAAACCCAAGTCTTGATCATTAGGGAAATCAAAACTCAAGTTTTGTTCTTTAGTGAAGTCAAAACTCAACTTTGGTTCTTTAGGAAAGTGAAAATTAAAGTTTTGATCTTTAGGAAATTTAAAACTAAAGTTTCGTTCTTCAGGGAAGTCAAAACTCAAGTTTAGTTTTTCAGTGAAGTTAAACCTAAAGTTTTGTTATTCACAAAACCCAAACACATGTCTCGATATTCAGGGAAATCAAAACTCAAGTTTTGTTCTTCAGTGAGGTCAAAACTCAACTTTTGTTCTTTAGGAAAGTCAAAATTAATGTTTTGATCTTCAGGAAATTTAAAACTGAAGTTTCGTTCTTCAGTAAAGTCAAAACTCAAGTTTGGTTTTTCAGTGAAGTTAAAACTCAAGTTTTGTTCTTCACAAAATTCAAAACATAGTTCTTAATCTTCAGGGAAATCAAAACTCAAGCTTTGTTCTTCAGTGAAGTCAAAACTCAACTTTTGTTCTTTAGGAATGTCAAAACTGAAGTTTTGATCTTCAGGAAATTTAAAACTGGAGTTTCTTTCTTCACTGAAGTCAAAACTCAAGTTTGGTTTTTCAGTGAAGTTAAAACTTAAGTTTTGTTATTCAGAAAAAACAAAACCCAAGTCTTCATCTTCCGGGAAATCAAAACTCAAGTTTTGTTCTTCAGTGAAGTCAAAACTCAACTTTTGTTCATTCGGAAAGTCAAAATTAATGTTTAGATCTTCAGGAAATTTAAAACTGAAGATTCGTTCTTCAGTAAAGTCAAAACTCAAGTTTGGTTTTTCAGTGAAGTTGAAACTCAAGTTTTGTTCTTCACAAAATTCAAAACATAGTTCTTAATCTTCAGGGAAATCAAAACTAAAGCTTTGTTCTTCAGTGAAGTCAAAACTCAACTTTTGTTCTTTAGGAATGTCAAAACTGAAGTTTTGATCTTCAGGAAATTTAAAACTGGAGTTTCTTTCTTCACTGAAATCAAAACTCAAGTTTGGTTTTTCAGTGAAGTTAAAACTTAAGTTTTGTTATTCACAAAAAAAAAAAACCCAAGTCTTCATCTTCCGGGAAATCAAAACTCAAGTTTTGTTCTTCAGTGAAATCAAAACTCAACTTTTGTTCTTTAGGAAAGTCAAAATTAAAGTTTTGTTCTTCAGGAAATTTAAAACTGAAGTTTCGTTCTTCAATGGAGTCAAAACTCAAGTTTGGTTTTTCAGTGAAGTTAAAACTTAAGTTTTGTTATTGACAAAAATCAAAACCCAAGTCTTGATCTTCCGGGAAATCAAAACTCAAGTTTTGTTCTTCAGTGAAGTCAAAACTCAACTTTTGTTCTTTAGGAAAGTCAAAATTAAAGTTTGGATCTTCAGGAAATTGAAAACTGAAGTTTCGTTCTTCAGTGAAGTCAAAACTCAAGTTTGGTTTTTCAGTGAAGTTGAAACTCAAGTTTTATTCTTCACAAAATTTAAAACTTAGGTCTTGATCTTCAGGGAAATCAAAACTCAAGTTTTGTTCTTCAGTGAAGTCAAAACTCAACTTTTGTTCTTTAGGAAAGTCAAAATTAATGTTTTGATCTTCAGGAAATTTAAAACTGAAGTTTCGTTCTTCAGTAAAGTCAAAACTCAAGTTTGGTTTTTCAGTGAAGTTGAAACTCAAGTTTTGTTCTTCACAAAATTCAAAACATAGTTCTTAATCTTCAGGGAAATCAAAACTCAAGCTTTGTTCTTCAGTGAAGTCAAAACTCAACCTTTGTTCTTTAGGAATGTCAAAACTGAAGTTTTGATCTTCAGGAAATTTAAAACTGGAGTTTCTTTCTTCACTGAAGTCAAAACTAAATTTTGGTTTTTCAGTGAAGTTAAAACTTAAGTTTTGTTATTCACAAAAAACAAAACCCAAGTCTTCATCTTCCGGGAAATCAAAACTAAAGTTTTGTTCTTCAGTGAAATCAAAACTCAACTTTTGTTCTTTAGGAAAGTCAAAATTAAAGTTTTGATCTTCAGGAAATTTAAAACTTAAGTTTCGTTCTTCATTAGAGTCAAAACTCAAGTTTAGTTTTTCAGTGAAGTTAAAACTTAAGTTTTGTTATTGACAAAAATCAAAACCCAAGTCTTGATATTCCGGGAAATCAAAACTCAAGTTTTGTTCTTCAGTGAAGTCAAAACTCAACTTTTCTTCTTTAGGAAAGTCAAAATTAAAGTTTGGATCTTCAGGAAATTGAAAACTGAAGTTTCGTTCTTCAGTGAAGTCAAAACTCAAGTTTGGTTTTTCAGTGAAGTTGAAACTCAAGTTTTGTTCTTCACAAAATTCCAAACTTAGGTCTTGATCTTCAGGGAAATCAAAACTCAATCTTTGTTTTTCAGTGAAGTCAAAACATAACTTTTGTTCTTTAGGAAAGTCAAAACTGAAGTTTTGATCTTCATGAAATTTAAAACTGGAGTTTCTTTCTTCACTGAAGTCAAAACTCAAGTTTGGTTTTTCAGTGAAGTTAAAACTTAAGTTTTGTTATTCACAAAAAAGAAAACCCAAGTCTTCATCTTCCAGGAAATCAAAACTCAAGTTTTGTTCTTCAGTGAAATCAAAACTCAACTTTTGTTCTTTAGGAAAGTCAAAATTAAAGTTTTGATCTTCAGGAAATTTAAAACTGAAGTTTCGTTCTTCATTGGAGTCAAAACTCAAGTTTGGTTTTTCAGTGAAGTTAAAACTTAAGTTTTGTTATTGACAAAAATCAAAACCTAAGTCTTGATCTTCCGGGAAATCAAAACTCAAGTTTTGTTCTTCAGTAAGGTCAAAAATCAACTTTTGTTCTTTAGGAAAGTCAAAATTAAAGTTTTGATCTTCAGGAAATTTAAAACTGAAGTTTCGTTCTTCAGTGAAGTCAAAACTCAAGTTTGGTTTTTCAGTGAAGTTGAAACTGAAGTTTTGTTCTTCACAAAATTCAAAACTTAGGTCTTGATCTTCAGGGAAATCAAAACTCAATCTTTGTTTTTCAGTGAAGTCAAAACATAACTTTTGTTCTTTAGGAAAGTCAAAACTGAAGTTTTGATCTTCATGAAATTTAAAACTGGAGTTTCTTTCTTCACTGAAGTCAAAACTAAAGTTTGGTTTTTCAGTGAAGTTAAAACTAAAGTTTTGTTATTCACAAAAAACCAAACACATGTCTCGATCTTCAGGGAAATCAAAACTCAAGTTTTGTTCTTCAGTGAAGTCAAAACTCAACTTTTGTTCTTTAGGAAAGTCAAAATTAATGTTTTGATCTTCAGGAAATTTAAAACTGAAGTTTCGTTCTACAGGAAAGTCAAAAATCAAGTTTGGTTTTTCAGTGAAGTTGAAACTCAAGTTTTGTTCTTCACAAAATTCAAAACATAGTTCTTAATCTTCAGGGAAATCAAAACTCAAGCTTTGTTCTTCAGTGAAGTCAAAACTCAACTTTTGTTCTTTAGGAATGTCAAAACTGAAGTTTTGATCTTCAGGAAATTTAATACTGGAGTTTCTTTCTTCACTGAAGTCAAAACTCAAGTTTGGTTTTTCAGTGAAGTTAAAACTTAAGTTTTGTTATTCACAAAAAACAAAACACATGTCTTCATCTTCCGGGAAATCAAAACTCAAGTTTTGTTCTTCAGTGAAGTCAAAACTCAACTTTTGTTCTTTAGGAAAGTCAAAATTAATGTTTTGATCTTCAGGAAATTTAAAACTGAAGTTTCGTTCTTCAGTAAAGTCAAAACTCAAGTTTGGTTTTTCAGTGAAGTTAAAACTCAAGTTTTGTTCTTCACAAAATTCAAAACATAGTTCTTAATCTTCAGGGAAATCAAAACTCAAGCTTTGTTCTTCAGTGTTGTCAAAACTCAACTTTTGTTCTTTAGGAATGTCAAAACTGAAGTTTTGATCTTCAGGAAATTTAAAACAGGAGTTTCTTTCTTCATTGAAGTCAAAACTCAAGTTTGGTTTTTCAGTGAAGTTAAAACTTAAGTTTTGTTATTCACAAAAAACACAACCCAAGTCTTCATCTTCCAGGAAATCAAAACTCCAGTTTTGTTCTTCAGTGAAATCAAAACTCAACTTTTGTTCTTTAGGAATGTCAAAATTAAAGTTTTGATCTTCAGGAAATTTAAAACTGAAGTTTCGTTCTTCATTGGAGTCAAAACTCAAGTTTGGTTTTTCAGTGAAGTTAAAACTTAAGTTTTGTTATTGACAAAAATCAAAACCTAAGTCTTGATCTTCCGGGAAATCAAAACTCAAGTTTTGTTCTTCAGTGAGGTCAAAACTCAACTTTTGTTCTTTAGGAAAGTCAAAATTAAAGTTTTGATCTTCAGGAAATTTAAATCTGAAGCTTCGTTCTTCAGTGAAGTCAAAACTCAAGTTTGGTTTTTCAGTGAAGTCAAAACTGAAGTTTTGTTATTAACAAAAAACAGAACCCATGTCTTGATCTTCAGGGAAATAAAAAATCAAGTTTTGTTCTTCAGTGAAGTCAAAACTCAACTTTTGTTCTTTAGGAAAGTCAAAATTAAAGTTTTGATCTTCATTAAATTTAAAACTGAGGTTTTGTTCTTCATTGAATTCAAAACTGATGTTTGGATTTTCAGTGAAGTTGAAACTCAAGTTTTGTTCTTCACAAAATTCAAAACTTAGGTCTTGATCTTCAGGGAAATCAAAACTCAAGTTAGTTTTTCAGTTAAGTTAAAACTCAAGTTCTGTTCTTCAGAAAAGTCAAAACTTAAGTCTTGTTTTTCAGGGAAATCAAAACTCAAATTTTGTTTTTCAGTGAAGTCAAAACTCAACTTTTGATCTTTACGAAAGTCAGAACTGAAGTTTTGATTTTCAGGAAATTTAATACCGAAGTTTTGTTCTTCATTGAGGTCAAAAATAAGGTTTGGTTTTTAAGTGAAGTTAAAACTTAAGTTTTGTTATTAACAAAAATCAAAACCCAAGTCTTGATCTTTAGGGAACTCAAAACTCAAGTTTTGTTCTTCATTGAAGTCAAAACTCAACTTTTGTTCTTTAGGAAAGTGAAAATTAAAGTTTTGATCTTTAGGAAATTTAAAACTGAAGTTTCGTTCTTCAGTGAAGTCAAAACTCAAGTTTGGTTTTTCAGTGAAGTTGAAACTTAAGTTTTATCATTCACAAAAATCAAAACCCATGTCTTGATCTTCAAGGAAATCAAAACTCAAGTTTTGTTCTTTAGTGAAGTCAAAACTCAACTTTTTTTCTTTAGGAAAGTCAAAATTAAAGTTTTGATCTTCAGGAAATCTAAAACTGAAGTTTCGTTCTTCAGTGAAGTCAAGACTCAAGTTTGGTTTTTCAGTGAAGTTAAAACTAAAGTTCTGTTATTCACAAAAAACCAAACACATGTCTCGATCTTCTGGGAAATCAAAACTAAAGTTTTGTTCTTCAGTGAAGTCAAAACTCAAGTTTTGTTCTTTAGGAAAGTCAAAATTAATGTTTTGATCTTCAGGAAATTTAAAACTGAAGTTTCGTTCTTCAGTAAAGTCAAAACTCAAGTTTGGTTTTTCAGTGAAGTTGAAACTCAAGTTTTGTTCTTCACAAAATTCAAAACATAGTTCTTAATCTCCAGGGAAATCAAAACTCAAGCTTTGTTCTTCAGTGAAGTCAAAACTCAACTTTTGTTCTTTAAGAATGTCAAAACTGAAGTTTTGATCTTCAGGAAATTTAAAACTGGAGTTTCTTTCTTCACTGAAGTCAAAACTAAATTTTGGTTTTTCAGTGAAGTTAAAACTTAAGTTTTGTTATTCACAAAAACAAAACCCAAGTCTTCATCTTCCGGGAAATCAAAACTAAAGTTTTGTTCTTCAGTGAAATCAAAACTCAACTTTTGTTTTTTTAGGAAAGTCAAAATTAAAGTTTTGATCTTCAGGAAATTTAAAACTTAAGTCTCGTTCTTCATTGGAGTCAAAACTCAAGTTTAGTTTTTCAGTGAAGTTAAAACTTAAGTTTTGTTATTGACAAAAATCAAAACCCAAGTCTTGATATTCCGGGAAATCAAAACTCAAGTTTTGTTCTTCAGTGAAGTCAAAACTCAACTTTTCTTCTTTAGGAAAGTCAAAATTAAAGTTTTGATCTTCAGGAAATTTAAAACTGAAGTTTCGTTCTTCAGTGAAGTCAAAACTCAAGTTTGGTTTTTCAGTGAAGTTGAAACTCAAGTTTTGTTCTTCACAAAATTCCAAACTTAGGTCTTGATCTTCAGGGAAATCAAAACTCAATCTTTGTTTTTCAGTGAAGTCAAAACTCAACTTTTGTTCTTTAGGAAAGTCAAAACTGAAGTTTTGATCTTCATGAAATTTAAAACTGGAGTTTCTTTCTTCACTGAAGTCAAAACTAAAGTTTGGTTTTTCAGTGAAGTTGAAACTCAAGTTTTGTTCTTCAAAAAATTCAAAACTTAGGTCTTGATCTTCAGGGAAATTAAAACTCAAGTTTTGTTTTTAAGTGAAGTCAAAACTCAACTTTTGTTCTTTGGGAAAGTCAAAACTAAAGTTTTGATCTTTAGGAAATTCAAAACTGAAGTTTCTCTCTTCAGTGAAGTCAAAACCCAAGTTTAGTTTTTCAGTGAAGTTAAAACTCAAGTTCTGTTCTTCAGAAAAGTCAAAACTTAAGTCTTGTTTTTCAGGGAAATCAAAACTCAAATTTTGTTTTTCAGTGAATGCAAAACTCAACTTTTGTTCTTTAGGAAAGTCAAAACTGAAGTTTTGATTTTGAGGAAATTTAATACCAAAGTTTCGTTCTTCATTGAGGTCAAAAATAAGTTTTGGTTTTTAACTGAAGTTAAAACTTAAGTTTTGTTATTCACAAAAATCAAAACCCAAGTCTTGATCTTTAGGGAAATCAAAACTCAAGTTTTATTCTTCAGTGAAGTCAAAACTCAACTTTTGTTCATTTGGAAAGTCAAAATTAAAGTTTTGATCTTCAGGATATTTAAATCTGAAGTTTCGTTCTTCAGTGAAGTCAAAACTCAAGTTTGGTTTTTCAGTGAAGTTAAAACTGAAGTTTTGTTATTAAAAAAAACCCATGTCTTGATCTTCAGGGAAATAAAAAATCAAGTTTTGTTCTTCAGTGAAATCAAAACTCAACTTTTGTTCTTTCGGAAAGTCAAAATTTAAGTTTTGATCTTCAGGAAATTTAAATCTGAAGTTTCGTTCTCCAGTGAAGTCAAAACTCAAGTTTGGTTTTTCAGTGAAGTTAAAACTGAAGTTTTGTTATTCACAAAAAAACAAAACCCATGTCTTGATCTTCAGGGAAATTAAAAATCAAGGTTTGTTCTTCAGTGAAGTCAAAACTCAACTTTTGTTCTTTAGGAAAGTCAAAATTAAAATTTTGATCTTCAGGAAATTTAAAACTGCGGTTTTGTTTTTCATTGAATTCAAAACTGATGTTTGGATTTTCAGTGAAGTTGAAACTTAAGTTTTGTTCTTCACAAAATTCAAAACTTAGGTCTTGATCTTCAGGGAAATCAAAACTCAAGTTTAGTTTTTCAGTTAAGTTAAAACTCAAGTTCTGTTCTTCAGAAAAGTCAAAACTTAAGTCTTGTTTTTCAGGGAAATCAAAACTCAAATTTTGTTTTTCAGTGAAGTCAAAACTCAACTTTTGTTCTTTAGGAAAGTCAAAACTAAAGTTTTGATTTTCAGGAAATTTAATACCGAAGTTTTGTTCTTCATTGAGGTCAAAAATAAGGTTTGGTTTTTAAGTGAAGTTAAAACTTAAGTTTTGTTATTAACAAAAATCAAAACCCAAGTCTTGATCTTTAGGGAAATCAGAACTCAAGTTTTGTTCTTCAGTGAAGTCAAAACTCAACTTTTGTTCTTTAGGAAAGTGAAAATTAAAGTTTTGATCTTTAGGAAATTTAAAACTAAAGTTTCGTTCTTCAGTTAAGTCAAAACTCAAGTTTGGTTTTTCAGTGAAGTTGAAACTTAAGTTTTGTTATTCACAAAAATCAAAACCCATGTCTTGATCTTCAAGGAAATCAAAACTCAAGTTTTGGTCTTTAGTGAAGTCAAAACTCAACTTTTTTTCTTTAGGAAAGTCAAAATTAAAGTTTTGATCTTCAGGAAATCTAAAACAGAAGTTTAGTTCTTCAGTGAAGTCAAAACTCAAGTTTGGTTTTTCAGTGAAGTTAAAACTAAAGTTTTGTTATTCACAAAAAACCAAACACATGTTTCGATCTTCAGGGAAATCAAAACTCAAGTTTTGTTCTTCAGTGAAGTCAAAACTCAACTTTTGTTCTTTAGGAAAGTCAAAATTAATGTTTTGATATTCAGGAAATTTAAAACTGAAGTTTCGTTCTACAGGAAAGTCAAAAATCAAGTTTGGTTTTTCAGTGAAGTTGAAACTCAAGTTTTGTTCTTCACAAAATTCAAAACATAGTTCTTAATCTTCAGGGAAATCAAAACTCAAGCTTTGTTCTTCAGTGAAGTCAAAACTCAACTTTTGTTCTTTAGGAATGTCAAAACTGAAGTTTTGATCTTCAGGAAATTTAATACTGGAGTTTCTTTCTTCACTGAAGTCAAAACTCAAGTTTGGTTTTTCAGTGAAGTTAAAACTTAAGTTTTGTTATTCACAAAAAACAAAACACATGTCTTCATCTTCCGGGAAATCAAAACTCAAGTTTTGTTCTTCAGTGAAGTCAAAACTCAACTTTTGTTCTTTAGGAAAGTCAAAATTAATGTTTTGATCTTCAGGAAATTTAAAACTGAAGTTTCGTTCTTCAGTAAAGTCAAAACTCAAGTTTGGTTTTTCAGTGAAGTTAAAACTCAAGTTTTGTTCTTCACAAAATTCAAAACATAGTTCTTAATCTTCAGGGAAATCAAAACTCAAGCTTTGTTCTTCAGTGTTGTCAAAACTCAACTTTTGTTCTTTAGGAATGTCAAAACTGAAGTTTTGATCTTCAGGAAATTTAAAACAGGAGTTTCTTTCTTCATTGAAGTCAAAACTCAAGTTTGGTTTTTCAGTGAAGTTAAAACTTAAGTTTTGTTATTCACAAAAAACACAACCCAAGTCTTCATCTTCCAGGAAATCAAAACTCCAGTTTTGTTCTTCAGTGAAATCAAAACTCAACTTTTGTTCTTTAGGAATGTCAAAATTAAAGTTTTGATCTTCAGGAAATTTAAAACTGAAGTTTCGTTCTTCATTGGAGTCAAAACTCAAGTTTGGTTTTTCAGTGAAGTTAAAACTTAAGTTTTGTTATTGACAAAAATCAAAACCTAAGTCTTGATCTTCCGGGAAATCAAAACTCAAGTTTTGTTCTTCAGTGAGGTCAAAACTCAACTTTTGTTCTTTAGGAAAGTCAAAATTAAAGTTTTGATCTTCAGGAAATTTAAATCTGAAGTTTCGTTCTTCAGTGAAGTCAAAACTCAAGTTTGGTTTTTCAGTGAAGTCAAAACTGAAGTTTTGTTATTAACAAAAAACAGAACCCATGTCTTGATCTTCAGGGAAATCAAAAATCAAGTTTTGTTCTTCAGTGAAGTCAAAACTCAACTTTTGTTCTTTAGGAAAGTCAAAATTAAAGTTTTGATCTTCATTAAATTTAAAACTGAGGTTTTGTTCTTCATTGAATTCAAAACTGATGTTTGGATTTTCAGTGAAGTTGAAACTCAAGTTTTGTTCTTCACAAAATTCAAAACTTAGGTCTTGATCTTCAGGGAAATCAAAACTCAAGTTTAGTTTTTCAGTTAAGTTAAAACTCAAGTTCTGTTCTTCAGAAAAGTCAAAACTTAAGTCTTGTTTTTCAGGGAAATCAAAACTCAAATTTTGTTTTTCAGTGAAGTCAAAACTCAACTTTTGTTCTTTACGAAAGTCAGAACTGAAGTTTTGATTTTCAGGAAATTTAATACCGAAGTTTTGTTCTTCATTGAGGTCAAAAATAAGGTTTGGTTTTTAAGTGAAGTTAAAACTTAAGTTTTGTTATTAACAAAAATCAAACCCCAAGTCTTGATCTTTAGGGAACTCAAAACTCAAGTTTTGTTCTTCATTGAAGTCAAAACTCAACATTTGTTCTTTAGGAAAGTGAAAATTAAAGTTTTGATCTTTAGGAAATTTAAAACTGAAGTTTCGTTCTTCAGTGAAGTCAAAACTCAAGTTTGGTTTTTCAGTGAAGTTGAAACTTAAGTTTTATCATTCACAAAAATCAAAACCCATGTCTTGATCTTCAAGGAAATCAAAACTCAAGTTTTGTTCTTTAGTGAAGTCAAAACTCAACTTTTTTTCTTTAGGAAAGTCAAAATTAAAGTTTTGATCTTCAGGAAATCTAAAACTGAAGTTTCGTTCTTCAGTGAAGTCAAAACTCAAGTTTGGTTTTTCAGTGAAGTTAAAACTAAAGTTCTGTTATTCACAAAAAACCAAACACATGTCTCGATCTTCTGGGAAATCAAAACTCAAGTTTTGTTCTTCAGTGAAGTCAAAACTCAAGTTTTGTTCTTTAGGAAAGTCAAAATTAATGTTTTGATCTTCAGGAAATTTAAAACTGAAGTTTCGTTCTTCAGTAAAGTCAAAACTCAAGTTTGGTTTTTCAGTGAAGTTGAAACTCAAGTTTTGTTCTTCACAAAATTCAAAACATAGTTCTTAATCTCCAGGGAAATCAAAACTCAAGCTTTGTTCTTCAGTGAAGTCAAAACTCAACTTTTGTTCTTTAGGAATGTCAAAACTGAAGTTTTGATCTTCAGGAAATTTAAAACTGGAGTTTCTTTCTTCACTGAAGTCAAAACTCAAGTTTGGTTTTTCAGTGAAGTTAAAACTTAAGTTTTGTTATTCACAAAAAACAAAACCCAAGTCTTCATCTTCCGGGAAATCAAAACTAAAGTTTTGTTCTTCAGTGAAATCAAAACTCAACTTTTGTTCTTTAGGAAAGTCAAAATTAAAGTTTTGATCTTCAGGAAATTTAAAACTTAAGTTTCGTTCTTCATTGGAGTCAAAACTCAAGTTTAGTTTTTCAGTGAAGTTAAAACTTAAGTTTTGTTATTGACAAAAATCAAAACCCAAGTCTTGATATTTCGGGAAATCAAAACTCAAGTTTTGTTCTTCAGTGAAGTCAAAACTCAACTTTTCTTCTTTAGGAAAGTCAAAATTAAAGTTTTGATCTTCAGGAAATTTAAAACTGAAGTTTCGTTCTTCAGTGAAGTCAAAACTCAAGTTTGGTTTTTCAGTGAAGTTGAAACTCAAGTTTTGTTCTTCACAAAATTCCAAACTTAGGTCTTGATCTTCAGGGAAATCAAAACTCAATCTTTGTTTTTCAGTGAAGTCAAAACTCAACTTTTGTTCTTTAGGAAAGTCAAAACTGAAGTTTTGATCTTCGTGAAATTTAAAACTGGAGTTTCTTTCTTCACTGAAGTCAAAACTAAAGTTTGGTTTTTCAGTGAAGTTGAAACTCAAGTTTTGTTCTTCAAAAAATTCAAAACTTAGGTCTTGATCTTCAGGGAAATTAAAACTCAAGTTTTGTTTTTAAGTGAAGTCAAAACTCAACTTTTGTTCTTTGGGAAAGTCAAAACTAAAGTTTTGATCTTTAGGAAATTCAAAACTGAAGTTTCTCTCTTCAGTGAAGTCAAAACTCAAGTTTAGTTTTTCAGTGAAGTTAAAACTCAAGTTCTGTTCTTCAGAAAAGTCAAAACTTAAGTCTTGTTTTTCAGGGAAATCAAAACTCAAAATTTGTTTTTCAGTGAATGCAAAACTCAACTTTTGTTCTTTAGGAAAGTCAAAACTGAAGTTTTGATTTTGAGGAAATTTAATACCAAAGTTTCGTTCTTCATTGAGGTCAAAAATAAGTTTTGGTTTTTAACTGAAGTTAAAACTTAAGTTTTGTTATTCACAAAAATCAAAACCCAAGTCTTGATCTTTAGGGAAATCAAAACTCAAGTTTTATTCTTCAGTGAAGTCAAAACTCAACTTTTGTTCATTTGGAAAGTCAAAATTAAAGTTTTGATCTTCAGGATATTTAAATCTGAAGTTTCGTTCTTCAGTGAAGTCAAAACTCAAGTTTGGTTTTTCAGTGAAGTTAAAACTGAAGTTTTGTTATTAAAAAAACCCATGTCTTGATCTTCAGGGAAATAAAAAATCAAGTTTTGTTCTTCAGTGAAATCAAAACTCAACTTTTGTTCTTTCGGAAAGTCAAAATTTAAGTTTTGATCTTCAGGAAATTTAAATCTGAAGTTTCGTTCTTCAGTGAAGTCAAAACTCAAGTTTGGTTTTTCAGTGAAGTTAAAACTGAAGTTTTGTTATTCACAAAAAAACAAAACCCTTGTCTTGATCTTCAGGGAAACTAAAAAATCAAGGTTTGTTCTTCAGTGAAGTCAAAACTCAACTTTTGTTCTTTAGGAAAGTCAAAATTAAAGTTTTGATCTTCAGGAAATTTAAAACTGCGGTTTTGTTTTTGATTGAATTCAAAACTGATGTTTGGATTTTCAGTGAAGTTGAAACTCAAGTTTTGTTCTTCACAAAATTCAAAACTTAGGTCTTGATCTTCAGGGAAATCAAAACTCAAGTTTAGTTTTTCAGTTAAGTTAAAACTCAAGTTCTGTTCTTCAGAAAAGTCAAAACTTAAGTCTTGTTTTTCAGGGAAATCAAAACTCAAATTTTGTTTTTCAGTGAAGTCAAAACTCAACTTTTGTTCTTTAGGAATGTCAAAACTAAAGTTTTGATTTTCAGGAAATTTAATACCGAAGTTTTGTTCTTCATTGAGGTCAAAAATAAGGTTTGGTTTTTAAGTGAAGTTAAAACTTAAGTTTTGTTATTAACAAAAATCAAAACCCAAGTCTTGATCTTTAGGGAAATCAAAACTCAAGTTTTGTTCTTCAGTGAAGTCAAAACTCAACTTTTGTTCTTTAGGAAAGTGAAAATTAAAGTTTTGATCTTTAGGAAATTTAAAACTAAAGTTTCGTTCTTCAGTTAAGTCAAAACTCAAGTTTGGTTTTTCAGTGAAGTTGAAACTTAAGTTTTGTTATTCACAAAAATCAAAACCCATGTCTTGATCTTCAAGGAAATCAAAACTCAAGTTTTGGTCTTTAGTGAAGTCAAAACTCAACTTTTTTTCTTTAGGAAAGTCAAAATTAAAGTTTTGATCTTCAGGAAATCTAAAACAGAAGTTTCGTTCTTCAGTGAAGTCAAAACTCAAGTTTGGTTTTTCAGTAAAGTCAAAACTCAACTTTTGTTCTTTAGGAAAGTCAAAATTAATGTTTTGATCTTCAGGAAATTTAAAACTGAAGTTTCGTTCTACAGGAAAGTAAAAAATCAAGTTTGGTTTTTCAGTGAAGTTGAAACTCAAGTTTTGTTCTTCACAAAATTCAAAACATAGTTCTTAATCTTCAGGGAAATCAAAACTCAAGCTTTGTTTTTCAGTGAAGTCAAAACTCAACTTTTGTTCTTTAGGAATGTCAAAACTGAAGTTTTGATCTTCAGGAAATTTAAAACTGGAGTTTCTTTCTTCACTGAAGTCAAAACTCAAGTTTGGTTTTTCAGTGAAGTTAAAACTTAAGTTTTGTTATTCACAAAAAAACAAAACCCAAGTCTTCATCTTCCGGGAAATCAAAACTCAAGTTTTGTTCTTCAGTGAAGTCAAAACTCAACTTTTGTTCTTTAGGAAAGTCAAAATTAATGTTTTGATCTTCAGGAAATTTAAAACTGAAGTTTCGTTCTTCAGTAAAGTCAAAACTCAGGTTTGGTTTTTCAGTGAAGTTAAAACTCAAGTTTTGTTCTTCACAAAATTCAAAACATAGTTCTTAATCTTCAGGGAAATCAAAACTCAAGCTTTGTTCTTCAGTGTTGTCAAAACTCAACTTTTGTTCTTTAGGAATGTCAAAACTGAAGTTTTGATCTTCAGGAAATTTAAAACAGGAGTTTCTTTCTTCATTGAAGTCAAAACTCAAGTTTGGTTTTTCAGTGAAGTTAAAACTTAAGTTTTGTTATTCACAAAAAACACAACCCAAGTCTTCATCTTCCAGGAAATCAAAACTCCAGTTTTGTTCTTCAGTGAAATCAAAACTCAACTTTCGTTCTTTAGGAATGTCAAAATTAAAGTTTTGATCTTCAGGTAATTTAAAACTGAAGTTTCGTTCTTCATTGGAGTCAAAACTCAAGTTTGGTTTTTCAGTGAAGTTAAAACTTAAGTTTTCTTATTGACAAAAATCAAAACCTAGGTCTTGATCTTCCGGGAAATCAAAACTCAAGTTTTGTTCTTCAGTGAGGTCAAAACTCAACTTTTGTTCTTTAGGAAAGTCAAAATTAAAGTTTTGATCTTCAGGAAATTTAAAACTGAAGTTTCGTTCTTCAGTGAAGTCAAAACTCAAGTTTGGTTTTTCAGTGAAGTTGAAACTGAAGTTTTGTTCTTCACAAAATTCAAAACTTAGGTCTTGATCTTCAGGGAAATCAAAACTCAATCTTTGTTTTTCAGTGAAGACAAAACTCAACTTTTGTTCTTTAGGAAAGTCAAAACTGAAGTTTTTATCTTCATGAAATTTAAAACTTAAGTTTCTTTCTTCACTGAAGTCAAAACTAAAGTTTGGTTTTTCAGTGAAGTTGAAACTCAAGTTTTGTTCTTCAAAAAATTCAAAACCTAGGTCTTGATCTTCAGGGAAATTAAAACTTAAGTTTTGTTTTTAAGTGAAGTCAAAACTCAACTTTTGTTCCATGGGAAAGTCAAAACTAAAGTTTTGATCTTTAGGAAATTCAAAACTGAAGTTTCCCTCTTCAGTGAAGTCAAAACTCAAGTTTAGTTTTTCAGTGAAGTTAAAACTCAAGTTCTTTTCTTCAGAAAAGTCAAAACTTAAGTCTTGTTTTTCAGGGAAATCAAAACTCAAATTTTGTTTTTCAGTGAATGCAAAACTCAACATTTGTTCTTTAGGAAAGTCAAAACTGAAGTTTTGATTTTGAGGAAATTTAAAACCAAAGTTTCGTTCTTCATTGAGGTCAAAAATAAGTTTTGGTTTTTAACTGAAGTTAAAACTTAAGTTTTGTTATTCACAAAAATCAAAACCCAAGTCTTGATCTTTAGGGAAATCAAAACTCAAGTTTTATACTTCAGTGAAGTCAAAACTCAACTTTTGTTCATTCGGAAAGTCAAAATTAAAGTTTTGATCTTCAGGATATTTAAATCTGAAGTTTCGTTCTTCAGTGAAGTCAAAACTCAAGTTTGGTTTTTCAGTGAAGTTAAAACTGAAGTTTTGTTATTAACAAAAAAAAAACAAAACCCATCTTGATTTTCAGGGAAATAAAAAATCAAGTTTTGTTCTTCAGTGAAGTCAAAACTCAACTTTTACTCTTTAGGAAAGTCAAAATTAAAGTTTTGATCTTCAGGAAATTTAAAACTGAGGTTTTGTTCTTCATTGAATTCAAAACTGATGTTTCGATTTTCAGTGAAGTTGAAACTCAAGTTTTGTTCTTCACAAAATTCAAAACTTAGGTCTTGATCTTCAGGGAAATCAAAACTCAAGTTTAGTTTTTCAGTTCAGTTAAAACTCAAGTTCTGTTCTTCAGAAAAGTCAAAACTTAAGTCTTGTTTTTCAGGGAAATCAAAACTCAAATTTTGTTTTTCAGTGAAGTCAAAACTCAACTTTTGTTCTTTAGGAAAGTCAGAACTGAAGTTTTGATTTTCAGGAAATTTAATACCGAAGTTTTGTTTTTCATGGAGGTCAAAAATAAGGTTTGGTTTTTAAGTGAAGTTAAAACTTAAGTTTTGTTATTAACAAAAATCAAAACCCAAGTCTTGATCTTTAGGGAAATCAAAACTCAAGTTTTGTTCTTCAGTGAAGTCAAAACTCAACTTTTGTTCTTTAGGAAAGTGAAAATTAAAGTTTTGATCTTTAGGAAATTTAAAACTGAAGTTTCGTTCTTCAGTGAAGTCAAAACTCAAGTTTGGTTTTTCAGTGAAGTTGAAACTTAAGTTTTGTTATTCACAAAAATCAAAACCCATGTCTTGATCTTCAAGGAAATTAAAACTCAAGTTTTGTTCTTTAGTGAAGTCAAAACTCAACTTTTTTTTCTTTAGGAAAGTCAAAATTAAAGTTTTGATCTTCAGGAAATCTAAAACTGAAGTTTCGTTCTTCAGTGAAGTCAAAACTCAAGTTTGGTTTTTCAGTGAAGTTAAAACTAAATTTTTGTTATTCACAAAAAACCAAACACATGTCTCGATTTTCAGGGAAATCAAAACTCAAGTTTTGTTCTTCAGTGAAGTCAAAACTCAACTTTTGTTCTTTAGGAAAGTCAAAACTGATGTTTTGATCTTCATGAAATTTAAAACTGGAGTTTCTTTCTTCACTGAAGTCAAAACTAAAGTTTGGTTTTTCAGTGAAGTTGAAACTCAAGTTTTGTTCTTCACAAAATTCAAAACTTTGGTCTTGATCTTCAGGGAAATTAAAACTCAAGTTTTGTTTTTAAGTGAAGTCAAAACTCAACTTTTGTTCTTTGGGAAAGTCAAAACTAAAGTTTTGATCTTTAGGAAATTCAAAACTGAAGTTTCTCTCTTCAGTGAAGTCAAAACTCAAGTTTAGTTTTTCAGTGAAGTTAAAACTCAAGTTCTGTTCTTCAGAAAAGTCAAAATTTAAGTCTTGTTTTTCAGGGAAATCAAAACTCAAATTTTGTTTTTCAGTGAAGTCAAAACTCAACTTTTGTTCTTTAGGAAAGTCAAAACTGAAGTTTTGATTTTGAGGAAATTTAATACCAAAGTTTTGTTCTTCATTGAGGTAAAAAATAAGGTTTGGTTTTTAAGTGAAGTTAAAACTTAAGTTTTGTTATTAACAAAAATCAAAACCCAAGTCTTGATCATTAGGGAAATCAAAACTCAAGTTTTGTTCTTTAGTGAAGTCAAAACTCAACTTTGGTTCTTTAGGAAAGTGAAAATTAAAGTTTTGATCTTTAGGAAATTTAAAACTAAAGTTTCGTTCTTCAGGGAAGTCAAAACTCAAGTTTAGTTTTTCAGTGAAGTTAAACCTAAAGTTTTGTTATTCACAAAACCCAAACACATGTCTCGATATTCAGGGAAATCAAAACTCAAGTTTTGTTCTTCAGTGAGGTCAAAACTCAACTTTTGTTCTTTAGGAAAGTCAAAATTAATGTTTTGATCTTCAGGAAATTTAAAACTGAAGTTTCGTTCTTCAGTAAAGTCAAAACTCAAGTTTGGTTTTTCAGTGAAGTTAAAACTCAAGTTTTGTTCTTCACAAAATTCAAAACATAGTTCTTAATCTTCAGGGAAATCAAAACTCAAGCTTTGTTCTTCAGTGAAGTCAAAACTCAACTTTTGTTCTTTAGGAATGTCAAAACTGAAGTTTTGATCTTCAGGAAATTTAAAACTGGAGTTTCTTTCTTCACTGAAGTCAAAACTCAAGTTTGGTTTTTCAGTGAAGTTAAAACTTAAGTTTTGTTATTCAGAAAAAACAAAACCCAAGTCTTCATCTTCCGGGAAATCAAAACTCAAGTTTTGTTCTTCAGTGAAGTCAAAACTCAACTTTTGTTCATTCGGAAAGTCAAAATTAATGTTTAGATCTTCAGGAAATTTAAAACTGAAGATTCGTTCTTCAGTAAAGTCAAAACTCAAGTTTGGTTTTTCAGTGAAGTTGAAACTCAAGTTTTGTTCTTCACAAAATTCAAAACATAGTTCTTAATCTTCAGGGAAATCAAAACTAAAGCTTTGTTCTTCAGTGAAGTCAAAACTCAACTTTTGTTCTTTAGGAATGTCAAAACTGAAGTTTTGATCTTCAGGAAATTTAAAACTGGAGTTTCTTTCTTCACTGAAATCAAAACTCAAGTTTGGTTTTTCAGTGAAGTTAAAACTTAAGTTTTGTTATTCACAAAAAAAAAACCCAAGTCTTCATCTTCCGGGAAATCAAAACTCAAGTTTTGTTCTTCAGTGAAATCAAAACTCAACTTTTGTTCTTTAGGAAAGTCAAAATTAAAGTTTTGATCTTCAGGAAATTTAAAACTGAAGTTTCGTTCTTCAATGGAGTCAAAACTCAAGTTTGGTTTTTCAGTGAAGTTAAAACTTAAGTTTTGTTATTGACAAAAATCAAAACCCAAGTCTTGATCTTCCGGGAAATCAAAACTCAAGTTTTGTTCTTCAGTGAAGTCAAAACTCAACTTTTGTTCTTTAGGAAAGTCAAAATTAAAGTTTGGATCTTCAGGAAATTGAAAACTGAAGTTTCGTTCTTCAGTGAAGTCAAAACTCAAGTTTGGTTTTTCAGTGAAGTTGAAACTCAAGTTTTATTCTTCACAAAATTTAAAACTTAGGTCTTGATCTTCAGGGAAATCAAAACTCAAGTTTTGTTCTTCAGTGAAGTCAAAACTCAACTTTTGTTCTTTAGGAAAGTCAAAATTAATGTTTTGATCTTCAGGAAATTTAAAACTGAAGTTTCGTTCTTCAGTAAAGTCAAAACTCAAGTTTGGTTTTTCAGTGAAGTTGAAACTCAAGTTTTGTTCTTCACAAAATTCAAAACATAGTTCTTAATCTTCAGGGAAATCAAAACTCAAGCTTTGTTCTTCAGTGAAGTCAAAACTCAACCTTTGTTCTTTAGGAATGTCAAAACTGAAGTTTTGATCTTCAGGAAATTTAAAACTGGAGTTTCTTTCTTCACTGAAGTCAAAACTAAATTTTGGTTTTTCAGTGAAGTTAAAACTTAAGTTTTGTTATTCACAAAAAACAAAACCCAAGTCTTCATCTTCCGGGAAATCAAAACTAAAGTTTTGTTCTTCAGTGAAATCAAAACTCAACTTTTGTTCTTTAGGAAAGTCAAAATTAAAGTTTTGATCTTCAGGAAATTTAAAACTTAAGTTTCGTTCTTCATTAGAGTCAAAACTCAAGTTTAGTTTTTCAGTGAAGTTAAAACTTAAGTTTTGTTATTGACAAAAATCAAAACCCAAGTCTTGATATTCCGGGAAATCAAAACTCAAGTTTTGTTCTTCAGTGAAGTCAAAACTCAACTTTTCTTCTTTAGGAAAGTCAAAATTAAAGTTTGGATCTTCAGGAAATTGAAAACTGAAGTTTCGTTCTTCAGTGAAGTCAAAACTCAAGTTTGGTTTTTCAGTGAAGTTGAAACTCAAGTTTTGTTCTTCACAAAATTCCAAACTTAGGTCTTGATCTTCAGGGAAATCAAAACTCAATCTTTGTTTTTCAGTGAAGTCAAAACATAACTTTTGTTCTTTAGGAAAGTCAAAACTGAAGTTTTGATCTTCATGAAATTTAAAACTGGAGTTTCTTTCTTCACTGAAGTCAAAACTCAAGTTTGGTTTTTCAGTGAAGTTAAAACTTAAGTTTTGTTATTCACAAAAAACAAAACCCAAGTCTTCATCTTCCAGGAAATCAAAACTCAAGTTTTGTTCTTCAGTGAAATCAAAACTCAACTTTTGTTCTTTAGGAAAGTCAAAATTAAAGTTTTGATCTTCAGGAAATTTAAAACTGAAGTTTCGTTCTTCATTGGAGTCAAAACTCAAGTTTGGTTTTTCAGTGAAGTTAAAACTTAAGTTTTGTTATTGACAAAAATCAAAACCTAAGTCTTGATCTTCCGGGAAATCAAAACTCAAGTTTTGTTCTTCAGTAAGGTCAAAAATCAACTTTTGTTCTTTAGGAAAGTCAAAATTAAAGTTTTGATCTTCAGGAAATTTAAAACTGAAGTTTCGTTCTTCAGTGAAGTCAAAACTCAAGTTTGGTTTTTCAGTGAAGTTGAAACTGAAGTTTTGTTCTTCACAAAATTCAAAACTTAGGTCTTGATCTTCAGGGAAATCAAAACTCAATCTTTGTTTTTCAGTGAAGTCAAAACATAACTTTTGTTCTTTAGGAAAGTCAAAACTGAAGTTTTGATCTTCATGAAATTTAAAACTGGAGTTTCTTTCTTCACTGAAGTCAAAACTAAAGTTTGGTTTTTCAGTGAAGTTGAAACTCAAGTTTTGTTCTTCAAAAAATTCAAAACTTAGGTCTTGATCTTCAGGGAAATTAAAACTCAAGTTTTGTTTTTAAGTGAAGTCAAAACTCAACTTTTGTTCTTTGGGAAAGTCAAAACTAAAGTTTTGATCTTTAGGAAATTCAAAACTGAAGTTTCTCTCTTCAGTGAAGTCAAAACTCAAGTTTAGTTTTTCAGTGAAGTTAAAACTCAAGTTCTGTTCTTCAGAAAAGTCAAAACTTAAGTCTTGTTTTTCAGGGAAATCAAAACTCAAATTTTGTTTTTATGTGAATGCAAAACTTAACTTTTGTTCTTTAGGAAAGTCAAAACTGAAGTTTTGATTTTGAGGAAATTTAATACCAAAGTTTCGTTCTTCATTGAGGTCAAAAATAAGTTTTGGTTTTTAACTGAAGTAAAAACTTAAGTTTTGTTTTTCACAAAAATCAAAACCCAAGTCTTGATCTTTAGGGAAATCAAAACTCAAGTTTTATTCTTCAGTGAAGACAAAACTCAACTTTTGTTCATTCGGAAAGTCAAAATTAAAGTTTTGATCTTCAGGAAATTTAAATCTGAGGTTTCGTTCTTCAGTGAAGTCAAAACTCAAGTTTGGTTTTTCAGTGAAGTTAAAACTGAAGTTTTGTTGTTCACAAAAAACAAAACCCATGTCTTGATCTTCAGGGAAATTAAAAATCAAGGTTTGTTCTTCAGTGAAGTCAAAACTCAACTTTTGTTCTTTAGGAAAGTCAAAATTAAAGTTTTGATCTTCAGGAAATTTAAAACTGCGGTTTTGTTTTTCATTGAATTCAAAACTGATGTTTGGATTTTCAGTGAAGTTGAAACTCAAGTTTTGTTCTTCACAAAATTCAAAACTTAGGTCTTGATCTTCAGGGAAATCAAAACTCAAGTTTAGTTTTTCAGTTCAGTTAAAACTCAAGTTCTGTTCTTCAGAAAAGTCAAAACTTAAGTCTTGTTTTTCAGGGAAATCAAAACTCAAATTTTGTTTTTCAGTGAAGTCAAAACTCAACTTTTGTTCTTTAGGAAAGTCAAAACTGAAGTTTTGATTTTCAGGAAATTTAATACCGAAGTTTTGTTCTTCATTGAGGTCAAAAATAAGGTTTGGTTTTTAAGTGAAGGTAAAACTTAAGTTTTGTTATTAACAAAAATCAAAACCCAAGTCTTGATCTTTAGGGAAATCAAAACTCAAGTTTTGTTCTTCAGTGAAGTCAAAACTCAACTTTTGTTCTTTAGGAAAGTGAAAATTAAAGTTTTGATCTTTAGGAAATTTAAAACTAAAGTTTCGTTCTTCAGTTAAGTCAAAACTCAAGTTTGGTTTTTCAGTGAAGTTGAAACTTAAGTTTTGTTATTCACAAAAATCAAAACCCATGTCTTGATCTTCAAGGAAATCAAAACTCAAGTTTTGGTCTTTAGTGAAGTCAAAACTCAACTTTTTTTCATTAGGAAAGTCAAAATTAAAGTTTTGATCTTCAGGAAATCTAAAACAGAAGTTTCGTTCTTCAGTGAAGTCAAAACTCAAGTTTGGTTTTTCAGTGAAGTTAAAACTAAAGTTTTGTTATTCACAAAAAACCAAACACATGTCTCGATCTTCAGGGAAATCAAAACTCAAGTTTTGTTCTTCAGTGAAGTCAAAACTCAACTTTTGTTCTTTAGGAAAGTCAAAATTAATGTTTTGATCTTCAGGAAATTTAAAACTGAAGTTTCGTTCTACAGGAAAGTCAAAAATCAAGTTTAGTTTTTCAGTGAAGTTGAAACTCAAGTTTTGTTCTTCACAAAATTCAAAACATAGTTCTTAATCTTCAGGGAAATCAAAACTCAAGCTTTGTTCTTCAGTGAAGTCAAAACTCAACTTTTGTTCTTTAGGAATGTCAAAAGTGAAGTTTTGATCTTCAGGAAATTTAAAACTGGAGTTTCTTTCTTCACTGAAGTCAAAACTCAAGTTTGGTTTTTCAGTGAAGTTAAAACTTAAGTTTTGTTATTCACAAAAAACAAAACCCAAGTCTTCATCTTCCAGGAAATCAAAACTCAAGTTTTGTTCTTCAGTGAAATCAAAACTCAACTTTTGTTCTTTAGGAAAGTCAAAATTAAAGTTTTGATCTTCAGGAAATTTAAAACTGAAGTTTCGTTCTTCATTGGAGTCAAAACTCAAGTTTTGTTTTTCAGTGAAGTTAA
This sequence comes from Macrobrachium rosenbergii, assembly GCA_039081455.1. NCBI lineage: Eukaryota > Metazoa > Arthropoda > Malacostraca > Decapoda > Palaemonidae > Macrobrachium > Macrobrachium rosenbergii. Next base: position 513,976 of record JANJGK010000393.1, read on the forward strand.
AACTTAAGTTTTGTTATTGACAAAAATCAAAACCTAAGTCTTGATCTTCCGGGAAATCAAAACTCAAGTTTTGTTCTTCAGTAAGGTCAAAACTCAACTTTTGTTCTTTAGGAAAGTCAAAATTAAAGTTTTGATCTTCAGGAAATTTAAAACTGAAGTTTCGTTCTTCAGTGAAGTCAAAACTCAAGTTTGGTTTTTCAGTGAAGTTGAAACTGAAGTTTTGTTCTTCACAAAATTCAAAACTTAGGTCTTGATCTTCAGGGAAATCAAAACTCAATCTTTGTTTTTCAGTGAAGTCAAAACTCAACTTTTGTTCTTTAGGAAAGTCAAAACTGAAGTTTTGATCTTCATGAAATTTAAAACTGGAGTTTCTTTCTTCACTGAAGTCAAAACTAAAGTTTGGTTTTTCAGTGAAGTTGAAACTCAAGTTTTGTTCTTCACAAAATTCAAAACTTAGGTCTTGATCTTCAGGGAAATTAAAACTCAAGTTTTGTTTTTAAGTGAAGTCAAAACTCAACTTTTGTTCTTTGGGAAAGTCAAAACTAAAGTTTTGATCTTTAGGAAATTCAAAACTGAAGTTTCTCTCTTCAGTGAAGTCAAAACTCAAGTTTAGTTTTTCAGTGAAGTTAAAACTCAAGTTCTGTTCTTCAGAAAAGTCAAAACTTAAGTCTTGTTTTTCAGGGAAATCAAAACTCAAATTTTGTTTTTCAGTGAATGCAAAACTCAACTTTTGTTCTTTAGGAAAGTCAAAACTGAAGTTTTGATTTTCAGGAAATTTAATACCAAAGTTTCGTTCTTCATTGAGGTCAAAAATAAGTTTTGGTTTTTAACTGAAGGTAAAACTTAAGTTTTGTTCTTCACAAAAATCAAAACCCAATTCTTGATCTTTAGGGAAATCAAAACTCAAGTTTTATTCTTCAGTGAAGTCAAAACTCAACTTTTGTTCATTCGGAAAGTCAAAATTAAAGTTTTGATCTTCAGGATATTTAAATCTGAAGTTTCGTTCTTCAGTGAAGTCAAAACTCAAGTTTGGTTTTTCAGTGAAGTTAAAACTGAAGTTTTGTTATTAACAAAAAAAAACCATGTCTTGATCTTCAGGGAAATAAAAAATCAAGTTTTGTTCTTCAGTGAAGTCAAAACTCAACTTTTGTTCTTTAGGAAAGTCAAAATTAAAGTTTTGATCTTCAGGAAATTTAAAACTGAGGTTTTGTTCTTCATTGAATTCAAAACTGATGTTTGGATTTTCAGTGAAGTTGAAACTCAAGTTTTGTTCTTCACAAAATTCAAAACTTAGGTCTTGATCTTCAGGGAAATCAAAACTCAAGTTTAGTTTTTCAGTTAAGTTAAAACTCAAGTTCTGTTCTTCAGAAAAGTCAAAACTTAAGTCTTGTTTTTCAGGGAAATCAAAAATCAAATTTTGTTTTTCAGTGAAGTCAAAACTCAACTTTTGTTCTTTAGGAAAGTCAGAACTGAAGTTTTGATTTTCAGGAAATTTAATACCGAAGTTTTGTTCTTCATTGAGGTCAAAAATAAGGTTTGGTTTTTAAGTGAAGTTAAAACTTAAGTTTTGTTATTAAAAAAAATCAAAAACCAAGTCTTGATCTTTAGGGAAATCAAAACTCAAGTTTTGTTCTTCATTGAAGTCAAAACTCAACTTTTGTTCTTTAGGAAAGTGAAAATTAAAGTTTTGATCTTTAGGAAATTTAAAACTGAAGTTTCGTTCTTCAGTGACGTCAAAACTCAAGTTTGGTTTTTCAGTGAAGTTGAAACTTAAGTTTTATTATTCACAAAAATCAAAACCCATGTCTTCATCTTCAAGGAAATCAAAACTCAAGTTTTGTTCTTTAGTGAAGTCAAAACTCAACTTTTTTTCTTTAAGAAAGTCAAAATTAAAGTTTTGATCTTCAGGAAATCTAAAACTGAAGTTTCGTTCTTCAGTGAAGTCAAAACTCAAGTTTGGTTTTTCAGTGAAGTTAAAACTAAAGTTCTGTTATTCACAAAAAACCAAACACATGTCTCGATCTTCAGGGAAATCAAAACTCAAGTTTTGTTCTTCAGTGAAGTCAAAACTCAACTTTTGTTCTTTAGGAAAGTCAAAATTAATGTTTTGATCTTCAGGAAATTTAAAACTGAAGTTTCGTTCTTCAGTAAAGTCAAAACTCAAGTTTGGTTTTTCAGTGAAGTTGAAACTCAAGTTTTGTTCTTCACAAAATTCAAACCATAGTTCTTAATCTTCAGGGAAATCAAAACTCAAGCTTTGTTCTTCAGTGAAGTCAAAACTCAACTTTTGTTCTTTAGGAATGTCAAAACTGAAGTTTTGATCTTCAGGAAATTTAAAACTGGAGTTTCTTTCTTCACTGAAGTCAAAACTAAATTTTGGTTTTTCAGTGAAGTTAAAACTTAAGTTTTGTTATTCACAAAAAACAAAACCCAAGTCTTCATCTTCCGGGAAATCAAAACTAAAGTTTTGTTCTTCAGTGAAATCAAAACTCAACTTTTGTTCTTTAGGAAAGTCAAAATTAAAGTTTTGATCTTCAGGAAATTTAAAACTTAAGTTTCGTTCTTCATTAGAGTCAAAACTCAAGTTTAGTTTTTCAGTGAAGTTAAAACTTAAGTTTTGTTATTGACAAAAATCAAAACCCAAGTCTTGATATTCCGGGAAATCAAAACTCAAGTTTTGTTCTTCAGTGAAGTCAAAACTCAACTTTTCTTCTTTAGGAAAGTCAAAATTAAAGTTTGGATCTTCAGGAAATTGAAAACTGAAGTTTCGTTCTTCAGTGAAGTCAAAACTCAAGTTTGGTTTTTCAGTGAAGTTGAAACTCAAGTTTTGTTCTTCACAAAATTCCAAACTTAGGTCTTGATCTTCAGGGAAATCAAAACTCAATCTTTGTTTTTCAGTGAAGTCAAAACATAACTTTTGTTCTTTAGGAAAGTCAAAACTGAAGTTTTGATCTTCATGAAATTTAAAACTGGAGTTTCTTTCTTCACTGAAGTCAAAACTCAAGTTTGGTTTTTCAGTGAAGTTAAAACTTAAGTTTTGTTATTCACAAAAAACAAAACCCAAGTCTTCATCTTCCAGGAAATCAAAACTCAAGTTTTGTTCTTCAGTGAAATCAAAACTCAACTTTTGTTCTTTAGGAAAGTCAAAATTAAAGTTTTGATCTTCAGGAAATTTAAAACTGAAGTTTCGTTCTTCATTGGAGTCAAAACTCAAGTTTAGTTTTTCAGTGAAGTTAAAACTTAAGTTTTGTTATTGACAAAAATCAAAACCTAAGTCTTGATCTTCCGGGAAATCAAAACTCAAGTTTTGTTCTTCAGTAAGGTCAAAACTCAACTTTTGTTCTTTAGGAAAGTCAAAATTAAAGTTTTGATCTTCAGGAAATTTAAAACTGAAGTTTCGTTCTTCAGTGAAGTCAAAACTCAAGTTTGGTTTTTCAGTGAAGTTGAAACTGAAGTTTTGTTCTTCACAAAATTCAAAACTTAGTTCTTGATCTTCAGGGAAATCAAAACTCAATCTTTGTTTTTCAGTGAAGTCAAAACATAACTTTTGTTCTTTAGGAAAGTCAAAACTGAAGTTTTGATCTTCATGAAATTTAAAACTGGAGTTTCTTTCTTCACTGAAGTCAAAACTAAAGTTTGGTTTTTCAGTGAAGTTGAAACTCAAGTTTTGTTCTTCAAAAAATTCAAAACTTAGGTCTTGATCTTCAGGGAAATTAAAACTCAAGTTTTGTTTTTAAGTGAAGTCAAAACTCAACTTTTGTTCTTTGGGAAAGTCAAAACTAAAGTTTTGATCTTTAGGAAATTCAAAACTGAAGTTTCTCTCTTCAGTGAAGTCAAAACTCAAGTTTAGTTTTTCAGTGAAGTTAAAACTCAAGTTCTGTTCTTCAGAAAAGTCAAAACTTAAGTCTTGTTTTTCAGGGAAATCAAAACTCAAATTTTGTTTTTATGTGAATGCAAAACTTAACTTTTGTTCTTTAGGAAAGTCAAAACTGAAGTTTTGATTTTGAGGAAATTTAATACCAAAGTTTCGTTCTTCATTGAGGTCAAAAATAAGTTTTGGTTTTTAACTGAAGTAAAAACTTAAGTTTTGTTATTCACAAAAATCAAAACCCAAGTCTTGATCTTTAGGGAAATCAAAACTCAAGTTTTATTCTTCAGTGAAGACAAAACTCAACTTTTGTTCATTCGGAAAGTCAAAATTAAAGTTTTGATCTTCAGGATATTTAAATCTGAAGTTTCGTTCTTCAGTGAAGTCAAAACTCAAGTTTGGTTTTTCAGTGAAGTTAAAACTGAAGTTTTGTTATTGAAAAAAAAACCCATGTCTTGATCTTCAGGGAAATAAAAAATCAAGTTTTGTTCTTCAGTGAAATCAAAACTCAACTTTTGTTCTTTTGGAAAGTCAAAATTTAAGTTTTGATCTTCAGGAAATTTAAATCTGAAGTTTCGTTCTTCAGTGAAGTCAAAACTCAAGTTTGGTTTTTCAGTGAAGTTAAAACTGAAGTTTTGTTATTCACAAAAAAACAAAACCCATGTCTTGATCTTCAGGGAAATTAAAAATCAAGGTTTGTTCTTCAGTGAAGTCAAAACTCAACTTTTGTTCTTTAGGAAAGTCAAAATTAAAGTTTTGATCTTCAGGAAATTTAAAACTGCGGTTTTGTTTTTCATTGAATTCAAAACTGATGTTTGGATTTTCAGTGAAGTTGAAACTCAAGTTTTGTTCTTCACAAAATTCAAAACTCAGGTCTTGATCTTCAGGGAAATCAAAACTCAAGTTTAGTTTTTCAGTTAAGTTAAAACTCAAGTTCTGTTCTTCAGAAAAGTCAAAACTTAAGTCTTGTTTTTCAGGGAAATCAAAACTCAAATTTTGTTTTTCAGTGAAGTCAAAACTCAACTTTTGTTCTTTAGGAAAGTCAAAACTGAAGTTTTGATTTTCAGGAAATTTAATACCGAAGTTTTGTTCTTCATTGAGGTCAAAAATAAGGTTTGGTTTTTAAGTGAAGTTAAAACTTAAGTTTTGTTATTAACAAAAATCAAAACCCAAGTCTTGATCTTTAGGGAAATCAAAACTCAAGTTTTGTTCTTCAGTGAAGTCAAAACTCAACTTTTGTTCTTTAGGAAAGTGAAAATTAAAGTTTTGATCTTTAGGAAATTTAAAACTAAAGTTTCGTTCTTCAGTTAAGTCAAAACTCAAGTTTGGTTTTTCAGTGAAGTTGAAACTTAAGTTTTGTTATTCACAAAAATCAAAACCCATGTCTTGATCTTCAAGGAAATCAAAACTCAAGTTTTGTTCTTTAGTGAAGTCAAAACTCAACTTTTGTTCTTTAGGAAAGTCAAAATTAAAGTTTTGATCTTCAGGAAATCTAAAACTGAAGTTTCGTTCTTCAGTGAAGTCAAAACTCAAGTTTGGTTTTTCAGTGAAATTAAAACTAAAGTTCTGTTATTCACAAAAAACCAAACACATGTCTCGATCTTCAGGGAAATCAAAACTCAAGTTTTGTTCTTCAGTGAAGTCAAAACTCAACTTTTGTTCTTTAGGAAAGTCAAAATTAATGTTTTGATCTTCAGGAAATTTAAAACTGAAGTTTCGTTCTTCAGTAAAGTCAAAACTCAAGTTTGGTTTTTCAGTGAAGTTGAAACTCAAGTTTTGTTCTTCACAAAATTCAAACCATAGTTCTTAATCTTCAGGGAAATCAAAACTCAAGCTTTGTTCTTCAGTGAAGTCAAAACTCAACTTTTGTTCTTTAGGAATGTCAAAACTGAAGTTTTGATCTTCAGGAAATTTAAAACTGGAGTTTCTTTCTTCACTGAAGTCAAAACTAAATTTTGGTTTTTCAGTGAAGTTAAAACTTAAGTTTTGTTATTCACAAAAAACAAAACCCAAGTCTTCATCTTCCGGGAAATCAAAACTAAAGTTTTGTTCTTCAGTGAAATCAAAACTCAACTTTTGTTCTTTAGGAAAGTCAAAATTAAAGTTTTGATCTTCAGGAAATTTAAAACTTAAGTTTCGTTCTTCATTAGAGTCAAAACTCAAGTTTAGTTTTTCAGTGAAGTTAAAACTTAAGTTTTGTTATTGACAAAAATCAAAACCCAAGTCTTGATATTCCGGGAAATCAAAACTCAAGTTTTGTTCTTCAGTGAAGTCAAAACTCAACTTTTCTTCTTTAGGAAAGTCAAAATTAAAGTTTGGATCTTCAGGAAATTGAAAACTGAAGTTTCGTTCTTCAGTGAAGTCAAAACTCAAGTTTGGTTTTTCAGTGAAGTGGAAACTCAAGTTTTGTTCTTCACAAAATTCCAAACTTAGGTCTTGATCTTCAGGGAAATCAAAACTCAATCTTTGTTTTTCAGTGAAGTCAAAACATAACTTTTGTTCTTTAGGAAAGTCAAAACTGAAGTTTTGATCTTCATGAAATTTAAAACTGGAGTTTCTTTCTTCACTGAAGTCAAAACTCAAGTTTGGTTTTTCAGTGAAGTTAAAACTTAAGTTTTGTTATTCACAAAAAACAAAACCCAAGTCTTCATCTTCCAGGAAATCAAAACTCAAGTTTTGTTCTTCAGTGAAATCAAAACTCAACTTTTGTTCTTTAGGAAAGTCAAAATTAAAGTTTTGATCTTCAGGAAATTTAAAACTGAAGTTTCGTTCTTCAGTGAAGTCAAAACTCAAGTTTGGTTTTTCAGTGAAGTTGAAACTGAAGTTTTGTTCTTCACAAAATTCAAAACTTAGGTCTTGATCTTCAGGGAAATCAAAACTCAATCTTTGTTTTTCAGTGAAGTCAAAACATAACTTTTGTTCTTTAGGAAAGTCAAAACTGAAGTTTTGATCTTCATGAAATTTAAAACTGGAGTTTCTTTCTTCACTGAAGTCAAAACTAAAGTTTGGTTTTTCAGTGAAGTTGAAACTCAAGTTTTGTTCTTCAAAAAATTCAAAACTTAGGTCTTGATCTTCAGGGAAATTAAAACTCAAGTTTTGTTTTTAAGTGAAGTCAAAACTCAACTTTTGTTCTTTGGGAAAGTCAAAACTAAAGTTTTGATCTTTAGGAAATTCAAAACTGAAGTTTCTCTCTTCAGTGAAGTCAAAACTCAAGTTTAGTTTTTCAGTGAAGTTAAAACTCAAGTTCTGTTCTTCAGAAAAGTCAAAACTTAAGTCTTGTTTTTCAGGGAAATCAAAACTCAAATTTTGTTTTTCAGTGAATGCAAAACTCAACCTTTGTTCTTCAGGAAAGTCAAAACTGAAGTTTTGGTTTTGAGGAAATTTAATACCAAAGTTTCGTTCTTCAGTGATGGGCAAAAATAAGTTTTGGTTTTTAACTGAAGTAAAAACTTAAGTTTTGTTATTCACAAAAATCAAAACCCAAGTCTTGATCTTTAGGGAAATCAAAACTCAAGTTTTATTCTTCAGTGAAGACAAAACTCAACTTTTGTTCATTCGGAAAGTCAAAATTAAAGTTTTGATCTTCAGGATATTTAAATCTGAAGTTTCGTTCTTCAATGAAGTCAAAACTCAAGTTTGGTTTTTCAGTGAAGTTAAAACTGAAGTTTTGTTATTGAAAAAAAAAACCCCATGTCTTGATCTTCAGGGAAATAAAAAATCAAGTTTTGTTCTTCAGTGAAATCAAAACTCAACTTTTGTTCTTTTGGAAAGTCAAAATTTAAGTTTTGATCTTCAGGAAATTTAAATCTGAAGTTTCGTTCTTCAGTGAAGTCAAAACTCAAGTTTGGTTTTTCAGTGAAGTTAAAACTGAAGTTTTGTTATTCACAAAAAAACAAAACCCATGTCTTGATCTTCAGGGAAATTAAAAATCAAGGTTTGTTCTTCAGTGAAGTCAAAACTCAACTTTTGTTCTTTAGGAAAGTCAAAATTAAAGTTTTGATCTTCAGGAAATTTAAAACTGCGGTTTTGTTTTTCATTGAATTCAAAACTGATGTTTGGATTTTCAGTGAAGTTGAAACTCAAGTTTTGTTCTTCACAAAATTCAAAACTCAGGTCTTGATCTTCAGGGATATCAAAACTCAAGTTTAGTTTTTCAGTTAAGTTAAAACTCAAGTTCTGTTCTTCAGAAAAGTCAAAACTTAAGTCTTGTTTTTCAGGGAAATCAAAACTCAAATTTTGTTTTTCAGTGAAGTCAAAACTCAACTTTTGTTCTTTAGGAAAGTCAAAACTGAAGTTTTGATTTTCAGGAAATTTAATACCGAAGTTTTGTTCTTCATTGAGGTCAAAAATAAGGTTTGGTTTTTAAGTGAAGTTAAAACTTAAGTTTTGTTATTAACAAAAATCAAAACCCAAGTCTTGATCTTTAGGGAAATCAAAACTCAAGTTTTGTTCTTCAGTGAAGTCAAAACTCAACTTTTGTTCTTTAGGAAAGTGAAAATTAAAGTTTTGATCTTTAGGAAATTTAAAACTAAAGTTTCGTTCTTCAGTTAAGTCAAAACTCAAGTTTGGTTTTTCAGTGAAGTTGAAACTTAAGTTTTGTTATTCACAAAAATCAAAACCCATGTCTTGATCTTCAAGGAAATCAAAACTCAAGTTTTGTTCTTTAGTGAAGTCAAAACTCAACTTTTGTTCTTTAGGAAAGTCAAAATTAAAGTTTTGATCTTCAGGAAATCTAAAACTGAAGTTTCGTTCTTCAGTGAAGTCAAAACTCAAGTTTGGTTTTTCAGTGAAATTAAAACTAAAGTTCTGTTATTCACAAAAAACCAAACACATGTCTCGATCTTCAGGGAAATCAAAACTCAAGTTTTGTTCTTCAGTGAAGTCAAAACTCAACTTTTGTTCTTTAGGAAAGTCAAAATTAATGTTTTGATCTTCAGGAAATTTAAAACTGAAGTTTCGTTCTTCAGTAAAGTCAAAACTCAAGTTTGGTTTTTCAGTGAAGTTGAAACTCAAGTTTTGTTCTTCACAAAATTCAAAACATAGTTCTTAATCTTCAGGGAAATCAAAACTCAAGCTTTGTTCTTCAGTGAAGTCAAAACTCAACTTTTGTTCTTTAGGAATGTCAAAACTGAAGTTTTGATCTTCAGGAAATTTAAAACTGGAGTTTCTTTCTTCACTGAAGTCAAAACTAAATTTTGGTTTTTCAGTGAAGTTAAAACTTAAGTTTTGTTATTCACAAAAAACAAAACCCAAGTCTTCATCTTCCGGGAAATCAAAACTAAAGTTTTGTTCTTCAGTGAAATCAAAACTCAACTTTTGTTCTTTAGGAAAGTCAAAATTAAAGTTTTGATCTTCAGGAAATTTAAAACTTAAGTTTCGTTCTTCATTAGAGTCAAAACTCAAGTTTAGTTTTTCAGTGAAGTTAAAACTTCAGTTTTGTTATTGACAAAAATCAAAACCCAAGTCTTGATATTCCGGGAAATCAAAACTCAAGTTTTGTTCTTCAGTGAAGTCAAAACTCAACTTTTCTTCTTTAGGAAAGTCAAAATTAAAGTTTGGATCTTCAGGAAATTGAAAACTGAAGTTTCGTTCTTCAGTGAAGTCAAAACTCAAGTTTGGTTTTTCAGTGAAGTGGAAACTCAAGTTTTGTTCTTCACAAAATTCCAAACTTAGGTCTTGATCTTCAGGGAAATCAAAACTCAATCTTTGTTTTTCAGTGAAGTCAAAACATAACTTTTGTTCTTTAGGAAAGTCAAAACTGAAGTTTTGATCTTCATGAAATTTAAAACTGGAGTTTCTTTCTTCACTGAAGTCAAAACTCAAGTTTGGTTTTTCAGTGAAGTTAAAACTTAAGTTTTGTTATTCACAAAAAACAAAACCCAAGTCTTCATCTTCCAGGAAATCAAAACTCAAGTTTTGTTCTTCAGTGAAATCAAAACTCAACTTTTGTTCTTTAGGAAAGTCAAAATTAAAGTTTTGATCTTCAGGAAATTTAAAACTGAAGTTTCGTTCTTCATTGGAGTCAAAACTCAAGTTTTGTTTTTCAGTGAAGTTAAAACTTAAGTTTTGTTATTGACAAAAATCAAAACCTAAGTCTTGATCTTCCGGGAAATCAAAACTCAAGTTTTGTTCTTCAGTAAGGTCAAAACTCAACTTTTGTTCTTTAGGAAAGTCAAAATTAAAGTTTTGATCTTCAGGAAATTTAAAACTGAAGTTTCGTTCTTCAGTGAAGTCAAAACTCAAGTTTGGTTTTTCAGTGAAGTTGAAACTGAAGTTTTGTTCTTCACAAAATTCAAAACTTAGGTCTTGATCTTCAGGGAAATCAAAACTCAATCTTTGTTTTTCAGTGAAGTCAAAACATAACTTTTGTTCTTTAGGAAAGTCAAAACTGAAGTTTTGATCTTCATGAAATTTAAAACTGGAGTTTCTTTCTTCACTGAAGTCAAAACTAAAGTTTGGTTTTTCAGTGAAGTTGAAACTCAAGTTTTGTTCTTCAAAAAATTCAAAACTTAGGTCTTGATCTTCAGGGAAATTAAAACTCAAGTTTTGTTTTTAAGTGAAGTCAAAACTCAACTTTTGTTCTTTGGGAAAGTCAAAACTAAAGTTTTGATCTTTAGGAAATTCAAAACTGAAGTTTCTCTTCAGTGAAGTCAAAACTCAAGTTTAGTTTTTCAGTGAAGTTAAAACTCAAGTTCTGTTCTTCAGAAAAGTCAAAACTTAAGTCTTGTTTTTCAGGGAAATCAAAACTCAAATTTTGTTTTTCAGTGAATGCAAAACTCAACCTTTGTTCTTCAGGAAAGTCAAAACTGAAGTTTTGGTTTTGAGGAAATTTAATACCAAAGTTTCGTTCTTCAGTGATGGGCAAAAATAAGTTTTGGTTTTTAACTGAAGTTAAAACTTAAGTTTTGTTATTCACAAAAATCAAAACCCAAGTCTTGATCTTTAGGGAAATCAAAACTCAAGTTTTATTCTTCAGTGAAGACAAAACTCAACTTTTGTTCATTCGGAAAGTCAAAATTAAAGTTTTGATCTTCAGGATATTTAAATCTGAAGTTTCGTTCTTCAGTGAAGTCAAAACTCAAGTTTGGTTTTTCAGTGAAGTTAAAACTGAAGTTTTGTTATTAAAAAAAACCATGTCTTGATCTTCAGGGAAATAAAAAATCAAGTTTTGTTCTTCAGTGAAATCAAAACTCAACTTTTGTTCTTTCGGAAAGTCAAAATTTAAGTTTTGATCTTCAGGAAATTTAAATCTGAGGTTTCGTTCTTCAGTGAAGTCAAAACTCAAGTTTGGTTTTTCAGTGAAGTTAAAACTGAAGTTTTGTTGTTCACAAAAAAACAAAACCCATGTCTTGATCTTCAGGGAAATTAAAAATCAAGGTTTGTTCTTCAGTGAAGTCAAAACTCAACTTTTGTTCTTTAGGAAAGTCAAAATTAAAGTTTTGATCTTCAGGAAATTTAAAACTGCGGTTTTGTTTTTCATTGAATTCAAAACTGATGTTTGGATTTTCAGTGAAGTTGAAACTCAAGTTTTGTTCTTCACAAAATTCAAAACTTAGGTCTTGATCTTCAGGGAAATCAAAACTCAAGTTTAGTTTTTCAGTTCAGTTAAAACTCAAGTTCTGTTCTTCAGAAAAGTCAAAACTTAAGTCTTGTTTTTCAGGGAAATCAAAACTCAAATTTTGTTTTTCAGTGAAGTCAAAACTCAACTTTTGTTCTTTAGGAAAGTCAAAACTGAAGTTTTGATTTTCAGGAAATTTAATACCGAAGTTTTGTTCTTCATTGAGGTCAAAAATAAGGTTTGGTTTTTAAGTGAAGGTAAAACTTAAGTTTTGTTATTAACAAAAATCAAAACCCAAGTCTTGATCTTTAGGGAAATCAAAACTCAAGTTTTGTTCTTCAGTGAAGTCAAAACTCAACTTTTGTTCTTTAGGAAAGTGAAAATTAAAGTTTTGATCTTTAGGAAATTTAAAACTAAAGTTTCGTTCTTCAGTTAAGTCAAAACTCAAGTTTGGTTTTTCAGTGAAGTTGAAACTTAAGTTTTGTTATTCACAAAAATCAAAACCCATGTCTTGATCTTCAAGGAAATCAAAACTCAAGTTTTGGTCTTTAGTGAAGTCAAAACTCAACTTTTTTTCATTAGGAAAGTCAAAATTAAAGTTTTGATCTTCAGGAAATCTAAAACAGAAGTTTCGTTCTTCAGTGAAGTCAAAACTCAAGTTTGGTTTTTCAGTGAAGTTAAAACTAAAGTTTTGTTATTCACAAAAAACCAAACACATGTCTCGATCTTCAGGGAAATCAAAACTCAAGTTTTGTTCTTCAGTGAAGTCAAAACTCAACTTTTGTTCTTTAGGAAAGTCAAAATTAATGTTTTGATCTTCAGGAAATTTAAAACTGAAGTTTCGTTCTACCGGAAAGTCAAAAATCAAGTTTAGTTTTTCAGTGAAGTTGAAACTCAAGTTTTGTTCTTCACAAAATTCAAAACATAGTTCTTAATCTTCAGGGAAATCAAAACTCAAGCTTTGTTCTTCAGTGAAGTCAAAACTCAACTTTTGTTCTTTAGGAATGTCAAAACTGAAGTTTTGATCTTCAGGAAATTTAAAACTGGAGTTTCTTTCTTCACTGAAGTCAAAACTCAAGTTTGGTTTTTCAGTGAAGTTAAAACTTAAGTTTTGTTATTCACAAAAAACAAAACCCAAGTCTTCATCTTCCGGGAAATCAAAACTCAAGTTTTGTTCTTCAGTGAAGTCAAAACTCAACTTTTGTTCTTTAGGAAAGTCAAAATTAATGTTTTGATCTTTAGGAAATTTAAAACTGAAGTTTCGTTCTTCAGTAAAGTCAAAACTCAAGTTTGGTTTTTCAGTGAAGTTAAAACTCAAGTTTTGTTCTTCACAAAATTCAAAACATAGTTCTTAATCTTCAGGGAAATCAAAACTCAAGCTTTGTTCTTCAGTGTTGTCAAAACTCAACTTTTGTTCTTTAGGAATGTCAAAACTGAAGTTTTGATCTTCAGGAAATTTAAAACAGGAGTTTCTTTCTTCATTGAAGTCAAAACTCAAGTTTGGTTTTTCAGTGAAGTTAAAACTTAAGTTTTGTTATTCACAAAAAACAAAACCCAAGTCTTCATCTTCCAGGAAATCAAAACTCAAGTTTTGTTCTTCAGTGAAATCAAAACTCAACTTTTGTTCTTTAGGAAAGTCAAAATTAAAGTTTTGATCTTCAGGAAATTTAAAACTGAAGTTTCGTTCTTCATTGGAGTCAAAACTCAAGTTTTGTTTTTCAGTGAAGTTAAAACTTAAGTTTTGTTATTGACAAAAATCAAAACCTAAGTCTTGATCTTCCGGGAAATCAAAACTCAAGTTTTGTTCTTCAGTAAGGTCAAAACTCAACTTTTGTTCTTTAGGAAAGTCAAAATTAAAGTTTTGATCTTCAGGAAATTTAAAACTGAAGTTTCGTTCTTCAGTGAAGTCAAAACTCAAGTTTGGTTTTTCAGTGAAGTTGAAACTGAAGTTTTGTTCTTCACAAAATTCAAAACTTAGGTCTTGATCTTCAGGGAAATCAAAACTCAATCTTTGTTTTTCAGTGAAGTCAAAACTCAACTTTTGTTCTTTAGGAAAGTCAAAACTGAAGTTTTGATCTTCATGAAATTTAAAACTGGAGTTTCTTTCTTCACTGAAGTCAAAACTAAAGTTTGGTTTTTCAGTGAAGTTGAAACTCAAGTTTTGTTCTTCACAAAATTCAAAACTTAGGTCTTGATCTTCAGGGAAATTAAAACTCAAGTTTTGTTTTTAAGTGAAGTCAAAACTCAACTTTTGTTCTTTGGGAAAGTCAAAACTAAAGTTTTGATCTTTAGGAAATTCAAAACTGAAGTTTCTCTCTTCAGTGAAGTCAAAACTCAAGTTTAGTTTTTCAGTGAAGTTAAAACTCAAGTTCTGTTCTTCAGAAAAGTCAAAACTTAAGTCTTGTTTTTCAGGGAAATCAAAACTCAAATTTTGTTTTTCAGTGAATGCAAAACTCAACTTTTGTTCTTTAGGAAAGTCAAAACTGAAGTTTTGATTTTGAGGAAATTTAATACCAAAGTTTCGTTCTTCATTGAGGTCAAAAATAAGTTTTGGTTTTTAACTGAAGGTAAAACTTAAGTTTTGTTCTTCACAAAAATCAAAACCCAATTCTTGATCTTTAGGGAAATCAAAACTCAAGTTATATTCTTCAGTGAAGTCAAAACTCAACTTTTGTTCATTCGGAAAGTCAAAATTAAAGTTTTGATCTTCAGGATATTTAAATCTGAAGTTTCGTTCTTCAGTGAAGTCAAAACTCAAGTTTGGTTTTTCAGTGAAGTTAAAACTGAAGTTTTGTTATTAACAAAAAAAACCATGTCTTGATCTTCAGGGAAATAAAAAATCAAGTTTTGTTCTTCAGTGAAGTCAAAACTCAACTTTTGTTCTTTAGGAAAGTCAAAATTAAAGTTTTGATCTTCAGGAAATTTAAAACTGATGTTTTGTTCTTCATTGAATTCAAAACTGATGTTTGGATTTTCAGTGAAGTTGAAACTCAAGTTTTGTTCTTCACAAAATTCAAAACTTAGGTCTTGATCTTCAGGGAAATCAAAACTCAAGTTTAGTTTTTCAGTTAAGTTAAAACTCAAGTTCTGTTCTTCAGAAAAGTCAAAACTTAAGTCTTGTTTTTCAGGGAAATCAAAAATCAAATTTTGTTTTTCAGTGAAGTCAAAACTCAACTTTTGTTCTTTAGGAAAGTCAGAACTGAAGTTTTGATTTTCAGGAAATTTAATACCGAAGTTTTGTTCTTCATTGAGGTCAAAAATAAGGTTTGGTTTTTAAGTGAAGTTAAAACTTAAGTTTTGTTATTAAAAAAAATCAAAACCCAAGTCTTGATCTTTAGGGAAATCAAAACTCAAGTTTTGTTCTTCATTGAAGTCAAAACTCAACTTTTGTTCTTTAGGAAAGTGAAAATTAAAGTTTTGATCTTTAGGAAATTTAAAACTGAAGTTTCGTTCTTCAGTGACGTCAAAACTCAAGTTTGGTTTTTCAGTGAAGTTGAAACTTAAGTTTTATTATTCACAAAAATCAAAACCCATGTCTTCATCCTCAAGGAAATCAAAACTCAAGTTTTGTTCTTTAGTGAAGTCAAAACTCAACTTTTTTTCTTTAAGAAAGTCAAAATTAAAGTTTTGATCTTCAGGAAATCTAAAACTGAAGTTTCGTTCTTCAGTGAAGTCAAAACTCAAGTTTGGTTTTTCAGTGAAGTTAAAACTAAAGTTCTGTTATTCACAAAAAACCAAACACATGTCTCGATCTTCAGGGAACTCAAAACTCAAGTTTTGTTCTTCAGTGAAGTCAAAACTCAACTTTTGTTCTTTAGGAAAGTCAAAATTAATGTTTTGATCTTCAGGAAATTTAAAACTGAAGTTTCGTTCTTCAGTAAAGTCAAAACTCAAGTTTGGTTTTTCAGTGAAGTTGAAACTCAAGTTTTGTTCTTCACAAAATTCAAACCATAGTTCTTAATCTTCAGGGAAATCAAAACTCAAGCTTTGTTCTTCAGTGAAGTCAAAACTCAACTTTTGTTCTTTAGGAATGTCAAAACTGAAGTTTTGATCTTCAGGAAATTTAAAACTGGAGTTTCTTTCTTCACTGAAGTCAAAACTAAATTTTGGTTTTTCAGTGAAGTTAAAACTTAAGTTTTGTTATTCACAAAAAACAAAACCCAAGTCTTCATCTTCCGGGAAATCAAAACTAAAGTTTTGTTCTTCAGTGAAATCAAAACTCAACTTTTGTTCTTTAGGAAAGTCAAAATTAAAGTTTTGATCTTCAGGAAATTTAAAACTTAAGTTTCGTTCTTCATTAGAGTCAAAACTCAAGTTTAGTTTTTCAGTGAAGTTAAAACTTAAGTTTTGTTATTGACAAAAATCAAAACCCAAGTCTTGATATTCCGGGAAATCAAAACTCAAGTTTTGTTCTTCAGTGAAGTCAAAACTCAACTTTTCTTCTTTAGGAAAGTCAAAATTAAAGTTTGGATCTTCAGGAAATTGAAAACTGAAGTTTCGTTCTTCAGTGAAGTCAAAACTCAAGTTTGGTTTTTCAGTGAAGTTGAAACTCAAGTTTTGTTCTTCACAAAATTCCAAACTTAGGTCTTGATCTTCAGGGAAATCAAAACTCAATCTTTGTTTTTCAGTGAAGTCAAAACATAACTTTTGTTCTTTAGGAAAGTCAAAACTGAAGTTTTGATCTTCATGAAATTTAAAACTGGAGTTTCTTTCTTCACTGAAGTCAAAACTCAAGTTTGGTTTTTCAGTGAAGTTAAAACTTAAGTTTTGTTATTCACAAAAAACAAAACCCAAGTCTTCATCTTCCAGGAAATTAAAACTCAAGTTTTGTTCTTCAGTGAAATCAAAACTCAACTTTTGTTCTTTAGGAAAGTCAAAATTAAAGTTTTGATCTTCAGGAAATTTAAAACTGAAGTTTCGTTCTTCATTGGAGTCAAAACTCAAGTTTAGTTTTTCAGTGAAGTTAAAACTTAAGTTTTGTTATTGACAAAAATCAAAACCTAAGTCTTGATCTTCCGGGAAATCAAAACTCAAGTTTTGTTCTTCAGTAAGGTCAAAACTCAACTTTTGTTCTTTAGGAAAGTCAAAATTAAAGTTTTGATCTTCAGGAAATTTAAAACTGAAGTTTCGTTCTTCAGTGAAGTCAAAACTCAAGTTTGGTTTTTCAGTGAAGTTGAAACTGAAGTTTTGTTCTTCACAAAATTCAAAACTTAGGTCTTGATCTTCAGGGAAATCAAAACTCAATCTTTGTTTTTCAGTGAAGTCAAAACATAACTTTTGTTCTTTAGGAAAGTCAAAACTGAAGTTTTGATCTTCATGAAATTTAAAACTGGAGTTTCTTTCTTCACTGAAGTCAAAACTAAAGTTTGGTTTTTCAGTGAAGTTGAAACTCAAGTTTTGTTCTTCAAAAAATTCAAAACTTAGGTCTTGATCTTCAGGGAAATTAAAACTCAAGTTTTGTTTTTAAGTGAAGTCAAAACTCAACTTTTGTTCTTTGGGAAAGTCAAAACTAAAGTTTTGATCTTTAGGAAATTCAAAACTGAAGTTTCTCTCTTCAGTGAAGTCAAAACTCAAGTTTAGTTTTTCAGTGAAGTTAAAACTCAAGTTCTGTTCTTCAGAAAAGTCAAAACTTAAGTCTTGTTTTTCAGGGAAATCAAAACTCAAATTTTGTTTTTCAGTGAATGCAAAACTCAACCTTTGTTCTTTAGGAAAGTCAAAACTGAAGTTTTGGTTTTGAGGAAATTTAATACCAAAGTTTCGTTCTTCAGTGATGGGCAAAAATAAGTTTTGGTTTTTAACTGAAGTTAAAACTTAAGTTTTGTTATTCACAAAAATCAAAACCCAAGTCTTGATCTTTAGGGAAATCAAAACTCAAGTTTTATTCTTCAGTGAAGACAAAACTCAACTTTTGTTCATTCGGAAAGTCAAAATTAAAGTTTTGATCTTCAGGATATTTAAATCTGAAGTTTCGTTCTTCAGTGAAGTCAAAACTCAAGTTTGGTTTTTCAGTGAAGTTAAAACTGAAGTTTTGTTATTAAAAAAAACCATGTCTTGATCTTCAGGGAAATAAAAAATCAAGTTTTGTTCTTCAGTGAAATCAAAACTCAACTTTTGTTCTTTCGGAAAGTCAAAATTTAAGTTTTGATCTTCAGGAAATTTAAATCTGAGGTTTCGTTCTTCAGTGAAGTCAAAACTCAAGTTTGGTTTTTCAGTGAAGTTAAAACTGAAGTTTTGTTGTTCACAAAAAAACAAAACCCATGTCTTGATCTTCAGGGAAATTAAAAATCAAGGTTTGTTCTTCAGTGAAGTCAAAACTCAACTTTTGTTCTTTAGGAAAGTCAAAATTAAAGTTTTGATCTTCAGGAAATTTAAAACTGCGGTTTTGTTTTTCATTGAATTCAAAACTGATGTTTGGATTTTCAGTGAAGTTGAAACTCAAGTTTTGTTCTTCACAAAATTCAAAACTTAGGTCTTGATCTTCAGGGAAATCAAAACTCAAGTTTAGTTTTTCAGTTCAGTTAAAACTCAAGTTCTGTTCTTCAGAAAAGTCAAAACTTAAGTCTTGTTTTTCAGGGAAATCAAAACTCAAATTTTGTTTTTCAGTGAAGTCAAAACTCAACTTTTGTTCTTTAGGAAAGTCAAAACTGAAGTTTTGATTTTCAGGAAATTTAATACCGAAGTTTTGTTCTTCATTGAGGTCAAAAATAAGGTTTGGTTTTTAAGTGAAGTTAAAACTTAAGTTTTGTTATTAACAAAAATCAAAACCCAAGTCTTGATCTTTAGGGAAATCAAAACTCAAGTTTTGTTCTTCAGTGAAGTCAAAACTCAACTTTTGTTCTTTAGGAAAGTGAAAATTAAAGTTTTGATCTTTAGGAAATTTAAAACTAAAGTTTCGTTCTTCAGTTAAGTCAAAACTCAAGTTTGGTTTTTCAGTGAAGTTGAAACTTAAGTTTTGTTATTCACAAAAATCAAAACCCATGTCTTGATCTTCAAAGAAATCAAAACTAAAGTTTTGGTCTTTAGTGAAGTCAAAACTCAACTTTTTTTCATTAGGAAAGTCAAAATTAAAGTTTTGATCTTCAGGAAATCTAAAACAGAAGTTTCGTTCTTCAGTGAAGTCAAAACTCAAGTTTGGTTTTTCAGTGAAGTTAAAACTAAAGTTTTGTTATTCACAAAAAACCAAACACATGTCTCGATCTTCAGGGAAATCAAAACTCAAGTTTTGTTCTTCAGTGAAGTCAAAACTCAACTTTTGTTCTTTAGGAAAGTCAAAATTAATGTTTTGATCTTCAGGAAATTTAAAACTGAAGTTTCGTTCTACAGGAAAGTCAAAAATCAAGTTTAGTTTTTCAGTGAAGTTGAAACTCAAGTTTTGTTCTTCACAAAATTCAAAACATAGTTCTTAATCTTCAGGGAAATCAAAACTCAAGCTTTGTTCTTCAGTGAAGTCAAAACTCAACTTTTGTTCTTTAGGAATGTCAAAACTGAAGTTTTGATCTTCAGGAAATTTAAAACTGGAGTTTCTTTCTTCACTGAAGTCAAAACTCAAGTTTGGTTTTTCAGTGAAGTTAAAACTTAAGTTTTGTTATTCACAAAAAACAAAACCCAAGTCTTCATCTTCCGGGAAATCAAAACTCAAGTTTTGTTCTTCAGTGAAGTCAAAACTCAACTTTTGTTCTTTAGGAAAGTCAAAATTAATGTTTTGATCTTCAGGAAATTTAAAACTGAAGTTTCGTTCTTCAGTAAAGTCAAAACTCAAGTTTGGTTTTTCAGTGAAGTTAAAACTCAAGTTTTGTTCTTCACAAAATTCAAAACATAGTTCTTAATCTTCAGGGAAATCAAAACTCAAGCTTTGTTCTTCAGTGTTGTCAAAACTCAACTTTTGTTCTTTAGGAATGTCAAAACTGAAGTTTTGATCTTCAGGAAATTTAAAACAGGAGTTTCTTTCTTCATTGAAGTCAAAACTCAAGTTTGGTTTTTCAGTGAAGTTAAAACTTAAGTTTTGTTATTCACAAAAAACAAAACCCAAGTCTTCATCTTCCAGGAAATCAAAACTCAAGTTTTGTTCTTCAGTGAAATCAAAACTCAACTTTTGTTCTTTAGGAAAGTCAAAATTAAAGTTTTGATCTTCAGGAAATTTAAAACTGAAGTTTCGTTCTTCATTGGAGTCAAAACTCAAGTTTGGTTTTTCAGTGAAGTTAAAACTTAAGTTTTGTTATTGACAAAAATCAAAACCTAAGTCTTGATCTTCCGGGAAATCAAAACTCAAGTTTTGTTCTTCAGTAAGGTCAAAACTCAACTTTTGTTCTTTAGGAAAGTCAAAATTAAAGTTTTGATCTTCAGGAAATTTAAAACTGAAGTTTCGTTCTTCAGTGAAGTCAAAACTCAAGTTTGGTTTTTCAGTGAAGTTGAAACTGAAGTTTTGTTCTTCACAAAATTCAAAACTTAGGTCTTGATCTTCAGGGAAATCAAAACTCAATCTTTGTTTTTCAGTAAAGTCAAAACTCAACTTTTGTTCTTTAGGAAAGTCAAAACTGAAGTTTTGATCTTCATGAAATTTAAAACTGGAGTTTCTTTCTTCACTGAAGTCAAAACTAAAGTTTGGTTTTTCAGTGAAGTTGAAACTCAAGTTTTGTTCTTCACAAAATTCAAAACTTAGGTCTTGATCTTCAGGGAAATTAAAACTCAAGTTTTGTTTTTAAGTAAAGTCAAAACTCAACTTTTGTTCTTTGGGAAAGTCAAAACTAAAGTTTTGATCTTTAGGAAATTCAAAACTGAAGTTTCTCTCTTCAGTGAAGTCAAAACTCAAGTTTAGTTTTTCAGTGAAGTTAAAACTCAAGTTCTGTTCTTCAGAAAAGTCAAAACTTAAGTCTTGTTTTTCAGGGAAATCAAAACTCAAATTTTGTTTTTCAGTGAATGCAAAACTCAACTTTTGTTCTTTAGGAAAGTCAAAACTGAAGTTTTGATTTTGAGGAAATTTAATACCAAAGTTTCGTTCTTCATTGAGGTCAAAAATAAGTTTTGGTTTTTAACTGAAGGTAAAACTTAAGTTTTGTTCTTCACAAAAATCAAAACCCAATTCTTGATCTTTAGGGAAATCAAAACTCAAGTTTTATTCTTCAGTGAAGTCAAAACTCAACTTTTGTTCATTCGGAAAGTCAAAATTAAAGTTTTGATCTTCAGGATATTTAAATCTGAAGTTTCGTTGTTCAGTGAAGTCAAAACTCAAGTTTGGTTTTTCAGTGAAGTTAAAACTGAAGTTTTGTTATTAACAAAAAAAACCATGTCTTGATCTTCAGGGAAATAAAAAATCAAGTTTTGTTCTTCAGTGAAGTCAAAACTCAACTTTTGTTCTTTAGGAAAGTCAAAATTAAAGTTTTGATCTTCAGGAAATTTAAAACTGAGGTTTTGTTCTTCATTGAATTCAAAACTGATGTTTGGATTTTCAGTGAAGTTGAAACTCAAGTTTTGTTCTTCACAAAATTCAAAACTTAGGTCTTGATCTTCAGGGAAATCAAAACTCAAGTTTAGTTTTTCAGTTAAGTTAAAACTCAAGTTCTGTTCTTCAGAAAAGTCAAAACTTAAGTCTTGTTTTTCAGGGAAATCAAAAATCAAATTTTGTTTTTCAGTGAAGGCAAAACTCAACTTTTGTTCTTTAGGAAAGTCAGAACTGAAGTTTTGATTTTCAGGAAATTTAATACCGAAGTTTTGTTCTTCATTGAGGTCAAAAATAAGGTTTGGTTTTTAAGTGAAGTTAAAACTTAAGTTTTGTTATTAAAAAAAAATCAAAAACCAAGTCTTGATCTTTAGGGAAATCAAAACTCTAGTTTTGTTCTTCATTGAAGTCAAAACTCAACTTTTGTTCTTTAGGAAAGTGAAAATTAAAGTTTTGATCTTTAGGAAATTTAAAACTGAAGTTTCGTTCTTCAGTGACGTCAAAACTCAAGTTTGGTTTTTCAGTGAAGTTGAAACTTAAGTTTTATTATTCACAAAAATCAAAACCCATGTCTTCATCTTCAAGGAAATCAAAACTCAAGTTTTGTTCTTTAGTGAAGTCAAAACTCAACTTTTTTTCTTTAAGAAAGTCAAAATTAAAGTTTTGATCTTCAGGAAATCTAAAACTGAAGTTTCGTTCTTCAGTGAAGTCAAAACTCAAGTTTGGTTTTTCAGTGAAGTTAAAACTAAAGTTCTGTTATTCACAAAAAACCAAACACATGTCTCGATCTTCAGGGAAATCAAAACTCAAGTTTTGTTCTTCAGTGAAGTCAAAACTCAACTTTTGTTCTTTAGGAAAGTCAAAATTAATGTTTTGATCTTCAGGAAATTTAAAACTGAAGTTTCGTTCTTCAGTAAAGTCAAAACTCAAGTTTGGTTTTTCAGTGAAGTTGAAACTCAAGTTTTGTTCTTCACAAAATTCAAAACATAGTTCTTAATCTTCAGGGAAATCAAAACTCAAGCTTTGTTCTTCAGTGAAGTCAAAACTCAACTTTTGTTCTTTAGGAATGTCAAAACTGAAGTTTTGATCTTCAGGAAATTTAAAACTGGAGTTTCTTTCTTCACTGAAGTCAAAACTAAATTTTGGTTTTTCAGTGAAGTTAAAACTTAAGTTTTGTTATTCACAAAAAACAAAACCCAAGTCTTCATCTTCCGGGAAATCAAAACTAAAGTTTTGTTCTTCAGTGAAATCAAAACTCAACTTTTGTTCTTTAGGAAAGTCAAAATTAAAGTTTTGATCTTCAGGAAATTTAAAACTTAAGTTTCGTTCTTCATTAGAGTCAAAACTCAAGTTTAGTTTTTCAGTGAAGTTAAAACTTAAGTTTTGTTATTGACAAAAATCAAAACCCAAGTCTTGATATTCCGGGAAATCAAAACTCAAGTTTTGTTCTTCAGTGAAGTCAAAACTCAACTTGTATTCTTTAGGGAAGTCAAAATTAAAGTTTGGATCTTCAGGAAATTGAAAACTGAAGTTTCGTTCTTCAGTGAAGTCAAAACTCAAGTTTGGTTTTTCAGTGAAGTTGAAACTCAAGTTTTGTTCTTCACAAAATTCCAAACTTAGGTCTTGATCTTCAGGGAAATCAAAACTCAATCTTTGTTTTTCAGTGAAGTCAAAACATAACTTTTGTTCTTTAGGAAAGTCAAAACTGAAGTTTTGATCTTCATGAAATTTAAAACTGGAGTTTCTTTCTTCACTGAAGTCAACACTCAAGTTTGGTTTTTCAGTGAAGTTAAAACTTAAGTTTTGTTATTCACAAAAAACAAAACCCAAGTCTTCATCTTCCAGGAAATCAAAACTCAAGTTTTGTTCTTCAGTGAAATCAAAACTCAACTTTTGTTCTTTAGGAAAGTCAAAATTAAAGTTTTGATCTTCAGGAAATTTAAAACTGAAGTTTCGTTCTTCATTGGAGTCAAAACTCAAGTTTGGTTTTTCAGTGAAGTTAAAACTTAAGTTTTGTTATTGACAAAAATCAAAACCTAAGTCTTGATCTTCCGGGAAATCAAAACTCAAGTTTTATTCTTCAGTAAGGTCAAAACTCAACTTTTGTTCTTTAGGAAAGTCAAAATTAAAGTTTTGATCTTCAGGAAATTTAAAACTGAAGTTTCGTTCTTCAGTGAAGTCAAAACTCAAGTTTGGTTTTTCAGTGAAGTTGAAACTGAAGTTTTGTTCTTCACAAAATTCAAAACTTAGGTCTTGATCTTCAGGGAAATCAAAACTCAATCTTTGTTTTTCAGTGAAGTCAAAACATAACTTTTGTTCTTTAGGAAAGTCAAAACTGAAGTTTTGATCTTCATGAAATTTAAAACTGGAGTTTCTTTCTTCACTGTAGTCAAAACTAAAGTTTGGTTTTTCAGTGAAGTTGAAACTCAAGTTTTGTTCTTCAAAAAATTCAAAACTTAGGTCTTGATCTTCAGGGAAATTAAAACTCAAGTTTTGTTTTTAAGTGAAGTCAAAACTCAACTTTTGTTCTTTGGGAAAGTCAAAACTAAAGTTTTGATCTTTAGGAAATTCAAAACTGAAGTTTCTCTCTTCAGTGAAGTCAAAACTCAAGTTTAGTTTTTCAGTGAAGTTAAAACTCAAGTTCTGTTCTTCAGAAAAGTCAAAACTTAAGTCTTGTTTTTCAGGGAAATCAAAACTCAAATTTTGTTTTTCAGTGAATGCAAAACTCAACCTTTGTTCTTTAGGAAAGTCAAAACTGAAGTTTTGGTTTTGAGGAAATTTAATACCAAAGTTTCGTTCTTCAGTGATGGGCAAAAATAAGTTTTGGTTTTTAACTGAAGTTAAAACTTAAGTTTTGTTATTCACAAAAATCAAAACCCAAGTCTTGATCTTTAGGGAAATCAAAACTCAAGTTTTATTCTTCAGTGAAGACAAAACTCAACTTTTGTTCATTCGGAAAGTCAAAATTAAAGTTTTGATCTTCAGGATATTTAAATCTGAAGTTTCGTTCTTCAGTGAAGTCAAAACTTAAGTTTGGTTTTTCAGTGAAGTTAAAACTGAAGTTTTGTTATTAAAAAAAAACCATGTCTTGATCTTCAGGGAAATAAAAAATCAAGTTTTGTTCTTCAGTGAAATCAAAACTCAACTTTTGTTCTTTCGGAAAGTCAAAATTTAAGTTTTGATCTTCAGGATATTTAAATCTGAGGTTTCGTTCTTCAGTGAAGTCAAAACTCAAGTTTGGTTTTTCAGTGAAGTTAAAACTGAAGTTTTGTTGTTCACAAAAAAAACAAAACCCATGTCTTGATCTTCAGGGAAATTAAAAATCAAGGTTTGTTCTTCAGTGAAGTCAAAACTCAACTTTTGTTCTTTAGGAAAGTCAAAATTAAAGTTTTGATCTTCAGGAAATTTAAAACTGCGGTTTTGTTTTTCATTGAATTCAAAACTGATGTTTGGATTTTCAGTGAAGTTGAAACTCAAGTTTTGTTCTTCACAAAATTCAAAACTTAGGTCTTGATCTTCAGGGAAATCAAAACTCAAGTTTAGTTTTTCAGTTCAGTTAAAACTCAAGTTCTGTTCTTCAGAAAAGTCAAAACTTAAGTCTTGTTTTTCAGGGAAATCAAAACTCAAATTTTGTTTTTCAGTGAAGTCAAAACTCAACTTTTGTTCTTTAGGAAAGTCAAAACTGAAGTTTTGATTTTCAGGAAATTTAATACCGAAGTTTTGTTCTTCATTGAGGTCAAAAATAAGGTTTGGTTTTTAAGTGAAGTTAAAACTTAAGTTTTGTTATTAACAAAAATCAAAACCCAAGTCTTGATCTTTAGGGAAATCAAAACTCAAGTTTTGTTCTTCAGTGAAGTCAAAACTCAACTTTTGTTCTTTAGGAAAGTGAAAATTAAAGTTTTGATCTTTA
This sequence comes from Macrobrachium rosenbergii, assembly GCA_039081455.1. Lineage (NCBI taxonomy): Eukaryota > Metazoa > Arthropoda > Malacostraca > Decapoda > Palaemonidae > Macrobrachium > Macrobrachium rosenbergii. The sequence goes on from JANJGK010000393.1 coordinate 538,748, forward strand.
GGAAATTTAAAACTAAAGTTTCGTTCTTCAGTTAAGTCAAAACTCAAGTTTGGTTTTTCAGTGAAGTTGAAACTTAAGTTTTGTTATTCACAAAAATCAAAACCCATGTCTTGATCTTCAAGGAAATCAAAACTCAAGTTTTGGTCTTTAGTGAAGTCAAAACTCAACTTTTTTTCATTAGGAAAGTCAAAATTAAAGTTTTGATCTTCAGGAAATCTAAAACAGAACTTTCGTTCTTCAGTGAAGTCAAAACTCAAGTTTGGTTTTTCAGTGAAGTTAAAACTAAAGTTTTGTTATTCACAAAAAACCAAACACATGTCTCGATCTTCAGGGAAATCAAAACTCAAGTTTTGTTCTTCAGTGAAGTCAAAACTCAACTTTTGTTCTTTAGGAAAGTCAAAATTAATGTTTTGATCTTCAGGAAATTTAAAACTGAAGTTTCGTTCTACAGGAAAGTCAAAAATCAAGTTTAGTTTTTCAGTGAAGTTGAAACTCAAGTTTTGTTCTTCACAAAATTCAAAACATAGTTCTTAATCTTCAGGGAAATCAAAACTCAAGCTTTGTTCTTCAGTGAAGTCAAAACTCAACTTTTGTTCTTTAGGAATGTCAAAACTGAAGTTTTGATCTTCAGGAAATTTAAAACTGGAGTTTCTTTCTTCACTGAAGTCAAAACTCAAGTTTGGTTTTTCAGTGAAGTTAAAACTTAAGTTTTGTTATTCACAAAAAACAAAACCCAAGTCTTCATCTTCCGGGAAATCAAAACTCAAGTTTTGTTCTTCAGTGAAGTCAAAACTCAACTATTGTTCTTTAGGAAAGTCAAAATTAATGTTTTGATCTTCAGGAAATTTAAAACTGAAGTTTCGTTCTTCAGTAAAGTCAAAACTCAAGTTTGGTTTTTCAGTGAAGTTAAAACTCAAGTTTTGTTCTTCACAAAATTCAAAACATAGTTCTTAATCTTCAGGGAAATCAAAACTCAAGCTTTGTTCTTCAGTGTTGTCAAAACTCAACTTTTGTTCTTTAGGAATGTCAAAACTGAAGTTTTGATCTTCAGGAAATTTAAAACAGGAGTTTCTTTCTTCATTGAAGTCAAAACTCAAGTTTGGTTTTTCAGTGAAGTTAAAACTTAAGTTTTGTTATTCACAAAAAACAAAACCCAAGTCTTCATCTTCCAGGAAATCAAAACTCAAGTTTTGTTCTTCAGTGAAATCAAAACTCAACTTTTGTTCTTTAGGAAAGTCAAAATTAAAGTTTTGATCTTCAGGAAATTTAAAACTGAAGTTTCGTTCTTCATTGGAGTCAAAACTCAAGTTTGGTTTTTCAGTGAAGTTAAAACTTAAGTTTTGTTATTGACAAAAATCAAAACCTAAGTCTTGATCTCCCGGGAAATCAAAACTCAAGTTTTGTTCTTCAGTAAGGTCAAAACTCAACTTTTGTTCTTTAGGAAAGTCAAAATTAAAGTTTTGATCTTCAGGAAATTTAAAACTGAAGTTTCGTTCTTCAGTGAAGTCAAAACTCAAGTTTGGTTTTTCAGTGAAGTTGAAACTGAAGTTTTGTTCTTCACAAAATTCAAAACTTAGGTCTTGATCTTCAGGGAAATCAAAACTCAATCTTTGTTTTTCAGTGAAGTCAAAACTCAACTTTTGTTCTTTAGGAAAGTCAAAACTGAAGTTTTGATCTTCATGAAATTTAAAACTGGAGTTTCTTTCTTCACTGAAGTCAAAACTAAAGTTTGGTTTTTCAGTGAAGTTGAAACTCAAGTTTTGTTCTTCACAAAATTCAAAACTTAGGTCTTGATCTTCAGGGAAATTAAAACTCAAGTTTTGTTTTTAAGTAAAGTCAAAACTCAACTTTTGTTCTTTGGGAAAGTCAAAACTAAAGTTTTGATCTTTAGGAAATTCAAAACTGAAGTTTCTCTCTTCAGTGAAGTCAAAACTCAAGTTTAGTTTTTCAGTGAAGTTAAAACTCAAGTTCTGTTCTTCAGAAAAGTCAAAACTTAAGTCTTGTTTTTCAGGGAAATCAAAACTCAAATTTTGTTTTTCAGTGAATGCAAAACTCAACTTTTGTTCTTTAGGAAAGTCAAAACTGAAGTTTTGATTTTGAGGAAATTTAATACCAAAGTTTCGTTCTTCATTGAGGTCAAAAATAAGTTTTGGTTTTTAACTGAAGGTAAAACTTAAGTTTTGTTCTTCACAAAAATCAAAACCCAATTCTTGATCTTTAGGGAAATCAAAACTCAAGTTTTATTCTTCAGTGAAGTCAAAACTCAACTTTTGTTCATTCGGAAAGTCAAAATTAAAGTTTTGATCTTCAGGATATTTAAATCTGAAGTTTCGTTCTTCAGTGAAGTCAAAACTCAAGTTTGGTTTTTCAGTGAAGTTAAAACTGAAGTTTTGTTATTAACAAAAAAAAAACCATGTCTTGATCTTCAGGGAAATAAAAAATCAAGTTTTGTTCTTCAGTGAAGTCAAAACTCAACTTTTGTTCTTTAGGAAAGTCAAAATTAAAGTTTTGATCTTCAGGAAATTTAAAACTGATGTTTTGTTCTTCATTGAATTCAAAACTGATGTTTGGATTTTCAGTGAAGTTGAAACTCAAGTTTTGTTCTTCACAAAATTCAAAACTTAGGTCTTGATCTTCAGGGAAATCAAAACTCAAGTTTAGTTTTTCAGTTAAGTTAAAACTCAAGTTCTGTTCTTCAGAAAAGTCAAAACTTAAGTCTTGTTTTTCAGGGAAATCAAAAATCAAATTTTGTTTTTCAGTGAAGTCAAAACTCAACTTTTGTTCTTTAGGAAAGTCAGAACTGAAGTTTTGATTTTCAGGAAATTTAATACCGAAGTTTTGTTCTTCATTGAGGTCAAAAATAAGGTTTGGTTTTTAAGTGAAGTTAAAACTTAAGTTTTGTTATTAAAAAAAAATCAAAAACCAAGTCTTGATCTTTAGGGAAATCAAAACTCAAGTTTTGTTCTTCATTGAAGTCAAAACTCAACTTTTGTTCTTTAGGAAAGTGAAAATTAAAGTTTTGATCTTTAGGAAATTTAAAACTGAAGTTTCGTTCTTCAGTGACGTCAAAACTCAAGTTTGGTTTTTCAGTGAAGTTGAAACTTAAGTTTTATTATTCACAAAAATCAAAACCCATGTCTTCATCTTCAAGGAAATCAAAACTCAAGTTTTGTTCTTTAGTGAAGTCAAAACTCAACTTTTTTTCTTTAAGAAAGTCAAAATTAAAGTTTTGATCTTCAGGAAATCTAAAACTGAAGTTTCGTTCTTCAGTGAAGTCAAAACTCAAGTTTGGTTTTTCAGTGAAGTTAAAACTAAAGTTCTGTTATTCACAAAAAACCAAACACATGTCTCGATCTTCAGGGAAATCAAAACTCAAGTTTTGTTCTTCAGTGAAGTCAAAACTCAACTTTTGTTCTTTAGGAAAGTCAAAATTAATGTTTTGATCTTCAGGAAATTTAAAACTGAAGTTTCGTTCTTCAGTAAAGTCAAAACTCAAGTTTGGTTTTTCAGTGAATTTGAAACTCAAGTTTTGTTCTTCACAAAATTCAAAACATAGTTCTTAATCTTCAGGGAAATCAAAACTCAAGCTTTGTTCTTCAGTGAAGTCAAAACTCAACTTTTGTTCTTTAGGAATGTCAAAACTGAAGTTTTGATCTTCAGGAAATTTAAAACAGGAGTTTCTTTCTTCACTGAAGTCAAAACTCAAGTTTGGTTTTTCAGTGAAGTTAAAACTTAAGTTTTGTTATTCACAAAAAACAAAACCCAAGTCTTGATCTTCCGGGAAATCAAAACTCAAGTTTAGTTCTTCAGTGAAATCAAAACTCAACTTTTGTTCTTTAGGAAAGTCAAAATTAAAGTTTTGATCTTCAGGAAATTTAAAACTGAAGTTTCGTTCTTCATTGGAGTCAAAACTCAAGTTTAGTTTTTCAGTGAAGTTAAAACTTAAGTTTTGTTATTGACAAAAATCAAAACCCAAGTCTTCATCTTCCGGGAAATCAAAACTCAAGTTTTGTTCTTCAGTGAAGTCAAAACTCAACTTTTCTTCTTTAGGAAAGTCAAAATTAAAGTTTTGATCTTCAGGAAATTTAAAACTGAAGTTTCGTTCTTCAGTGAAGTCAAAACTCAAGTTTGGTTTTTCAGTGAAGTTGAAACTCAAGTTTTGTTCTTCACAAAATTCAAAACTTAGGTCTTGATCTTCAGGGAAATTAAAACTCAAGTTTTGTTTTTCAGTGAAGTCAAAACTCAACTTTTGTTCTTTAGGAAAGTCAAAACTGAAGTTTTGAACTTCATGAAATTTAAAACTGGAGTTTCTTTCTTCACTGAAGTCAAAACTAAAGTTTGGTTTTTCAGTGAAGTTAAAACTCAAGTTTTGTTCTTCACAAAATTCAAAACTTAGGTCTTGATCTTCAGGGAAATTAAAACTCAAGTTTTGTTTTTAAGTGAAGTCAAAACTCAACTTTTGTTCTTTGGGAAAGTCAAAACTAAAGTTTTGATCTTCAGGAAATTCAAAACTGAAGTTTCTTTCTCCAGTGAAGTCAAAACTCAAGTTTAGTTTTTCAGTGAAGTTAAAACTCAAGTTCTGTTCTTCAGAAAAGTCAAAACTTAAGTCTTGTTTTTCAGGGAAATCAAAACTCAAATTTTGTTTTTCAGTGAATGCAAAACTCAACTTTTATTCTTTAGGAAAGTCAAAACTGAAGTTTTGATTTTGAGGAAATTTAAAACCAAAGTTTCGTTCTTCATTGAGGTCAAAAATAAGTTTTGGTTTTTAACTGAAGTTAAAACTTAAGTTTTGTTATTCACAAAAATCAAAACCCAAGTCTTGATCTTTAGGGAAATCAAAACTCAAGTTTTATACTTCAGTGAAGTCAAAACTCAACTTTTGTTCATTCGGAAAGTCAAAATTAAAGTTTTGATCTTCAGGATATTTAAATCTGAAGTTTCGTTCTTCAGTGAAGTCAAAACTCAAGTTTGGTTTTTCAGTGAAGTTAAAACTGAATTTTGTTATTAACAAAAAAACAAAACCCATGTCTTGATTTTCAGGGAAATAAAAAATCAAGTTTTGTTCTTCAGTGAAGTCAAAACTCAACTTTTGTTCTTTAGGAAAGTCAAAATTAAAGTTTTGATCTTCAGGAAATTTAAAACAGGTTTTGTTCTTCATTGAATTCAAAACTGATGTTTGGATTTTCAGTGAAGTTGAAACTCAAGTTTTGTTCTTCACAAAATTCAAAACTTAGGTCTTGATCTTCAGGGAAATCAAAACTCAAGTTTAGTTTTTCAGTTAAGTTAAAACTCAAGTTCTGTTCTTCAGAAAAGTCAAAACTTAAGTCTTGTTTTTCAGGGAAATCAAAACTCAAATTTTGTTTTTCAGTGAAGTCAAAACTCAACTTTTGTTCTTTAGGAAAGTCAAAACTGAAGTTTTGATTTTCAGGAAATTTAATATAGAAGTTTTGTTCTTCATTGAGGTCAAAAATAAGGTTTGGTTTTTAAGTGAAGTTAAAACTTAAGTTTTGTTATTAACAAAAATCAAAACCCACATCTTGATCTTCCGGGAAATCAAAACTCAAGTTTTGTTCTTCAGTGAAGTCAAAACTCAACTTTTGTTCTTTAGGAAAGTGAAAATTAAAGTTTTGATCTTTAGGAAATTTAAAACTGAAGTTTCGTTCTACAGTGAAGTCAAAACTCAAGTTTGGTTTTTCAGTGAAGTGGAAACTTAAGTTTTGTTATTCACAAAAATCAAAACCCATGTCTTGATCTTCAAGGAAATCAAAACTCAAGTTTTGTTCTTTAGTGAAGTCAAAACTCAACTTTTTTTTCTTTAGGAAAGTCAAAATTAAAGTTTTGATTTTCAGGAAATATAAAACTGAAGTTTCGTTCTTCAGTGAAGTCAAAACTCAAGTTTGGTTTTTCAGTGAAGTTAAAACTAAATTTTTGTTATTCACAAAAAACCAAACACATGTCTCGATCTTCAGGGAAATCAAAACTCAAGTTTTGTTTTTCAGTGAAGTCAAAACTCAACTTTTGTTCTTTAGGAAAGTCAAAACTGAAGTTTTGATCTTCATGAAATTTAAAACTGGAGTTTCTTTCTTCACTGAAGTCAAAACTAAAGATTGGTTTTTCAGTGAAGTTGAAACTCAAGTTTTGTTCTTCACAAAATTCAAAACTTAGGTCTTGATCTTCAGGGAAATTAAAACTCATGTTTTGTTTTTAAGTGAAGTCAAAACTCAACTTTTGTTCTTTGGGAAAGTCAAAACTAAAGTTTTGATCTTTAGGAAATTCAAAACTGAAGTTTCTCTCTTCAGTGAAGTCAAAACTCAAGTTTAGTTTTTCAGTGAAGTTAAAACTCAAGTTCTGTTCTTCAGAAAAGTCAAAATTTAAGTCTTGTTTTTCAGGGAAATCAAAACTCAAATTTTGTTTTTCAGTGAATGCCAAACTCAACTTTTGTTCTTTAGGAAAGTCAAAACTGAAGTTTTGATTTTGAGGAAATTTAAAACCTAAGTTTCATTCTTCATTGAGGTCAAAAATAAGTTTTGGTTTTTAACTGAAGTTAAAACTTAAGTTTTGTTATTCACAAAAATCAAAACCCAAGTCTTGATCTTTAGGGAAATCAAAACTCAAGTTTTATTCTTCAGTGAAGTCAAAACTCAACTTTTGTTCATTCGGAAAGTCAAAATTAAAGTTTTGATCTTCAGGATATTTAAATCTGAAGTTTCGTTCTTCAGTGAAGTCAAAACTCAAGTTTGGTTTTTCAGTGTAGTTAAAACTGAAGTTTTGTTATTAAAAAAAAACAAAACCCATGTCTTGATCTTCAGGGAAATCAAAAATCAAGTTTTGTTCTTCAGTGAAGTCAAAACTCAACTTTTGTTCTTTAGGAAAGTCAAAATTAAAGTTTTGATATTCAGGAAATTGAAAACTGAGGTTTTGTTCTTCATTGAATTCAAAACTGATGTTTGGATTTTCAGTGAAGTTGAAACTCAAGTTTTGTTCTTCACAAAATTCAAAACTTAGGTCTTGATCTTCAGGGAAATCAAAACTCAAGTTTAGTTTTTCAGTTAAGTTAAAACTCAAGTTCTGTTCTTCAGAAAAGTCAAAACTTAAGTCTTGTTTTTCAGGGAAATCAAAACTCAAATTTTCTTTTTCAGTGAAGTCAAAACTCAACTTTTGTTCTTTAGGAAAGTCAGAACTGAAGTTTTGATTTTCAGGAAATTTAATACCGAAGTTTTGTTCTTCATTGAGGTCAAAAATAAGGTTTGGTTTTTAAGTGAAGTTAAAACTTAAGTTTTGTTATTAACAAAAATCAAAACCCAAGTCTTGATCTTTAGGGAACTCAAAACTCAAGTTTTGTTCTTCAGTGAAGTCAAAACTCAACTTTTGTTCTTTAGGAAAGTGAAAATTAAAGTTTTGATCTTTAGGAAATTTAAAACTGAAGTTTCGTTCTTCAGTGAAGTCAAAACTCAAGTTTGGTTTTTCAGTGAAGTTGAAACTTAAGTTTTATTATTCACAAAAATCAAAACCCATGTCTTGATCTTCAAGGAAATCAAAACTCAAGTTTTGTTCTTTAGTGAAGTCAAAACTCAACTTTTTTTCTTTAGGAAAGTCAAAATTAAAGTTTTGATCTTCAGGAAATCTAAAATTGAAGATTCGTTCTTCAGTGAAGTCAAAACTCAAGTTTGGTTTTTCAGTGAAGTTAAAATTAAAGTTCTGTTATTCACAAAAAACCAAACACATGTCTCGATCTTCAGGGAAATCAAAACTCAAGTTTTGTTCTTCAGTGAAGTCAAAACTCAACTTTTGTTCTTTAGGAAAGTCAAAATTAATGTCTTGATCTTCAGGGAAATAAAAAATCAAGTTTTGTTCTTCAGTGAAATCAAAACTCAACTTTTGTTCTTTCGGAAAGTCAAAATTTAAGTTTTGATATACAGGAAATTTAAATCTGAGGTTTCGTTCTTCAGTGAAGTCAAAACTCAAGTTTGGTTTTTCAGTGAAGTTAAAACTGAAGTTTTGTTGTTCACAAAAAAACAAAACCCAAGTCTTGATCTTCAGGGAAATTAAAAATCAAGGTTTGTTCTTCAGTGAAGTCAAAACTCAACTTTTGTTCTTTAGGAAAGTCAAAATTAAAGTTTTGATCTTCAGGAAATTTAAAACTGCGGTTTTGTTTTTCATTGAATTCAAAACTGATGTTTGGATTTTCAGTGAAGTTGAAACTCAAGTTTTGTTCTTCACAAAATTCAAAACTTAGGTCTTGATCTTCAGGGAAATCAAAACTCAAGTTTAGTTTTTCAGTTCAGTTAAAACTCAAGTTCTGTTCTTCAGAAAAGTCAAAACTTAAGTCTTGTTTTTCAGGGAAATCAAAACTCAAATTTTGTTTTTCAGTGAAGTCAAAACTCAACTTTTGTTCTTTAGGAAAGTCAAAACTGAAGTTTTGATTTTCAGGAAATTTAATACCGAAGTTTTGTTCTTCATTGAGGTCAAAAATAAGGTTTGGTTTTTAAGTGAAGTTAAAACTTAAGTTTTGTTATTAACAAAAATCAAAACCCAAGTCTTGATCTTTAGGGAAATCAAAACTCAAGTTTTGTTCTTCAGTGAAGTCAAAACTCAACTTTTGTTCTTTAGGAAAGTGAAAATTAAAGTTTTGATCTTTAGGAAATTTAAAACTAAAGTTTCGTTCTTCAGTTAAGTCAAAACTCAAGATTGGTTTTTCAGTGAAGTTGAAACTTAAGTTTTGTTATTCACAAAAATCAAAACCCATGTCTTGATCTTCAAGGAAATCAAAACTCAAGTTTTGGTCTTTAGTGAAGTCAAAACTCAACTTTTTTCATTAGGAAAGTCAAAATTAAAGTTTTGATCTTCAGGAAATCTAAAACAGAAGTTTCGTTCTTCAGTGAAGTCAAAACTCAAGTTTGGTTTTTCAGTGAAGTTAAAACTAAAGTTTTGTTATTCACAAAAAACCAAACACATGTCTCGATCTTCAGGGAAATCAAAACTCAAGTTTTGTTCTTCAGTGAAGTCAAAACTCAACTTTTGTTCTTTAGGAAAGTCAAAATTAATGTTTTGATCTTCAGGAAATTTAAAACTGAAGTTTCGTTCTACAGGAAAGTCAAAAATCAAGTTCAGTTTTTCAGTGAAGTTGAAACTCAAGTTTTGTTCTTCACAAAATTCAAAACATAGTTCTTAATCTTCAGGGAAATCAAAACTCAAGCTTTGTTCTTCAGTGAAGTCAAAACTCAACTTTTGTTCTTTAGGAATGTCAAAACTGAAGTTTTGATCTTCAGGAAATTTAAAACTGGAGTTTCTTTCTTCACTGAAGTCAAAACTCAAGTTTGGTTTTTCAGTGAAGTTAAAACTTAAGTTTTGTTATTCACAAAAAACAAAACCCAAGTCTTCATCTTCCGGGAAATCAAAACTCAAGTTTTGTTCTTCAGTGAAGTCAAAACTCAACTTTTGTTCTTTAGGAAAGTCAAAATTAATGTTTTGATCTTCAGGAAATTTAAAACTGAAGTTTCGTTCTTCAGTAAAGTCAAAACTCAAGTTTGGTTTTTCAGTGAAGTTAAAACTCAAGTTTTGTTCTTCACAAAATTCAAAACATAGTTCTTAATCTTCAGGGAAATCAAAACTCAAGCTTTGTTCTTCAGTGTTGTCAAAACTCAACTTTTGTTCTATAGGAATGTCAAAACTGAAGTTTTGATCTTCAGGAAATTTAAAACAGGAGTTTCTTTCTTCATTGAAGTCAAAACTCAAGTTTGGTTTTTCAGTGAAGTTAAAACTTAAGTTTTGTTATTCACAAAAAACAAAACCCAAGTCTTCATCTTCCAGGAAATCAAAACTCAAGTTTTGTTCTTCAGTGAAATCAAAACTCAACTTTTGTTCTTTAGGAAAGTCAAAATTAAAGTTTTGATCTTCAGGAAATTTAAAACTGAAGTTTCGTTCTTCATTGGAATCAAAACTCAAGTTTGGTTTTTCAGTGAAGTTAAAACTTAAGTTTTGTTATTGACAAAAATCAAAACCTAAGTCTTGATCTTCCGGGAAATCAAAACTCAAGTTTTGTTCTTCAGTAAGGTCAAAACTCAACTTTTGTTCTTTAGGAAAGTCAAAATTAAAGTTTTGATCTTCAGGAAATTTAAAACTGAAGTTTCGTTCTTCAGTGAAGTCAAAACTCAAGTTTGGTTTTTCAGTGAAGTTGAAACTGAAGTTTTGTTCTTCACAAAATTCAAAACTTAGGTCTTGATCTTCAGGGAAATCAAAACTCAATCTTTGTTTTTCAGTGAAGTCAAAACATAACTTTTGTTCTTTAGGAAAGTCAAAACTGAAGTTTTGATCTTCATGAAATTTAAAACTGGAGTTTCTTTCTTCACTGAAGTCAAAACTAAAGTTTGGTTTTTCAGTGAAGTTGAAACTCAAGTTTTGTTCTTCAAAAAATTCAAAACTTAGGTCTTGATCTTCAGGGAAATTAAAACTCAAGTTTTGTTTTTAAGTGAAGTCAAAACTCAACTTTTGTTCTTTGGGAAAGTCAAAACTAAAGTTTTGATCTTTAGGAAATTCAAAACTGAAGTTTCTCTCTTCAGTGAAGTCAAAACTCAAGTTTAGTTTTTCAGTGAAGTTAAAACTCAAGTTCTGTTCTTCAGAGAAGTCAAAACTTAAGTCTTGTTTTTCAGGGAAATCAAAACTCAAATTTTGTTTTTCAGTGAATGCAAAACTCAACCTTTGTTCTTTAGGAAAGTCAAAACTGAAGTTTTGATTTTGAGGAAATTTAATACCAAAGTTTCGTTCTTCATTGAGGTCAAAAATAAGTTTTGGTTTTTAACTGAAGTTAAAACTTAAGTTTTGTTATTCACAAAAATCAAAACCCAAGTCTTGATCTTTAGGGAAATCAAAACTCAAGTTTTATTCTTCAGTGAAGTCAAAACTCAACTTTTGTTCATTCGGAAAGTCAAAATTAAAGTTTTGATCTTCAGGATATTTAAATCTGAAGTTTCGTTCTTCAGTGAAGTCAAAACTCAAGTTTGGTTTTTCAGTGAAGTTAAAACTGAAGTTTTGTTATTAAAAAAAACCATGTCTTGATCTTCAGGGAAATAAAAAATCAAGTTTTGTTCTTCAGTGAAATCAAAACTCAACTTTTGTTCTTTCAGAAAGTCAAAATTTAAGTTTTGATCTTCAGGAAATTTAAATCTGAGGTTTCGTTCTTCAGTGAGGTCAAAACTCAAGTTTGGTTTTTCAGTGAAGTTAAAACTGAAGTTTTGTTGTTCACAAAAAAACAAAACCCATGTCTTGATCTTCAGAGAAATTAAAAATCAAGGTTTGTTCTTCAGTGAAGTCAAAACTCAACTTTTGTTCTTTAGGAAAGTCAAAATTAAAGTTTTGATCTTCAGGAAATTTAAAACTGCGGTTTTGTTTTTCATTGAATTCAAAACTGATGTTTGGATTTTCAGTGAAGTTGAAACTCAAGTTTTGTTCTTCACAAAATTCAAAACTTAAGTCTTGTTTTTCAGGGAAATCAAAACTCAAATTTTGTTTTTCAGTGAAGTCAAAACTCAACTTTTGTTCTTTAGGAAAGTCAAAACTGAAGTTTTGATTTTCAGGAAATTTAATACCGAAGTTTTGTTCTTCATTGAGGTCAAAAATAAGGTTTGGTTTTTAAGTGAAGTTAAAACTTAAGTTTTGTTATTAACAAAAATCAAAACCCAAGTCTTGATCTTTAGGGAAATCAAAACTCAAGTTTTGTTCTTCAGTGAAGTCAAAACTCAACTTTTGTTCTTTAGGAAAGTGAAAATTAAAGTTTTGATCTTTAGGAAATTTAAAACTAAAGTTTCGTTCTACAGTTAAGTCAAAACTCAAGTTTGGTTTTTCAGTGAAGTTGAAACTTAAGTTTTGTTATTCACAAAAATCAAAACCCATGTCTTGATCTTCAAGGAAATCAAAACTAAAGTTTTGGTCTTTAGTGAAGTCAAAACTCAACTTTTTTTCATTAGGAAAGCAAAATTAAAGTTTTGATCTTCAGGAAATCTAAAACTGAAGTTTCGTTCTTCAGTGAAGTCAAAACTCAAGTTTGGTTTTTCAGTGAAGTTAAAACTAAAGTTTTGTTATTCACAAAAAAACAAACACATGTCTCGATCTTCAGGGAAATCAAAACTCAAGTTTTGTTCTTCAGTGAAGTCAAAACTCAACTTTTGTTCTTTAGGAAAGTCAAAATTAATGTTTTGATCTTCAGGAAATTTAAAACTGAAGTTTCGTTCTACAGGAAAGTCAAAAATCAAGTTTAGTTTTTCAGTGAAGTTGAAACTCAAGTTTTGTTCTTCACAAAATTCAAAACATAGTTCTTAATCTTCAGGGAAATCAAAACTCAAGCTTTGTTCTTCAGTGAAGTCAAAACTCAACTTTTGTTCTTTAGGAATGTCAAAACTGAAGTTTTGATCTTCAGGAAATTTAAAACTGGAGTTTCTTTCTTCACTGAAGTCAAAACTCAAGTTTGGTTTTTCAGTGAAGTTAAAACTTAAGTTTTGTTATTCACAAAAAACAAAACCCAAGTCTTCATCTTCCGGGAAATCAAAACTCAAGTTTTGTTCTTCAGTGAAGTCAAAACTCAACTTTTGTTCTTTAGGAAAGTCAAAATTAATGTTTTGATCTTCAGGAAATTTAAAACTGAAGTTTCGTTCTTCAGTAAAGTCAAAACTCAAGTTTGGTTTTTCAGTGAAGTTAAAACTCAAGTTTTGTTCTTCACAAAATTCAAAACATAGTTCTTAATCTTCAGGGAAATCAAAACTCAAGCTTTGTTCTTCAGTGTTGTCAAAACTCAACTTTTGTTCTTTAGGAATGTCAAAACTGAAGTTTTGATCTTCAGGAAATTTAAAACAGGAGTTTCTTTCTTCATTGAAGTCAAAACTCAAGTTTGGTTTTTCAGTGAAGTTAAAACTTAAGTTTTGTTATTCACAAAAAACACAACCCAAGTCTTCATCTTCCAGGAAATCAAAACTCCAGTTTTGTTCTTCAGTGAAATCAAAACTCAACTTTTGTTCTTTAGGAATGTCAAAATTAAAGTTTTGATCTTCAGGAAATTTAAAACTGAAGTTTCGTTCTTCATTGGAGTCAAAACTCAAGTTTGGTTTTTCAGTGAAGTTAAAACTTAAGTTTTGTTATTGACAAAAATCAAAACCTAAGTCTTGATCTTCCGGGAAATCAAAACTCAAGTTTTGTTCTTCAGTGAGGTCAAAACTCAACTTTTGTTCTTTAGGAAAGTCAAAATTAAAGTTTTGATCTTCAGGAAATTTAAATCTGAAGTTTCGTTCTTCAGTGAAGTCAAAACTCAAGTTTGGTTTTTCAGTGAAGTCAAAACTGAAGTTTTGTTATTAACAAAAAACAGAACCCATGTCTTGATCTTCAGGGAAATCAAAAATCAAGTTTTGTTCTTCAGTGAAGTCAAAACTCAACTTTTGTTCTTTAGGAAAGTCAAAATTAAAGTTTTGATCTTCATTAAATTTAAAACTGAGGTTTTGTTCTTCATTGAATTCAAAACTGATGTTTGGATTTTCAGTGAAGTTGAAACTCAAGTTTTGTTCTTCACAAAATTCAAAACTTAGGTCTTGATCTTCAGGGAAATCAAAACTCAATTTAGTTTTTCAGTTAAGTTAAAACTCAAGTTCTGTTCTTCAGAAAAGTCAAAACTTAAGTCTTGTTTTTCAGGGAAATCAAAACTCAAATTTTGTTTTTCAGTGAAGTCAAAACTCAACTTTTGTTCTTTACGAAAGTCAGAACTGAAGTTTTGATTTTCAGGAAATTTAATACCGAAGTTTTGTTCTTCATTGAGGTCAAAAATAAGGTTTGGTTTTTAAGTGAAGTTAAAACTTAAGTTTTGTTATTAACAAAAATCAAAACCCAAGTCTTGATCTTTAGGGAACTCAAAACTCAAGTTTTGTTCTTCATTGAAGTCAAAACTCAACTTTTGTTCTTTAGGAAAGTGAAAATTAAAGTTTTGATCTTTAGGAAATTTAAAACTGAAGTTTCGTTCTTCAGTGAAGTCAAAACTCAAGTTTGGTTTTTCAGTGAAGTTGAAACTTAAGTTTAATCATTCACAAAAATCAAAACCCATGTCTTGATCTTCAAGGAAATCAAAACTCAAGTTTTGTTCTTTAGTGAAGTCAAAACTCAACTTTTTTTCTTTAGGAAAGTCAAAATTAAAGTTTTGATCTTCAGGAAATCTAAAACTGAAGTTTCGTTCTTCAGTGAAGTCAAGACTCAAGTTTGGTTTCTCAGTGAAGTTAAAACTAAAGTTCTGTTATTCACAAAAAACCAAACACATGTCTCGATCTTCTGGGAAATCAAAACTCAAGTTTTGTTCTTCAGTGAAGTCAAAACTCAAGTTTTGTTCTTTAGGAAAGTCAAAATTAATGTTTTGATCTTCAGGAAATTTAAAACTGAAGTTTCGTTCTTCAGTAAAGTCAAAACTCAAGTTTGGTTTTTCAGTGAAGTTGAAACTCAAGTTTTGTTCTTCACAAAATTCAAAACATAGTTCTTAATCTCCAGGGAAATCAAAACTCAAGCTTTGTTCTTCAGTGAAGTCAAAACTCAACTTTTGTTCTTTAAGAATGTCAAAACTGAAGTTTTGATCTTCAGGAAATTTAAAACTGGAGTTTCTTTCTTCACTGAAGTCAAAACTAAATTTTGGTTTTTCAGTGAAGTTAAAACTTAAGTTTTGTTATTCACAAAAACAAAACCCAAGTCTTCATCTTCCGGGAAATCAAAACTAAAGTTTTGTTCTTCAGTGAAATCAAAACTCAACTTTTGTTTTTTTAGGAAAGTCAAAATTAAAGTTTTGATCTTCAGGAAATTTAAAACTTAAGTCTCGTTCTTCATTGGAGTCAAAACTCAAGTTTAGTTTTTCAGTGAAGTTAAAACTTAAGTTTTGTTATTGACAAAAATCAAAACCCAAGTCTTGATATTCCGGGAAATCAAAACTCAAGTTTTGTTCTTCAGTGAAGTCAAAACTAAACTTTTCTTCTTTAGGAAAGTCAAAATTAAAGTTTTGATCTTCAGGAAATTTAAAACTGAAGTTTCGTTCTTCAGTGAAGTCAAAACTCAAGTTTGGTTTTTCAGTGAAGTTGAAACTCAAGTTTTGTTCTTCACAAAATTCCAAACTTAGGTCTTGATCTTCAGGGAAATCAAAACTCAATCTTTGTTTTTCAGTGAAGTCAAAACTCAACTTTTGTTCTTTAGGAAAGTCAAAACTGAAGTTTTGATCTTCAGGAAATTTAAAACTGGAGTTTCTTTCTTCACTGAAGTCAAAACTAAAGTTTGGTTTTTCAGTGAAGTTGAAACTCAAGTTTTGTTCTTCAAAAAATTCAAAACTTAGGTCTTGATCTTCAGGGAAATTGTAACTCAAGTTTTGTTTTTAAGTGAAGTCAAAACTCAACTTTTGTTCCTTGGGAAAGTCAAAACTAAAGTTTTGATCTTTAGGAAATTCAAAACTGAAGTTTCTCTCTTCAGTGAAGTCAAAACCCAAGTTTATTTTTTCAGTGAAGTTAAAACTCAAGTTCTGTTCTTCAGAAAAGTCAAAACTTAAGTCTTGTTTTTCAGGGAAATCAAAACTCAAATTTTGTTTTTCAGTGAATGCAAAACTCAACTTTTGTTCTTTAGGAAAGTCAAAACTGAAGTTTTGATTTTGAGGAAATTTAATACCAAAGTTTCGTTCTTCATTGAGGTCAAAAATAAGTTTTGGTTTTTAACTGAAGTTAAAACTTAAGTTTTGTTATTCACAAAAATCAAAACCCAAGTCTTGATCTTTAGGGAAATCAAAACTCAAGTTTTATTCTTCAGTGAAGTCAAAACTCAACTTTTGTTCATTTGGAAAGTCAAAATTAAAGTTTTGATCTTTAGGAAATTTAAAACTAAAGTTTCGTTCTTCAGTTAAGTCAAAACTCAAGTTTGGTTTTTCAGTGAAGTTGAAACTTAAGTTTTGTTAATCACAAAAATCAAAACCCATGTCTTGATCTTCAAGGAAATCAAAACTCAAGTTTTGGTCTTTAGTGAAGTCAAAACTCAACTTTTTTTCATTAGGAAAGTCAAAATTAAAGTTTTGATCTTCAGGAAATCTAAAACAGAAGTTTCGTTCTTCAGTGAAGTCAAAACTCAAGTTTGGTTTTTCAGTGAAGTTAAAACTAAAGTTTTGTTATTCACAAAAAACCAAACACATGTCTCGATCTTCAGGGAAATCAAAACTCAAGTTTTGTTCTTCAGTGAAGTCAAAACTCAACTTTTGTTCTTTAGGAAAGTCAAAATTAATGTTTTGATCTTCAGGAAATTTAAAACTGAAGTTTCGTTCTACAGGAAAGTCAAAAATCAAGTTTAGTTTTTCAGTGAAGTTGAAACTCAAGTTTTGTTCTTCACAAAATTCAAAACATAGTTCTTAATCTTCAGGGAAATCAAAACTCAAGCTTTGTTCTTCAGTGAAGTCAAAACTCAACTTTTGTTCTTTAGGAATGTCAAAACTGAAGTTTTGATCTTCAGGAAATTTAAAACTGGAGTTTCTTTCTTCACTGAAGTCAAAACTCAAGTTTGGTTTTTCAGTGAAGTTAAAACTTAAGTTTTGTTATTCACAAAAAACAAAACCCAAGTCTTCATCTTCCGGGAAATCAAAACTCAAGTTTTGTTCTTCAGTGAAGTCAAAACTCAACTTTTGTTCTTTAGGAAAGTCAAAATTAATGTTTTGATCTTTAGGAAATTTAAAACTGAAGTTTCGTTCTTCAGTAAAGTCAAAACTCAAGTTTGGTTTTTCAGTGAAGTTAAAACTCAAGTTTTGTTCTTCACAAAATTCAAAACATAGTTCTTAATCTTCAGGGAAATCAAAACTCAAGCTTTGTTCTTCAGTGTTGTCAAAACTCAACTTTTGTTCTATAGGAATGTCAAAACTGAAGTTTTGATCTTCAGGAAATTTAAAACAGGAGTTTCTTTCTTCATTGAAGTCAAAACTCAAGTTTGGTTTTTCAGTGAAGTTAAAACTTAAGTTTTGTTATTCACAAAAAACAAAACCCAAGTCTTCATCTTCCAGGAAATCAAAACTCAAGTTTTGTTCTTCAGTGAAATCAAAACTCAACTTTTGTTCTTTAGGAAAGTCAAAATTAAAGTTTTGATCTTCAGGAAATTTAAAACTGAAGTTTCGTTCTTCATTGGAATCAAAACTCAAGTTTGGTTTTTCAGTGAAGTTAAAACTTAAGTTTTGTTATTGACAAAAATCAAAACCTAAGTCTTGATCTTCCGGGAAATCAAAACTCAAGTTTTGTTCTTCAGTAAGGTCAAAACTCAACTTTTGTTCTTTAGGAAAGTCAAAATTAAAGTTTTGATCTTCAGGAAATTTAAAACTGAAGTTTCGTTCTTCAGTGAAGTCAAAACTCAAGTTTGGTTTTTCAGTGAAGTTGAAACTGAAGTTTTGTTCTTCACAAAATTCAAAACTTAGGTCTTGATCTTCAGGGAAATCAAAACTCAATCTTTGTTTTTCAGTGAAGTCAAAACATAACTTTTGTTCTTTAGGAAAGTCAAAACTGAAGTTTTGATCTTCATGAAATTTAAAACTGGAGTTTCTTTCTTCACTGAAGTCAAAACTAAAGTTTGGTTTTTCAGTGAAGTTGAAACTCAAGTTTTGTTCTTCAAAAAATTCAAAACTTAGGTCTTGATCTTCAGGGAAATTAAAACTCAAGTTTTGTTTTTAAGTGAAGTCAAAACTCAACTTTTGTTCTTTGGGAAAGTCAAAACTAAAGTTTTGATCTTTAGGAAATTCAAAACTGAAGTTTCTCTCTTCAGTGAAGTCAAAACTCAAGTTTAGTTTTTCAGTGAAGTTAAAACTCAAGTTCTGTTCTTCAGAGAAGTCAAAACTTAAGTCTTGTTTTTCAGGGAAATCAAAACTCAAATTTTGTTTTTCAGTGAATGCAAAACTCAACCTTTGTTCTTTAGGAAAGTCAAAACTGAAGTTTTGATTTTGAGGAAATTTAATACCAAAGTTTCGTTCTTCATTGAGGTCAAAAATAAGTTTTGGTTTTTAACTGAAGTTAAAACTTAAGTTTTGTTATTCACAAAAATCAAAACCCAAGTCTTGATCTTTAGGGAAATCAAAACTCAAGTTTTATTCTTCAGTGAAGTCAAAACTCAACTTTTGTTCATTCGGAAAGTCAAAATTAAAGTTTTGATCTTCAGGATATTTAAATCTGAAGTTTCGTTCTTCAGTGAAGTCAAAACTCAAGTTTGGTTTTTCAGTGAAGTTAAAACTGAAGTTTTGTTATTAAAAAAAACCATGTCTTGATCTTCAGGGAAATAAAAAATCAAGTTTTGTTCTTCAGTGAAATCAAAACTCAACTTTTGTTCTTTCAGAAAGTCAAAATTTAAGTTTTGATCTTCAGGAAATTTAAATCTGAGGTTTCGTTCTTCAGTGAGGTCAAAACTCAAGTTTGGTTTTTCAGTGAAGTTAAAACTGAAGTTTTGTTGTTCACAAAAAAACAAAACCCATGTCTTGATCTTCAGAGAAATTAAAAATCAAGGTTTGTTCTTCAGTGAAGTCAAAACTCAACTTTTGTTCTTTAGGAAAGTCAAAATTAAAGTTTTGATCTTCAGGAAATTTAAAACTGCGGTTTTGTTTTTCATTGAATTCAAAACTGATGTTTGGATTTTCAGTGAAGTTGAAACTCAAGTTTTGTTCTTCACAAAATTCAAAACTTAAGTCTTGTTTTTCAGGGAAATCAAAACTCAAATTTTGTTTTTCAGTGAAGTCAAAACTCAACTTTTGTTCTTTAGGAAAGTCAAAACTGAAGTTTTGATTTTCAGGAAATTTAATACCGAAGTTTTGTTCTTCATTGAGGTCAAAAATAAGGTTTGGTTTTTAAGTGAAGTTAAAACTTAAGTTTTGTTATTAACAAAAATCAAAACCCAAGTCTTGATCTTTAGGGAAATCAAAACTCAAGTTTTGTTCTTCAGTGAAGTCAAAACTCAACTTTTGTTCTTTAGGAAAGTGAAAATTAAAGTTTTGATCTTTAGGAAATTTAAAACTAAAGTTTCGTTCTACAGTTAAGTCAAAACTCAAGTTTGGTTTTTCAGTGAAGTTGAAACTTAAGTTTTGTTATTCACAAAAATCAAAACCCATGTCTTGATCTTCAAGGAAATCAAAACTAAAGTTTTGGTCTTTAGTGAAGTCAAAACTCAACTTTTTTTCATTAGGAAAGCAAAATTAAAGTTTTGATCTTCAGGAAATCTAAAACTGAAGTTTCGTTCTTCAGTGAAGTCAAAACTCAAGTTTGGTTTTTCAGTGAAGTTAAAACTAAAGTTTTGTTATTCACAAAAAAACAAACACATGTCTCGATCTTCAGGGAAATCAAAACTCAAGTTTTGTTCTTCAGTGAAGTCAAAACTCAACTTTTGTTCTTTAGGAAAGTCAAAATTAATGTTTTGATCTTCAGGAAATTTAAAACTGAAGTTTCGTTCTACAGGAAAGTCAAAAATCAAGTTTAGTTTTTCAGTGAAGTTGAAACTCAAGTTTTGTTCTTCACAAAATTCAAAACATAGTTCTTAATCTTCAGGGAAATCAAAACTCAAGCTTTGTTCTTCAGTGAAGTCAAAACTCAACTTTTGTTCTTTAGGAATGTCAAAACTGAAGTTTTGATCTTCAGGAAATTTAAAACTGGAGTTTCTTTCTTCACTGAAGTCAAAACTCAAGTTTGGTTTTTCAGTGAAGTTAAAACTTAAGTTTTGTTATTCACAAAAAACAAAACCCAAGTCTTCATCTTCCGGGAAAACAAAACTCAAGTTTTGTTCTTCAGTGAAGTCAAAACTCAACTTTTGTTCTTTAGGAAAGTCAAAATTAATGTTTTGATCTTCAGGAAATTTAAAACTGAAGTTTCGTTCTTCAGTAAAGTCAAAACTCAAGTTTGGTTTTTCAGTGAAGTTAAAACTCAAGTTTTGTTCTTCACAAAATTCAAAACATAGTTCTTAATCTTCAGGGAAATCAAAACTCAAGCTTTGTTCTTCAGTGTTGTCAAAACTCAACTTTTGTTCTTTAGGAATGTCAAAACTGAAGTTTTGATCTTCAGGAAATTTAAAACAGGAGTTTCTTTCTTCATTGAAGTCAAAACTCAAGTTTGGTTTTTCAGTGAAGTTAAAACTTAAGTTTTGTTATTCACAAAAAACACAACCCAAGTCTTCATCTTCCAGGAAATCAAAACTCCAGTTTTGTTCTTCAGTGAAATCAAAACTCAACTTTTGTTCTTTAGGAATGTCAAAATTAAAGTTTTGATCTTCAGGAAATTTAAAACTGAAGTTTCGTTCTTCATTGGAGTCAAAACTCAAGTTTGGTTTTTCAGTGAAGTTAAAACTTAAGTTTTGTTATTGACAAAAATCAAAACCTAAGTCTTGATCTTCCGGGAAATCAAAACTCAAGTTTTGTTCTTCAGTGAGGTCAAAACTCAACTTTTGTTCTTTAGGAAAGTCAAAATTAAAGTTTTGATCTTCAGGAAATTTAAATCTGAAGTTTCGTTCTTCAGTGAAGTCAAAACTCAAGTTTGGTTTTTCAGTGAAGTCAAAACTGAAGTTTTGTTATTAACAAAAAACAGAACCCATGTCTTGATCTTCAGGGAAATCAAAAATCAAGTTTTGTTCTTCAGTGAAGTCAAAACTCAACTTTTGTTCTTTAGGAAAGTCAAAATTAAAGTTTTGATCTTCATTAAATTTAAAACTGAGGTTTTGTTCTTCATTGAATTCAAAACTGATGTTTGGATTTTCAGTGAAGTTGAAACTCAAGTTTTGTTCTTCACAAAATTCAAAACTTAGGTCTTGATCTTCAGGGAAATCAAAACTCAATTTAGTTTTTCAGTTAAGTTAAAACTCAAGTTCTGTTCTTCAGAAAAGTCAAAACTTAAGTCTTGTTTTTCAGGGAAATCAAAACTCAAATTTTGTTTTTCAGTGAAGTCAAAACTCAACTTTTGTTCTTTACGAAAGTCAGAACTGAAGTTTTGATTTTCAGGAAATTTAATACCGAAGTTTTGTTCTTCATTGAGGTCAAAAATAAGGTTTGGTTTTTAAGTGAAGTTAAAACTTAAGTTTTGTTATTAACAAAAATCAAAACCCAAGTCTTGATCTTTAGGGAACTCAAAACTCAAGTTTTGTTCTTCATTGAAGTCAAAACTCAACTTTTGTTCTTTAGGAAAGTGAAAATTAAAGTTTTGATCTTTAGGAAATTTAAAACTGAAGTTTCGTTCTTCAGTGAAGTCAAAACTCAAGTTTGGTTTTTCAGTGAAGTTGAAACTTAAGTTTAATCATTCACAAAAATCAAAACCCATGTCTTGATCTTCAAGGAAATCAAAACTCAAGTTTTGTTCTTTAGTGAAGTCAAAACTCAACTTTTTTTCTTTAGGAAAGTCAAAATTAAAGTTTTGATCTTCAGGAAATCTAAAACTGAAGTTTCGTTCTTCAGTGAAGTCAAGACTCAAGTTTGGTTTCTCAGTGAAGTTAAAACTAAAGTTCTGTTATTCACAAAAAACCAAACACATGTCTCGATCTTCTGGGAAATCAAAACTCAAGTTTTGTTCTTCAGTGAAGTCAAAACTCAAGTTTTGTTCTTTAGGAAAGTCAAAATTAATGTTTTGATCTTCAGGAAATTTAAAACTGAAGTTTCGTTCTTCAGTAAAGTCAAAACTCAAGTTTGGTTTTTCAGTGAAGTTGAAACTCAAGTTTTGTTCTTCACAAAATTCAAAACATAGTTCTTAATCTCCAGGGAAATCAAAACTCAAGCTTTGTTCTTCAGTGAAGTCAAAACTCAACTTTTGTTCTTTAAGAATGTCAAAACTGAAGTTTTGATCTTCAGGAAATTTAAAACTGGAGTTTCTTTCTTCACTGAAGTCAAAACTAAATTTTGGTTTTTCAGTGAAGTTAAAACTTAAGTTTTGTTATTCACAAAAACAAAACCCAAGTCTTCATCTTCCGGGAAATCAAAACTAAAGTTTTGTTCTTCAGTGAAATCAAAACTCAACTTTTGTTTTTTTAGGAAAGTCAAAATTAAAGTTTTGATCTTCAGGAAATTTAAAACTTAAGTCTCGTTCTTCATTGGAGTCAAAACTCAAGTTTAGTTTTTCAGTGAAGTTAAAACTTAAGTTTTGTTATTGACAAAAATCAAAACCCAAGTCTTGATATTCCGGGAAATCAAAACTCAAGTTTTGTTCTTCAGTGAAGTCAAAACTAAACTTTTCTTCTTTAGGAAAGTCAAAATTAAAGTTTTGATCTTCAGGAAATTTAAAACTGAAGTTTCGTTCTTCAGTGAAGTCAAAACTCAAGTTTGGTTTTTCAGTGAAGTTGAAACTCAAGTTTTGTTCTTCACAAAATTCCAAACTTAGGTCTTGATCTTCAGGGAAATCAAAACTCAATCTTTGTTTTTCAGTGAAGTCAAAACTCAACTTTTGTTCTTTAGGAAAGTCAAAACTGAAGTTTTGATCTTCATGAAATTTAAAACTGGAGTTTCTTTCTTCACTGAAGTCAAAACTAAAGTTTGGTTTTTCAGTGAAGTTGAAACTCAAGTTTTGTTCTTCAAAAAATTCAAAACTTAGGTCTTGATCTTCAGGGAAATTGTAACTCAAGTTTTGTTTTTAAGTGAAGTCAAAACTCAACTTTTGTTCCTTGGGAAAGTCAAAACTAAAGTTTTGATCTTTAGGAAATTCAAAACTGAAGTTTCTCTCTTCAGTGAAGTCAAAACCCAAGTTTATTTTTTCAGTGAAGTTAAAACTCAAGTTCTGTTCTTCAGAAAAGTCAAAACTTAAGTCTTGTTTTTCAGGGAAATCAAAACTCAAATTTTGTTTTTCAGTGAATGCAAAACTCAACTTTTGTTCTTTAGGAAAGTCAAAACTGAAGTTTTGATTTTGAGGAAATTTAATACCAAAGTTTCGTTCTTCATTGAGGTCAAAAATAAGTTTTGGTTTTTAACTGAAGTTAAAACTTAAGTTTTGTTATTCACAAAAATCAAAACCCAAGTCTTGATCTTTAGGGAAATCAAAACTCAAGTTTTATTCTTCAGTGAAGTCAAAACTCAACTTTTGTTCATTTGGAAAGTCAAAATTAAAGTTTTGATCTTTAGGAAATTTAAAACTAAAGTTTCGTTCTTCAGTTAAGTCAAAACTCAAGTTTGGTTTTTCAGTGAAGTTGAAACTTAAGTTTTGTTAATCACAAAAATCAAAACCCATGTCTTGATCTTCAAGGAAATCAAAACTCAAGTTTTGGTCTTTAGTGAAGTCAAAACTCAACTTTTTTTCATTAGGAAAGTCAAAATTAAAGTTTTGATCTTCAGGAAATCTAAAACAGAAGTTTCGTTCTTCAGTGAAGTCAAAACTCAAGTTTGTTTTTTCAGTGAAGTTAAAACTAAAGTTTTGTTATTCACAAAAAACCAAACACATGTCTCGATCTTCAGGGAAATCAAAACTCAAGTTTTGTTCTTCAGTGAAGTCAAAACTCAACTTTTGTTCTTTAGGAAAGTCAAAATTAATGTTTTGATCTTCAGGAAATTTAAAACTGAAGTTTCGTTCTACAGGAAAGTCAAAAATCAAGTTTAGTTTTTCAGTGAAGTTGAAACTCAAGTTTTGTTCTTCACAAAATTCAAAACATAGTTCTTAATCTTCAGGGAAATCAAAACTCAAGCTTTGTTCTTCAGTGAAGTCAAAACTCAACTTTTGTTCTTTAGGAATGTCAAAACTGAAGTTTTGATCTTCAGGAAATTTAAAACTGGAGTTTCTTTCTTCACTGAAGTCAAAACTCAAGTTTGGTTTTTCAGTGAAGTTAAAACTTAAGTTTTGTTATTCACAAAAAACAAAACCCAAGTCTTCATCTTCCGGGAAATCAAAACTCAAGTTTTGTTCTTCAGTGAAGTCAAAACTCAACTTTTGTTCTTTAGGAAAGTCAAAATTAATGTTTTGATCTTTAGGAAATTTAAAACTGAAGTTTCGTTCTTCAGTAAAGTCAAAACTCAAGTTTGGTTTTTCAGTGAAGTTAAAACTCAAGTTTTGTTCTTCACAAAATTCAAAACATAGTTCTTAATCTTCAGGGAAATCAAAACTCAAGCTTTGTTCTTCAGTGTTGTCAAAACTCAACTTTTGTTCTTTAGGAATGTCAAAACTGAAGTTTTGATCTTCAGGAAATTTAAAACAGGAGTTTCTTTCTTCATTGAAGTCAAAACTCAAGTTTGGTTTTTCAGTGAAGTTAAAACTTAAGTTTTGTTATTCACAAAAAACAAAACCCAAGTCTTCATCTTCCAGGAAATCAAAACTCAAGTTTTGTTCTTCAGTGAAATCAAAACTCAACTTTTGTTCTTTAGGAAAGTCAAAATTAAAGTTTTGATCTTCAGGAAATTTAAAACTGAAGTTTCGTTCTTCATTGGAGTCAAAACTCAAGTTTTGTTTTTCAGTGAAGTTAAAACTTAAGTTTTGTTATTGACAAAAATCAAAACCTAAGTCTTGATCTTCCGGGAAATCAAAACTCAAGTTTTGTTCTTCAGTAAGGTCAAAACTCAACTTTTGTTCTTTAGGAAAGTCAAAATTAAAGTTTTGATCTTCAGGAAATTTAAAACTGAAGTTTCGTTCTTCAGTGAAGTCAAAACTCAAGTTTGGTTTTTCAGTGAAGTTGAAACTGAAGTTTTGTTCTTCACAAAATTCAAAACTTAGGTCTTGATCTTCAGGGAAATCAAAACTCAATCTTTGTTTTTCAGTGAAGTCAAAACTCAACTTTTGTTCTTTAGGAAAGTCAAAACTGAAGTTTTGATCTTCATGAAATTTAAAACTGGAGTTTCTTTCTTCACTGAAGTCAAAACTAAAGTTTGGTTTTTCAGTGAAGTTGAAACTCAAGTTTTGTTCTTCACAAAATTCAAAACTTAGGTCTTGATCTTCAGGGAAATTAAAACTCAAGTTTTGTTTTTAAGTGAAGTCAAAACTCAACTTTTGTTCTTTGGGAAAGTCAAAACTAAAGTTTTGATCTTTAGGAAATTCAAAACTGAAGTTTCTCTCTTCAGTGAAGTCAAAACTCAAGTTTAGTTTTTCAGTGAAGTTAAAACTCAAGTTCTGTTCTTCAGAAAAGTCAAAACTTAAGTCTTGTTTTTCAGGGAAATCAAAACTCAAATTTTGTTTTTCAGTGAATGCAAAACTCAACCTTTGTTCTTTAGGAAAGTCAAAACTGAAGTTTTGGTTTTGAGGAAATTTAATACCAAATTTTCGTTCTTCAGTGATGGGCAAAAATAAGTTTTGGTTTTTAACTGAAGTTAAAACTTAAGTTTTGTTATTCACAAAAATCAAAACCAAAGTCTTGATCTTTAGGGAAATCAAAACTCAAGTTTTATTCTTCAGTGAAGACAAAACTCAACTTTTGTTCATTCGGAAAGTCAAAATTAAAGTTTTGATCTTCAGGATATTTAAATCTGAAGTTTCGTTCTTCAGTGAAGTCAAAACTCAAGTTTGGTTTTTCAGTGTAGTTAAAACTGAAGTTTTGTTATTAAAAAAAAACAAAACCCATGTCTTGATCTTCAGGGAAATCAAAAATCAAGTTTTGTTCTTCAGTGAAGTCAAAACTCAACTTTTGTTCTTTAGGAAAGTCAAAATTAAAGTTTTGATATTCAGGAAATTGAAAACTGAGGTTTTGTTCTTCATTGAATTCAAAACTGATGTTTGGATTTTCAGTGAAGTTGAAACTCAAGTTTTGTTCTTCACAAAATTCAAAACTTAGGTCTTGATCTTCAGGGAAATCAAAACTCAAGTTTAGTTTTTCAGTTAAGTTAAAACTCAAGTTCTGTTCTTCAGAAAAGTCAAAACTTAAGTCTTGTTTTTCAGGGAAATCAAAACTCAAATTTTCTTTTTCAGTGAAGTCAAAACTCAACTTTTGTTCTTTAGGAAAGTCAGAACTGAAGTTTTGATTTTCAGGAAATTTAATACCGAAGTTTTGTTCTTCATTGAGGTCAAAAATAAGGTTTGGTTTTTAAGTGAAGTTAAAACTTAAGTTTTGTTATTAACAAAAATCAAAACCCAAGTCTTGATCTTTAGGGAACTCAAAACTCAAGTTTTGTTCTTCAGTGAAGTCAAAACTCAACTTTTGTTCTTTAGGAAAGTGAAAATTAAAGTTTTGATCTTTAGGAAATTTAAAACTGAAGTTTCGTTCTTCAGTGAAGTCAAAACTCAAGTTTGGTTTTTCAGTGAAGTTGAAACTTAAGTTTTATTATTCACAAAAATCAAAACCCATGTCTTGATCTTCAAGGAAATCAAAACTCAAGTTTTGTTCTTTAGTGAAGTCAAAACTCAACTTTTTTTCTTTAGGAAAGTCAAAATTAAAGTTTTGATCTTCAGGAAATCTAAAATTGAAGATTCGTTCTTCAGTGAAGTCAAAACTCAAGTTTGGTTTTTCAGTGAAGTTAAAATTAAAGTTCTGTTATTCACAAAAAACCAAACACATGTCTCGATCTTCAGGGAAATCAAAACTCAAGTTTTGTTCTTCAGTGAAGTCAAAACTCAACTTTTGTTCTTTAGGAAAGTCAAAATTAATGTCTTGATCTTCAGGGAAATAAAAAATCAAGTTTTGTTCTTCAGTGAAATCAAAACTCAACTTTTGTTCTTTCGGAAAGTCAAAATTTAAGTTTTGATATACAGGAAATTTAAATCTGAGGTTTCGTTCTTCAGTGAAGTCAAAACTCAAGTTTGGTTTTTCAGTGAAGTTAAAACTGAAGTTTTGTTGTTCACAAAAAAACAAAACCCAAGTCTTGATCTTCAGGGAAATTAAAAATCAAGGTTTGTTCTTCAGTGAAGTCAAAACTCAACTTTTGTTCTTTAGGAAAGTCAAAATTAAAGTTTTGATCTTCAGGAAATTTAAAACTGCGGTTTTGTTTTTCATTGAATTCAAAACTGATGTTTGGATTTTCAGTGAAGTTGAAACTCAAGTTTTGTTCTTCACAAAATTCAAAACTTAGGTCTTGATCTTCAGGGAAATCAAAACTCAAGTTTAGTTTTTCAGTTCAGTTAAAACTCAAGTTCTGTTCTTCAGAAAAGTCAAAACTTAAGTCTTGTTTTTCAGGGAAATCAAAACTCAAATTTTGTTTTTCAGTGAAGTCAAAACTCAACTTTTGTTCTTTAGGAAAGTCAAAACTGAAGTTTTGATTTTCAGGAAATTTAATACCGAAGTTTTGTTCTTCATTGAGGTCAAAAATAAGGTTTGGTTTTTAAGTGAAGTTAAAACTTAAGTTTTGTTATTAACAAAAATCAAAACCCAAGTCTTGATCTTTAGGGAAATCAAAACTCAAGTTTTGTTCTTCAGTGAAGTCAAAACTCAACTTTTGTTCTTTAGGAAAGTGAAAATTAAAGTTTTGATCTTTAGGAAATTTAAAACTAAAGTTTCGTTCTTCAGTTAAGTCAAAACTCAAGATTGGTTTTTCAGTGAAGTTGAAACTTAAGTTTTGTTATTCACAAAAATCAAAACCCATGTCTTGATCTTCAAGGAAATCAAAACTCAAGTTTTGGTCTTTAGTGAAGTCAAAACTCAACTTTTTTCATTAGGAAAGTCAAAATTAAAGTTTTGATCTTCAGGAAATCTAAAACAGAAGTTTCGTTCTTCAGTGAAGTCAAAACTCAAGTTTGGTTTTTCAGTGAAGTTAAAACTAAAGTTTTGTTATTCACAAAAAACCAAACACATGTCTCGATCTTCAGGGAAATCAAAACTCAAGTTTTGTTCTTCAGTGAAGTCAAAACTCAACTTTTGTTCTTTAGGAAAGTCAAAATTAATGTTTTGATCTTCAGGAAATTTAAAACTGAAGTTTCGTTCTACAGGAAAGTCAAAAATCAAGTTCAGTTTTTCAGTGAAGTTGAAACTCAAGTTTTGTTCTTCACAAAATTCAAAACATAGTTCTTAATCTTCAGGGAAATCAAAACTCAAGCTTTGTTCTTCAGTGAAGTCAAAACTCAACTTTTGTTCTTTAGGAATGTCAAAACTGAAGTTTTGATCTTCAGGAAATTTAAAACTGGAGTTTCTTTCTTCACTGAAGTCAAAACTCAAGTTTGGTTTTTCAGTGAAGTTAAAACTTAAGTTTTGTTATTCACAAAAAACAAAACCCAAGTCTTCATCTTCCGGGAAATCAAAACTCAAGTTTTGTTCTTCAGTGAAGTCAAAACTCAACTTTTGTTCTTTAGGAAAGTCAAAATTAATGTTTTGATCTTCAGGAAATTTAAAACTGAAGTTTCGTTCTTCAGTAAAGTCAAAACTCAAGTTTGGTTTTTCAGTGAAGTTAAAACTCAAGTTTTGTTCTTCACAAAATTCAAAACATAGTTCTTAATCTTCAGGGAAATCAAAACTCAAGCTTTGTTCTTCAGTGTTGTCAAAACTCAACTTTTGTTCTATAGGAATGTCAAAACTGAAGTTTTGATCTTCAGGAAATTTAAAACAGGAGTTTCTTTCTTCATTGAAGTCAAAACTCAAGTTTGGTTTTTCAGTGAAGTTAAAACTTAAGTTTTGTTATTCACAAAAAACAAAACCCAAGTCTTCATCTTCCAGGAAATCAAAACTCAAGTTTTGTTCTTCAGTGAAATCAAAACTCAACTTTTGTTCTTTAGGAAAGTCAAAATTAAAGTTTTGATCTTCAGGAAATTTAAAACTGAAGTTTCGTTCTTCATTGGAATCAAAACTCAAGTTTGGTTTTTCAGTGAAGTTAAAACTTAAGTTTTGTTATTGACAAAAATCAAAACCTAAGTCTTGATCTTCCGGGAAATCAAAACTCAAGTTTTGTTCTTCAGTAAGGTCAAAACTCAACTTTTGTTCTTTAGGAAAGTCAAAATTAAAGTTTTGATCTTCAGGAAATTTAAAACTGAAGTTTCGTTCTTCAGTGAAGTCAAAACTCAAGTTTGGTTTTTCAGTGAAGTTGAAACTGAAGTTTTGTTCTTCACAAAATTCAAAACTTAGGTCTTGATCTTCAGGGAAATCAAAACTCAATCTTTGTTTTTCAGTGAAGTCAAAACATAACTTTTGTTCTTTAGGAAAGTCAAAACTGAAGTTTTGATCTTCATGAAATTTAAAACTGGAGTTTCTTTCTTCACTGAAGTCAAAACTAAAGTTTGGTTTTTCAGTGAAGTTGAAACTCAAGTTTTGTTCTTCAAAAAATTCAAAACTTAGGTCTTGATCTTCAGGGAAATTAAAACTCAAGTTTTGTTTTTAAGTGAAGTCAAAACTCAACTTTTGTTCTTTGGGAAAGTCAAAACTAAAGTTTTGATCTTTAGGAAATTCAAAACTGAAGTTTCTCTCTTCAGTGAAGTCAAAACTCAAGTTTAGTTTTTCAGTGAAGTTAAAACTCAAGTTCTGTTCTTCAGAGAAGTCAAAACTTAAGTCTTGTTTTTCAGGGAAATCAAAACTCAAATTTTGTTTTTCAGTGAATGCAAAACTCAACCTTTGTTCTTTAGGAAAGTCAAAACTGAAGTTTTGATTTTGAGGAAATTTAATACCAAAGTTTCGTTCTTCATTGAGGTCAAAAATAAGTTTTGGTTTTTAACTGAAGTTAAAACTTAAGTTTTGTTATTCACAAAAATCAAAACCCAAGTCTTGATCTTTAGGGAAATCAAAACTCAAGTTTTATTCTTCAGTGAAGTCAAAACTCAACTTTTGTTCATTCGGAAAGTCAAAATTAAAGTTTTGATCTTCAGGATATTTAAATCTGAAGTTTCGTTCTTCAGTGAAGTCAAAACTCAAGTTTGGTTTTTCAGTGAAGTTAAAACTGAAGTTTTGTTATTAAAAAAAACCATGTCTTGATCTTCAGGGAAATAAAAAATCAAGTTTTGTTCTTCAGTGAAATCAAAACTCAACTTTTGTTCTTTCAGAAAGTCAAAATTTAAGTTTTGATCTTCAGGAAATTTAAATCTGAGGTTTCGTTCTTCAGTGAGGTCAAAACTCAAGTTTGGTTTTTCAGTGAAGTTAAAACTGAAGTTTTGTTGTTCACAAAAAAACAAAACCCATGTCTTGATCTTCAGAGAAATTAAAAATCAAGGTTTGTTCTTCAGTGAAGTCAAAACTCAACTTTTGTTCTTTAGGAAAGTCAAAATTAAAGTTTTGATCTTCAGGAAATTTAAAACTGCGGTTTTGTTTTTCATTGAATTCAAAACTGATGTTTGGATTTTCAGTGAAGTTGAAACTCAAGTTTTGTTCTTCACAAAATTCAAAACTTAAGTCTTGTTTTTCAGGGAAATCAAAACTCAAATTTTGTTTTTCAGTGAAGTCAAAACTCAACTTTTGTTCTTTAGGAAAGTCAAAACTGAAGTTTTGATTTTCAGGAAATTTAATACCGAAGTTTTGTTCTTCATTGAGGTCAAAAATAAGGTTTGGTTTTTAAGTGAAGTTAAAACTTAAGTTTTGTTATTAACAAAAATCAAAACCCAAGTCTTGATCTTTAGGGAAATCAAAACTCAAGTTTTGTTCTTCAGTGAAGTCAAAACTCAACTTTTGTTCTTTAGGAAAGTGAAAATTAAAGTTTTGATCTTTAGGAAATTTAAAACTAAAGTTTCGTTCTACAGTTAAGTCAAAACTCAAGTTTGGTTTTTCAGTGAAGTTGAAACTTAAGTTTTGTTATTCACAAAAATCAAAACCCATGTCTTGATCTTCAAGGAAATCAAAACTAAAGTTTTGGTCTTTAGTGAAGTCAAAACTCAACTTTTTTTCATTAGGAAAGCAAAATTAAAGTTTTGATCTTCAGGAAATCTAAAACTGAAGTTTCGTTCTTCAGTGAAGTCAAAACTCAAGTTTGGTTTTTCAGTGAAGTTAAAACTAAAGTTTTGTTATTCACAAAAAAACAAACACATGTCTCGATCTTCAGGGAAATCAAAACTCAAGTTTTGTTCTTCAGTGAAGTCAAAACTCAACTTTTGTTCTTTAGGAAAGTCAAAATTAATGTTTTGATCTTCAGGAAATTTAAAACTGAAGTTTCGTTCTACAGGAAAGTCAAAAATCAAGTTTAGTTTTTCAGTGAAGTTGAAACTCAAGTTTTGTTCTTCACAAAATTCAAAACATAGTTCTTAATCTTCAGGGAAATCAAAACTCAAGCTTTGTTCTTCAGTGAAGTCAAAACTCAACTTTTGTTCTTTAGGAATGTCAAAACTGAAGTTTTGATCTTCAGGAAATTTAAAACTGGAGTTTCTTTCTTCACTGAAGTCAAAACTCAAGTTTGGTTTTTCAGTGAAGTTAAAACTTAAGTTTTGTTATTCACAAAAAACAAAACCCAAGTCTTCATCTTCCGGGAAATCAAAACTCAAGTTTTGTTCTTCAGTGAAGTCAAAACTCAACTTTTGTTCTTTAGGAAAGTCAAAATTAATGTTTTGATCTTCAGGAAATTTAAAACTGAAGTTTCGTTCTTCAGTAAAGTCAAAACTCAAGTTTGGTTTTTCAGTGAAGTTAAAACTCAAGTTTTGTTCTTCACAAAATTCAAAACATAGTTCTTAATCTTCAGGGAAATCAAAACTCAAGCTTTGTTCTTCAGTGTTGTCAAAACTCAACTTTTGTTCTTTAGGAATGTCAAAACTGAAGTTTTGATCTTCAGGAAATTTAAAACAGGAGTTTCTTTCTTCATTGAAGTCAAAACTCAAGTTTGGTTTTTCAGTGAAGTTAAAACTTAAGTTTTGTTATTCACAAAAAACACAACCCAAGTCTTCATCTTCCAGGAAATCAAAACTCCAGTTTTGTTCTTCAGTGAAATCAAAACTCAACTTTTGTTCTTTAGGAATGTCAAAATTAAAGTTTTGATCTTCAGGAAATTTAAAACTGAAGTTTCGTTCTTCATTGGAGTCAAAACTCAAGTTTGGTTTTTCAGTGAAGTTAAAACTTAAGTTTTGTTATTGACAAAAATCAAAACCTAAGTCTTGATCTTCCGGGAAATCAAAACTCAAGTTTTGTTCTTCAGTGAGGTCAAAACTCAACTTTTGTTCTTTAGGAAAGTCAAAATTAAAGTTTTGATCTTCAGGAAATTTAAATCTGAAGTTTCGTTCTTCAGTGAAGTCAAAACTCAAGTTTGGTTTTTCAGTGAAGTCAAAACTGAAGTTTTGTTATTAACAAAAAACAGAACCCATGTCTTGATCTTCAGGGAAATCAAAAATCAAGTTTTGTTCTTCAGTGAAGTCAAAACTCAACTTTTGTTCTTTAGGAAAGTCAAAATTAAAGTTTTGATCTTCATTAAATTTAAAACTGAGGTTTTGTTCTTCATTGAATTCAAAACTGATGTTTGGATTTTCAGTGAAGTTGAAACTCAAGTTTTGTTCTTCACAAAATTCAAAACTTAGGTCTTGATCTTCAGGGAAATCAAAACTCAATTTAGTTTTTCAGTTAAGTTAAAACTCAAGTTCTGTTCTTCAGAAAAGTCAAAACTTAAGTCTTGTTTTTCAGGGAAATCAAAACTCAAATTTTGTTTTTCAGTGAAGTCAAAACTCAACTTTTGTTCTTTACGAAAGTCAGAACTGAAGTTTTGATTTTCAGGAAATTTAATACCGAAGTTTTGTTCTTCATTGAGGTCAAAAATAAGGTTTGGTTTTTAAGTGAAGTTAAAACTTAAGTTTTGTTATTAACAAAAATCAAAACCCAAGTCTTGATCTTTAGGGAACTCAAAACTCAAGTTTTGTTCTTCATTGAAGTCAAAACTCAACTTTTGTTCTTTAGGAAAGTGAAAATTAAAGTTTTGATCTTTAGGAAATTTAAAACTGAAGTTTCGTTCTTCAGTGAAGTCAAAACTCAAGTTTGGTTTTTCAGTGAAGTTGAAACTTAAGTTTAATCATTCACAAAAATCAAAACCCATGTCTTGATCTTCAAGGAAATCAAAACTCAAGTTTTGTTCTTTAGTGAAGTCAAAACTCAACTTTTTTTCTTTAGGAAAGTCAAAATTAAAGTTTTGATCTTCAGGAAATCTAAAACTGAAGTTTCGTTCTTCAGTGAAGTCAAGACTCAAGTTTGGTTTCTCAGTGAAGTTAAAACTAAAGTTCTGTTATTCACAAAAAACCAAACACATGTCTCGATCTTCTGGGAAATCAAAACTCAAGTTTTGTTCTTCAGTGAAGTCAAAACTCAAGTTTTGTTCTTTAGGAAAGTCAAAATTAATGTTTTGATCTTCAGGAAATTTAAAACTGAAGTTTCGTTCTTCAGTAAAGTCAAAACTCAAGTTTGGTTTTTCAGTGAAGTTGAAACTCAAGTTTTGTTCTTCACAAAATTCAAAACATAGTTCTTAATCTCCAGGGAAATCAAAACTCAAGCTTTGTTCTTCAGTGAAGTCAAAACTCAACTTTTGTTCTTTAAGAATGTCAAAACTGAAGTTTTGATCTTCAGGAAATTTAAAACTGGAGTTTCTTTCTTCACTGAAGTCAAAACTAAATTTTGGTTTTTCAGTGAAGTTAAAACTTAAGTTTTGTTATTCACAAAAACAAAACCCAAGTCTTCATCTTCCGGGAAATCAAAACTAAAGTTTTGTTCTTCAGTGAAATCAAAACTCAACTTTTGTTTTTTTAGGAAAGTCAAAATTAAAGTTTTGATCTTCAGGAAATTTAAAACTTAAGTCTCGTTCTTCATTGGAGTCAAAACTCAAGTTTAGTTTTTCAGTGAAGTTAAAACTTAAGTTTTGTTATTGACAAAAATCAAAACCCAAGTCTTGATATTCCGGGAAATCAAAACTCAAGTTTTGTTCTTCAGTGAAGTCAAAACTAAACTTTTCTTCTTTAGGAAAGTCAAAATTAAAGTTTTGATCTTCAGGAAATTTAAAACTGAAGTTTCGTTCTTCAGTGAAGTCAAAACTCAAGTTTGGTTTTTCAGTGAAGTTGAAACTCAAGTTTTGTTCTTCACAAAATTCCAAACTTAGGTCTTGATCTTCAGGGAAATCAAAACTCAATCTTTGTTTTTCAGTGAAGTCAAAACTCAACTTTTGTTCTTTAGGAAAGTCAAAACTGAAGTTTTGATCTTCAGGAAATTTAAAACTGGAGTTTCTTTCTTCACTGAAGTCAAAACTAAAGTTTGGTTTTTCAGTGAAGTTGAAACTCAAGTTTTGTTCTTCAAAAAATTCAAAACTTAGGTCTTGATCTTCAGGGAAATTGTAACTCAAGTTTTGTTTTTAAGTGAAGTCAAAACTCAACTTTTGTTCCTTGGGAAAGTCAAAACTAAAGTTTTGATCTTTAGGAAATTCAAAACTGAAGTTTCTCTCTTCAGTGAAGT
Organism: Macrobrachium rosenbergii; assembly: GCA_039081455.1. NCBI lineage: Eukaryota > Metazoa > Arthropoda > Malacostraca > Decapoda > Palaemonidae > Macrobrachium > Macrobrachium rosenbergii. Next base: position 572,930 of record JANJGK010000393.1, read on the forward strand.
CAAAACCCAAGTTTATTTTTTCAGTGAAGTTAAAACTCAAGTTCTGTTCTTCAGAAAAGTCAAAACTTAAGTCTTGTTTTTCAGGGAAATCAAAACTCAAATTTTGTTTTTCAGTGAATGCAAAACTCAACTTTTGTTCTTTAGGAAAGTCAAAACTGAAGTTTTGATTTTGAGGAAATTTAATACCAAAGTTTCGTTCTTCATTGAGGTCAAAAATAAGTTTTGGTTTTTAACTGAAGTTAAAACTTAAGTTTTGTTATTCACAAAAATCAAAACCCAAGTCTTGATCTTTAGGGAAATCAAAACTCAAGTTTTATTCTTCAGTGAAGTCAAAACTCAACTTTTGTTCATTTGGAAAGTCAAAATTAAAGTTTTGATCTTTAGGAAATTTAAAACTAAAGTTTCGTTCTTCAGTTAAGTCAAAACTCAAGTTTGGTTTTTCAGTGAAGTTGAAACTTAAGTTTTGTTAATCACAAAAATCAAAACCCATGTCTTGATCTTCAAGGAAATCAAAACTCAAGTTTTGGTCTTTAGTGAAGTCAAAACTCAACTTTTTTTCATTAGGAAAGTCAAAATTAAAGTTTTGATCTTCAGGAAATCTAAAACAGAAGTTTCGTTCTTCAGTGAAGTCAAAACTCAAGTTTGGTTTTTCAGTGAAGTTAAAACTAAAGTTTTGTTATTCACAAAAAACCAAACACATGTCTCGATCTTCAGGGAAATCAAAACTCAAGTTTTGTTCTTCAGTGAAGTCAAAACTCAACTTTTGTTCTTTAGGAAAGTCAAAATTAATGTTTTGATCTTCAGGAAATTTAAAACTGAAGTTTCGTTCTACAGGAAAGTCAAAAATCAAGTTTAGTTTTTCAGTGAAGTTGAAACTCAAGTTTTGTTCTTCACAAAATTCAAAACATAGTTCTTAATCTTCAGGGAAATCAAAACTCAAGCTTTGTTCTTCAGTGAAGTCAAAACTCAACTTTTGTTCTTTAGGAATGTCAAAACTGAAGTTTTGATCTTCAGGAAATTTAAAACTGGAGTTTCTTTCTTCACTGAAGTCAAAACTCAAGTTTGGTTTTTCAGTGAAGTTAAAACTTAAGTTTTGTTATTCACAAAAAACAAAACCCAAGTCTTCATCTTCCGGGAAATCAAAACTCAAGTTTTGTTCTTCAGTGAAGTCAAAACTCAACTTTTGTTCTTTAGGAAAGTCAAAATTAATGTTTTGATCTTTAGGAAATTTAAAACTGAAGTTTCGTTCTTCAGTAAAGTCAAAACTCAAGTTTGGTTTTTCAGTGAAGTTAAAACTCAAGTTTTGTTCTTCACAAAATTCAAAACATAGTTCTTAATCTTCAGGGAAATCAAAACTCAAGCTTTGTTCTTCAGTGTTGTCAAAACTCAACTTTTGTTCTATAGGAATGTCAAAACTGAAGTTTTGATCTTCAGGAAATTTAAAACAGGAGTTTCTTTCTTCATTGAAGTCAAAACTCAAGTTTGGTTTTTCAGTGAAGTTAAAACTTAAGTTTTGTTATTCACAAAAAACAAAACCCAAGTCTTCATCTTCCAGGAAATCAAAACTCAAGTTTTGTTCTTCAGTGAAATCAAAACTCAACTTTTGTTCTTTAGGAAAGTCAAAATTAAAGTTTTGATCTTCAGGAAATTTAAAACTGAAGTTTCGTTCTTCATTGGAATCAAAACTCAAGTTTGGTTTTTCAGTGAAGTTAAAACTTAAGTTTTGTTATTGACAAAAATCAAAACCTAAGTCTTGATCTTCCGGGAAATCAAAACTCAAGTTTTGTTCTTCAGTAAGGTCAAAACTCAACTTTTGTTCTTTAGGAAAGTCAAAATTAAAGTTTTGATCTTCAGGAAATTTAAAACTGAAGTTTCGTTCTTCAGTGAAGTCAAAACTCAAGTTTGGTTTTTCAGTGAAGTTGAAACTGAAGTTTTGTTCTTCACAAAATTCAAAACTTAGGTCTTGATCTTCAGGGAAATCAAAACTCAATCTTTGTTTTTCAGTGAAGTCAAAACATAACTTTTGTTCTTTAGGAAAGTCAAAACTGAAGTTTTGATCTTCATGAAATTTAAAACTGGAGTTTCTTTCTTCACTGAAGTCAAAACTAAAGTTTGGTTTTTCAGTGAAGTTGAAACTCAAGTTTTGTTCTTCAAAAAATTCAAAACTTAGGTCTTGATCTTCAGGGAAATTAAAACTCAAGTTTTGTTTTTAAGTGAAGTCAAAACTCAACTTTTGTTCTTTGGGAAAGTCAAAACTAAAGTTTTGATCTTTAGGAAATTCAAAACTGAAGTTTCTCTCTTCAGTGAAGTCAAAACTCAAGTTTAGTTTTTCAGTGAAGTTAAAACTCAAGTTCTGTTCTTCAGAGAAGTCAAAACTTAAGTCTTGTTTTTCAGGGAAATCAAAACTCAAATTTTGTTTTTCAGTGAATGCAAAACTCAACCTTTGTTCTTTAGGAAAGTCAAAACTGAAGTTTTGATTTTGAGGAAATTTAATACCAAAGTTTCGTTCTTCATTGAGGTCAAAAATAAGTTTTGGTTTTTAACTGAAGTTAAAACTTAAGTTTTGTTATTCACAAAAATCAAAACCCAAGTCTTGATCTTTAGGGAAATCAAAACTCAAGTTTTATTCTTCAGTGAAGTCAAAACTCAACTTTTGTTCATTCGGAAAGTCAAAATTAAAGTTTTGATCTTCAGGATATTTAAATCTGAAGTTTCGTTCTTCAGTGAAGTCAAAACTCAAGTTTGGTTTTTCAGTGAAGTTAAAACTGAAGTTTTGTTATTAAAAAAAACCATGTCTTGATCTTCAGGGAAATAAAAAATCAAGTTTTGTTCTTCAGTGAAATCAAAACTCAACTTTTGTTCTTTCAGAAAGTCAAAATTTAAGTTTTGATCTTCAGGAAATTTAAATCTGAGGTTTCGTTCTTCAGTGAGGTCAAAACTCAAGTTTGGTTTTTCAGTGAAGTTAAAACTGAAGTTTTGTTGTTCACAAAAAAACAAAACCCATGTCTTGATCTTCAGAGAAATTAAAAATCAAGGTTTGTTCTTCAGTGAAGTCAAAACTCAACTTTTGTTCTTTAGGAAAGTCAAAATTAAAGTTTTGATCTTCAGGAAATTTAAAACTGCGGTTTTGTTTTTCATTGAATTCAAAACTGATGTTTGGATTTTCAGTGAAGTTGAAACTCAAGTTTTGTTCTTCACAAAATTCAAAACTTAAGTCTTGTTTTTCAGGGAAATCAAAACTCAAATTTTGTTTTTCAGTGAAGTCAAAACTCAACTTTTGTTCTTTAGGAAAGTCAAAACTGAAGTTTTGATTTTCAGGAAATTTAATACCGAAGTTTTGTTCTTCATTGAGGTCAAAAATAAGGTTTGGTTTTTAAGTGAAGTTAAAACTTAAGTTTTGTTATTAACAAAAATCAAAACCCAAGTCTTGATCTTTAGGGAAATCAAAACTCAAGTTTTGTTCTTCAGTGAAGTCAAAACTCAACTTTTGTTCTTTAGGAAAGTGAAAATTAAAGTTTTGATCTTTAGGAAATTTAAAACTAAAGTTTCGTTCTACAGTTAAGTCAAAACTCAAGTTTGGTTTTTCAGTGAAGTTGAAACTTAAGTTTTGTTATTCACAAAAATCAAAACCCATGTCTTGATCTTCAAGGAAATCAAAACTAAAGTTTTGGTCTTTAGTGAAGTCAAAACTCAACTTTTTTTCATTAGGAAAGCAAAATTAAAGTTTTGATCTTCAGGAAATCTAAAACTGAAGTTTCGTTCTTCAGTGAAGTCAAAACTCAAGTTTGGTTTTTCAGTGAAGTTAAAACTAAAGTTTTGTTATTCACAAAAAAACAAACACATGTCTCGATCTTCAGGGAAATCAAAACTCAAGTTTTGTTCTTCAGTGAAGTCAAAACTCAACTTTTGTTCTTTAGGAAAGTCAAAATTAATGTTTTGATCTTCAGGAAATTTAAAACTGAAGTTTCGTTCTACAGGAAAGTCAAAAATCAAGTTTAGTTTTTCAGTGAAGTTGAAACTCAAGTTTTGTTCTTCACAAAATTCAAAACATAGTTCTTAATCTTCAGGGAAATCAAAACTCAAGCTTTGTTCTTCAGTGAAGTCAAAACTCAACTTTTGTTCTTTAGGAATGTCAAAACTGAAGTTTTGATCTTCAGGAAATTTAAAACTGGAGTTTCTTTCTTCACTGAAGTCAAAACTCAAGTTTGGTTTTTCAGTGAAGTTAAAACTTAAGTTTTGTTATTCACAAAAAACAAAACCCAAGTCTTCATCTTCCGGGAAAACAAAACTCAAGTTTTGTTCTTCAGTGAAGTCAAAACTCAACTTTTGTTCTTTAGGAAAGTCAAAATTAATGTTTTGATCTTCAGGAAATTTAAAACTGAAGTTTCGTTCTTCAGTAAAGTCAAAACTCAAGTTTGGTTTTTCAGTGAAGTTAAAACTCAAGTTTTGTTCTTCACAAAATTCAAAACATAGTTCTTAATCTTCAGGGAAATCAAAACTCAAGCTTTGTTCTTCAGTGTTGTCAAAACTCAACTTTTGTTCTTTAGGAATGTCAAAACTGAAGTTTTGATCTTCAGGAAATTTAAAACAGGAGTTTCTTTCTTCATTGAAGTCAAAACTCAAGTTTGGTTTTTCAGTGAAGTTAAAACTTAAGTTTTGTTATTCACAAAAAACACAACCCAAGTCTTCATCTTCCAGGAAATCAAAACTCCAGTTTTGTTCTTCAGTGAAATCAAAACTCAACTTTTGTTCTTTAGGAATGTCAAAATTAAAGTTTTGATCTTCAGGAAATTTAAAACTGAAGTTTCGTTCTTCATTGGAGTCAAAACTCAAGTTTGGTTTTTCAGTGAAGTTAAAACTTAAGTTTTGTTATTGACAAAAATCAAAACCTAAGTCTTGATCTTCCGGGAAATCAAAACTCAAGTTTTGTTCTTCAGTGAGGTCAAAACTCAACTTTTGTTCTTTAGGAAAGTCAAAATTAAAGTTTTGATCTTCAGGAAATTTAAATCTGAAGTTTCGTTCTTCAGTGAAGTCAAAACTCAAGTTTGGTTTTTCAGTGAAGTCAAAACTGAAGTTTTGTTATTAACAAAAAACAGAACCCATGTCTTGATCTTCAGGGAAATCAAAAATCAAGTTTTGTTCTTCAGTGAAGTCAAAACTCAACTTTTGTTCTTTAGGAAAGTCAAAATTAAAGTTTTGATCTTCATTAAATTTAAAACTGAGGTTTTGTTCTTCATTGAATTCAAAACTGATGTTTGGATTTTCAGTGAAGTTGAAACTCAAGTTTTGTTCTTCACAAAATTCAAAACTTAGGTCTTGATCTTCAGGGAAATCAAAACTCAATTTAGTTTTTCAGTTAAGTTAAAACTCAAGTTCTGTTCTTCAGAAAAGTCAAAACTTAAGTCTTGTTTTTCAGGGAAATCAAAACTCAAATTTTGTTTTTCAGTGAAGTCAAAACTCAACTTTTGTTCTTTACGAAAGTCAGAACTGAAGTTTTGATTTTCAGGAAATTTAATACCGAAGTTTTGTTCTTCATTGAGGTCAAAAATAAGGTTTGGTTTTTAAGTGAAGTTAAAACTTAAGTTTTGTTATTAACAAAAATCAAAACCCAAGTCTTGATCTTTAGGGAACTCAAAACTCAAGTTTTGTTCTTCATTGAAGTCAAAACTCAACTTTTGTTCTTTAGGAAAGTGAAAATTAAAGTTTTGATCTTTAGGAAATTTAAAACTGAAGTTTCGTTCTTCAGTGAAGTCAAAACTCAAGTTTGGTTTTTCAGTGAAGTTGAAACTTAAGTTTAATCATTCACAAAAATCAAAACCCATGTCTTGATCTTCAAGGAAATCAAAACTCAAGTTTTGTTCTTTAGTGAAGTCAAAACTCAACTTTTTTTCTTTAGGAAAGTCAAAATTAAAGTTTTGATCTTCAGGAAATCTAAAACTGAAGTTTCGTTCTTCAGTGAAGTCAAGACTCAAGTTTGGTTTCTCAGTGAAGTTAAAACTAAAGTTCTGTTATTCACAAAAAACCAAACACATGTCTCGATCTTCTGGGAAATCAAAACTCAAGTTTTGTTCTTCAGTGAAGTCAAAACTCAAGTTTTGTTCTTTAGGAAAGTCAAAATTAATGTTTTGATCTTCAGGAAATTTAAAACTGAAGTTTCGTTCTTCAGTAAAGTCAAAACTCAAGTTTGGTTTTTCAGTGAAGTTGAAACTCAAGTTTTGTTCTTCACAAAATTCAAAACATAGTTCTTAATCTCCAGGGAAATCAAAACTCAAGCTTTGTTCTTCAGTGAAGTCAAAACTCAACTTTTGTTCTTTAAGAATGTCAAAACTGAAGTTTTGATCTTCAGGAAATTTAAAACTGGAGTTTCTTTCTTCACTGAAGTCAAAACTAAATTTTGGTTTTTCAGTGAAGTTAAAACTTAAGTTTTGTTATTCACAAAAACAAAACCCAAGTCTTCATCTTCCGGGAAATCAAAACTAAAGTTTTGTTCTTCAGTGAAATCAAAACTCAACTTTTGTTTTTTTAGGAAAGTCAAAATTAAAGTTTTGATCTTCAGGAAATTTAAAACTTAAGTCTCGTTCTTCATTGGAGTCAAAACTCAAGTTTAGTTTTTCAGTGAAGTTAAAACTTAAGTTTTGTTATTGACAAAAATCAAAACCCAAGTCTTGATATTCCGGGAAATCAAAACTCAAGTTTTGTTCTTCAGTGAAGTCAAAACTAAACTTTTCTTCTTTAGGAAAGTCAAAATTAAAGTTTTGATCTTCAGGAAATTTAAAACTGAAGTTTCGTTCTTCAGTGAAGTCAAAACTCAAGTTTGGTTTTTCAGTGAAGTTGAAACTCAAGTTTTGTTCTTCACAAAATTCCAAACTTAGGTCTTGATCTTCAGGGAAATCAAAACTCAATCTTTGTTTTTCAGTGAAGTCAAAACTCAACTTTTGTTCTTTAGGAAAGTCAAAACTGAAGTTTTGATCTTCATGAAATTTAAAACTGGAGTTTCTTTCTTCACTGAAGTCAAAACTAAAGTTTGGTTTTTCAGTGAAGTTGAAACTCAAGTTTTGTTCTTCAAAAAATTCAAAACTTAGGTCTTGATCTTCAGGGAAATTGTAACTCAAGTTTTGTTTTTAAGTGAAGTCAAAACTCAACTTTTGTTCCTTGGGAAAGTCAAAACTAAAGTTTTGATCTTTAGGAAATTCAAAACTGAAGTTTCTCTCTTCAGTGAAGTCAAAACCCAAGTTTATTTTTTCAGTGAAGTTAAAACTCAAGTTCTGTTCTTCAGAAAAGTCAAAACTTAAGTCTTGTTTTTCAGGGAAATCAAAACTCAAATTTTGTTTTTCAGTGAATGCAAAACTCAACTTTTGTTCTTTAGGAAAGTCAAAACTGAAGTTTTGATTTTGAGGAAATTTAATACCAAAGTTTCGTTCTTCATTGAGGTCAAAAATAAGTTTTGGTTTTTAACTGAAGTTAAAACTTAAGTTTTGTTATTCACAAAAATCAAAACCCAAGTCTTGATCTTTAGGGAAATCAAAACTCAAGTTTTATTCTTCAGTGAAGTCAAAACTCAACTTTTGTTCATTTGGAAAGTCAAAATTAAAGTTTTGATCTTCAGGAAATTTAAAACTAAAGTTTCGTTCTTCAGTTAAGTCAAAACTCAAGTTTGGTTTTTCAGTGAAGTTGAAACTTAAGTTTTGTTAATCACAAAAATCAAAACCCATGTCTTGATCTTCAAGGAAATCAAAACTCAAGTTTTGGTCTTTAGTGAAGTCAAAACTCAACTTTTTTTCATTAGGAAAGTCAAAATTAAAGTTTTGATCTTCAGGAAATCTAAAACAGAAGTTTCGTTCTTCAGTGAAGTCAAAACTCAAGTTTGTTTTTTCAGTGAAGTTAAAACTAAAGTTTTGTTATTCACAAAAAACCAAACACATGTCTCGATCTTCAGGGAAATCAAAACTCAAGTTTTGTTCTTCAGTGAAGTCAAAACTCAACTTTTGTTCTTTAGGAAAGTCAAAATTAATGTTTTGATCTTCAGGAAATTTAAAACTGAAGTTTCGTTCTACAGGAAAGTCAAAAATCAAGTTTAGTTTTTCAGTGAAGTTGAAACTCAAGTTTTGTTCTTCACAAAATTCAAAACATAGTTCTTAATCTTCAGGGAAATCAAAACTCAAGCTTTGTTCTTCAGTGAAGTCAAAACTCAACTTTTGTTCTTTAGGAATGTCAAAACTGAAGTTTTGATCTTCAGGAAATTTAAAACTGGAGTTTCTTTCTTCACTGAAGTCAAAACTCAAGTTTGGTTTTTCAGTGAAGTTAAAACTTAAGTTTTGTTATTCACAAAAAACAAAACCCAAGTCTTCATCTTCCGGGAAATCAAAACTCAAGTTTTGTTCTTCAGTGAAGTCAAAACTCAACTTTTGTTCTTTAGGAAAGTCAAAATTAATGTTTTGATCTTTAGGAAATTTAAAACTGAAGTTTCGTTCTTCAGTAAAGTCAAAACTCAAGTTTGGTTTTTCAGTGAAGTTAAAACTCAAGTTTTGTTCTTCACAAAATTCAAAACATAGTTCTTAATCTTCAGGGAAATCAAAACTCAAGCTTTGTTCTTCAGTGTTGTCAAAACTCAACTTTTGTTCTTTAGGAATGTCAAAACTGAAGTTTTGATCTTCAGGAAATTTAAAACAGGAGTTTCTTTCTTCATTGAAGTCAAAACTCAAGTTTGGTTTTTCAGTGAAGTTAAAACTTAAGTTTTGTTATTCACAAAAAACAAAACCCAAGTCTTCATCTTCCAGGAAATCAAAACTCAAGTTTTGTTCTTCAGTGAAATCAAAACTCAACTTTTGTTCTTTAGGAAAGTCAAAATTAAAGTTTTGATCTTCAGGAAATTTAAAACTGAAGTTTCGTTCTTCATTGGAGTCAAAACTCAAGTTTTGTTTTTCAGTGAAGTTAAAACTTAAGTTTTGTTATTGACAAAAATCAAAACCTAAGTCTTGATCTTCCGGGAAATCAAAACTCAAGTTTTGTTCTTCAGTAAGGTCAAAACTCAACTTTTGTTCTTTAGGAAAGTCAAAATTAAAGTTTTGATCTTCAGGAAATTTAAAACTGAAGTTTCGTTCTTCAGTGAAGTCAAAACTCAAGTTTGGTTTTTCAGTGAAGTTGAAACTGAAGTTTTGTTCTTCACAAAATTCAAAACTTAGGTCTTGATCTTCAGGGAAATCAAAACTCAATCTTTGTTTTTCAGTGAAGTCAAAACTCAACTTTTGTTCTTTAGGAAAGTCAAAACTGAAGTTTTGATCTTCATGAAATTTAAAACTGGAGTTTCTTTCTTCACTGAAGTCAAAACTAAAGTTTGGTTTTTCAGTGAAGTTGAAACTCAAGTTTTGTTCTTCACAAAATTCAAAACTTAGGTCTTGATCTTCAGGGAAATTAAAACTCAAGTTTTGTTTTTAAGTGAAGTCAAAACTCAACTTTTGTTCTTTGGGAAAGTCAAAACTAAAGTTTTGATCTTTAGGAAATTCAAAACTGAAGTTTCTCTCTTCAGTGAAGTCAAAACTCAAGTTTAGTTTTTCAGTGAAGTTAAAACTCAAGTTCTGTTCTTCAGAAAAGTCAAAACTTAAGTCTTGTTTTTCAGGGAAATCAAAACTCAAATTTTGTTTTTCAGTGAATGCAAAACTCAACTTTTGTTTTTTAGGAAAGTCAAAACTGAAGTTTTGATTTTGAGGAAATTTAATACCAAAGTTTCGTTCTTCATTGAGGTCAAAAATAAGTTTTGGTTTTTAACTGAAGGTAAAACTTAAGTTTTGTTCTTCACAAAAATCAAAACCCAATTCTTGATCTTTAGGGAAATCAAAACTCAAGTTATATTCTTCAGTGAAGTCAAAACTCAACTTTTGTTCATTCGGAAAGTCAAAATTAAAGTTTTGATCTTCAGGATATTTAAATCTGAAGTTTCGTTCTTCAGTGAAGTCAAAACTCAAGTTTGGTTTTTCAGTGAAGTTAAAACTGAAGTTTTGTTATTAACAAAAAAAAAACCATGTCTTGATCTTCAGGGAAATAAAAAATCAAGTTTTGTTCTTCAGTGAAGTCAAAACTCAACTTTTGTTCTTTAGGAAAGTCAAAATTAAAGTTTTGATCTTCAGGAAATTTAAAACTGAGGTTTTGTTCTTCATTGAATTCAAAACTGATGTTTGGATTTTCAGTGAAGTTGAAACTCAAGTTTTGTTCTTCACAAAATTCAAAACTTAGGTCTTGATCTTCAGGGAAATCAAAACTCAAGTTTAGTTTTTCAGTTAAGTTAAAACTCAAGTTCTGTTCTTCAGAAAAGTCAAAACTTAAGTCTTGTTTTTCAGGGAAATCAAAAATCAAATTTTGTTTTTCAGTGAAGTCAAAACTCAACTTTTGTTCTTTAGGAAAGTCAGAACTGAAGTTTTGATTTTCAGGAAATTTAATACCGAAGTTTTGTTCTTCATTGAGGTCAAAAATAAGGTTTGGTTTTTAAGTGAAGTTAAAACTTAAGTTTTGTTATTAAAAAAAATCAAAAACCAAGTCTTGATCTTTAGGGAAATCAAAACTCAAGTTTTGTTCTTCATTGAAGTCAAAACTCAACTTTTGTTCTTTAGGAAAGTGAAAATTAAAGTTTTGATCTTTAGGAAATTTAAAACTGAAGTTTCGTTCTTCAGTGACGTCAAAACTCAAGTTTGGTTTTTCAGTGAAGTTGAAACTTAAGTTTTATTATTCACAAAAATCAAAACCCATGTCTTCATCCTCAAGGAAATCAAAACTCAAGTTTTGTTCTTTAGTGAAGTCAAAACTCAACTTTTTTTCTTTAAGAAAGTCAAAATTAAAGTTTTGATCTTCAGGAAATCTAAAACTGAAGTTTCGTTCTTCAGTGAAGTCAAAACTCAAGTTTGGTTTTTCAGTGAAGTTAAAACTAAAGTTCTGTTATTCACAAAAAACCAAACACATGTCTCGATCTTCAGGGAAATCAAAACTCAAGTTTTGTTCTTCAGTGAAGTCAAAACTCAACTTTTGTTCTTTAGGAAAGTCAAAATTAATGTTTTGATCTTCAGGAAATTTAAAACTGAAGTTTCGTTCTTCAGTAAAGTCAAAACTCAAGTTTGGTTTTTCAGTGAAGTTGAAACTCAAGTTTTGTTCTTCACAAAATTCAAACCATAGTTCTTAGTCTTCAGGGAAATCAAAACTCAAGCTTTGTTCTTCAGTGAAGTCAAAACTCAACTTTTGTTCTTTAGGAATGTCAAAACTGAAGTTTTGATCTTCAGGAAATTTAAAACAGGAGTTTCTTTCTTCACTGAAGTCAAAACTAAATTTTGGTTTTTCAGTGAAGTTAAAACTTAAGTTTTGTTATTCACAAAAAACAAAACCCAAGTCTTCATCTTCCGGGAAATCAAAACTAAAGTTTTGTTCTTCAGTGAAATCAAAACTCAACTTTTGTTCTTTAGGAAAGTCAAAATTAAAGTTTTGATCTTCAGGAAATTTAAAACTTAAGTTTCGTTCTTCATTAGAGTCAAAACTCAAGTTTAGTTTTTCAGTGAAGTTAAAACTTAAGTTTTGTTATTGACAAAAATCAAAACCCAAGTCTTGATATTCCGGGAAATCAAAACTCAAGTTTTGTTCTTCAGTGAAGTCAAAACTCAACTTTTCTTCTTTAGGAAAGTCAAAATTAAAGTTTGGATCTTCAGGAAATTGAAAACTGGAGTTTCGTTCTTCAGTGAAGTCAAAACTCAAGTTTGGTTTTTCAGTGAAGTTGAAACTCAAGTTTTGTTCTTCACAAAATTCCAAACTTAGGTCTTGATCTTCAGGGAAATCAAAACTCAATCTTTGTTTTTCAGTGAAGTCAAAACATAACTTTTGTTCTTTAGGAAAGTCAAAACTGAAGTTTTGATCTTCATGAAATTTAAAACTGGAGTTTCTTTCTTCACTGAAGTCAAAACTAAAGTTTGGTTTTTCAGTGAAGTTGAAACTCAAGTTTTGTTCTTCAAAAAATTCAAAACTTAGGTCTTGATCTTCAGGGAAATTAAAACTCAAGTTTTGTTTTTAAGTGAAGTCAAAACTCAACTTTTGTTCTTTGGGAAAGTCAAAACTAAAGTTTTGATCTTTAGGAAATTCAAAACTGAAGTTTCTCTCTTCAGTGAAGTCAAAACTCAAGTTTAGTTTTTCAGTGAAGTTAAAACTCAAGTTCTGTTCTTCAGAAAAGTCAAAACTTAAGTCTTGTTTTTCAGGGAAATCAAAACTCAAATTTTGTTTTTATGTGAATGCAAAACTTAACTTTTGTTCTTTAGGAAAGTCAAAACTGAAGTTTTGATTTTGAGGAAATTTAATACCAAAGTTTCGTTCTTCATTGAGGTCAAAAATAAGTTTTGGTTTTTAACTGAAGTAAAAACTTAAGTTTTGTTATTCACAAAAATCAAAACCCAAGTCTTGATCTTTAGGGAAATCAAAACTCAAGTTTTATTCTTCAGTGAAGACAAAACTCAACTTTTGTTCATTCGGAAAGTCAAAATTAAAGTTTTGATCTTCAGGATATTTAAATCTGAAGTTTCGTTCTTCAGTGAAGTCAAAACTCAAGTTTGGTTTTTCAGTGAAGTTAAAACTGAAGTTTTGTTATTAACAAAAAAAAACCATGTCTTGATCTTCAGGGAAATAAAAAATCAAGTTTTGTTCTTCAGTGAAGTCAAAACTCAACTTTTGTTCTTTAGGAAAGTCAAAATTAAAGTTTTGATCTTCAGGAAATTTAAAACTGAGGTTTTGTTCTTCATTGAATTCAAAACTGATGTTTGGATTTTCAGTGAAGTTGAAACTCAAGTTTTGTTCTTCACAAAATTCAAAACTTAGGTCTTGATCTTCAGGGAAATCAAAACTCAAGTTTAGTTTTTCAGTTAAGTTAAAACTCAAGTTCTGTTCTTCAGAAAAGTCAAAACTTAAGTCTTGTTTTTCAGGGAAATCAAAAATCAAATTTTGTTTTTCAGTGAAGTCAAAACTCAACTTTTGTTCTTTAGGAAAGTCAGAACTGAAGTTTTGATTTTCAGGAAATTTAATACCGAAGTTTTGTTCTTCATTGAGGTCAAAAATAAGGTTTGGTTTTTAAGTGAAGTTAAAACTTAAGTTTTGTTATTAAAAAAAATCAAAAACCAAGTCTTGATCTTTAGGGAAATCAAAACTCAAGTTTTGTTCTTCATTGAAGTCAAAACTCAACTTTTGTTCTTTAGGAAAGTCAAAATTAAAGTTTTGATCTTTAGGAAATTTAAAACTGAAGTTTCGTTCTTCAGTGACGTCAAAACTCAAGTTTGGTTTTTCAGTGAAGTTGAAACTTAAGTTTTATTATTCACAAAAATCAAAACCCATGTCTTCATCCTCAAGGAAATCAAAACTCAAGTTTTGTTCTTTAGTGAAGTCAAAACTCAACTTTTTTTCTTTAAGAAAGTCAAAATTAAAGTTTTGATCTTCAGGAAATCTAAAACTGAAGTTTCGTTCTTCAGTGAAGTCAAAACTCAAGTTTGGTTTTTCAGTGAAGTTAAAACTAAAATTCTGTTATTCACAAAAAACCAAACACATGTCTCGATCTTCAGGGAAATCAAAACTCAAGTTTTGTTCTTCAGTGAAGTCAAAACTCAACTTTTGTTCTTTAGGAAAGTCAAAATTAATGTTTTGATCTTCAGGAAATTTAAAACTGAAGTTTCGTTCTTCAGTAAAGTCAAAACTCAAGTTTGGTTTTTCAGTGAAGTTGAAACTCAAGTTTTGTTCTTCACAAAATTCAAACCATAGTTCTTAATCTTCAGGGAAATCAAAACTCAAGCTTTGTTCTTCAGTGAAGTCAAAACTCAACTTTTGTTCTTTAGGAATGTCAAAACTGAAGTTTTGATCTTCAGGAAATTTAAAACAGGAGTTTCTTTCTTCACTGAAGTCAAAACTAAATTTTGGTTTTTCAGTGAAGTTAAAACTTAAGTTTTGTTATTCACAAAAAACAAAACCCAAGTCTTCATCTTCCGGGAAATCAAAACTAAAGTTTTGTTCTTCAGTGAAATCAAAACTCAACTTTTGTTCTTTAGGAAAGTCAAAATTAAAGTTTTGATCTTCAGGAAATTTAAAACTTAAGTTTCGTTCTTCATTAGAGTCAAAACTCAAGTTTAGTTTTTCAGTGAAGTTAAAACTTAAGTTTTGTTATTGACAAAAATCAAAACCCAAGTCTTGATATTCCGGGAAATCAAAACTCAAGTTTTGTTCTTCAGTGAAGTCAAAACTCAACTTTTCTTCTTTAGGAAAGTCAAAATTAAAGTTTGGATCTTCAGGAAATTGAAAACTGAAGTTTCATTCTTCAGTGAAGTCAAAACTCAAGTTTGGTTTTTCAGTGAAGTTGAAACTCAAGTTTTGTTCTTCACAAAATTCCAAACTTAGGTCTTGATCTTCAGGGAAATCAAAACTCAATCTTTGTTTTTCAGTGAAGTCAAAACATAACTTTTGTTCTTTAGGAAAGTCAAAACTGAAGTTTTGATCTTCATGAAATTTAAAACTGGAGTTTCTTTCTTCACTGAAGTCAAAACTCAAGTTTGGTTTTTCAGTGAAGTTAAAACTTAAGTTTTGTTATTCACAAAAAACAAAACCCAAGTCTTCATCTTCCAGGAAATCAAAACTCAAGTTTTGTTCTTCAGTGAAACCAAAACTCAACTTTTGTTCTTTAGGAAAGTCAAAATTAAAGTTTTGATCTTCAGGAAATTTAAAACTGAAGTTTCGTTCTTCATTGGAGTCAAAACTCAAGTTTAGTTTTTCAGTGAAGTTAAAACTTAAGTTTTGTTATTGACAAAAATCAAAACCTAAGTCTTGATCTTCCGGGAAATCAAAACTCAAGTTTTGTTCTTCAGTAAGGTCAAAACTCAACTTTTGTTCTTTAGGAAAGTCAAAATTAAAGTTTTGATCTTCAGGAAATTTAAAACTGAAGTTTCGTTCTTCAGTGAAGTCAAAACTCAAGTTTGGTTTTTCAGTGAAGTTGAAACTGAAGTTTTGTTCTTCACAAAATTCAAAACTTAGGTCTTGATCTTCAGGGAAATCAAAACTCAATCTTTGTTTTTCAGTGAAGTCAAAACATAACTTTTGTTCTTTAGGAAAGTCAAAACTGAAGTTTTGATCTTCATGAAATTTAAAACTGGAGTTTCTTTCTTCACTGAAGTCAAAACTAAAGTTTGGTTTTTCAGTGAAGTTGAAACTCAAGTTTTGTTCTTCAAAAAATTCAAAACTTAGGTCTTGATCTTCAGGGAAATTAAAACTCAAGTTTTGTTTTTAAGTGAAGTCAAAACTCAACTTTTGTTCTTTGGGAAAGTCAAAACTAAAGTTTTGATCTTTAGGAAATTCAAAACTGAAGTTTCTCTCTTCAGTGAAGTCAAAACTCAAGTTTAGTTTTTCAGTGAAGTTAAAACTCAAGTTCTGTTCTTCAGAAAAGTCAAAACTTAAGTCTTGTTTTTCAGGGAAATCAAAACTCAAATTTTGTTTTTATGTGAATGCAAAACTTAACTTTTGTTCTTTAGGAAAGTCAAAACTGAAGTTTTGATTTTGAGGAAATTTAATACCAAAGTTTCGTTCTTCATTGAGGTCAAAAATAAGTTTTGGTTTTTAACTGAAGTAAAAACTTAAGTTTTGTTATTCACAAAAATCAAAACCCAAGTCTTGATCTTTAGGGAAATCAAAACTCAAGTTTTATTCTTCAGTGAAGACAAAACTCAACTTTTGTTCATTCGGAAAGTCAAAATTAAAGTTTTGATCTTCAGGATATTTAAATCTGAAGTTTCGTTCTTCAGTGAAGTCAAAACTCAAGTTTGGTTTTTCAGTGAAGTTAAAACTGAAGTTTTGTTATTAAAAAAAAAAACCATGTCTTGATCTTCAGGGAAATAAAAAATCAAGTTTTGTTCTTCAGTGAAGTCAAAACTCAACTTTTGTTCTTTAGGAAAGTCAAAATTAAAGTTTTGATCTTCAGGAAATTTAAAACTGAGGTTTTGTTCTTCATTGAATTCAAAACTGATGTTTGGATTTTCAGTGAAGTTGAAACTCAAGTTTTGTTCTTCACAAAATTCAAAACTTAGGTCTTGATCTTCAGGGAAATCAAAACTCAAGTTTAGTTTTTCAGTTAAGTTAAAACTCAAGTTCTGTTCTTCAGAAAAGTCAAAACTTAAGTCTTGTTTTTCAGGGAAATCAAAAATCAAATTTTGTTTTTCAGTGAAGTCAAAACTCAACTTTTGTTCTTTAGGAAAGTCAAAACTGAAGTTTTGATTTTCAGGAAATTTAATACCGAAGTTTTGTTCTTCATTGAGGTCAAAAATAAGGTTTGGTTTTTAAGTGAAGTTAAAACTTAAGTTTTGTTATTAACAAAAATCAAAACCCAAGTCTTGATCTTTAGGGAAATCAAAACTCAAGTTTTGTTCTTCAGTGAAGTCAAAACTCAAGTTTGGTTTTTCAGTGAAGTTAAAACTGAAGTTTTGTTATTGAAAAAAACCCCATGTCTTGATCTTCAGGGAAATAAAAAATCAAGTTTTGTTCTTCAGTGAAATCAAAACTCAACTTTTGTTCTTTTGGAAAGTCAAAATTTAAGTTTTGATCTTCAGGAAATTTAAATCTGAAGTTTCGTTCTTCAGTGAAGTCAAAACTCAAGTTTGGTTTTTCAGTGAAGTTAAAACTGAAGTTTTGTTATTCACAAAAAAACAAAACCCATGTCTTGATCTTCAGGGAAATTAAAAATCAAGGTTTGTTCTTCAGTGAAGTCAAAACTCAACTTTTGTTCTTTAGGAAAGTCAAAATTAAAGTTTTGATCTTCAGGAAATTTAAAACTGCGGTTTTGTTTTTCATTGAATTCAAAACTGATGTTTGGATTTTCAGTGAAGTTGAAACTCAAGTTTTGTTCTTCACAAAATTCAAAACTCAGGTCTTGATCTTCAGGGAAATCAAAACTCAAGTTTAGTTTTTCAGTTAAGTTAAAACTCAAGTTCTGTTCTTCAGAAAAGTCAAAACTTAAGTCTTGTTTTTCAGGGAAATCAAAACTCAAATTTTGTTTTTCAGTGAAGTCAAAACTCAACTTTTGTTCTTTAGGAAAGTCAAAACTGAAGTTTTGATTTTCAGGAAATTTAATACCGAAGTTTTGTTCTTCATTGAGGTCAAAAATAAGGTTTGGTTTTTAAGTGAAGTTAAAACTTAAGTTTTGTTATTAACAAAAATCAAAACCCAAGTCTTGATCTTTAGGGAAATCAAAACTCAAGTTTTGTTCTTCAGTGAAGTCAAAACTCAACTTTTGTTCTTTAGGAAAGTGAAAATTAAAGTTTTGATCTTTAGGAAATTTAAAACTGAAGTTTCGTTCTTCAGTGACGTCAAAACTCAAGTTTGGTTTTTCAGTGAAGTTGAAACTTAAGTTTTATTATTCACAAAAATCAAAACCCATGTCTTCATCCTCAAGGAAATCAAAACTCAAGTTTTGTTCTTTAGTGAAGTCAAAACTCAACTTTTTTTCTTTAAGAAAGTCAAAATTAAAGTTTTGATCTTCAGGAAATCTAAAACTGAAGTTTCGTTCTTCAGTGAAGTCAAAACTCAAGTTTGGTTTTTCAGTGAAGTTAAAACTAAAGTTCTGTTATTCACAAAAAACCAAACACATGTCTCGATCTTCAGGGAAATCAAAACTCAAGTTTTGTTCTTCAGTGAAGTCAAAACTCAACTTTTGTTCTTTAGGAAAGTCAAAATTAATGTTTTGATCTTCAGGAAATTTAAAACTGAAGTTTCGTTCTTCAGTAAAGTCAAAACTCAAGTTTGGTTTTTCAGTGAAGTTGAAACTCAAGTTTTGTTCTTCACAAAATTCAAACCATAGTTCTTAGTCTTCAGGGAAATCAAAACTCAAGCTTTGTTCTTCAGTGAAGTCAAAACTCAACTTTTGTTCTTTAGGAATGTCAAAACTGAAGTTTTGATCTTCAGGAAATTTAAAACAGGAGTTTCTTTCTTCACTGAAGTCAAAACTAAATTTTGGTTTTTCAGTGAAGTTAAAACTTAAGTTTTGTTATTCACAAAAAACAAAACCCAAGTCTTCATCTTCCGGGAAATCAAAACTAAAGTTTTGTTCTTCAGTGAAATCAAAACTCAACTTTTGTTCTTTAGGAAAGTCAAAATTAAAGTTTTGATCTTCAGGAAATTTAAAACTTAAGTTTCGTTCTTCATTAGAGTCAAAACTCAAGTTTAGTTTTTCAGTGAAGTTAAAACTTAAGTTTTGTTATTGACAAAAATCAAAACCCAAGTCTTGATATTCCGGGAAATCAAAACTCAAGTTTTGTTCTTCAGTGAAGTCAAAACTCAACTTTTCTTCTTTAGGAAAGTCAAAATTAAAGTTTGGATCTTCAGGAAATTGAAAACTGAAGTTTCGTTCTTCAGTGAAGTCAAAACTCAAGTTTGGTTTTTCAGTGAAGTTGAAACTCAAGTTTTGTTCTTCACAAAATTCCAAACTTAGGTCTTGATCTTCAGGGAAATCAAAACTCAATCTTTGTTTTTCAGTGAAGTCAAAACATAACTTTTGTTCTTTAGGAAAGTCAAAACTGAAGTTTTGATCTTCATGAAATTTAAAACTGGAGTTTCTTTCTTCACTGAAGTCAAAACTAAAGTTTGGTTTTTCAGTGAAGTTGAAACTCAAGTTTTGTTCTTCAAAAAATTCAAAACTTAGGTCTTGATCTTCAGGGAAATTAAAACTCAAGTTTTGTTTTTAAGTGAAGTCAAAACTCAACTTTTGTTCTTTGGGAAAGTCAAAACTAAAGTTTTGATCTTTAGGAAATTCAAAACTGAAGTTTCTCTCTTCAGTGAAGTCAAAACTCAAGTTTAGTTTTTCAGTGAAGTTAAAACTCAAGTTCTGTTCTTCAGAAAAGTCAAAACTTAAGTCTTGTTTTTCAGGGAAATCAAAACTCAAATTTTGTTTTTATGTGAATGCAAAACTTAACTTTTGTTCTTTAGGAAAGTCAAAACTGAAGTTTTGATTTTGAGGAAATTTAATACCAAAGTTTCGTTCTTCATTGAGGTCAAAAATAAGTTTTGGTTTTTAACTGAAGTAAAAACTTAAGTTTTGTTATTCACAAAAATCAAAACCCAAGTCTTGATCTTTAGGGAAATCAAAACTCAAGTTTTATTCTTCAGTGAAGACAAAACTCAACTTTTGTTCATTCGGAAAGTCAAAATTAAAGTTTTGATCTTCAGGATATTTAAATCTGAAGTTTCGTTCTTCAGTGAAGTCAAAACTCAAGTTTGGTTTTTCAGTGAAGTTAAAACTGAAGTTTTGTTATTAACAAAAAAAAACCATGTCTTGATCTTCAGGGAAATAAAAAATCAAGTTTTGTTCTTCAGTGAAGTCAAAACTCAACTTTTGTTCTTTAGGAAAGTCAAAATTAAAGTTTTGATCTTCAGGAAATTTAAAACTGAGGTTTTGTTCTTCATTGAATTCAAAACTGATGTTTGGATTTTCAGTGAAGTTGAAACTCAAGTTTTGTTCTTCACAAAATTCAAAACTTAGGTCTTGATCTTCAGGGAAATCAAAACTCAAGTTTAGTTTTTCAGTTAAGTTAAAACTCAAGTTCTGTTCTTCAGAAAAGTCAAAACTTAAGTCTTGTTTTTCAGGGAAATCAAAAATCAAATTTTGTTTTTCAGTGAAGTCAAAACTCAACTTTTGTTCTTTAGGAAAGTCAGAACTGAAGTTTTGATTTTCAGGAAATTTAATACCGAAGTTTTGTTCTTCATTGAGGTCAAAAATAAGGTTTGGTTTTTAAGTGAAGTTAAAACTTAAGTTTTGTTATTAAAAAAAAATCAAAAACCAAGTCTTGATCTTTAGGGAAATCAAAACTCAAGTTTTGTTCTTCATTGAAGTCAAAACTCAACTTTTGTTCTTTAGGAAAGTCAAAATTAAAGTTTTGATCTTTAGGAAATTTAAAACTGAAGTTTCGTTCTTCAGTGACGTCAAAACTCAAGTTTGGTTTTTCAGTGAAGTTGAAACTTAAGTTTTATTATTCACAAAAATCAAAACCCATGTCTTCATCCTCAAGGAAATCAAAACTCAAGTTTTGTTCTTTAGTGAAGTCAAAACTCAACTTTTTTTCTTTAAGAAAGTCAAAATTAAAGTTTTGATCTTCAGGAAATCTAAAACTGAAGTTTCGTTCTTCAGTGAAGTCAAAACTCAAGTTTGGTTTTTCAGTGAAGTTAAAACTAAAATTCTGTTATTCACAAAAAACCAAACACATGTCTCGATCTTCAGGGAAATCAAAACTCAAGTTTTGTTCTTCAGTGAAGTCAAAACTCAACTTTTGTTCTTTAGGAAAGTCAAAATTAATGTTTTGATCTTCAGGAAATTTAAAACTGAAGTTTCGTTCTTCAGTAAAGTCAAAACTTAAGTTTGGTTTTTCAGTGAAGTTGAAACTCAAGTTTTGTTCTTCACAAAATTCAAACCATAGTTCTTAATCTTCAGGGAAATCAAAACTCAAGCTTTGTTCTTCAGTGAAGTCAAAACTCAACTTTTGTTCTTTAGGAATGTCAAAACTGAAGTTTTGATCTTCAGGAAATTTAAAACAGGAGTTTCTTTCTTCACTGAAGTCAAAACTAAATTTTGGTTTTTCAGTGAAGTTAAAACTTAAGTTTTGTTATTCACAAAAAACAAAACCCAAGTCTTCATCTTCCGGGAAATCAAAACTAAAGTTTTGTTCTTCAGTGAAATCAAAACTCAACTTTTGTTCTTTAGGAAAGTCAAAATTAAAGTTTTGATCTTCAGGAAATTTAAAACTTAAGTTTCGTTCTTCATTAGAGTCAAAACTCAAGTTTAGTTTTTCAGTGAAGTTAAAACTTAAGTTTTGTTATTGACAAAAATCAAAACCCAAGTCTTGATATTCCGGGAAATCAAAACTCAAGTTTTGTTCTTCAGTGAAGTCAAAACTCAACTTTTCTTCTTTAGGAAAGTCAAAATTAAAGTTTGGATCTTCAGGAAATTGAAAACTGAAGTTTCGTTCTTCAGTGAAGTCAAAACTCAAGTTTGGTTTTTCAGTGAAGTTGAAACTCAAGTTTTGTTCTTCACAAAATTCCAAACTTAGGTCTTGATCTTCAGGGAAATCAAAACTCAATCTTTGTTTTTCAGTGAAGTCAAAACATAACTTTTGTTCTTTAGGAAAGTCAAAACTGAAGTTTTGATCTTCATGAAATTTAAAACTGGAGTTTCTTTCTTCACTGAAGTCAAAACTCAAGTTTGGTTTTTCAGTGAAGTTAAAACTTAAGTTTTGTTATTCACAAAAAACAAAACCCAAGTCTTCATCTTCCAGGAAATCAAAACTCAAGTTTTGTTCTTCAGTGAAACCAAAACTCAACTTTTGTTCTTTAGGAAAGTCAAAATTAAAGTTTTGATCTTCAGGAAATTTAAAACTGAAGTTTCGTTCTTCATTGGAGTCAAAACTCAAGTTTAGTTTTTCAGTGAAGTTAAAACTTAAGTTTTGTTATTGACAAAAATCAAAACCTAAGTCTTGATCTTCCGGGAAATCAAAACTCAAGTTTTGTTCTTCAGTAAGGTCAAAACTCAACTTTTGTTCTTTAGGAAAGTCAAAATTAAAGTTTTGATCTTCAGGAAATTTAAAACTGAAGTTTCGTTCTTCAGTGAAGTCAAAACTCAAGTTTGGTTTTTCAGTGAAGTTGAAACTGAAGTTTTGTTCTTCACAAAATTCAAAACTTAGGTCTTGATCTTCAGGGAAATCAAAACTCAATCTTTGTTTTTCAGTGAAGTCAAAACATAACTTTTGTTCTTTAGGAAAGTCAAAACTGAAGTTTTGATCTTCATGAAATTTAAAACTGGAGTTTCTTTCTTCACTGAAGTCAAAACTAAAGTTTGGTTTTTCAGTGAAGTTGAAACTCAAGTTTTGTTCTTCAAAAAATTCAAAACTTAGGTCTTGATCTTCAGGGAAATTAAAACTCAAGTTTTGTTTTTAAGTGAAGTCAAAACTCAACTTTTGTTCTTTGGGAAAGTCAAAACTAAAGTTTTGATCTTTAGGAAATTCAAAACTGAAGTTTCTCTCTTCAGTGAAGTCAAAACTCAAGTTTAGTTTTTCAGTGAAGTTAAAACTCAAGTTCTGTTCTTCAGAAAAGTCAAAACTTAAGTCTTGTTTTTCAGGGAAATCAAAACTCAAATTTTGTTTTTATGTGAATGCAAAACTTAACTTTTGTTCTTTAGGAAAGTCAAAACTGAAGTTTTGATTTTGAGGAAATTTAATACCAAAGTTTCGTTCTTCATTGAGGTCAAAAATAAGTTTTGGTTTTTAACTGAAGTAAAAACTTAAGTTTTGTTATTCACAAAAATCAAAACCCAAGTCTTGATCTTTAGGGAAATCAAAACTCAAGTTTTATTCTTCAGTGAAGACAAAACTCAACTTTTGTTCATTCGGAAAGTCAAAATTAAAGTTTTGATCTTCAGGATATTTAAATCTGAAGTTTCGTTCTTCAGTGAAGTCAAAACTCAAGTTTGGTTTTTCAGTGAAGTTAAAACTGAAGTTTTGTTATTGAAAAAAACCCCATGTCTTGATCTTCAGGGAAATAAAAAATCAAGTTTTGTTCTTCAGTGAAATCAAAACTCAACTTTTGTTCTTTTGGAAAGTCAAAATTTAAGTTTTGATCTTCAGGAAATTTAAATCTGAAGTTTCGTTCTTCAGTGAAGTCAAAACTCAAGTTTGGTTTTTCAGTGAAGTTAAAACTGAAGTTTTGTTATTCACAAAAAAACAAAACCCATGTCTTGATCTTCAGGGAAATTAAAAATCAAGGTTTGTTCTTCAGTGAAGTCAAAACTCAACTTTTGTTCTTTAGGAAAGTCAAAATTAAAGTTTTGATCTTCAGGAAATTTAAAACTGCGGTTTTGTTTTTCATTGAATTCAAAACTGATGTTTGGATTTTCAGTGAAGTTGAAACTCAAGTTTTGTTCTTCACAAAATTCAAAACTCAGGTCTTGATCTTCAGGGAAATCAAAACTCAAGTTTAGTTTTTCAGTTAAGTTAAAACTCAAGTTCTGTTCTTCAGAAAAGTCAAAACTTAAGTCTTGTTTTTCAGGGAAATCAAAACTCAAATTTTGTTTTTCAGTGAAGTCAAAACTCAACTTTTGTTCTTTAGGAAAGTCAAAACTGAAGTTTTGATTTTCAGGAAATTTAATACCGAAGTTTTGTTCTTCATTGAGGTCAAAAATAAGGTTTGGTTTTTAAGTGAAGTTAAAACTTAAGTTTTGTTATTAACAAAAATCAAAACCCAAGTCTTGATCTTTAGGGAAATCAAAACTCAAGTTTTGTTCTTCAGTGAAGTCAAAACTCAACTTTTGTTCTTTAGGAAAGTGAAAATTAAAGTTTTGATCTTTAGGAAATTTAAAACTAAAGTTTCGTTCTTCAGTTAAGTCAAAACTCAAGTTTGGTTTTTCAGTGAAGTTGAAACTTAAGTTTTGTTATTCACAAAAATCAAAACCCATGTCTTGATCTTCAAGGAAATCAAAACTCAAGTTTTGTTCTTTAGTGAAGTCAAAACTCAACTTTTGTTCTTTAGGAAAGTCAAAATTAAAGTTTTGATCTTCAGGAAATCTAAAACTGAAGTTTCGTTCTTCAGTGAAGTCAAAACTCAAGTTTGGTTTTTCAGTGAAATTAAAACTAAAGTTCTGTTATTCACAAAAAACCAAACACATGTCTCGATCTTCAGGGAAATCAAAACTCAAGTTTTGTTCTTCAGTGAAGTCAAAACTCAACTTTTGTTCTTTAGGAAAGTCAAAATTAATGTTTTGATCTTCAGGAAATTTAAAACTGAAGTTTCGTTCTTCAGTAAAGTCAACACTCAAGTTTGGTTTTTCAGTGAAGTTGAAACTCAAGTTTTGTTCTTCACAAAATTCAAAACATAGTTCTTAATCTTCAGGGAAATCAAAACTCAAGCTTTGTTCTTCAGTGAAGTCAAAACTCAACTTTTGTTCTTTAGGAATGTCAAAACTGAAGTTTTGATCTTCAGGAAATTTAAAACTGGAGTTTCTTTCTTCACTGAAGTCAAAACTAAATTTTGGTTTTTCAGTGAAGTTAAAACTTAAGTTTTGTTATTCACAAAAAACAAAACCCAAGTCTTCATCTTCCGGGAAATCAAAACTAAAGTTTTGTTCTTCAGTGAAATCAAAACTCAACTTTTGTTCTTTAGGAAAGTCAAAATTAAAGTTTTGATCTTCAGGAAATTTAAAACTTAAGTTTCGTTCTTCATTAGAGTCAAAACTCAAGTTTAGTTTTTCAGTGAAGTTAAAACTTAAGTTTTGTTATTGACAAAAATCAAAACCCAAGTCTTGATATTCCGGGAAATCAAAACTCAAGTTTTGTTCTTCAGTGAAGTCAAAACTCAACTTTTCTTCTTTAGGAAAGTCAAAATTAAAGTTTGGATCTTCAGGAAATTGAAAACTGAAGTTTCGTTCTTCAGTGAAGTCAAAACTCAAGTTTGGTTTTTCAGTGAAGTGGAAACTCAAGTTTTGTTCTTCACAAAATTCCAAACTTAGGTCTTGATCTTCAGGGAAATCAAAACTCAATCTTTGTTTTTCAGAGAAGTCAAAACATAACTTTTGTTCTTTAGGAAAGTCAAAACTGAAGTTTTGATCTTCATGAAATTTAAAACTGGAGTTTCTTTCTTCACTGAAGTCAAAACTCAAGTTTGGTTTTTCAGTGAAGTTAAAACTTAAGTTTTGTTATTCACAAAAAACAAAACCCAAGTCTTCATCTTCCAGGAAATCAAAACTCAAGTTTTGTTCTTCAGTGAAATCAAAACTCAACTTTTGTTCTTTAGGAAAGTCAAAATTAAAGTTTTGATCTTCAGGAAATTTAAAACTGAAGTTTCGTTCTTCATTGGAGTCAAAACTCAAGTTTTGTTTTTCAGTGAAGTTAAAACTTAAGTTTTGTTATTGACAAAAATCAAAACCTAAGTCTTGATCTTCCGGGAAATCAAAACTCAAGTTTTGTTCTTCAGTAAGGTCAAAACTCAACTTTTGTTCTTTAGGAAAGTCAAAATTAAAGTTTTGATCTTCAGGAAATTTAAAACTGAAGTTTCGTTCTTCAGTGAAGTCAAAACTCAAGTTTGGTTTTTCAGTGAAGTTGAAACTGAAGTTTTGTTCTTCACAAAATTCAAAACTTAGGTCTTGATCTTCAGGGAAATCAAAACTCAATCTTTGTTTTTCAGTGAAGTCAAAACATAACTTTTGTTCTTTAGGAAAGTCAAAACTGAAGTTTTGATCTTCATGAAATTTAAAACTGGAGTTTCTTTCTTCACTGAAGTCAAAACTAAAGTTTGGTTTTTCAGTGAAGTTGAAACTTAAGTTTTGTTCTTCAAAAAATTCAAAACTTAGGTCTTGATCTTCAGGGAAATTAAAACTCAAGTTTTGTTTTTAAGTGAAGTCAAAACTCAACTTTTGTTCTTTGGGAAAGTCAAAACTAAAGTTTTGATCTTTAGGAAATTCAAAACTGAAGTTTCTCTCTTCAGTGAAGTCAAAACTCAAGTTTAGTTTTTCAGTGAAGTTAAAACTCAAGTTCTGTTCTTCAGAAAAGTCAAAACTTAAGTCTTGTTTTTCAGCTAAATCAAAACTCAAATTTTGTTTTTCAGTGAATGCAAAACTCAACCTTTGTTCTTCAGGAAAGTCAAAACTGAAGTTTTGGTTTTGAGGAAATTTAATAAAAAAGTTTCGTTCTTCAGTGATGGGCAAAAATAAGTTTTGGTTTTTAACTGAAGTTAAAACTTAAGTTTTGTTATTCACAAAAATCAAAACCCAAGTCTTGATCTTTAGGGAAATCAAAACTCAAGTTTTATTCTTCAGTGAAGACAAAACTCAACTTTTGTTCATTCGGAAAGTCAAAATTAAAGTTTTGATCTTCAGGATATTTAAATCTGAAGTTTCGTTCTTCAGTGAAGTCAAAACTCAAGTTTGGTTTTTCAGTGAAGTTAAAACTGAAGTTTTGTTATTAAAAAAAAACCATGTCTTGATCTTCAGGGAAATAAAAAATCAAGTTTTGTTCTTCAGTGAAATCAAAACTCAACTTTTGTTCTTTCGGAAAGTCAAAATTTAAGTTTTGATCTTCAGGAAATTTAAATCTGAGGTTTCGTTCTTCAGTGAAGTCAAAACTCAAGTTTGGTTTTTCAGTGAAGTTAAAACTGAAGTTTTGTTGTTCACAAAAAAACAAAACCCATGTCTTGATCTTCAGGGAAATTAAAAATCAAGGTTTGTTCTTCAGTGAAGTCAAAACTCAACTTTTGTTCTTTAGGAAAGTCAAAATTAAAGTTTTGATCTTCAGGAAATTTAAAACTGCGGTTTTGTTTTTCATTGAATTCAAAACTGATGTTTGGATTTTCAGTGAAGTTGAAACTCAAGTTTTGTTCTTCACAAAATTCAAAACTTAGGTCTTGATCTTCAGGGAAATCAAAACTCAAGTTTAGTTTTTCAGTTCAGTTAAAACTCAAGTTCTGTTCTTCAGAAAAGTCAAAACTTAAGTCTTGTTTTTCAGGGAAATCAAAACTCAAATTTTGTTTTTCAGTGAAGTCAAAACTCAACCTTTGTTCTTTAGGAAAGTCAAAACTGAAGTTTTGATTTTCAGGAAATTTAATACCGAAGTTTTGTTCTTCATTGAGGTCAAAAATAAGGTTTGGTTTTTAAGTGAAGGTAAAACTTAAGTTTTGTTATTAACAAAAATCAAAACCCAAGTCTTGATCTTTAGGGAAATCAAAACTCAAGTTTTGTTCTTCAGTGAAGTCAAAACTCAACTTTTGTTCTTTAGGAAAGTGAAAATTAAAGTTTTGATCTTTAGGAAATTTAAAACTAAAGTTTCGTTCTTCAGTTAAGTCAAAACTCAAGTTTGGTTTTTCAGTGAAGTTGAAACTTAAGTTTTGTTATTCACAAAAATCAAAACCCATGTCTTGATCTTCAAGGAAATCAAAACTCAAGTTTTGGTCTTTAGTGAAGTCAAAACTCAACTTTTTTTCATTAGGAAAGTCAAAATTAAAGTTTTGATCTTCAGGAAATCTAAAACAGAAGTTTCGTTCTTCAGTGAAGTCAAAACTCAAGTTTGTTTTTTCAGTGAAGTTAAAACTAAAGTTTTGTTATTCACAAAAAACCAAACACATGTCTCGATCTTCAGGGAAATCAAAACTCAAGTTTTGTTCTTCAGTGAAGTCAAAACTCAACTTTTGTTCTTTAGGAAAGTCAAAATTAATGTTTTGATCTTCAGGAAATTTAAAACTGAAGTTTCGTTCTACAGGAAAGTCAAAAATCAAGTTTAGTTTTTCAGTGAAGTTGAAACTCAAGTTTTGTTCTTCACAAAATTCAAAACATAGTTCTTAATCTTCAGGGAAATCAAAACTCAAGCTTTGTTCTTCAGTGAAGTCAAAACTCAACTTTTGTTCTTTAGGAATGTCAAAACTGAAGTTTTGATCTTCAGGAAATTTAAAACTGGAGTTTCTTTCTTCACTGAAGTCAAAACTCAAGTTTGGTTTTTCAGTGAAGTTAAAACTTAAGTTTTGTTATTCACAAAAAACAAAACCCAAGTCTTCATCTTCCGGGAAATCAAAACTCAAGTTTTGTTCTTCAGTGAAGTCAAAACTCAACTTTTGTTCTTTAGGAAAGTCAAAATTAATGTTTTGATCTTTAGGAAATTTAAAACTGAAGTTTCGTTCTTCAGTAAAGTCAAAACTCAAGTTTGGTTTTTCAGTGAAGTTAAAACTCAAGTTTTGTTCTTCACAAAATTCAAAACATAGTTCTTAATCTTCAGGGAAATCAAAACTCAAGCTTTGTTCTTCAGTGTTGTCAAAACTCAACTTTTGTTCTTTAGGAATGTCAAAACTGAAGTTTTGATCTTCAGGAAATTTAAAACAGGAGTTTCTTTCTTCATTGAAGTCAAAACTCAAGTTTGGTTTTTCAGTGAAGTTAAAACTTAAGTTTTGTTATTCACAAAAAACAAAACCCAAGTCTTCATCTTCCAGGAAATCAAAACTCAAGTTTTGTTCTTCAGTGAAATCAAAACTCAACTTTTGTTCTTTAGGAAAGTCAAAATTAAAGTTTTGATCTTCAGGAAATTTAAAACTGAAGTTTCGTTCTTCATTGGAGTCAAAACTCAAGTTTTGTTTTTCAGTGAAGTTAAAACTTAAGTTTTGTTATTGACAAAAATCAAAACCTAAGTCTTGATCTTCCGGGAAATCAAAACTCAAGTTTTGTTCTTCAGTAAGGTCAAAACTCAACTTTTGTTCTTTAGGAAAGTCAAAATTAAAGTTTTGATCTTCAGGAAATTTAAAACTGAAGTTTCGTTCTTCAGTGAAGTCAAAACTCAAGTTTGGTTTTTCAGTGAAGTTGAAACTGAAGTTTTGTTCTTCACAAAATTCAAAACTTAGGTCTTGATCTTCAGGGAAATCAAAACTC
Source organism: Macrobrachium rosenbergii (assembly GCA_039081455.1). Lineage (NCBI taxonomy): Eukaryota > Metazoa > Arthropoda > Malacostraca > Decapoda > Palaemonidae > Macrobrachium > Macrobrachium rosenbergii. The sequence continues at coordinate 601,347 of JANJGK010000393.1, forward strand.
AATCTTTGTTTTTCAGTGAAGTCAAAACTCAACTTTTGTTCTTTAGGAAAGTCAAAACTGAAGTTTTGATCTTCATGAAATTTAAAACTGGAGTTTCTTTCTTCACTGAAGTCAAAACTAAAGTTTGGTTTTTCAGTGAAGTTGAAACTCAAGTTTTGTTCTTCACAAAATTCAAAACTTAGGTCTTGATCTTCAGGGAAATTAAAATTCAAGTTTTGTTTTTAAGTGAAGTCAAAACTCAACTTTTGTTCTTTGGGAAAGTCAAAACTAAAGTTTTGATCTTTAGGAAATTCAAAACTGAAGTTTCTCTCTTCAGTGCAGTCAAAACTCAAGTTTAGTTTTTCAGTGAAGTTAAAACTCAAGTTCTGTTCTTCAGAAAAGTCAAAACTTAAGTCTTGTTTTTCAGGGAAATCAAAACTCAAATTTTGTTTTTCAGTGAATGCAAAACTCAACTTTTGTTCTTTAGGAAAGTCAAAACTGAAGTTTTGATTTTGAGGAAATTTAATACCAAAGTTTCGTTCTTCATTGAGGTCAAAAATAAGTTTTGGTTTTTAACTGAAGGTAAAACTTAAGTTTTGTTCTTCACAAAAATCAAAACCCAATTCTTGATCTTTAGGGAAATCAAAACTCAAGTTATATTCTTCAGTGAAGTCAAAACTCAACTTTTGTTCATTCCGAAAGTCAAAATTAAAGTTTTGATCTTCAGGATATTTAAATCTGAAGTTTCGTTCTTCAGTGAAGTCAAAACTCAAGTTTGGTTTTTCAGTGAAGTTAAAACTGAAGTTTTGTTATTAACAAAAAAAAAACCATGTCTTGATCTTCAGGGAAATAAAAAATCAAGTTTTGTTCTTCAGTGAAGTCAAAACTCAACTTTTGTTCTTTAGGAAAGTCAAAATTAAAGTTTTGATCTTCAGGAAATTTAAAACTGAGGTTTTGTTCTTCATTGAATTCAAAACTGATGTTTGGATTTTCAGTGAAGTTGAAACTCAAGTTTTGTTCTTCACAAAATTCAAAACTTAGGTCTTGATCTTCAGGGAAATCAAAACTCAAGTTTAGTTTTTCAGTTAAGTTAAAACTCAAGTTCTGTTCTTCAGAAAAGTCAAAACTTAAGTCTTGTTTTTCAGGGAAATCAAAAATCAAATTTTGTTTTTCAGTGAAGTCAAAACTCAACTTTTGTTCTTTAGGAAAGTCAGAACTGAAGTTTTGATTTTCAGGAAATTTAATACCGAAGTTTTGTTCTTCATTGAGGTCAAAAATAAGGTTTGGTTTTTAAGTGAAGTTAAAACTTAAGTTTTGTTATTAAAAAAAAATCAAAAACCAAGTCTTGATCTTTAGGGAAATCAAAACTCAAGTTTTGTTCTTCATTGAAGTCAAAACTCAACTTTTGTTCTTTAGGAAAGTGAAAATTAAAGTTTTGATCTTTAGGAAATTTAAAACTGAAGTTTCGTTCTTCAGTGACGTCAAAACTCAAGTTTGGTTTTTCAGTGAAGTTGAAACTTAAGTTTTATTATTCACAAAAATCAAAACCCATGTCTTCATCCTCAAGGAAATCAAAACTCAAGTTTTGTTCTTTAGTGAAGTCAAAACTCAACTTTTTTTCTTTAAGAAAGTCAAAATTAAAGTTTTGATCTTCAGGAAATCTAAAACTGAAGTTTCGTTCTTCAGTGAAGTCAAAACTCAAGTTTGGTTTTTCAGTGAAGTTAAAACTAAAGTTCTGTTATTCACAAAAAACCAAACACATGTCTCGATCTTCAGGGAAATCAAAACTCAAGTTTTGTTCTTCAGTGAAGTCAAAACTCAACTTTTGTTCTTTAGGAAAGTCAAAATTAATGTTTTGATCTTCAGGAAATTTAAAACTGAAGTTTCGTTCTTCAGTAAAGTCAAAACTCAAGTTTGGTTTTTCAGTGAAGTTGAAACTCAAGTTTTGTTCTTCACAAAATTCAAACCATAGTTCTTAATCTTCAGGGAAATCAAAACTCAAGCTTTGTTCTTCAGTGAAGTCAAAACTCAACTTTTGTTCTTTAGGAATGTCAAAACTGAAGTTTTGATCTTCAGGAAATTTAAAACAGGAGTTTCTTTCTTCACTGAAGTCAAAACTAAATTTTGGTTTTTCAGTGAAGTTAAAACTTAAGTTTTGTTATTCACAAAAAACAAAACCCAAGTCTTCATCTTCCGGGAAATCAAAACTAAAGTTTTGTTCTTCAGTGAAATCAAAACTCAACTTTTGTTCTTTAGGAAAGTCAAAATTAAAGTTTTGATCTTCAGGAAATTTAAAACTTAAGTTTCGTTCTTCATTAGAGTCAAAACTCAAGTTTAGTTTTTCAGTGAAGTTAAAACTTAAGTTTTGTTATTGACAAAAATCAAAACCCAAGTCTTGATATTCCGGGAAATCAAAACTCAAGTTTTGTTCTTCAGTGAAGTCAAAACTCAACTTTTCTTCTTTAGGAAAGTCAAAATTAAAGTTTGGATCTTCAGGAAATTGAAAACTGAAGTTTCGTTCTTCAGTGAAGTCAAAACTCAAGTTTGGTTTTTCAGTGAAGTTGAAACTCAAGTTTTGTTCTTCACAAAATTCCAAACTTAGGTCTTGATCTTCAGGGAAATCAAAACTCAATCTTTGTTTTTCAGTGAAGTCAAAACATAACTTTTGTTCTTTAGGAAAGTCAAAACTGAAGTTTTGATCTTCATGAAATTTAAAACTGGAGTTTCTTTCTTCACTGAAGTCAAAACTCAAGTTTGGTTTTTCAGTGAAGTTAAAACTTAAGTTTTGTTATTCACAAAAAACAAAACCCAAGTCTTCATCTTCCAGGAAATCAAAACTCAAGTTTTGTTCTTCAGTGAAATCAAAACTCAACTTTTGTTCTTTAGGAAAGTCAAAATTAAAGTTTTGATCTTCAGGAAATTTAAAACTGAAGTTTCGTTCTTCATTGGAGTCAAAACTCAAGTTTAGTTTTTCAGTGAAGTTAAAACTTAAGTTTTGTTATTGACAAAAATCAAAACCTAAGTCTTGATCTTCCGGGAAATCAAAACTCAAGTTTTGTTCTTCAGTAAGGTCAAAACTCAACTTTTGTTCTTTAGGAAAGTCAAAATTAAAGTTTTGATCTTCAGGAAATTTAAAACTGAAGTTTCGTTCTTCAGTGAAGTCAAAACTCAAGTTTGGTTTTTCAGTGAAGTTGAAACTTAAGTTTTGTTCTTCACAAAATTCAAAACCTAGGTCTTGATCTTCAGGGAAATCAAAACTCAATCTTTGTTTTTCAGTGAAGTCAAAACATAACTTTTGTTCTTTAGGAAAGTCAAAACTGAAGTTTTGATCTTCATGAAATTTAAAACTGGAGTTTCTTTCTTCACTGAAGTCAAAACTCAAGTTTGGTTTTTCAGTGAAGTTGAAACTCAAGTTTTGTTCTTCAAAAAATTCAAAACTTAGGTCTTGATCTTCAGGGAAATTAAAACTCAAGTTTTGTTTTTAAGTGAAGTCAAAACTCAACTTTTGTTCTTTGGGAAAGTCAAAACTAAAGTTTTGATCTTTAGGAAATTCAAAACTGAAGTTTCTCTCTTCAGTGAAGTCAAAACTCAAGTTTAGTTTTTCAGTGAAGTTAAAACTCAAGTTCTGTTCTTCAGAAAAGTCAAAACTTAAGTCTTGTTTTTCAGGGAAATCAAAACTCAAATTTTGTTTTTATGTGAATGCAAAACTTAACTTTTGTTCTTTAGGAAAGTCAAAACTGAAGTTTTGATTTTGAGGAAATTTAATACCAAAGTTTCGTTCTTCATTGAGGTCAAAAATAAGTTTTGGTTTTTAACTGAAGTAAAAACTTAAGTTTTGTTATTCACAAAAATCAAAACCCAAGTCTTGATCTTTAGGGAAATCAAAACTCAAGTTTTATTCTTCAGTGAAGACAAAACTCAACTTTTGTTCATTCGGAAAGTCAAAATTAAAGTTTTGATCTTCAGGATATTTAAATCTGAAGTTTCGTTCTTCAGTGAAGTCAAAACTCAAGTTTGGTTTTTCAGTGAAGTTAAAACTGAAGTTTTGTTATTGAAAAAAAACCCATGTCTTGATCTTCAGGGAAATAAAAAATCAAGTTTTGTTCTTCAGTGAAATCAAAACTCAACTTTTGTTCTTTTGGAAAGTCAAAATTTAAGTTTTGATCTTCAGGAAATTTAAATCTGAAGTTTCGTTCTTCAGTGAAGTCAAAACTCAAGTTTGGTTTTTCAGTGAAGTTAAAACTGAAGTTTTGTTATTCACAAAAAAACAAAACCCATGTCTTGATCTTCAGGGAAATTAAAAATCAAGGTTTGTTCTTCAGTGAAGTCAAAACTCAACTTTTGTTCTTTAGGAAAGTCAAAATTAAAGTTTTGATCTTCAGGAAATTTAAAACTGCGGTTTTGTTTTTCATTGAATTCAAAACTGATGTTTGGATTTTCAGTGAAGTTGAAACTCAAGTTTTGTTCTTCACAAAATTCAAAACTCAGGTCTTGATCTTCAGGGAAATCAAAACTCAAGTTTAGTTTTTCAGTTAAGTTAAAACTCAAGTTCTGTTCTTCAGAAAAGTCAAAACTTAAGTCTTGTTTTTCAGGGAAATCAAAACTCAAATTTTGTTTTTCAGTGAAGTCAAAACTCAACTTTTGTTCTTTAGGAAAGTCAAAACTGAAGTTTTGATTTTCAGGAAATTTAATACCGAAGTTTTGTTCTTCATTGAGGTCAAAAATAAGGTTTGGTTTTTAAGTGAAGTTAAAACTTAAGTTTTGTTATTAACAAAAATCAAAACCCAAGTCTTCATCTTTAGGGAAATCAAAACTCAAGTTTTGTTCTTCAGTGAAGTCAAAACTCAACTTTTGTTCTTTAGGAAAGTGAAAATTAAAGTTTTGATCTTTAGGAAATTTAAAACTAAAGTTTCGTTCTTCAGTTAAGTCAAAACTCAAGTTTGGTTTTTCAGTGAAGTTGAAACTTAAGTTTTGTTATTCACAAAAATCAAAACCCATGTCTTGATCTTCAAGGAAATCAAAACTCAAGTTTTGTTCTTTAGTGAAGTCAAAACTCAACTTTTGTTCTTTAGGAAAGTCAAAATTAAAGTTTTGATCTTCAGGAAATCTAAAACTGAAGTTTCGTTCTTCAGTGAAGTCAAAACTCAAGTTTGGTTTTTCAGTGAAATTAAAACTAAAGTTCTGTTATTCACAAAAAACCAAACACATGTCTCGATCTTCAGGGAAATCAAAACTCAAGTTTTGTTCTTCAGTGAAGTCAAAACTCAACTTTTGTTCTTTAGGAAAGTCAAAATTAATGTTTTGATCTTCAGGAAATTTAAAACTGAAGTTTCGTTCTTCAGTAAAGTCAAAACTCAAGTTTGGTTTTTCAGTGAAGTTGAAACTCAAGTTTTGTTCTTCACAAAATTCAAAACATAGTTCTTAATCTTCAGGGAAATCAAAACTCAAGCTTTGTTCTTCAGTGAAGTCAAAACTCAACTTTTGTTCTTTAGGAATGTCAAAACTGAAGTTTTGATCTTCAGGAAATTTAAAACTGGAGTTTCTTTCTTCACTGAAGTCAAAACTAAATTTTGGTTTTTCAGTGAAGTTAAAACTTAAGTTTTGTTATTCACAAAAAACAAAACCCAAGTCTTCATCTTCCGGGAAATCAAAACTAAAGTTTTGTTCTTCAGTGAAATCAAAACTCAACTTTTGTTCTTTAGGAAAGTCAAAATTAAAGTTTTGATCTTCAGGAAATTTAAAACTTAAGTTTCGTTCTTCATTAGAGTCAAAACTCAAGTTTAGTTTTTCAGTGAAGTTAAAACTTAAGTTTTGTTATTGACAAAAATCAAAACCCAAGTCTTGATATTCCGGGAAATCAAAACTCAAGTTTTGTTCTTCAGTGAAGTCAAAACTCAACTTTTCTTCTTTAGGAAAGTCAAAATTAAAGTTTGGATCTTCAGGAAATTGAAAACTGAAGTTTCGTTCTTCAGTGAAGTTAAAACTCAAGTTTGGTTTTTCAGTGAAGTGGAAACTCAAGTTTTGTTCTTCACAAAATTCCAAACTTAGGTCTTGATCTTCAGGGAAATCAAAACTCAATCTTTGTTTTTCAGTGAAGTCAAAACATAACTTTTGTTCTTTAGGAAAGTCAAAACTGAAGTTTTGATCTTCATGAAATTTAAAACTGGAGTTTCTTTCTTCACTGAAGTCAAAACTCAAGTTTGGTTTTTCAGTGAAGTTAAAACTTAAGTTTTGTTATTCACAAAAAACAAAACCCAAGTCTTCATCTTCCAGGAAATCAAAACTCAAGTTTTGTTCTTCAGTGAAATCAAAACTCAACTTTTGTTCTTTAGGAAAGTCAAAATTAAAGTTTTGATCTTCAGGAAATTTAAAACTGAAGTTTCGTTCTTCATTGGAGTCAAAACTCAAGTTTTGTTTTTCAGTGAAGTTAAAACTTAAGTTTTGTTATTGACAAAAATCAAAACCTAAGTCTTGATCTTCCGGGAAATCAAAACTCAAGTTTTGTTCTTCAGTAAGGTCAAAACTCAACTTTTGTTCTTTAGGAAAGTCAAAATTAAAGTTTTGATCTTCAGGAAATTTAAAACTGAAGTTTCGTTCTTCAGTGAAGTCAAAACTCAAGTTTGGTTTTTCAGTGAAGTTGAAACTGAAGTTTTGTTCTTCACAAAATTCAAAACTTAGGTCTTGATCTTCAGGGAAATCAAAACTCAATCTTTGTTTTTCAGTGAAGTCAAAACATAACTTTTGTTCTTTAGGAAAGTCAAAACTGAAGTTTTGATCTTCATGAAATTTAAAACTGGAGTTTCTTTCTTCACTGAAGTCAAAACTAAAGTTTGGTTTTTCAGTGAAGTTGAAACTCAAGTTTTGTTCTTCAAAAAATTCAAAACTTAGGTCTTGATCTTCAGGGAAATTAAAACTCAAGTTTTGTTTTTAAGTGAAGTCAAAACTCAACTTTTGTTCTTTGGGAAAGTCAAAACTAAAGTTTTGATCTTTAGGAAATTCAAAACTGAAGTTTCTCTCTTCAGTGAAGTCAAAACTCAAGTTTAGTTTTTCAGTGAAGTTAAAACTCAAGTTCTGTTCTTCAGAAAAGTCAAAACTTAAGTCTTGTTTTTCAGGGAAATCAAAACTCAAATTTTGTTTTTATGTGAATGCAAAACTTAACTTTTGTTCTTTAGGAAAGTCAAAACTGAAGTTTTGATTTTGAGGAAATTTAATACCAAAGTTTCGTTCTTCATTGAGGTCAAAAATAAGTTTTGGTTTTTAACTGAAGTAAAAACTTAAGTTTTGTTATTCACAAAAATCAAAACCCAAGTCTTGATCTTTAGGGAAATCAAAACTCAAGTTTTATTCTTCAGTGAAGACAAAACTCAACTTTTGTTCATTCGGAAAGTCAAAATTAAAGTTTTGATCTTCAGGATATTTAAATCTGAAGTTTCGTTCTTCAGTGAAGTCAAAACTCAAGTTTGGTTTTTCAGTGAAGTTAAAACTGAAGTTTTGTTATTGAAAAAAAACCCATGTCTTGATCTTCAGGGAAATAAAAAATCAAGTTTTGTTCTTCAGTGAAATCAAAACTCAACTTTTGTTCTTTTGGAAAGTCAAAATTTAAGTTTTGATCTTCAGGAAATTTAAATCTGAAGTTTCGTTCTTCAGTGAAGTCAAAACTCAAGTTTGGTTTTTCAGTGAAGTTAAAACTGAAGTTTTGTTATTCACAAAAAAACAAAACCCATGTCTTGATCTTCAGGGAAATTAAAAATCAAGGTTTGTTCTTCAGTGAAGTCAAAACTCAACTTTTGTTCTTTAGGAAAGTCAAAATTAAAGTTTTGATCTTCAGGAAATTTAAAACTGCGGTTTTGTTTTTCATTGAATTCAAAACTGATGTTTGGATTTTCAGTGAAGTTGAAACTCAAGTTTTGTTCTTCACAAAATTCAAAACTCAGGTCTTGATCTTCAGGGAAATCAAAACTCAAGTTTAGTTTTTCAGTTAAGTTAAAACTCAAGTTCTGTTCTTCAGAAAAGTCAAAACTTAAGTCTTGTTTTTCAGGGAAATCAAAACTCAAATTTTGTTTTTCAGTGAAGTCAAAACTCAACTTTTGTTCTTTAGGAAAGTCAAAACTGAAGTTTTGATTTTCAGGAAATTTAATACCGAAGTTTTGTTCTTCATTGAGGTCAAAAATAAGGTTTGGTTTTTAAGTGAAGTTAAAACTTAAGTTTTGTTATTAACAAAAATCAAAACCCAAGTCTTCATCTTTAGGGAAATCAAAACTCAAGTTTTGTTCTTCAGTGAAGTCAAAACTCAACTTTTGTTCTTTAGGAAAGTGAAAATTAAAGTTTTGATCTTTAGGAAATTTAAAACTAAAGTTTCGTTCTTCAGTTAAGTCAAAACTCAAGTTTGGTTTTTCAGTGAAGTTGAAACTTAAGTTTTGTTATTCACAAAAATCAAAACCCATGTCTTGATCTTCAAGGAAATCAAAACTCAAGTTTTGTTCTTTAGTGAAGTCAAAACTCAACTTTTGTTCTTTAGGAAAGTCAAAATTAAAGTTTTGATCTTCAGGAAATCTAAAACTGAAGTTTCGTTCTTCAGTGAAGTCAAAACTCAAGTTTGGTTTTTCAGTGAAATTAAAACTAAAGTTCTGTTATTCACAAAAAACCAAACACATGTCTCGATCTTCAGGGAAATCAAAACTCAAGTTTTGTTCTTCAGTGAAGTCAAAACTCAACTTTTGTTCTTTAGGAAAGTCAAAATTAATGTTTTGATCTTCAGGAAATTTAAAACTGAAGTTTCGTTCTTCAGTAAAGTCAAAACTCAAGTTTGGTTTTTCAGTGAAGTTGAAACTCAAGTTTTGTTCTTCACAAAATTCAAAACATAGTTCTTAATCTTCAGGGAAATCAAAACTCAAGCTTTGTTCTTCAGTGAAGTCAAAACTCAACTTTTGTTCTTTAGGAATGTCAAAACTGAAGTTTTGATCTTCAGGAAATTTAAAACTGGAGTTTCTTTCTTCACTGAAGTCAAAACTAAATTTTGGTTTTTCAGTGAAGTTAAAACTTAAGTTTTGTTATTCACAAAAAACAAAACCCAAGTCTTCATCTTCCGGGAAATCAAAACTAAAGTTTTGTTCTTCAGTGAAATCAAAACTCAACTTTTGTTCTTTAGGAAAGTCAAAATTAAAGTTTTGATCTTCAGGAAATTTAAAACTTAAGTTTCGTTCTTCATTAGAGTCAAAACTCAAGTTTAGTTTTTCAGTGAAGTTAAAACTTAAGTTTTGTTATTGACAAAAATCAAAACCCAAGTCTTGATATTCCGGGAAATCAAAACTCAAGTTTTGTTCTTCAGTGAAGTCAAAACTCAACTTTTCTTCTTTAGGAAAGTCAAAATTAAAGTTTGGATCTTCAGGAAATTGAAAACTGAAGTTTCGTTCTTCAGTGAAGTTAAAACTCAAGTTTGGTTTTTCAGTGAAGTGGAAACTCAAGTTTTGTTCTTCACAAAATTCCAAACTTAGGTCTTGATCTTCAGGGAAATCAAAACTCAATCTTTGTTTTTCAGTGAAGTCAAAACATAACTTTTGTTCTTTAGGAAAGTCAAAACTGAAGTTTTGATCTTCATGAAATTTAAAACTGGAGTTTCTTTCTTCACTGAAGTCAAAACTCAAGTTTGGTTTTTCAGTGAAGTTAAAACTTAAGTTTTGTTATTCACAAAAAACAAAACCCAAGTCTTCATCTTCCAGGAAATCAAAACTCAAGTTTTGTTCTTCAGTGAAATCAAAACTCAACTTTTGTTCTTTAGGAAAGTCAAAATTAAAGTTTTGATCTTCAGGAAATTTAAAACTGAAGTTTCGTTCTTCATTGGAGTCAAAACTCAAGTTTTGTTTTTCAGTGAAGTTAAAACTTAAGTTTTGTTATTGACAAAAATCAAAACCTAAGTCTTGATCTTCCGGGAAATCAAAACTCAAGTTTTGTTCTTCAGTAAGGTCAAAACTCAACTTTTGTTCTTTAGGAAAGTCAAAATTAAAGTTTTGATCTTCAGGAAATTTAAAACTGAAGTTTCGTTCTTCAGTGAAGTCAAAACTCAAGTTTGGTTTTTCAGTGAAGTTGAAACTGAAGTTTTGTTCTTCACAAAATTCAAAACTTAGGTCTTGATCTTCAGGGAAATCAAAACTCAATCTTTGTTTTTCAGTGAAGTCAAAACATAACTTTTGTTCTTTAGGAAAGTCAAAACTGAAGTTTTGATCTTTATGAAATTTAAAACTGGAGTTTCTTTCTTCACTGAAGTCAAAACTAAAGTTTGGTTTTTCAGTGAAGTTGAAACTCAAGTTTTGTTCTTCAAAAAATTCAAAACTTAGGTCTTGATCTTCAGGGAAATTAAAACTCAAGTTTTCTTTTTAAGTGAAGTCAAAACTCAACTTTTGTTCTTTGGGAAAGTCAAAACTAAAGTTTTGATCTTTAGGAAATTCAAAACTGAAGTTTCTCTCTTCAGTGAAGTCAAAACTCAAGTTTAGTTTTTCAGTGAAGTTAAAACTCAAGTTCTGTTCTTCAGAAAAGTCAAAACTTAAGTCTTGTTTTTCAGGGAAATCAAAACTCAAATTTTGTTTTTCAGTGAATGCAAAACTCAACCTTTGTTCTTCAGGAAAGTCAAAACTGAAGTTTTGGTTTTGAGGAAATTTAATACCAAAGTTTCGTTCTTCAGTGATGGGCAAAAATAAGTTTTGGTTTTTAACTGAAGTTAAAACTTAAGCTTTGTTATTCACAAAAATCAAAACCCAAGTCTTGATCTTTAGGGAAATCAAAACTCAAGTTTTATTCTTCAGTGAAGACAAAACTCAACTTTTGTTCATTCGGAAAGTCAAAATTAAAGTTTTGATCTTCAGGATATTTAAATCTGAAGTTTCGTTCTTCAGTGAAGTCAAAACTCAAGTTTGGTTTTTCAGTGAAGTTAAAACTGAAGTTTTGTTATTAAAAAAAACCATGTCTTGATCTTCAGGGAAATAAAAAATCAAGTTTTGTTCTTCAGTGAAATCAAAACTCAACTTTTGTTCTTTCGGGAAGTCAAAATTTAAGTTTTGATCTTCAGGAAATTTAAATCTGAGGTTTCGTTCTTCAGTGAAGTCAAAACTCAAGTTTGGTTTTTCAGTGAAGTTAAAACTGAAGTTTTGTTGTTCACAAAAAAACAAAACCCATGTCTTGATCTTCAGGGAAATTAAAAATCAAGGTTTGTTCTTCAGTGAAGTCAAAACTCAACTTTTGTTCTTTAGGAAAGTCAAAATTAAAGTTTTGATCTTCAGGAAATTTAAAACTGCGGTTTTGTTTTTCATTGAATTCAAAACTGATGTTTGGATTTTCAGTGAAGTTGAAACTCAAGTTTTGTTCTTCACAAAATTCAAAACTTAGGTCTTGATCTTCAGGGAAATCAAAACTCAAGTTTAGTTTTTCAGTTCAGTTAAAACTCAAGTTCTGTTCTTCAGAAAAGTCAAAACTTAAGTCTTGTTTTTCAGGGAAATCAAAACTCAAATTTTGTTTTTCAGTGAAGTCAAAACTCAACCTTTGTTCTTTAGGAAAGTCAAAACTGAAGTTTTGATTTTCAGGAAATTTAATACCGAAGTTTTGTTCTTCATTGAGGTCAAAAATAAGGTTTGGTTTTTAAGTGAAGGTAAAACTTAAGTTTTGTTATTAACAAAAATCAAAACCCAAGTCTTGATCTTTAGGGAAATCAAAACTCAAGTTTTGTTCTTCAGTGAAGTCAACACTCAACTTTTGTTCTTTAGGAAAGTGAAAATTAAAGTTTTGATCTTTAGGAAATTTAAAACTAAAGTTTCGTTCTTCAGTTAAGTCAAAACTCAAGTTTGGTTTTTCAGTGAAGTTGAAACTTAAGTTTTGTTATTCACAAAAATCAAAACCCATGTCTTGATCTTCAAGGAAATCAAAACTCAAGTTTTGGTCTTTAGTGAAGTCAAAACTCAACTTTTTTTCATTAGGAAAGTCAAAATTAAAGTTTTGATCTTCAGGAAATCTAAAACAGAAGTTTCGTTCTTCAGTGAAGTCAAAACTCAAGTTTGGTTTTTCAGTGAAGTTAAAACTAAAGTTTTGTTATTCACAAAAAACCAAACACATGTCTCGATCTTCAGGGAAATCAAAACTCAAGTTTTGTTCTTCAGTGAAGTCAAAACTCAACTTTTGTTCTTTAGGAAAGTCAAAATTAATGTTTTGATCTTCAGGAAATTTAAAACTGAAGTTTCGTTCTACAGGAAAGTCAAAAATCAAGTTTAGTTTTTCAGTGAAGTTGAAACTCAAGTTTTGTTCTTCACAAAATTCAAAACATAGTTCTTAATCTTCAGGGAAATCAAAACTCAAGCTTTGTTCTTCAGTGAAGTCAAAACTCAACTTTTGTTCTTTAGGAATGTCAAAACTGAAGTTTTGATCTTCAGGAAATTTAAAACTGGAGTTTCTTTCTTCACTGAAGTCAAAACTCAAGTTTGGTTTTTCAGTGAAGTTAAAACTTAAGTTTTGTTATTCACAAAAAACAAAACCCAAGTCTTCATCTTCCGGGAAATCAAAACTCAAGTTTTGTTCTTCAGTGAAGTCAAAACTCAACTTTTGTTCTTTAGGAAAGTCAAAATTAATGTTTTGATCTTCAGGAAATTTAAAACTGAAGTTTCGTTCTTCAGTAAAGTCAAAACTCAAGTTTGGTTTGTCAGTGAAGTTAAAACTCAAGTTTTGTTCTTCACAAAATTCAAAACATAGTTCTTAATCTTCAGGGAAATCAAAACTCAAGCTTTGTTCTTCAGTGTTGTCAAAACTCAACTTTTGTTCTTTAGGAATGTCAAAACTGAAGTTTTGATCTTCAGGAAATTTAAAACAGGAGTTTCTTTCTTCATTGAAGTCAAAACTCAAGTTTGGTTTTTCAGTGAAGTTAAAACTTAAGTTTTGTTATTCACAAAAAACAAAACCCAAGTCTTCATCTTCCTGGAAATCAAAACTCAAGTTTTGTTCTTCAGTGAAATCAAAACTCAACTTTTGTTCTTTAGGAAAGTCAAAATTAAAGTTTTGATCTTCAGGAAATTTAAAACTGAAGTTTCGTTCTTCATTGGAGTCAAAACTCAAGTTTGGTTTTTCAGTGAAGTTAAAACTTAAGTTTTGTTATTGACAAAAATCAAAACCTAAGTCTTGATCTTCCGGGAAATCAAAACTCAAGTTTTGTTCTTCAGTAAGGTCAAAACTCAACTTTTGTTCTTTAGGAAAGTCAAAATTAAAGTTTTGATCTTCAGGAAATTTAAAACTGAAGTTTCGTTCTTCAGTGAAGTCAAAACTCAAGTTTGGTTTTTCAGTGAAGTTGAAACTGAAGTTTTGTTCTTCACAAAATTCAAAACTTAGGTCTTGATCTTCAGGGAAATCAAAACTCAATCTTTGTTTTTCAGTGAAGTCAAAACTCAACTTTTGTTCTTTAGGAAAGTCAAAACTGAAGTTTTGATCTTCATGAAATTTAAAACTGGAGTTTCTTTCTTCACTGAAGTCAAAACTAAAGTTTGGTTTTTCAGTGAAGTTGAAACTCAAGTTTTGTTCTTCACAAAATTCAAAACTTAGGTCTTGATCTTCAGGGAAATTAAAACTCAAGTTTTGTTTTTAAGTAAAGTCAAAACTCAACTTTTGTTCTTTGGGAAAGTCAAAACTAAAGTTTTGATCTTTAGGAAATTCAAAACTGAAGTTTCTCTCTTCAGTGAAGTCAAAACTCAAGTTTAGTTTTTCAGTGAAGTTAAAACTCAAGTTCTGTTCTTCAGAAAAGTCAAAACTTAAGTCTTGTTTTTCAGGGAAATCAAAACTCAAATTTTGTTTTTCAGTGAATGCAAAACTCAACTTTTGTTCTTTAGGAAAGTCAAAACTGAAGTTTTGATTTTGAGGAAATTTAATACCAAAGTTTCGTTCTTCATTGAGGTCAAAAATAAGTTTTGGTTTTTAACTGAAGGTAAAACTTAAGTTTTGTTCTTCACAAAAATCAAAACCCAATTCTTGATCTTTAGGGAAATCAAAACTCAAGTTTTATTCTTCAGTGAAGTCAAAACTCAACTTTTGTTCATTCGGAAAGTCAAAATTAAAGTTTTGATCTTCAGGATATTTAAATCTGAAGTTTCGTTGTTCAGTGAAGTCAAAACTCAAGTTTGGTTTTTCAGTGAAGTTAAAACTGAAGTTTTGTTATTAACAAAAAAAAAACCATGTCTTGATCTTCAGGGAAATAAAAAATCAAGTTTTGTTCTTCAGTGAAGTCAAAACTCAACTTTTGTTCTTTAGGAAAGTCAAAATTAAAGTTTTGATCTTCAGGAAATTTAAAACTGAGGTTTTGTTCTTCATTGAATTCAAAACTGATGTTTGGATTTTCAGTGAAGTTGAAACTCAAGTTTTGTTCTTCACAAAATTCAAAACTTAGGTCTTGATCTTCAGGGAAATCAAAACTCAAGTTTAGTTTTTCAGTTAAGTTAAAACTCAAGTTCTGTTCTTCAGAAAAGTCAAAACTTAAGTCTTGTTTTTCAGGGAAATCAAAAATCAAATTTTGTTTTTCAGTGAAGTCAAAACTCAACTTTTGTTCTTTAGGAAAGTCAGAACTGAAGTTTTGATTTTCAGGAAATTTAATACCGAAGTTTTGTTCTTCATTGAGGTCAAAAATAAGGTTTGGTTTTTAAGTGAAGTTAAAACTTAAGTTTTGTTATTAAAAAAAATCAAAAACCAAGTCTTGATCTTTAGGGAAATCAAAACTCAAGTTTTGTTCTTCATTGAAGTCAAAATTCAACTTTTGTTCTTTAGGAAAGTGAAAATTAAAGTTTTGATCTTTAGGAAATTTAAAACTGAAGTTTCGTTCTTCAGTGACGTCAAAACTCAAGTTTGGTTTTTCAGTGAAGTTGAAACTTAAGTTTTATTATTCACAAAAATCAAAACCCATGTCTTCATCTTCAAGGAAATCAAAACTCAAGTTTTGTTCTTTAGTGAAGTCAAAACTCAACTTTTTTTCTTTAAGAAAGTCAAAATTAAAGTTTTGATCTTCAGGAAATCTAAAACTGAAGTTTCGTTCTTCAGTGAAGTCAAAACTCAAGTTTGGTTTTTCAGTGAAGTTAAAACTAAAGTTCTGTTATTCACAAAAAACCAAACACGTCTCGATCTTCAGGGAAATCAAAACTCAAGTTTTGTTCTTCAGTGAAGTCAAAACTCAACTTTTGTTCTTTAGGAAAGTCAAAATTAATGTTTTGATCTTCAGGAAATTTAAAACTGAAGTTTCGTTCTTCAGTAAAGTCAAAACTCAAGTTTGGTTTTTCAGTGAAGTTAAAACTTAAGTTTTGTTATTCACAAAAAACAAAACCCAAGTCTTCATCTTCCGGGAAATCAAAACTAAAGTTTTGTTCTTCAGTGAAATCAAAACTCAACTTTTGTTCTTTAGGAAAGTCAAAATTAAAGTTTTGATCTTCAGGAAATTTAAAACTTAAGTTTCGTTCTTCATTAGAGTCAAAACTCAAGTTTAGTTTTTCAGTGAAGTTAAAACTTAAGTTTTGTTATTGACAAAAATCAAAACCCAAGTCTTGATATTCCGGGAAATCAAAACTCAAGTTTTGTTCTTCAGTGAAGTCAAAACTCAACTTTACTTCTTTAGGGAAGTCAAAATTAAAGTTTGGATCTTCAGGAAATTGAAAACTGAAGTTTCGTTCTTCAGTGAAGTCAAAACTCAAGTTTGGTTTTTCAGTGAAGTTGAAACTCAAGTTTTGTTCTTCACAAAATTCCAAACTTAGGTCTTGATCTTCAGGGAAATCAAAACTCAATCTTTGTTTTTCAGTGAAGTCAAAACATAACTTTTGTTCTTTAGGAAAGTCAAAACTGAAGTTTTGATCTTCATGAAATTTAAAACTGGAGTTTCTTTCTTCACTGAAGTCAAAACTCAAGTTTGTTTTTTCAGTGAAGTTAAAACTTAAGTTTTGTTATTCACAAAAAACAAAACCCAAGTCTTCATCTTCCAGGAAATCAAAACTCAAGTTTTGTTCTTCAGTGAAATCAAAACTCAACTTTTGTTCTTTAGGAAAGTCAAAATTAAAGTTTTGATCTTCAGGAAATTTAAAACTGAAGTTTCGTTCTTCATTGGAGTCAAAACTCAAGTTTGGTTTTTCAGTGAAGTTAAAACTTAAGTTTTGTTATTGACAAAAATCAAAACCTAAGTCTTGATCTTCCGGGAAATCAAAACTCAAGTTTTATTCTTCAGTAAGGTCAAAACTCAACTTTTGTTCTTTAGGAAAGTCAAAATTAAAGTTTTGATCTTCAGGAAATTTAAAACTGAAGTTTCGTTCTTCAGTGAAGTCAAAACTCAAGTTTGGTTTTTCAGTGAAGTTGAAACTGAAGTTTTGTTCTTCACAAAATTCAAAACTTAGGTCTTGATCTTCAGGGAAATCAAAACTCAATCTTTGTTTTTCAGTGAAGTCAAAACATAACTTTTGTTCTTTAGGAAAGTCAAAACTGAAGTTTTGATCTTCATGAAATTTAAAACTGGAGTTTCTTTCTTCACTGAAGTCAAAACTAAAGTTTGGTTTTTCAGTGAAGTTGAAACTCAAGTTTTGTTCTTCAAAAAATTCAAAACTTAGGTCTTGATCTTCAGGGAAATTAAAACTCAAGTTTTGTTTTTAAGTGAAGTCAAAACTCAACTTTTGTTCTTTGGGAAAGTCAAAACTAAAGTTTTGATCTTTAGGAAATTCAAAACTGAAGTTTCTCTCTTCAGTGAAGTCAAAACTCAAGTTTAGTTTTTCAGTGAAGTTAAAACTCAAGTTCTGTTCTTCAGAAAAGTCAAAACTTAAGTCTTGTTTTTCAGGGAAATCAAAACTCAAATTTTGTTTTTCAGTGAATGCAAAACTCAACCTTTGTTCTTTAGGAAAGTCAAAACTGAAGTTTTGGTTTTGAGGAAATTTAATACCAAATTTTCGTTCTTCAGTGATGGGCAAAAATAAGTTTTGGTTTTTAACTGAAGTTAAAACTTAAGTTTTGTTATTCACAAAAATCAAAACCAAAGTCTTGATCTTTAGGGAAATCAAAACTCAAGTTTTATTCTTCAGTGAAGACAAAACTCAACTTTTGTTCATTCGGAAAGTCAAAATTAAAGTTTTGATCTTCAGGATATTTAAATCTGAAGTTTCGTTCTTCAGTGAAGTCAAAACTCAAGTTTGGTTTTTCAGTGAAGTTAAAACTGAAGTTTTGTTATTAAAAAAAAACCATGTCTTGATCTTCAGGGAAATAAAAAATCAAGTTTTGTTCTTCAGTGAAATCAAAACTCAACTTTTGTTCTTTCGGAAAGTCAAAATTTAAGTTTTGATCTTCAGGAAATTTAAATCTGAGGTTTCGTTCTTCAGTGAAGTCAAAACTCAAGTTTGGTTTTTCAGTGAAGTTAAAACTGAAGTTTTGTTGTTCACAAAAAAACAAAACCCATGTCTTGATCTTCAGGGAAATTAAAAATCAAGGTTTGTTCTTCAGTGAAGTCAAAACTCAACTTTTGTTCTTTAGGAAAGTCAAAATTAAAGTTTTGATCTTCAGGAAATTTAAAACTGCGGTTTTGTTTTTCATTGAATTCAAAACTGATGTTTGGATTTTCAGTGAAGTTGAAACTCAAGTTTTGTTCTTCACAAAATTCAAAACTTAGGTCTTGATCTTCAGGGAAATCAAAACTCAAGTTTAGTTTTTCAGTTCAGTTAAAACTCAAGTTCTGTTCTTCAGAAAAGTCAAAACTTAAGTCTTGTTTTTCAGGGAAATCAAAACTCAAATTTTGTTTTTCAGTGAAGTCAAAACTCAACTTTTGTTCTTTACGAAAGTCAAAACTGAAGTTTTGATTTTCAGGAAATTTAATACCGAAGTTTTGTTCTTCATTGAGGTCAAAAATAAGGTTTGGTTTTTAAGTGAAGTTAAAACTTAAGTTTTGTTATTAACAAAAATCAAAACCCAAGTCTTGATCTTTAGGGAAATCAAAACTCAAGTTTTGTTCTTCAGTGAAGTCAAAACTCAACTTTTGTTCTTTAGGAAAGTGAAAATTAAAGTTTTGATCTTTAGGAAATTTAAAACTAAAGTTTCGTTCTTCAGTAAAGTCAAAACTCAAGTTTGGTTTTTCAGTGAAGTTGAAACTTAAGTTTTGTTATTCACAAAAATCAAAACCCATGTCTTGATCTTCAAGGAAATCAAAACTAAAGTTTTGGTCTTTAGTGAAGTCAAAACTCAACTTTTTTTCATTAGGAAAGTCAAAATTAAAGTTTTGATCTTCAGGAAATCTAAAACAGAAGTTTCGTTCTTCAGTGAAGTCAAAACTCAAGTTTGGTTTTTCAGTGAAGTTAAAACTAAAGTTTTGTTATTCACAAAAAACCAAACACATGTCTCGATCTTCAGGGAAATCAAAACTCAAGTTTTGTTCTTCAGTGAAGTCAAAACTCAACTTTTGTTCTTTAGGAAAGTCAAAATTAATGTTTTGATCTTCAGGAAATTTAAAACTGAAGTTGCGTTCTACAGGAAAGTCAAAAATCAAGTTTAGTTTTTCAGTGAAGTTGAAACTCAAGTTTTGTTCTTCACAAAATTCAAAACATAGTTCTTAATCTTCAGGGAAATCAAAACTCAAGCTTTGTTCTTCAGTGAAGTCAAAACTCAACTTTTGTTCTTTAGGAATGTCAAAACTGAAGTTTTGATCTTCAGGAAATTTAAAACTGGAGTTTCTTTCTTCACTGAAGTCAAAACTCAAGTTTGGTTTTTCAGTGAAGTTAAAACTTAAGTTTTGTTATTCACAAAAAACAAAACCCAAGTCTTCATCTTCCGGGAAATCAAAACTCAAGTTTTGTTCTTCAGTGAAGTCAAAACTCAACTTTTGTTCTTTAGGAAAGTCAAAATTAATGTTTTGATCTTCAGGAAATTTAAAACTGAAGTTTCGTTCTTCAGTAAAGTCAAAACTCAAGTTTGGTTTTTCAGTGAAGTTAAAACTCAAGTTTTGTTCTTCACAAAATTCAAACCATAGTTCTTAATCTTCAGGGAAATCAAAACTCAAGCTTTGTTCTTCAGTGTTGTCAAAACTCAACTTTTGTTCTTTAGGAATGTCAAAACTGAAGTTTTGATCTTCAGGAAATTTAAAACAGGAGTTTCTTTCTTCATTGAAGTCAAAACTCAAGTTTGGTTTTTCAGTGAAGTTAAAACTTAAGTTTTGTTATTCACAAAAAACAAAACCCAAGTCTTCATCTTCCAGGAAATCAAAACTCAAGTTTTGTTCTTCAGTGCAATCAAAACTCAACTTTTGTTCTTTAGGAAAGTCAAAATTAAAGTTTTGATCTTCAGGAAATTTAAAACTGAAGTTTCGTTCTTCATTGGAGTCAAAACTCAAGTTTGGTTTTTCAGTGAAGTTAAAACTTAAGTTTTGTTATTGACAAAAATCAAAACCTAAGTCTTGATCTTCCGGGAAATCAAAACTCAAGTTTTGTTCTTCAGTAAGGTCAAAACTCAACTTTTGTTCTTTAGGAAAGTCAAAATTAAAGTTTTGATCTTCAGGAAATTTAAAACTGAAGTTTCGTTCTTCAGTGAAGTCAAAACTCAAGTTTGGTTTTTCAGTGAAGTTGAAACTGAAGTTTTGTTCTTCACAAAATTCAAAACTTAGGTCTTGATCTTCAGGGAAATCAAAACTCAATCTTTGTTTTTCAGTGAAGTCAAAACTCAACTTTTGTTCTTTAGGAAAGTCAAAACTGAAGTTTTGATCTTCATGAAATTTAAAACTGGAGTTTCTTTCTTCACTGAAGTCAAAACTAAAGTTTGGTTTTTCAGTGAAGTTGAAACTCAAGTTTTGTTCTTCACAAAATTCAAAACTTAGGTCTTGATCTTCAGGGAAATTAAAACTCAAGTTTTGTTTTTAAGTAAAGTCAAAACTCAACTTTTGTTCTTTGGGAAAGTCAAAACTAAAGTTTTGATCTTTAGGAAATTCAAAACTGAAGTTTCTCTCTTCAGTGAAGTCAAAACTCAAGTTTAGTTTTTCAGTGAAGTTAAAACTCAAGTTCTGTTCTTCAGAAAAGTCAAAACTTAAGTCTTGTTTTTCAGGGAAATCAAAACTCAAATTTTGTTTTTCAGTGAATGCAAAACTCAACTTTTGTTCTTTAGGAAAGTCAAAACTGAAGTTTTGATTTTGAGGAAATTTAATACCAAAGTTTCGTTCTTCATTGAGGTCAAAAATAAGTTTTGGTTTTTAACTGAAGGTAAAACTTAAGTTTTGTTCTTCACAAAAATCAAAACCCAATTCTTGATCTTTAGGGAAATCAAAACTCAAGTTTTATTCTTCAGTGAAGTCAAAACTCAACTTTTGTTCATTCGGAAAGTCAAAATTAAAGTTTTGATCTTCAGGATATTTAAATCTGAAGTTTCGTTGTTCAGTGAAGTCAAAACTCAAGTTTGGTTTTTCAGTGAAGTTAAAACTGAAGTTTTGTTATTAACAAAAAAAAACCATGTCTTGATCTTCAGGGAAATAAAAAATCAAGTTTTGTTCTTCAGTGAAGTCAAAACTCAACTTTTGTTCTTTAGGAAAGTCAAAATTAAAGTTTTGATCTTCAGGAAATTTAAAACTGAGGTTTTGTTCTTCATTGAATTCAAAACTGATGTTTGGATTTTCAGTGAAGTTGAAACTCAAGTTTTGTTCTTCACAAAATTCAAAACTTAGGTCTTGATCTTCAGGGAAATCAAAACTCAAGTTTAGTTTTTCAGTTAAGTTAAAACTCAAGTTCTGTTCTTCAGAAAAGTCAAAACTTAAGTCTTGTTTTTCAGGGAAATCAAAAATCAAATTTTGTTTTTCAGTGAAGTCAAAACTCAACTTTTGTTCTTTAGGAAAGTCAGAACTGAAGTTTTGATTTTCAGGAAATTTAATACCGAAGTTTTGTTCTTCATTGAGGTCAAAAATAAGGTTTGGTTTTTAAGTGAAGTTAAAACTTAAGTTTTGTTATTAAAAAAAATCAAAAACCAAGTCTTGATCTTTAGGGAAATCAAAACTCAAGTTTTGTTCTTCATTGAAGTCAAAATTCAACTTTTGTTCTTTAGGAAAGTGAAAATTAAAGTTTTGATCTTTAGGAAATTTAAAACTGAAGTTTCGTTCTTCAGTGACGTCAAAACTCAAGTTTGGTTTTTCAGTGAAGTTGAAACTTAAGTTTTATTATTCACAAAAATCAAAACCCATGTCTTCATCTTCAAGGAAATCAAAACTCAAGTTTTGTTCTTTAGTGAAGTCAAAACTCAACTTTTTTTCTTTAAGAAAGTCAAAATTAAAGTTTTGATCTTCAGGAAATCTAAAACTGAAGTTTCGTTCTTCAGTGAAGTCAAAACTCAAGTTTGGTTTTTCAGTGAAGTTAAAACTAAAGTTCTGTTATTCACAAAAAACCAAACACATGTCTCGATCTTCAGGGAAATCAAAACTCAAGTTTTGTTCTTCAGTGAAGTCAAAACTCAACTTTTGTTCTTTAGGAAAGTCAAAATTAATGTTTTGATCTTCAGGAAATTTAAAACTGAAGTTTCGTTCTTCAGTAAAGTCAAAACTCAAGTTTGGTTTTTCAGTGAAGTTGAAACTCAAGTTTTGTTCTTCACAAAATTCAAAACATAGTTCTTAATCTTCAGGGAAATCAAAACTCAAGCTTTGTTCTTCAGTGAAGTCAAAACTCAACTTTTGTTCTTTAGGAATGTCAAAACTGAAGTTTTGATCTTCAGGAAATTTAAAACTGGAGTTTCTTTCTTCACTGAAGTCAAAACTAAATTTTGGTTTTTCAGTGAAGTTAAAACTTAAGTTTTGTTATTCACAAAAAACAAAACCCAAGTCTTCATCTTCCGGGAAATCAAAACTAAAGTTTTGTTCTTCAGTGAAATCAAAACTCAACTTTTGTTCTTTAGGAAAGTCAAAATTAAAGTTTTGATCTTCAGGAAATTTAAAACTTAAGTTTCGTTCTTCATTAGAGTCAAAACTCAAGTTTAGTTTTTCAGTGAAGTTAAAACTTAAGTTTTGTTATTGACAAAATCAAAACCGAAGTCTTGATATTCCGGGAAATCAAAACTCAAGTTTTGTTCTTCAGTGAAGTCAAAACTCAACTTTTCTTCTTTAGGGAAGTCAAAATTAAAGTTTGGATCTTCAGGAAATTGAAAACTGAAGTTTCGTTCTTCAGTGAAGTCAAAACTCAAGTTTGGTTTTTCAGTGAAGTTGAAACTCAAGTTTTGTTCTTCACAAAATTCCAAACTTAGGTCTTGATCTTCAGGGAAATCAAAACTCAATCTTTGTTCTTCAGTGAAGTCAAAACATAACTTTTGTTCTTTAGGAAAGTCAAAACTGAAGTTTTGATCTTCATGAAATTTAAAACTGGAGTTTCTTTCTTCACTGAAGTCAAAACTCAAGTTTGGTTTTTCAGTGAAGTTAAAACTTAAGTTTTGTTATTCACAAAAAACAAAACCCAAGTCTTCATCTTCCAGGAAATCAAAACTCAAGTTTTGTTCTTCAGTGAAATCAAAACTCAACTTTTGTTCTTTAGGAAAGTCAAAATTAAAGTTTTGATCTTCAGGAAATTTAAAACTGAAGTTTCGTTCTTCATTGGAGTCAAAACTCAAGTTTGGTTTTTCAGTGAAGTTAAAACTTAAGTTTTGTTATTGACAAAAATCAAAACCTAAGTCTTGATCTTCCGGGAAATCAAAACTCAAGTTTTATTCTTCAGTAAGGTCAAAACTCAACTTTTGTTCTTTAGGAAAGTCAAAATTAAAGTTTTGATCTTCAGGAAATTTAAAACTGAAGTTTCGTTCTTCAGTGAAGTCAAAACTCAAGTTTGGTTTTTCAGTGAAGTTGAAACTGAAGTTTTGTTCTTCACAAAATTCAAAACTTAGGTCTTGATCTTCAGGGAAATCAAAACTCAATCTTTGTTTTTCAGTGAAGTCAAAACATAACTTTTGTTCTTTAGGAAAGTCAAAACTGAAGTTTTGATCTTCATGAAATTTAAAACTGGAGTTTCTTTCTTCACTGAAGTCAAAACTAAAGTTTGGTTTTTCAGTGAAGTTGAAACTCAAGTTTTGTTCTTCAAAAAATTCAAAACTTAGGTCTTGATCTTCAGGGAAATTAAAACTCAAGTTTTGTTTTTAAGTGAAGTCAAAACTCAACTTTTGTTCTTTGGGAAAGTCAAAACTAAAGTTTTGATCTTTAGGAAATTCAAAACTGAAGTTTCTCTCTTCAGTGAAGTCAAAACTCAAGTTTAGTTTTTCAGTGAAGTTAAAACTCAAGTTCTGTTCTTCAGAAAAGTCAAAACTTAAGTCTTGTTTTTCAGGGAAATCAAAACTCAAATTTTGTTTTTCAGTGAATGCAAAACTCAACCTTTGTTCTTTAGGAAAGTCAAAACTGAAGTTTTGGTTTTGAGGAAATTTAATACCAAAGTTTCGTTCTTCAGTGATGGGCAAAAATAAGTTTTGGTTTTTAACTGAAGTTAAAACTTAAGTTTTGTTATTCACAAAAATCAAAACCCAAGTCTTGATCTTTAGGGAAATCAAAACTCAAGTTTTATTCTTCAGTGAAGACAAAACTCAACTTTTGTTCATTCGGAAAGCCAAATTAAAGTTTTGATCTTCAGGATATTTAAATCTGAAGTTTCGTTCTTCAGTGAAGTCAAAACTCAAGTTTGGTTTTTCAGTGAAGTTAAAACTGAAGTTTTGTTATTAAAAAAAACCATGTCTTGATCTTCAGGGAAATAAAAAATCAAGTTTTGTTCTTCAGTGAAATCAAAACTCAACTTTTGTTCTTTCGGAAAGTCAAAATTTAAGTTTTGATCTTCAGGATATTTAAATCTGAGGTTTCGTTCTTCAGTGAAGTCAAAACTCAAGTTTGGTTTTTCAGTGAAGTTAAAACTGAAGTTTTGTTGTTCACAAAAAAACAAAACCCATGTCTTGATCTTCAGGGAAATTAAAAATCAAGGTTTGTTCTTCAGTGAAGTCAAAACTCAACTTTTGTTCTTTAGGAAAGTCAAAATTAAAGTTTTGATCTTCAGGAAATTTAAAACTGCGGTTTTGTTTTTCATTGAATTCAAAACTGATGTTTGGATTTTCAGTGAAGTTGAAACTCAAGTTTTGTTCTTCACAAAATTCAAAACTTAGGTCTTGATCTTCAGGGAAATCAAAACTCAAGTTTAGTTTTTCAGTTCAGTTAAAACTCAAGTTCTGTTCTTCAGAAAAGTCAAAACTTAAGTCTTGTTTTTCAGGGAAATCAAAACTCAAATTTTGTTTTTCAGTGAAGTCAAAACTCAACTTTTGTTCTTTAGGAAAGTCAAAACTGAAGTTTTGATTTTCAGGAAATTTAATACCGAAGTTTTGTTCTTCATTGAGGTCAAAAATAAGGTTTGGTTTTTAAGTGAAGTTAAAACTTAAGTTTTGTTATTAACAAAAATCAAAACCCAAGTCTTGATCTTTAGGGAAATCAAAACTCAAGTTTTGTTCTTCAGTGAAGTCAAAACTCAACTTTTGTTCTTTAGGAAAGTGAAAATTAAAGTTTTGATCTTTAGGAAATTTAAAACTAAAGTTTCGTTCTTCAGTTAAGTCAAAACTCAAGTTTGGTTTTTCAGTGAAGTTGAAACTTAAGTTTTGTTATTCACAAAAATCAAAACCCATGTCTTGATCTTCAAGGAAAT